>CM031936.1:755265-1955265 GCA_018703725.1 Brassica juncea | reverse complement strand
ATTAGTTATTTTAACCCTCCAGGATTAGTTTATGATTATCATGAATGTAACTACACAGCTTTACACTTTTACAGGTGTAATTAGATTTTTTTTAACAGGTGTAAATAGATGAGATGTCCTTTTAGTTGTTTGAAATCTGTTTTGATCTCGTGCGTATTTCAAATACACTTAATGAAGACAGATTTGGAATTAAATTCAGTGTAAGTATATAATGCTGCACGAAATACTTTTCTCAATGCGGAGAATCTTTGTGGTCGGCTGTGAAATTCTAACAAAAATAATAATTCATGATCGTTGTTAGTCAAAACTAACAGAGCTGAGTAAAACATTCAATTACTACTAGTTCATTTGTGACAAAGCAAGATATTTGGAATAGTTTGAAAATGCAAAATACTATAAAAAGAGAACATTTATCAGAGACATTGCATAAAATTTCCAGCGAGTCCTCGATACATGTCAAAATCCAACAATGCAATATCACACTTGTCTTGATTTGGAGACTTACAAATGGTCTAGAGTATAAAATTAATAATAAATATATATATGTTTCACTTAGTTTGACGTAAAAAATTAATAATATTTCCTAAAATCAAATATAATTTTTCAAATAAAAGTTAACGTGTCTAATGTAACCTACTTCTAGTTCTTAACTTCTTGTTTAACAAGGACACAGATTTAGCCGTATAAATTCACATACTTAGCTAGTTATGCTTGACAAAGATTAAAATTAAGGTTAACTACAACAAAAATTAACGTAACGAAATTCTTTTAAAAATTAAAATAGTCAATATATAGTATCATGTTGATTAAGATATTTCAGCTTTTAGGGAGACAGAGAGACAATTCGTAGAGAGAGAAAAAAAATCGTGGACCACAATCGTGGCGCGAAAGGAACTTCCTCTTTCCCCTCCCTTCTCTGTTCAATTCTCATTGGACCACGTATATCCTCTCACCCGATCGTGGTGCTTACGTGGTCCATTTTTAATCAGCATAGTAACAGATCAACGGTCACGACTAATCAACGTAAAAATCAAAGTTAAAAGTGAGATTGAAAGAAAAAGGGAATTTTAAAATGTCTGTGAGGCGGTAGGCGCGTGGGTATAAATGGTTCGGGTGGCCGTGTAACGTGTAACGATGATATTTATTTAATTTCCTTCTATTTAATCAAATCACTATTCTACTCTCCTTGTAAGAAAGAAAGAAAAAAAAAACAGATTCGTTCATTAGCAGAAGAAGACATCTAACGAAGGCAATCGAGAGTTTTTTCGTGTGTGTGTGTGTGTGTGATGTCTGATATTTGTTACGAGGACGACGCGTTGGCTTGTGAAACGATGCCGTCTTGGTCGACTCGGAGGCGAAGGTTCGGAGTTCAGAGATGTAGTAGTATGTCTCCGTCAGAGATGAAACAGACGCAAGATTCAGAGGGGATATGTAAACGTAACAAACAAGAGGAGTACGATTTTATGAACTGTGCATCGCCTCCTCGGAGTTCGCCTGAAGGCTGTTCAGAAGGAGGAGACGAGAGTCTATCAGTTATTAATGAAGTTATTCCGTCTAAGAAAGCGGCGAGAGAGACGGATGCGAGGCCGAGATACGGCGTCGCATCTGTGTGCGGTAGAAGAAGAGACATGGAGGATACGGTTGCGATTCATCCGTCTTTTTTTCGGAAGCAAACGGAGTTTTCTCGAGCGAGGTGGCACTATTTTGGAGTCTACGACGGTCACGGCTGTTCTCACGTACGACGCCGTTTTTGCATTAAATCTCTCATTTTGAATATTTGAATATTTTAGCGGTTTGTTGTAATACGACGTCGTTTTTGTTGTAGGTGGCGGCGAGATGTAAAGAGAGGCTTCACGAGCTGGTCCGAGAGGAAGCGATGTCGGACGAGAAAGAAGAGTGGGAGAAGTTGATGGAGCGTAGCTTCACGCGCATGGACAAGGAAGCTGTTCGCTGGGAGGAAACTGTTATGAGCGCTAACTGCAAATGCGAGCTTCAAACACCAAACTGCGACGCTGTCGGATCCACCGCTGTTGTCTCCGTCATTACACCGGAGAAGATCATTGTAGCGAACTGCGGAGATTCTAGAGCGGTTCTTTGTCGGAATGGAAAACCAGTTCCTCTATCTACAGATCACAAGGTCAGTCTCTCTTTATCTTAAAAAAAATAAAATATAGAAAATTATTGATTAGGAGGTAACTAAGGGTTTTATAAAACAAATTATAGAAAAATTATTGATTAGGAGGCGTTTTATTAAAAAATAAAGAAAATTATTGGTTAGGAGCTAATTTGGTGTTTAAAAAAAATTATAGAAATTTATTGATTAGGGGCGTTTAGACAGATTTTTAAAAATCTAAACCTATTTAAAAAAAAATCGTTTTAAGAAAAATTGTTTCGGTTTTTACAGCATTGTGTTAAATGATCTTGTTGGATTGAACTCCTGTTTTACGTTTGAAATAAACAGCCGGATCGTCCGGACGAGTTGGATCGGATCCAGGAAGCAGGAGGAAGAGTGATATACTGGGATGGTCCAAGAGTCTCGGGCGTTTTAGCCACGTCACGAGCCATCGGAGACAACTACTTGAAACCGTACGTGAGTTCGGAGCCGGAAGTCACGGTGACTGATCGTACCGAAGAAGACGAGTTTATGATTCTTGCTAGCGATGGGCTATGGGACGTAGTGACGAACGAGGCCGCGTGTGCGACGGTGCAAATGTATCTTAACAAAAAAAGTGGACGTGGAGGAGGAAGGCGGCGAGAAGCTACGGAGTGTGGTGATGGGAAAGAGCAGGAGGAGAAGGTTGTGGTGGGGTCAAGGAAGAACGGGAAGAAAGGAGAGATCACGGATAGAGCATGTACGGAGGCGTCAGTGTTGCTGACGAAGCTGGCGTTAGTTAAGCATAGTAGTGACAACGTAAGCGTTGTTGTTATTGATCTCAGAAGAAGAAGAAAAAGACACGTTGCTTGACACTAATCTCAACACTCCACCGTCTTTTTTTTTCTTTTAAATATGATTCTTTTTTTTTGCCGAGGTTTCACTGGGACGAAGGCATCTCAGATCTTCTCCCAACACAAAAAGAGAGAAAGCATTATTGAAAAGAAAAATCTCGGTTAATCAAAAACGGTTAGACCGGGTGGTATGGTTTATTCTGAACCATCTTTTTGTTGCCTTTTTCGTTGTGTAATAGACGAACAAAAAAGGAAGACGGGATGTGTAACATGTGTCATCTGTCTTGGTGGAATCAGTTAAAAAATCAATAAATAAAAGAACATGTACATATTTTTCTTTCTTCTTGCTTTTAGACAAACCACTGATTCGGGTACGCGTGGTATACTTTAGGACAGCAAAGAGAATTTTCTTTTGTTGATAAACACGTTTAGTCTTTTGCAATGTATGGGGCCAGTTTGTGTAGGAGAAATTCGAAATCTCACGGAAAAGAAGAGAGAAGATAATTGGGTTAGAGAGTATGGACGTGTCGAAAATGGTAAACCCTACACCACAAAAAAGGAAGTGACCCGCCACCAAAGGGGGCCATGCACATAATATCATATGCACATTGGTACGTGTCGTTGTTTGGTGTTTGATAATTGATCGATCTAATCTAAGAGTATCTTATCTTGTACATGATCACTACGGGTGATTGATAATTGATTGGTCTAAATCTAACTGTGTTTTATCTATACATGATCACTGATCAGATCGAGTGTCATGATTAAGTTACCTGTCTTGTTAGAATCTAACCAGAATGAAAACGATGTTACAAAACTACTCTTCCCATTAAATCTCAAACGGACCGGGCCGAACCCTTCCAACGGATTAAGGACAAATATAAATTGGCTACATAAAGTTAGGCCAGTGAATCGATGTTAGCATCTAAAGCTACTCAGCCCAGGAAAAAAAAAACTCGAGAGACTAACCCTTTCTCTAACATTAAGCTACAAATCAAATAGGTGACTCATACCAAATGCTTCGATTGCCCAACACACATACTCGTTTAGCTACTCCGAGAATTAAAGTATCAAATGTTGTTCAACGATGCATAATAAACTAAGACACAGAAACAGATGCAGCAACATGGTAAGCAAAATGGAAGAGAAGACGAGGTTGCAGAATAAAAGACCTCCACAGAGATGCAAGCGGAAACTCAGCAAATCCGCATTTCCAGCGGCAAAATGATATCTACAATCCAAACAGGTGACTTCACGTTTGTTTCAAGTCACTGTTTTCTTTAAGAGACTTCAGTCTTCTGCAACCCTTGTCGGTGCCAAAGATCCTGAAGAACACCAAGACGAATTGTTAAGATCTTTTTCTTTCCTAAAAAAGCAAAGAGATAATAATAATAGTAGCTCAGAGGTTGAATACCAGTCCATATACACAAAAGTTGAAGAGTAGTTTCCAGATTTTGTGTAGAGCAGTCGGTGATGGTAGTCAGCACTGCAATTCCATTAACAAAATCTATTATAGGTTTAAAGTTCAAGAGGGCTGGCTAGAAGTGTGATCTTACCCTCCATAGAGAGGAAGAAAATTTGAGAGGCTCCAAGGGAAATGATAGCCACAGTGTGCCTCAACTGTCTCGAGCACTCTCAGCACCATCCATAACCAGAGAGTAATCAAGTGTGGCCCGGTGAGTGCTGGACCGAATATGGTAGCAAAACCCAGGAATAAAATCTCAGCTGGGTGAGCATACTCTGATGTCAAACCAAATGGTGTGGCATATCTGAGATATCATAAAACGGTTGCTGTTTCAGACTCTATCTAAACTTAAACATTTTCAAAAAAGTGTGAAAAAACTGAAACTTACTCATGATGAACACTGTGAACGTTCTTGTAGAGCCATTTCGAATGCAAGATCCGATGACCCCAGTAGAAAACAAAATCTTCAATGATGAAGTAGAATAATATCTGAGCAGAGACTTCTTCCCTGCAGGAGAGCATCACCAAAAAAAGAGGGTCGTATATTAATATACCTGACCAAACAGGTTCTTTTCATGATGCTCAACAACACACTGACACTATTCATATCTTATGAAATTGCCAAATTGGAAGAGTTCAACATGATAACCCAAAGGGGGCAAAAAAGCATTCCAGGACTAAAGAACCTGATGATAATACCAGGACGGCAGAGGAAAAGAGCTCCGCATTCCCATGGCTGTGAAGACGGGATAGGAGGCCATCATGAGGGGGAAGTTGACGCAGAAATGATAAAGCAAGAGGCGTGTGATGCATTTTCCTTGAGCTGCAGGTGTGTTGTTTTTTGTCTGCATCATAAAAGTAAAGGTAAAGAAGATCCTCTATTGAAAAGATCAGGCAAAGCTATAATATCATCATAAAATAAAGAAGAGAGAATAACCTGGATTTTGTACTTGGAGAGAAAGCCTCGTCTTACGAGAAAAAATGAAAGGGAGGCCAGATAAGAAGAAGACGCTTTCGTGGAGTAGGAAACTCCCAATGCAGGCCAGTTGAAAGTCGTTACAATGTGTCACAAGGTACTGCCATCACATCACCCACAACACACAAAATAAGCTCCAACCGCAAAATAAGCTCATACTTTCTAATTTGGCAAATTCAGATCTAACCGCATTACTACAATCCACGCGAGAACACATTTAAATCCGATGGATCAAACAATCACAACAAAGCTAAGTGGAATAAAACGCGCATGTATCACAATGTAGCCGAGTGGAGACGGAGAAAACAAGAAGGATATCGCCTGAGAAACAAATAATCATCCGAAAAACACGAGAGAATCAGAAACAGGAGATGAGGTACCTGCCAACCGGATTCGACGAGGGAAGCCATTGATGGATCTCTCTGTGAGAGAGAGAGAGAGAGAGATGTGGAGAACGAAAGAGGCCACGAGTGAACTAATCAGACTCTCGCCTGAGCCTGAACCGGGGCCCTTTCAGTCTAGTAAATGCGCACACAGACTGACAGACCCCCTCGTGCGCTTTACCCTCCACTTCTCTTTTTTTTTTTTTTTTTTTTTTTTTTTTTTTTTTTTTTTTTATTGTTCCTATTATTGTTGGAAAAATAGCATAAAAAAGGAAAGTAGCATCTACCTTAAAGTTTTTCGACTAGCACCTCAAACCTTCAAAGTGGCATTTTTATTATTAAAAATTGACTTACTTTTCCATCAAGTAAAAAATGACCTGCTGAATAGTTAAATGTGATGATGTGTAGGTTTTTTTCGAAAAATTTAATTATTTAACTAATAAAATCAATAAAAATCATAAAATTAAATAAAAATCAGATAATTAAATAAATTAAATAAAATATTCATAAAATAAAAAATTCAGAAATTAAATAAAATTTCAGAAATTAATAAAATTTCAAAAATAAATACGATTAAAATAAAATAAAAAGATTAAATAGAAGGTCAGAAATTGAAGAAAAATTATATAAAATTAAAAAATTAAAAAATTTGAAAAATTCATAATAGTTTTTTTTTTTAATTAAAAGTTTGTTTTTTTAAAAAACAAAAATATAATCGTTGACAATAAAAATTTCAAACATATCACTGATGGCGATGGTGGTTTCTCACATTACTATTAACAATAACGTTTTTGACGTCTCTCAAACGATAGTTTCCGACATCATCATTAAAAATGATGGTAGATATGTCTATAACAATTTTGACAACCATCATTTAAAACAGTATCTACCATTTTAAAAAACCTTGATATACTTACCATTTTAAATGACGGTTGTCGAAAACATAGTTATTGACATATTTACCATCATTTTACGATGATATCGGAAACTATCTTTAGAAATATTTCTTAAGATATTTTTGAAATTGTTATTGTTAATGATGATGTATTTATTTTTAAAATAATCTTGTAATTTTTAAAATTATTATGAATTTTTCATTTTTTAAAATATTGTGATTTTTCTTTAATTTTTAATTAATTTTCGGAATTTTTTATTTAATTTTATGTATTTTTAATTTAATCTTACTTATTTTTGAAATTCTATTTTCATTATCTGATTTTTAAATTAATTTTCTGATTTTTATTTAATTTGTATTGATTTTATTAATTAAATAATTAAATTTTTCGAAAAAACCTACACATCATCACATTTAACTGTTTAACAGATCACTTTTTTACTTGATGGAAAAGTAAACCAAGTTAAAGGTTTTTATGATACAAATGCCACTTTGAAGGTTTAAAGTACTAATCGAAAAATTTCAAAGTTTAAAATGTCGGTAGGTGTCACTTTCAAGCTTTTTAATGCGATTTTCCCTTTTATAGTTCGTAAAAGCTCCAAGTAGAGCTATAGCCTATAGCAATCCGAAGTTACATTCATTCATCTGAGTTCTTACACGTTGAGATTCCTAAAATCTATCAAAAATCTGCCACGTTTGGTGTTATTTGTGTTGTGTTATGTTTGAATATGGACAATCTGACTATTCTATGATCGTCATGTATCTTTAAATCCGGCCAAACAATATTAATGGTATTTGTTTTTCAAATTTTATACCTCATGTGTCATGCTTGCATAGATGTATGAAAGATTTAGAATTCTCCTTAGATTGATCATTGTACGTATATTCAATACCAGGTATACACATAATACATTTCCTGTTTAACAGTTCTAATAAATCATTATACTTCTCCTTGTTCAATTGCTTTTGCTTAACCGTCCAGGCTGTTTTGAAGGTAACCTTGGCAGCACAGTTACATGATGTGAACTTAAGTAGGCTTATGGAGGTAGATTTGAAGAAATTTTTGGCTAATGGAAACAAAAATGAATCCGTCCAAAAGTTGGTCCAATTATATTTCTGGGTTTGAGTTGCAATGGTATGAAATCAACTTAGTGTGGACCCTCCTGATTGTATACCATGATATTTCTTGACATACTAAACCAACAAAATGTGTAACATGATGGATGTTAAAAAGTCAGGGGACATCATCATTGGTTCAGGACTTGTCCTGAAGAATTATCGGCACCTATCTCTTACAAATCTTCAATCTATCTAATTTCTAATTCAGTTTGTGTACGTACCACAGGAAAAGATAATAATAATAATGAGAACATATGAGAGATATTGGTGGTGGGTTAAAGAGAAGAAGCAAATGACTTTGGTGTTCTTCATGACAGTATCATTGATGCTTCAGCTCCAGATGGAAGGATGTGTAGGTTGTCTGGAAACTGAACGGATGGGTCTTCTGCAACTCAAGTCGTATCTCAAGAATGGCTTTGAAGTAGAAAAAGAAAGCATGATGAATTCGTGGATTCATGATGATCCTAGCAGTGATTGCTGCCACTGGGAAAGGGTAAAGTGTAGTGACGCTGCCGGTGGCCACGTAGTCCACCTCTCGCTTGATGGACTCATACCCGCCAACCCTGAGTTAGAAAACCAGTCTCTTAATCTGTCTTTCCTCCACAGCTTCCCTCAACTCCAAAGTCTTGACTTTTCAGACAATAAGTTCAGTGACTTGTTTGATCCCATCAATGGTACCGTTCTTGTCTTTTTGAGAAAGCCATCTTTTTATTTTGGTAGCTTTAACTCCAATTTTTTGGTTACGGTTTCAGGTCATAAGAGCTTTCAGAAACTGCAAAAGCTGAGGACCCTGGATTTATACAGAAATCGTCTCAACAACAGTGTTTTCACTTTTCTAAGTGAAGCAAGGTCGCTCAGGACTCTAAACATTAGTTACAATTTACTGGATGGTGTCTTTCCTCCAAATGGTAACCAAGGATGTCTTTGATTCTCTTTAGCCAACTATATAATCATCATAACACATTTGTCTTTTTTTTGGGATCTCCAGGTCTAGAAAATCTTGTAGAATTAGAAGTCTTGAGCTTGGCAGGAAATACATTCAACCACGTTAAACCTATTCAAGGTAAGTGAGTTATTTTTTCTTGCATGAAGAGACTAAAGTCTAGCGGAAAAAAAAAGGAATATTTTGTTTCCTTCTTTGTAAGAATGATACTTGTGTTGTTGCAGTACTGAAAGATATGCTGATGTTGCAAGACCTGGACCTAAGTGGCAATGAATTCACCGACTTAGACAGGCTAGGTAAGATGGTCATATACATAAGCAGTAAGAAAGAAGAGACGTAGGTAGTGTGATAAGGATTTGTTGACATTCTTGCTCTTATTCTTGACCTCACTCTCTTGTACTCTGTTTTGTTCTCTGTTTTGTGCACACTCACTCTCTTGACTCTCTCTCACGTTTGTTGTTGGTGTTATAGAGAGAGAAGAGAGTAATATTTACTTTTACTTCTCCAAATCTTTTTCTTATTAGACTTGGATATATTTTACAATAACAACACATACATACTTATAGTAGCCTTTCACTAACTACTATGCATGCACTTTGACCACTACTACAACTTAGCCTTACTTCTACTAACCATTCTTAACAACTCTAACAACTACACCTTATAGGTAGACTTTAACCAACACAACACTCCTTGTTGGTGACTTTGTCTAAACACATGGTTAGTTGCATCTTGACTTTATTTGTTGTGACTAAGTCACAACTCAACTCCTCTTTGGTTTGTAACCAATGTCAAGTGGCATTTTCTCCAACTTTGATTTTCTTCTTCCACGTGACTCTCCTTGGTCACTTTTTCTTGTTCTTCCGTTTTTTGCGCTTCAAGTCTCTTCTTCTATGTGACTCCATGGTCACTTCTTCTTCTTGTATGGCAAGCTTCCTTGCTTCCACTTCTTCTTCTCTTGGAGGATTTAATCAAGGTTCAATCTCAACAGGATTCCAGATACTGTTTGGTTTGCTGAATATTGCAGATTAACATTATCCGTTTATTATCTATCCTTTCAATTGCAGGTGCAGTGTTTCCTTCATCTTTACACGTATTAAATCTTGAATATAATCAATTATCATCGACCCCAAAAGGTGAAATATTACAAAACGTTTCTCTATTATCTTTCTCATCGTTACATATCATTCTCAGTGCGATCATCTCTAACAAGTGTTATTTTGACTAATTTCAGGCTATTTAGAGATTTGCGCAGTAATGAATCTTCGAGAGCTGAATTTAAGATCCAATGCTTTGACAAATCTTCCTTATTGTCTAGGTAACTTAAGCCGTCTTCGAACTCTTGATCTATCGAGAAACCAAATGAATGGAGCCTTGTTTTCCTTTGTATCTGCTCTACCATCAACGCTTGAGTACTTGTCCCTTTTTGAGAATGAATTCAACGGTTCGTTCTGCTTCAGTTCACTGGCCAATCACACAAGACTCACAGTATTTACGCTGTCATCGAGACTTGGTATGATCCAAGCTCAGGATGAGAACTCATGGATTCCACCGTTTCAGTTGAAGATGCTGAAGCTAAAGAGATTCAATCTTGGCAGCGCAATCCCTAGCTTCCTTGCTCATCAACATGACTTACGCTCCATTCAGATTACTTATAGCCAGTTGAAAGGAGCATTTCCGGTTTGGCTTGTGCAGAATAATACAAGGCTGGAGGCTATTATATTGAACAACAATTTGCTGACAGAGCTTCGACTCCCTAGGCTTGTTCATGGGCTACAATCTCTTGATGTCTCGAGTAATAGGATATACGATTCACTTCCAGAAGACATAGGGGTTATTTTTCCACATCTAAAGTTTATGAACTTTTCTTCAAATCATAATCATGGAACCATTCCATCTTCTATGGGCGAGATGAAAAGTCTAGACTTTTTGGACATGTCCTCTAATCGTCTATATGGTCAGCTACCCAAAACGTTTTTACGTGGTTGCTACTCGCTGAGTGTTCTGAAGCTCTCCAGGAACCAACTCCATGGGAAAGTATTTCCGAGACATGCAAATCTTACTAGTTTATATTGGTTGTTTCTTGATGGCAACAGTTTTGATGGGAGTCTCGAAGAAGGGTTGTTGAAGTCAAAGTATCTACGTCTGTTGGACTTATCAGATAATAGCTTTTCCGGCACACTTCCATTTTGGATTGGTAAATTCCTAAACCTATCCTATCTAAACGTGAGCGGAAACAAGCTAAAAGGTCATTTGCCTCATCAACTACAAAATCTACAGCTTTGGATTGTAGACTTGTCACACAATAGCTTTTCTGGTTCCGTTCCAAGGAATCTTGATGTTAACTATCTCAGACAATTAAGACTAGATAACAATGAGTTTATGGGCTCAGTTCCGAGCTATTTATTCAAGGCTAAGGAGTTACAGATGCTAGATTTGCGGCACAACGACCTTTCTGGAATGATTCTGGGTACTACTATTGGAAAGACATCTAAATTAGTAGTTCTTCTTCTAGGGAATAATAGCTTTCAGACTCGTATCCCTGAAAAACTGTGTCAGCTAAGTAATGTTGGTCTCTTGGACTTATCTCACAACAAATTCAAAGGCGCCATACCCTCATGTTTTGGTAAAATGTCTTTTGGTGCCCAAACATACAACGATATATTCAGTCCAGGTAAACTAGGATTCCCATTCTTCCAAAGTCGGGGCGATACATCAGCTCTTGATCTTGTTGCTGGCGAAGTAGAGGTTGACATTCAGGTAATACCAGAAACTACGGTGAATTTTTTATCGAAAAGCAGATATGAAACATATCAAGGTGATATTCTTCGCTATATGTATGGTCTGGATTTGTCAAGCAACCAATTATCCGGTGAGATTCCAGTTGGAGTTTGGGATCTTAAGTACATCATATCACTGAATTTTTCAAGCAACCGCCTCATCGGCTCCATACCAGATAGCATTTCAAAGCTGAAGAATTTGGAGAGTTTGGATTTATCAAACAACAAGTTACATGGAAACATCCCTCCTCAGTTAGCCGATCTCAACAGTTTAGGATACTTCAATGTCTCATACAACAATCTATCTGGTGAAATCCCTTTCAAAGCTCATCTTGTGACCTTTGACGAAAAGTGTTACATAGGCAATCCTCATCTCTGTGGACTTCCTACCAGTAAAAGTTGTAACCTCGAGAGAGCCACAGATGCAAGTGTATCAAACCGAGCTAAAGAGGAAGAAGAGGGTGGTGGTGTGATAGATATGGTGTGGTTTTATTGGACTTGCGGGGCAGTCTACGTCACCACATTGTTGGCTTTGTTTGCGTTTCTCTGCATAGACTTTCTCTGCATAGACTCAAGTTGGTCCCGTGAATGGTTTTATCGTGTTGATCTCTTGGTTGACCATCTTCAACGCTTCAAGGATGGTTTTATCGGCAACTGAGTCCAGGGTCAGCCTAAGGTACACTATTACCATATATGTACTCCTCTTTGTATTAAAGTTGCCATGTTTGGTATTATTTGTGTTGTAATATGTTTGAATAAGGACAATCTTATTATCCTATGATCGTCATTGTATCTTAAAATCCGGCCAAACAATATTAATGGTATTTGTTTTTCAAATTTTTACCTTACATATCATGCTTTGCATAGATCGATCATTGTATTTAGTTTTGTGAAAATAAACTAAAAAGTGTTATCGTAGAGAATTTCTCTAGTTTTTGTATATTAGATATTTTTATAAAAGATATTATATATTAAACTTTGCAAGTCCCCTGGAATGTAGCGGAATGGTAGACTTGGCGACGGCCTGGCAGAGTCTCTGCGTGAAGCAATGCCTACCGCCTGCTGGTGTGGTGTGGGGATCTCTGTTTCCATGGATTTTGTAGGCGTTATGGAAGGCGAAAAACAGAGTGGTGTTCGAAGGATTCTCTGCAGCACCAGAAGATGTTCTGTCCTCAGCCATCAAGCTAGCAAGAGAGTGGTGTATCAATATGAAGAAGGAAGCGCCGGGAGATCGAATCAGATACACGCCAGAGAGCTGCTCCCCTGCGAACACGATCGTAGTTCTTTCGGACGCATCGTGGGACTCGGGACGAAGCACTGCTGGACTTGGTTGGGTGGTCATGTCGCCATCTCAAATGGTCCCATTTAAAGCCTCCACGGACTTTGTCTCATCCCCTTTGGTAGCAGAAGGACTAGCTCTTCGAGAAGCGATTCGTGGTTGCCTGCAACTGGAGTGGAAAAAGCTGAGATTTGAATAGTCTGGCAAGACGACCTTCCAAGCACTTGGATGACCATTCTCAGACCAGGTACAAACCAAGAACTTGATCCGGTCTTCTATGCACTTCGTAGGTTCACCTCGCTGGAGAAACGAAGAGGAGGAGCCAAGGGAAGCGGAACTAAAGGAAACTCAACACTACTCGCGAAAATAGCAAGAGCACATTCAAACCAAAAACAAGAGACATGATAAACAAAGGAACAGCAACCGCAACTGACTGGAGAAGACACAGAGAAAGAGATAAATGTATCAGATATTTATGCCCACTTGTTTTAAGGTTTTGAAAATGGCGTATCAGAGTTTCAATACAGCTAAATAAGCTTTTGTAAATAAAGAAGAAAGAAAAAAGGTGTAATTAACTGAAATTAAGCCAAGAAACAGAAATAGATCAACAGAGATGTTCTTGAATAAAAAAGTTGTAATTAACTGAATGATTAGTCAATGCTGCTATAGTTGGAGGTAACTAGGTAGAACAGCAACCTTTCCTGTTGTTATCTACAGATGACTCAGATATGTTAATAGCAGTTCCTTGCCCCGGAAGATTCCCCGCAGCTTCTTGTGCCGCCAACGCTTTCTTGCTTACGATATGATAAATCTCAGACAAGATCGTCTGAAACGCTTTCTCGATGTTGCTCGCTTCTAAAGCAGACGTCTCGAGAAACGACAGACCTTCCTTCTCAGCCAGAGACCGACCATCCTCATCAGCCACAGATCTCAGGTGATTTAGATCTGACTTGTTTCCAGCCATCATGATGACAATGTTGGAATCAGCATGGTCTCTGAGCTCGTTTAACCATCTCAGGACATTCTCAAAGGTTTGTCGTTTGGTTATGTCGTAGACGAGAAGAGCTCCAACGGCTCCTCTGTAGTAAGCGCTTGTGATCGCTCTGTAACGCTCTTGTCCTGCTGTGTCCCATATCTGAGCCTTCACTGTTTTGCCTTCAACCTATTAAAACAGATACATCCATCATTTTCAGATCTGATCTAACAAAAACAACAAGAAGCAATGTTTGAATCTGAAAAAAACGCTTATCACCTGTAGTGTCCGGGTGGCGAATTCAACGCCGATGGTGGATTTGGATTCGAGACAGAACTCGTTTCTGGTGAACCTGGAGAGGATGTTGGATTTGCCAACACCAGAGTCGCCGATTAGGACGATCTTGAACAAGTAATCGTACTCATTGTCTAATCTATTCGCCATTGTCTTTCTCAAATCCTATCTTATGGATCAACCTGTGGAGAGAGAGAGATCAAACGTATCCAAGGAGTAAATCGAAACCCTAGAAATTAGACTGTTTACCCCTTGAGCAAGCCACAAGGAACAATAATAGAAACGTTTGTTTTGACGTTTTTTTCTTTCTATTTTCTCTGTGCTCACGAGGTGAAAACGGAAACACCCATTTCATTTATATTTTAAATTTTGAAATTATTATTTAGATTGTCCATGCTCAAACATAATATAACATAGATAACACCAAAACATGACATCTACGAAGATGAGTATATGGTGATATTGCACCTTAGATGCGTGCAGATCATAGGATGATCAGATTGTCCTTATTCAAACATATTACAACACAAATAACACCAAACATGACATCTTTCTATACAAAGAGTAGTGTATATGGTAACAGTATACCTTGGGATGACCAGCTACTGCATCTTCAGTTGCAGATGAAACCATCCTTGAAGCGTTGAAGATGATGAACCAAGAGATCAACACGATAAAACCATTCACGGGACCAGCGTGAGTCTATGCATAGAAACGCAAACAAGGCCAACGATGTGGTGATGTAGACTGCACTACAAGTCCAATAAAACCACACCATATCTATCACACCACCACCCACTTCTTCTTCTCCTTCCTCTTTGTCCCTCTTTGATTCACTTGGCTCTGTGACTCTCTCGGGGTTGCAACTTTTATTAGTAGGAAGTCCACAGAGAAGAGCATTGCCTCTATAACTCGTTTCGTCAAAGGTCACAAGATGGCCTTTGAAAGGGATTTCACCAGATAAATTGTTAAACGACACATCAAAGTATCCTAAGCTGTTGAGATCAGCTAACAAAGGAGGGATGCTTCCACTCAGCTTATTGTTGGACACATCAAGACTCTCTAACCCCTTCAGCTTCGAAACGCTACCTGGTATGGATCCCGTGAGGCGGTTACTCGAAAACTGCAACAGTTGAGGTGATACTACGCTCATAACCTTCTGAACCACCAAAAGACATTCTACTGAAACATGATGGTATAGCGCCTCTGAATCTATTGTAAGATAAGTCAAGGAGACCAACTTCGCTGAGCTGACATATCTTCTCAGAGATGTGAGTTTGAAAGCTATTGTTCCGTAGAAGAAGAACACGTAGCTTAGACGTAGATGTCTCACCAACAGTGTTCAATACTATTCCTGAAAAATTGTTGTTCCGCAAATCAAGCACCTCTAATGCTGCAGCGTTGAATATATTGGCTGGAACTGAGCCTGTGAACTCATTGTTTTGCAGTCTCAATTCTCTTAGAGATGGAAAATTCACGTTCCTTGGTATCAAACCAGAGAAGGTGTTGTGTGAGATATCCATAACCTCTAGAAAACGACTCTGTAGCTGAAACGGGAAAGGACCTTTTAGCTGGTTTCCACTCATGTATAGATAGGAAAGGCTTGACATCTTACCGATCCAAAGCGGAAGCACGCCTGAAAACTTGTTATCTGATATATCCAAAAGGGTTAGCTTCTCTGACTTCAACAAACCCATTCCAAGACTCCCAGTAAAGTTGTTGCCATCAAGATAAAGCCCAACTAAACCGGTTAGATTTGCATGGTTTGAAAATACTTCCCCTTGTAATTGGTTGCTGGAGAGCTTCAGAACCTTGAGATAGTAGCAACCACTTATAAATGTTTTAGGTAACTGCCCATTTAGACCATTAGAGGACATGTCCAAGACTTGTAGACTTTTCATCTCGCCAATGGAAGACGGAATGGTTCCTTGAAAGTGATTTGAAGAGAAGTTCATGTACCTCAGGTCTGGTAAGACAATCCCTATGTCTTCTTGAACTGAACCAGATATCATATTACTCGAGATATCGAGAACTTGCAAGCCATGAATAAGAATAGGTAGTTGAAGCTTTGTCAATGAGTTCCCACTTAGTAAAATAGTCTGAAGCTTTGTGTTGTTCTTCACAAGCCAAGTTGGGAACGTTCCTGTCAGATTGTTATGAGAGAGATCAACGAAACATAAGTCACGCTGATGCAGAAGAAGGCCGAGCATGTTTCTGCTGCCGAGACTGCAGTTCGATAGATGCAAGATCTTCAACCGAAACGATGCAGTCCAAGAACTCTCGGTTTGGACTTGGATCGTGCCGACTATTGATGATAATTTGAATACGGTGAGTCTTGTTTGATTGACCAGTGAGTTGAGAATGAATGAACCGTTAAAGTGATTATCAAGAAGGGACAAGTACTCGAGTGCTGATGGCAGACCAAACACAAAGGAAGACAGGTTTCCGTTCAACTGGTTGTTGGATAGATCAAGAGTTCGAAGACCGGTTAAGTTACTCAGACAATAAGGTAGATCTGTCAAAGCATTGCTGCTCAAATCCAGCTCCCTGAGATTCATAAGTCTGCATATCCCTGCATAGCCTGAAATTAATCAAATAAGAGGGTAAAAAAATCAGAAAAATAGATGACAATAAAGAGCAGATATTAGTATATATGATCAAAAATCTTCTGTTTAAGACCAAGCATTCCATAAGATAATGAAAGATAGGTCAGAAGAGATGAAATGATTGTAATATTTCACCTTCGTTGGTCAAAGATAATCGGTTCCTTTTGAGATCCAATACTTGTAAAGATGTAGGAATCACTAAACCTGCAGTTGGAAGAACAAACAGATGCAAATAAATAAAGATTTATATGCTAAACTTCCTAGCCTCTTCTTACTTATACTCTGATAAGTGACATGAATTAAAAAAAGATTCCTCTAACGTTTTATGAAATATTTCAACTAGACAGAATACAGGTTAGAGCGAGCAAGTTTCTATATGTCTACGCATATCTTACCCAAATCTGTGAATAGGTTGTCACTGAGATCCAGTTCTTGCAATTTTTTCAAATCTTTCAGTGCTGCATGCGCAAAAGTAACATTCTTATGAAAAATCCAGAATGTATTTGATAGCCTTCCCTAAGCTATTAGTCTCTTCCTGCAAGAACAGTTTACACACTTACTTACCATGAGTAGATAGCGTGTGGTTGAATCTATTGCCTCGTAGTTTCAAGACTGCTAACTCTTGGAGGTTTTCTAAACCTGGAAAGAAAACACAAGTTATAATTATACAGACAACATAAATGGATCAAAATCATCTACGTAGCCGGTAAATTCCTGACACTCTCTCGCTCTACCTTTTAATTGAGAAAAATCTGAAAATAGATTGTAAGTAAGATCTAGCGTTTTAGTTTCGCCATACTAATCCCTGCACAACCAACACACATTATGATACCATAAATGACGTTATATGTCAGCAGAGATAAGAATTTACAAAGAAAAAAGTGTAGCCGCTCACTGTGACTAGCTCCAGAGTCGTTGACACCATTAAAACTAAGATCCAGTACTTCTAATTCTCTAAAACCGGCTAGACCTGCATCTCAAAGTCTCTTTTAGTTCTTGTTTCGTTCTGGAAAGACAAAACTAAATTAGATTTTTGTTAACATATATTTACCTTGACCAGACAAGAAGCTGAAACTGTTGTCCTTCAAGTTTAACACTTTCAAGTTTGTCATGTTTGCAAGTCCTGCCACACACCCAAAACAAAAAGCTGTCAATATCATCTCCAATTTAATAACTATATATACAAAGTAGGAAATGCCTATAACCTTGAGGAGGGAAGACACCTTCCATATAATTAGACTCAAGATATAGAGTCCTAAGCGATGTCGCAGCACTTAGAAAAGGAACAATACTGTTGTCGAACAAATTGTGAGAGAAATCAACGGTGATGAGCTTCTTATAACCTGGAAACATAAATGCAGATAACTAAAATTCTCTTTCAAGCAACACGTCGAACACCTTATGTGCACTGTATATTATTCACCTTTTCTCACACGATCACCAAAAATCTCAAATCGAAATTTATACGACTTATGTTTTATTTCGAGACGCTGAATATGTATTTGGTTAAGACCGGTTTGACTTAACCGATATTTCTTTTCTTTTTGAGCAAACCGATATTTCTAATTCCTGACATTAGAACAGAGGATAGCTAGTGGTAAACTGTTGACCAAAAAGAAAAAAAAACCAGTGGTAAACTAAGAAAAATTTGATTTAAATATTTCTAATTATTGGTTTATTGACATGAGAATAAAGGATAAAATAAGAAAAATTCGGTTTAACCGTAAACACATACTTCTAATTATTGGTTTTCTAACATTAGAATAAAGCCATAAAGGATATAAACTAAGAAATTTTCGGTTTAACCGTTAACCGATATATAATATAATTGTTGGTTTCATGTCAATTATAGCAAGTGAATTTCGGTTAAAAGGACGTACCATGGACGTGATCAGACAAACCGGTGAACCAATTCCACGAAAGGTTAAGGCTTTGGAGTTGAGGGAAACTATGGAACAAAGACAGGTTTAACGACCGAGTTTCCGACTCAAATGCGACGGGTATGAGTCGACCCAGTGAGAGATCGACGACGTGGCCGCCATTAACGTCACTACATTTTACTTTCTCCCAAACGCAACAATCACCTTTACGAGTCCATGACTTGAGAATACTATCCTCTTCTCCCTCATCAAGTAGATTCTTTAGATAAGACTTGAGTTCCAACAGACCGGCCCGTTCAGTTTCAAGACAACCTACACATCCTTTCTTTTGGAACTGAAGCACCATTGTAATGAAAACCAAAGCTATCTGTTTCTTCTCTTTCACCCACCAACACCTTCTCTCGTTTGTTATCATTTTTCAAAGTTTTTCTGTGTGTTTTAGTTAGAAACTGAGGATTGGGTTCCTACTAGAGTTTAAGTAGCTTCATTGAAGACTTTACCTAGAATAGAGTTGTAAAGATGTGAACATGACTATATAAGTCCAAGGCAAACTCAACCCATCTTTGACTTTTGAGTTTACCTCCCACTATGAAAATAGACCCGTGACTGCATATCCATCACCTATTAGCAATCAGCCTCTAAAGGGGGGCCTTTGCTACACTCTTGACGTTTGTATACAAGTTTACCTTTTGTTGATGATTTTCAAACAGCACTAACTTTACCAAACATGTCATTAGAACATAAAAAGTCAAACAAAACAACTGATTCTAGAGGGGAGCTTAACGGAATCACACAGAAACATCGTAATCATCATGACTAAATCTTGGACATTTTAGGATGAATACAAAGAAGCTACAGATGCAAAGGGGTCTTAGGCCTTGTCTTCTTCTTCCTCTTCAATCTTAGGAGCCAAGTAGTACCTAATGTAACCCATCTCAGCCACCTTATACTCCACCACAACTGGGAGCTCAGACGACAAGCTGATCGTCACCGTGTCCGACAAAGGAGTTGCCTTTGTGAAGGAATTCATGTACCTCAGGGCAAACGAGAGTGACACTGGCTCGTTCATCTCAATCACAATTGCATCTTCCGGCTGCAAAAATATACAAAAAAAAAATCTCAGCAAGTTGCTCCAATCAAAATCAGTCATAAATGATTGCTAGACATAGATAAGACATACCTTGTCAACAGTTGTGTTCTGTCTTAACACAATGTTAGCTGTCCCAATGTCACCAGCAGTAGAGAACTTAACCCCTTCTTTAGTCACAGAGATCACAACTGAAAACCAATACCATCAAAGTCACTATATCAGTCTCTCTCTTTAGATTTTTAATTAGTTATATTTTTTAAATAAGTAGACTAATCAGTTTTTAAATAATATTTTTTTTGCAGAGTAGGCAAATACTTAGAGCAGTTTAGACCATTTTTAGAACACTGTTACAGACTCAAAACACTAAAGACAGATCAACAACAGAAGCAAATGAGGAGTGTTACCAGTGTCACCGATGGTACTGAGATCTTTGCAAATCCTAGAGAACTCATTAGACGGCATCCTCACAACGGAATGATACTCAGCATCAGGTATCCCCAAATGCTCACTGTCTATATCCATCAGCTTCATCTCAAAATCTGCAATCTTGTCTTGCTCTGTAAAAAAAAAATAATAATTACCACAGTTAAAACCAACGGTGAAAAAAAAAACGCAAAAGTAAAATTTTGAGAAATCTTACTGGGACTCTCGAACATGAAGGTGACGGTGTCGCCGCCGTCATCGGCTTTGATGGTGATGATGTCGTCGTTTCCGGCGCACTTGAGCATCTTCGACATGTTCCCGAGGTTCATCCCCATGGAGAGGTTCCGATCGCACCGGTAGTGCTCGAAACCCTCGGATCTGAGCAGGAGGGAGACGAGGGCCACGTGGCTGGAGTCCATGGCTTGGAGGGAGAAGCCGGTGGTGGAGCAGTCGAAGTTGGCGTCGTTGACGAGATCCTTGACCGATTCGAGGACCTTCTTCAGGAGAGAGCCTTGGACGAGACGTAGCTCCAACATTTTTCTTAGCTCTGGAAAAAAAAAACGAATCGCGTTTGTTAGGGTTTTGGTTTGGGGAAGAATGGTGATGAAGTCAGGGGAGTGCGATTTTATAAGCCTTTTTTGTTTTTATGGCGGGATTTCGCGGTTTGATGACATTTGTTTCCCGCCAACGCGCCAGTGGGGGTGGGTGTTTCTGTTATTGTAAAAGATAAGAGGTTTGATTTGTAATTATTAAAAAGTTAAATTTGCACGTTTAGTGAAAGATTCGGGTTTTTCTTGCAATATTCTAAAGACACTTGGCGTCGATTTCCCTCCTTTTACAGTTTGGACTATTTTATTAAGCCCATCATTATAACCCATAACAAGCTTTGTTATGAACGATAAGCATCTGTTTGGACACAATGATATTAATACCCCTTTCGCGTCATAAATTATTCTACGACAGAGTCAAAAGCCTCTCTTCGAGTCAGCAGGTTTAAGAAAGACAGTAAGTTCAAAACTTTGGGATAAACGATAAGCTAACAACTTTTTCATACGAGCGCACGTTAAGCTTAAGCTAACACCACCGCGAAAACCACCGTATCACCTCAAAACGCAGCGTATCATGGCTTCCTCGGAGCCGCTCGACCTTATCGTCACCGTCGTCTCAGCCAAGCACCTGAAGAACGTCAACTGGCGCAACGGAGACCTGAAACCCTACGTCGTTCTTTCCCTCGACCCGGATCACCGCCTCTCCACTCGCTCCGACGAGTCCGTCAAACCGGTGTGGAACGAGCGGATCACTCTCCCTCTCGCCAGATCCGTCCACGAATCCGTCCTCACCATCGAGATCTTCCACTCCGATTCGTCGGATCCGGCGAAATCCCTCGTCGGATCGGTGAGGTTTCCGTTGGTTCGTTTGGTTGACTCGGAAGGGGCGATTAACTCGCTCGAGCTGATCCGTCCCTCGGGTCGGATCCAAGGGAAGATTCGCTTGAAGCTCGAGATCAAGAAACGGCCGATACCGATCCAACCTCAAAATTACTATTCTGCCCCTCAAGGAAACAATTATTACAGAGACTTCTCACCTTCTCCTTATCCGTTCACTGATAATTACTATTCCAGATTCTACTACCCTCCTCCTCCTCCACCGCCACGTTCGATGTACGATCGCTCCTCCAATTACAGCCTGCCAAGTGTCCCATCTGCTCCCGTTGATCTTCCTTTACCTCCTCCTCGCTTTCCCAATTACGCTCCACGGCCCAGTGGGCCGCCATCAGCTCCCGTTGATGCCTTTCCAGTGAACGAGGCTCCACGGCCCAGTGGGCCATCAGCTCCCGTAGATGCCTTTCCACCGGTGAACGAGTACAAGCCACATGACGTGGCTCCGCAATCGACCAGTTACGGAGCGCCAGGTGGCCCGTCGGCGCCAGTTGATTACTCTCCTTACGATCACAGGCAGGTGCAGAGGACGATGGGCGGGCTGAGCTTGGAGGAAGAGAGAGCTGTTGCTGTTGCGGAGAGGTCTGAGACTGAGAGCGAGTTTGGAGCTAGGCCGAGCTACAGCTATGCTCGTGAGTATCGCCGTGAATGTTAGAAGAGGAGCTGGAAAAAGCTGTGGACTTTGACGTTTTTATGGCTCTGCTATCAGTAGATTTACCTTTCCATGTTGGTGTTTATAGATCACCAAGAAATGGGTGATGGAAAAGTATTAACCTTTGAGGATATGATATATGTATAATCTTTTATGTATTCGGTTTCTCTTATGCGTCTGAAGAACAGTACAGTAGGTGTCACCCCTTCTGTGTCTTTGTAAATGTTTCTAAAACATCTCTAGTAACTCATCTTCTCTCAGCTTCTTGCAATGTTTCTTTCAAGTTCTTGAATCAGGCTATTAGATTCTTAGGGTTGATGTTTCTGATGTGGATCTCTTCTCTGTTCATTTTACTGTTTGAACTATGCTCAGATTAGGTGTGGTAGTATGCTCTGTCTTAGACATGAACTGTCATACGTCTTGGAGAGAATACTTTTGCTGGTTGGTTAAAGACTAAAGCAGAATAATCATGTGGATCCAATCCCTGTTTGGTGATACCAATGTGTGAGTTTTACTTCCTTATCCTTGATTCTGTACATAATGAATGTCTGGAGTATCTCTCTTGTGAATTGTAATATTGAAACCAGTGACCTCCTCGTATCAAATAATAAATTCACTGGGGGAATATGGTTAGATTAAATGTGTCTGATTACTTGAATTATGCTCATCACAGTACTCAAATGATGTCTTCTCATCGTTTTTTGAGTTAAAATGGTATGCATACGGTTGGTGCTAAATCTATTCTGCTCTTGTCTTGATGATGTCACAGATCAGTTTTGCTATTGCATTCTTTTTTCTATTGGTATTTCAAGTCTGTCATATATGTCAGTCAATCGCATGCCATTAGCATCTAATCACTTGACTTTATACTACAGAAACTATTGTTCTGATCCCTATGGAATGTTCTCACATGTAAAATCACTCAAAGTGTGATCTTCTATTTCTGTCCTGACACTCCCTGGTTCTTATATGCTTTTCTCATATTCTTGTGCCCACCACTTGTTTTTTTTTTTCTCTCTTTTTTTTTGTAGCCGCAGACTCGTGAAAGGAACCTGTCATCCATAAAGGTACGTTTGTATTTGGCCTCTCCTGGAGTCAAAAATTAACTTTTTCAGATTGTTTTGGTGCGCACATGAGTGAATATCAAAGAAGAATGATACCAAATGGTTGCTTCATAATAAAGAACCTTTTTCTTCACTTAAACAAAAGGTTTATTCCCTCTGTGGACCGTAAGAGAAAAGAATGAAAAAAATTAAACTAAAACCTAGTCTTCTCTTTTTGCTCTTGCCCATAGTTCTCTTTATAAACTTTGTAGATCCACTTTAACTACAGTTCTTTGTGTTATAGGACCGGAGAGTTACACTTTTAGAAATTGTTTATGTGTTAATGTCTCGAGTGCTTAATCATGGCCTAAGTGTAATGATGTTATGAATACATCTAATCATGTCTTTTCAGCTCTTTGCCTGAACTATTAGCATAATTAATTTTCTCAGCCTAAAATTTCTTATATATCTCAATATCCTCATATTGATTCCCTGTAAACCTCTCTCACTCTCTCTTGTTATGTCAGCCACTGGAACAAAACCAATCAACACAAACACTAGACCGGTTCAGAGAAATGTTTCGGGCAAGGGACCTTATGGTGGTAAGAACCCCGGATGCACAACGAGTTGCGGATTGAGGTTGCCGAGGAAAACAGAAGCCACAGCAGCTAGACTGATCAAGCATCTTGGCTGTAAATTTGCAAAAGGCTTGCGTCTGGTGGTGATGAGGAAGAAGAGGAAGTCTCCAGCGTCAAAGGTTTCTTCTTCTTCTTCTTCCTCAGGGAGATCTCAGCCGTCGATCATGCCGATAAGCAATGAGAGCCATAGATCAGAGGCCATAGAGGACTGTATAGAGTTCATCAACTCATCATCCTCCTTCACCAGATCAAACTCTACTTCTTAATAAGTCTCATCTCTCCCAAATCATTTGTCCCCGTTGTTCATTGTCTATATCTATTTGCTTATTTGTGGGAAAAGTCTCTATGCGACTTTCTGTTGATGTGTACTATGGCAATAGTAAAAGTAAATATGTAAAATCAGTTATCATCGTCCTCTTGTTCTGTCTAGAAATTTGCTATTCATAAACATAATTAGTTTATCCAAAAGGTTATTTAATAAAAACGTAGGGTGTTATATGAAAAGATATATATGCACCTTCACTGAATGGTACACCAACACCTGAACCATACAATAATATACAATGTGCGTGTGTGTTAACAATTCCATTAGCCTAATATGACTAATCAGTAATCTCTTTATACAGATGTTTCACCTAATTCTAGCATATCTTTTATTTTGTAAATGATTGCAACTTATTTTGTAAATGATTGCAACTAATCAGTAATATTTCAGTCAGAGCCGTGCAGCATATGCAATTGAAAAGGCATTTGCCCCAGGCCCCCAAATATAAATGAAATTTTAAGGCCCCCAAAATTGGCTTAATACAATGTGTCACAGAGAATCATGAGTTTTATTTTTGATAAATACAGTGAGTTATGCGTTCTACTTTCACTACACTTCCTCCCCTGTTCGAGCATAGCATGTATTTTTAAATTCTTTTTTATTAATACTTTTATAGAAAGTCAAACTAGATCATAAACAAAAATATAAATCCCAAATCAAAAGAAAATCTGAATTCCAAATCAAAAAGGAATCTGACTTCTTTTTATTTAAATAATATTATGGACTTTCTGAAGTTCAGAAATTAAAGTCTTATTTACATTTACATATGTTAATCATGAAAATTTTATTCTGAAGAGATTTTTGATCTTTCAAAACTGTGACATCATTTTTTGGTGTAAGAAACAAGTTTTTTTTTTTTTGGCTAAAATGTAAGAAACAAGTTGAGAGCACCGTGATGTTTTCAATGGATATACAGTAGTTTTTTCTTCTTTCTTTTTGTTAGTATAGTCTCAAGTCTTTATGTATTACGGTTTATTTTTCTATTTTACATCTTTCAAACTTATATTAGTTATATTAAAGGGCCCCAATTTTAATATATGCCTTAGGTCTCTACAAACCCTCGCACGGCACTGATTTCAGTATGTAAATCTTATATCGGTCAAAATCAAATAAAGTATTAACCTGAGATGACGAAATACATGTCGGCAAGCAAGGGTAGGATCATATGAATCTTGACCAGCTTGTGAGTGTCATAATAAACGGTGATCACAAAGCCCAAATGGTTAAGCTCAAACCACAAAGCCCAAGCCCATGTTTAAAAACACTCCCTCGCCCACAGCCACCGGCAATCTTCCCGCCATGGATTCCGGCGCAGCCTCAAGCCTAAGTTTTCGAACACATATCATTCCCCTTCATAGCTGATCTTAAAAATATAATTAAAAAAGAGTAATATCGAAGCTGGAGAATTAACATGGACGGTTACTCTTTCTCTCTACATCTGTATTCTCGCTCCTCCCACGTTCCTCTTCCCGCTTTGCGTGTTTCCTAAAAAAGCCACTTCGCCTCCTTCGTCGCAGCTTCTCCTCTTCGGTGGAGATCTGATTCCACACTACCCGATCGTACAGATTCGAAATCGAATCTACGCGCCGTGTTTCCCGCGATTATCGTGCTGATAAAAGTGTAATTTTCTTCCCTAGTCTCATCATTCGCATCTTCGATTCCGCGAATCGAGGAGAAGAGAACGAATCTGCGATTTTTTCTCTAGGTAAACATCAACTTTGAGGTCTCTACTTTTCTGCGTGTTGCGTGAACTTTGAAGATATGACTGATGCGGAACGTGAAGCGATTGTTTCCGATGAATCAGAGCTGAATCGTTACAGTGATAATGCTAGTAAAAGCCTTGTCAATCAACTTCATAGAAGCTTTAGTGAAAGGTATTATATATATAATATGCTTAGGCTGAATGGTGTTGAGGAAAACTTGAACGAAACTTTCTTTGTTCTTGCTGAAGGTTTCTTAGATGGAGACGGAGTAACAACAGACGTGACCACCACGGTTCAGTGAAACATTCAGGACCTCTTGTTTCTGGAGCAGCTTACTGCATCTCTTCCTGCAGCATGATAATCATGAACAAGATTGTTCTCTCCAGCTATAATTTCAACGCAGGAGTCTCTTTGATGTTGTATCAAGTAAGAGATAGTGATTGACACATGAGCTTTATTTCCTTGGCTTTATGATGATTTGAAAAAAAAAAAGATTATATGTGCTTTGGTGTTATCAGAACTTGATCAGCTGTTTGGTGGTAGCTCTACTAAAGTTCTCTGGAATGGTTTCGGTTGAGAAATTTAGCTGGAAGTTGATCAGAGTTTGGATGCCTGTTAATGTTATCTTTGTGGGCATGCTCGTCTCAGGAATGTACAGGTAAGGTTTCAACATTTGTCAGGAGACTAATTGGTGAAGAAGACTTTTTATGTAACATTATGTTTCTTTTTCCAGTTTGAAATACATAAACGTTGCAATGGTGACTATTCTGAAGAATGCAACGAATATTATTACAGCGATAGGAGAGTTATACATGTTCCGCAAGAGGCAGAACAACAAGGTTTGGGCTGCAATGTTCATGATGGTAAGTTTTAAAATCGCACATCTGTAGCAACCCCTGTCTGATTTCAAAGTGATACCAACTAAGAGTTTTGCAAAATGTAGATCATCTCTGCAATCAGCGGAGGCATCACGGATCTCACATTCAATGCTGTAGGGTACACGTGGCAGACTGCCAACTGCGTTCTAACCGCAAGTTATTCAGTAAGTTCACGCTTTTGAAACAAGTAACTGGATTCACACACACTCTATAGTGATGATCTTGTTAAACTCTATGTCACAGCTTACTCTGCGCCGAGTCATGGACAAAGCAAAGCAGTCCACAAAATCAGGGTCCCTTAATGAGGTGTCAATGGTGCTGCTGAATAATCTCTTGTCACTACCTTTTGGCATCATCCTGGTCATCTTACTGGGTGAATGGAGATACGTAATAACCACGTAAGAAATATTAAAATAGAGCTAACACTAGTCCAGAAATTTAGTATCTTTGTCATTTTCTTATCCTTACATTCGTTGTGTTTTTACACTTTGGCAGGGATGTGACAAAAGATGCAATGTTTTGGGTAGCCGCAACAGCAAGCGGCTTCCTGGGTTTGGCCATCAGCTTCACTTCGATGTGGTTCTTGCATCAAACCGGGCCCACAACATACAGGTATCTCTCTTTTCCAACTACAGAAAGAAACATTGCCTTGTAAATATTTCATTTCATTTGTAAGTGTGTTGTAACGGTGTGATGTTATTTCTATTATGTGGGCAGTCTGGTGGGTTCATTAAACAAGGTTCCGATATCATTATCTGGTCTTGTACTCTTCAATGTCCCTCTCAGTCTCCCAAATTTGTTCAGCATACTTTTTGGTAAGTAAAACAGTTATGCAGAAGCAGAGCACAAGTGATATACACTCTCTTTTTCTTTGGTGACTTAAGGTGAGAATGAATCAATGTGTATACCCATTGGTGTATGTTCAATTTGGTTTTGGCAGGTTTATTTGCTGGAGTGGTCTTTGCCAGAGCCAAAATGTCATAATCATGTTTCCAAGCCAGAGTACAACTCTTCTGCAGAGACTGAAGACAAAAAAAAAAACTCAATCTGTAGAAGAGAAGAGAAACTTGTGAGGCTCCTCGATCTGTAGCTAAGAGTTCCAACTTTGGATACATTTTTATTATACAGGGTAGAAACATAGAGGTTCTATCGATTTTCAGTTTTGAGAGCTTACTTTATCGTATCAACCATAAATTGTACATGGATAATGGATAAGTAATCCATACATTCGACTTGAATGGTTGTTAAAAACTCTTTAGTATATTTGAGCTTTCTGATCTGTTTACCTTTGGGTTTGTTCTGATGTGACTGCTGCACTCCAAATGTCTTCAAACACTATAATAAACAAATTATATAGCCTCAATGCGTAAACAGGTACGCTTGGTTGTCCACGTAAAAGGACAAGTCCTTGACAGTATGGATTACTCCAAACAGAGTTGCCACATGACATGAGTTGTATACTATAAACAAACGTTTCTCTCTGTTCTACAAAAACAAAAAGTTGCCACAACAAATTGTTGTTGCTCATTTTATTAGGTTGTATTCTGTTGCGGTGGAGCATCCAGAGGGAAGCACGTCTCATCACCACCGGTGTTCCAAAGAAAATGCGCGTAATTAGCAGAGTAAAAAGAGTTTGTTGGATCAGCAGAGATTGCTTCCAAGAACGTTTCCTCTGCTCTCCAAACATCGTTCCTTGCTTTCCACAGAAACGTCGCGTATTTATTCAGCGCCTCCGCGTCAGCTGGCTCTGCTTTTGCAGCTCTCTTGAAATACTTCTCGGCTCTGTTTCCAGACCAAAAGAAGAATAATAAGCCACGTTAGAATGTGACAAAGATCCAGCACGAGTGTGGTTTTGTTCATCAGGGGTAAGTGAGAACGTACGTAAGTGAACGTGACAGGTGCATCAAAAATCAAAGTTGTCGGCAATGAAACCGCAATTGAATTATGAGTCATGGGTAAAATGTCAGAGTACTTTCTGGTCACCTTTTTCATCGAAATATCTCTAGTAAGCAAATGCACATTTAAAGTGAATGCAGAACACAGTGGCTACTTGCAGTGAATGAATGAATAAAGTGATATAATGAACAGTGAGAGAAAAACTTATTAACAAAATCAGTTTTTACTGTAATAGTATTTTGGTTCTTGGAGGAGAAGAAATTATAAGAAGTCCACCATAAACTCCACTATCAACCAAGTTTATAAAAATCTTTTATTTGTTGGGAGCCCTAACCCATAAAGGACAAACTCTTTGGGAAAGAACACAAGAGTGACATTATTTTATTTTATTCCCTATTTTATTCTGAAAATGGAGATATGGATTTTCCTATCCACTAGTTGTCTTCTTTCTCTGAAGTGGTAAAAAAAAAAAAAAAATCTGGTTCACTTATTTTAAGCCTATCCCATTGGTTCTAATGGTGATTATGACAATTTGTTAGCTAAGATACCTTATATGTCTCCTTAATCCCCCAAAAATATATATCATTCCACTTGTTAGCTAAGATACTAGTTGTGACTATTAATTAGTATCAACTTGCAGCCTGTAAACCCCAAGATTTGCATGCAAGAGTCTAAACACTCTAATCATTATCTAATCAAGAACAAAACCAATAATATAATTTTAAATCACATGATTATAATATATATGATGGTTAAATGTTAATTACCTGTCGTAGTCATGAATGATTAGGTAGAGAAACTGAGCGTAGTTAGCGAGAAGGAGAACGTTATCAGGCTGCTGAGACAACCCCGTTTGGTAGAGAAGCTCTGTCTTGAAGTAATCCATGGACTCTTCAGCTTCTACTCGTGCCTCCACGGGAGATGGAGACACCATCTGCTTCATCGTCTCGTGATCCAACGCTCCCATTCTCTCCGACTCCTCCAAGATCGAGTTCCACAGCCTCGCCTCTTCTTGCCCCGACGCAGATACGTCTGAATCAGCACTTGTCTCGTCGAGAGATGATGATGATGAAAACTGAGATAACATTCTGAACTTGTCAGAACCATCGCCGTGTGTTCCGCTTTGTACCGGCGGGATGTTGTTCCCACCGCTCCCGCCGCCGGTGAGAGAAGAAACAGAGAATGTCATGATCACCGAGGAGTCGAGTTTCTCGTCGGCTGTTGGAGGCGTTGCGGCGGCTAAGGCTGAGTTTGTGCCGATGGAGTGAACCGTGAAGGCTTTCTTCACAGCTGATGATTCATCACCACCGTCGACGTGGTGTTTGATAACTACTTCTTCCTCCATCTTTAGCTTTCTCTTTATGATACGAAGCGAGAGAGGGAGTTCGACACTGTTTGCTCTCCTCTCGATGCCTGACATTTGCACCGTATCATGCCATGGTGGTTCCATTGTACTGAAGTCATCATCATGATGATGACTTCCTAAGATGTCGTTGGAGACTTGGAACTTGAGAGAAAGCTCTAATTGCATCTTTTTTGAAAACTCCTCCTCCTCTGAGAAAGAAGGGTCGACGTTTGTGCTGAAAGCTCTTCGAATGAACTGAGTTTTGGTGTGTCTCGATGACAGAGATCGTCTGTGGTTGACGATGCTACGTTGTTTTGAAGGAGTTGAAACGGTGGAGGGAGATAGGGTTTGAGAAAGGGAAGAGGAATGGTGAGCCACCCATTGATGGAAAGTTGAGGTTGTAGCTATTTTGATGTCCATTTTGAAAAAAAAAGCGATTCTATTGTTTAGCAATAACAAAGACAAAACTGGAGGAAAACAGAGCAGAAGGTGGAGGAGGCTACTTTCTTCTTCCTCACGCTTCACGCACTCTATCAATGTGTATTTGTTGGAAGGAAGGAAAAAAAAAACTCAAGAGAGATAACCCTGAAGTGGAGCACGAGGCAGATGATTCAGTTTAGAGGGCGAGCTGCTCTTTTTATACAATAGCCAAACAAGATTTATCAAACTATGAAAATATACATTTATTTTCTAAAAATAGCATGTGCTTTTTACAAAAATAAAATAAAATATACATATCTTTTCTAAAAATAGCATGTGCATTTTACAAAAATAAAAACCGAGCCTCGTGGTCTGGTGGTAAAGGAACTTTGGCTGAGGTATCCGTCATCACGAGTTGGAGTCCCGGCCACAGCGGATTTAACATGGTTTTCATTTGGTATCTAGGATCTTTCTCGCCAGTTCCGGTTGGACGCGGAGATAGTCGGATTAAGTGAGAGGTCCGGATATTTATCAAAAAAAAAAAAAAAAATAGCATGTGTAAGAGTTTACGTAGAATAGTCAACAATATCGTAGACGAGAGTATCGGAGAAACCGGTAACAAGTCAGAGAAATTAGTGACGTGACCCCCAAAATTAAGTGAGCGAAACCGAGAGTTATTTAAAAATGGAAAGCAAATTATAGTTTACGTGACATCTCAACTTTTAAAGAACAAAAAAAAAGCTAAAAATCCATATCCCATTAAAAAAAAAAAAAAGAACCATTCCCCTCTTCCGAGTCTTCCCAAGTCTACGTATCTAATTCTCCCTTGGTATGGAATCAACAGTAAGAAGTGATAAAAGGATTTACACGAGACGTCGATCATGTGTGTGGTATAAATGTGTTATAAAATCACTGCATAGTTGTTTTTAATAGTAGAAAATAATACTACAGGTTACGTAATGGCTTTTGATACGACGCTATGGCCAAAATGTTCACAAATCGTTGAAAGGGAGACCTAGAGGGAGAGACTGACAGGAGCATCGACGCGGCAAAAACCACTCTCATTTCTGTTATCCAAGATAACTTTGGTACATATATATGAGAATGAGAATTACACTTACACACACACATAATACACTTTTGACTTTTAACACATTTTCACTAAAGCAAATGTCTCTTCCCTCATTTCTATTGACATATTCCTTTTCAGAGAAAAGTGTACGAAGTAGATATAAATAAAATATCTTACACCACTTAGAGCAACATTATCGTTAGGGACGTCGGTAGGTTTCTTCATTTTTTTTCCGTTTTTGTTCGATTAAAAAAAATTAAAAACGAACTAATCGCGGACCGCCGCGTATTAATGGGGTCCGCGAACAGAACAAGGACCAACTTAAAACATCTCTTAATTAACGATTTCTACCCTTTGATCACCCTCGATTTTGATGATTTGGTGGTCCCTCTCTAAGGACCGACCGATAATGTTGATCTTATAATTGTCCGATTCCCACCTCGTCTTATTGAACAACTTATACATTAAGTAAATATAGACAGAGGTGTTGGAGTCGTAAAAAAATAAGAAATCTTGAAGCATCATAAATAAATTATATCTTCCATATATAGTAACCAAAGTCAGACCATACAAGGCGAGGAAAACATCTAACTAAATCGATCAAATTTTGTTTTCGTCTGGTAATATGTCAAATTAATCTACTAAAGTACTGAAGAGTATCAGAAAATAACTGAAACTTTACCCAAAAAACCCAAGTTTTATATTGATCTAAGAGATTAAGATTATAAATGGGATTTAGTTCATAACTCTGATTTGGGTTCTTACTAATATAACAAAGTAGCTTTAAATGATTTTGAAAATCTCTTTGTTTGATATATATAAATACAAGTCTGCCAAATTCAATAAATCATTTGGAATTATATGAATCGTAAAAGAATCTATTATTATAAAGTTCAGTTATCTCCATCCTTAGGCCTTCCACGTATGCATCCAGCACAACAATTCAAGCTCTCTCGCGTTGACACGTGTCCCGGTCGAATGAAACGCGCAGTTTCATTTAATCCGTATTGTGTTGGGCTTAGTCGTGGGTTTTTAATGGAACGCGTGAATTTGTGGGCTTTATTATAAACCCTGTGATGGCCTTCATTGTTTTACGTATAAGCCCTGTTTTCTATACAGATCTTCCGTCTGCGTTTAGACGACATCACCGTCGCGTCGATCCAAGTACAGGCCACCGCCTCTTACCAGAAGAAGTGTAACCGTCTAAGCTTTCATTCAATCTCTGTCATTTACATTTGCATTCACTCTATTAAACCATCACCTCATTAACTCGCATTCAATTGCACCTTCACCCTCCTCGATGGTTAGAAATCTTATCCTATAAATAAGGAGGTAAACTTGGCCTAAACTCATCAATCATCACCTCTCACCCTCAATCATCATAATACTTTGCTTCAGTATGGAGATTTCTTAATAGAAGTAATTGTTGTTATTAGCTTCTCTGCTTTATTTCCTTTTCTCTCCTCATATTCGTTCAACATTACATTATTTTGTTCGTTCATCACTCTCAAAATCTTAGGATCTATCTTTGAAGTGGTAGTCAGAGTTGAAAATTTGATTAACTGATCAAATAGAAAACCAGGAGAATTAGCTTGGAAGAAAGAAAGGAGGATGAATTAGAGAGAGAAGAAACTGAGGCAGAGCATCGGTAATCGGATGGAATTAAGACCAAAGTTTTTTTTTTCATTCTCAAAATTAGACAAAACTGTTATAATTATGTTGCTGTATCTATCTTTGGCGGACTTTGTGGACTAAGTTAAGAATAAAGCTTCTGGTGGTGTGTCATGGCGAGTTAGATGATGGTGCCAGCTTCTCTCCATGGTTTGCCGTATTATTTTTCGAGTTCACCCTTAAAACAACTCAGACGTCAAAACAAGATATATGTAGGGGAAACAAGATAGAAAAAGAGTTGAGTAGATTTGGAAAACAAATAGTTTTTGCAAGACAGAGACTAACGATGGAAGACGTAGAGACGCACAATATTGTCTTTGCAAGAGCACAACAAAACTAGCTTGGTTTCTGCATCATGTACACTTCATAAGGCTAACACTCCCTGAATATTCAAATATTAACAGAAGTTGTTAGTTACGTTACATATAAGATTAGGACCAAAATTGAGAGGATAACAATGGACCTGCCACCTGATCACAAGTTGTTCACGGCTTCTGTGTGTGCCTGTTATTTCCTATAAAAGGTTTTAATAGCGGATTTACAAAAGGAAATTAAGCTTGATATATTGTTAAAGTGAAAGCGTTTGTCTGAAAACCATTATTGAGTTTGACTATGACCATTCTTTAGAGGCCACAGAGAGATCTACAACATAGTTGATGATTGTGTAGTACCAAATATTATACACAATTTCTTCAGAAACCAGAGAACGTGCGACCATACATGTATGTGTACATATAACATTTATCATTTCATTGCCTTATTTTTAGTATATTAAAACAATATTTATTACCTTTTCATTGCTTTTTACATTAACTCATCTTTCGTAACTATTATCATTCAATATTTTTTATACAAAACAAATTTCAAATCTCATTCAATAATGTTTTCTTTCTTTCGTCGTTGGTTCAAAGATCCTTTCCATGGGTGGATGTGGGATTTGTTACGAATCGAATGTGTTTCTCACCGACTGTCCATCTAGCTAAACGTCATAACTCTCTGTTAGCACATTTATATTTAATAATTCTCATTCAAATAAAAGATGTATATATATTATTGGTTAAAGTGCAGAAGAATTAAAAACAAAGACCATAATTGAAACTCCGAATCAATCAAATAAAAATTATATAACAAAATAATAAACCATTCAAGTTTTTGTTGAACACCTTAGAAAGCAGCTTCGTGATAATGTGATCTCATCTTGCTGGCCAAGTGACCATAGTTAGGACTGGTGTCATAATATTTCCGCTCTTTTCTTCATGCAAGGATCATCTTGGTGGCATTCTTATTATTTTCTGCTTACGACCGGTTCACTATTCTAACCCATAGATGTCGCAGCATGTATGATCTTCTCTCAAACTGCTTATTAAGGCAAGCATCAATTACTTTATGTCAAGAACAGTTTTCTAAAGAACAAGAGCACACACTGTTGATTCGATTAATTTTACTATCCCAGGAAAAGCTTACTGAATAACAAATAGGCCATGTCACGTGAAACAAGAAAGCTGGCAGAAGTGCTTACTTCTAATTTCTAATATGTTTGTTCTTCTATCCAGATCTAAATCATTGAATTCAATCCATGATTTGTCCGTCTCAGCATCGTTTGAATCAGTTACTTTTACAAAAAACTGTTTTTTTTTTCAAAATACCAATAATAATTCAAAATAAACATACAAACATGAAAAATATTCCATATTCATTAGTGTATAAAATCTAACCAACTGTAACAATCATAATCATGATAATTTGTAACAAAATAGCAAAATAAGATAGTAAGATTACATTTATAATTAACAGTACATATATATTTTCCAATGCTCATTCAAATATAAAATGTCTATGTATTATTTTAAATATACTATCCCGCCCGTAGGGCGGGTTTACCCTAGTATAATATAAAACATTTTTTTATATAAGTACAATCCTACCGACATAGAAAAGAAACAAAATTTTAGTTTCGACAGTTATTATAATTATCTCTCATGCTCTTTCAATTAGACAGGTAAACTGCAATTTAGTATGTAATTTATAAGGTTTTTTTTAAAGAAACATTAGTTAAATCATCATTTTTTACTTAGAAAGTAGAAACTACAAGGGATATGATATTTATCAACCCCGTTACATAATGATGTTTTATAAACTTCGTTACAATCGGTTATGAATGAGATAATATAATAATATAGACTGAAGAACCTGATTAGAAACAAGAGTTTTCAAAAGTTTGAAACCCACAAAACTCAACATTAGTTAGAAATACATGGACTGGTAACCATCGTAGGAACAATTAGAATGGATAGGAAAAGAATGAGCAAGAATAGATTTAAGGAATGATGAGGAATAATAATTCATTATCAAAATTTATAAGAAACATATTTACTTTATGGGTGTGAATGGTAACCAAGGGAATGAAGAGGAACACTACATTGCTTAACATTCCTTAAAAAATTTACCATTCATGAGGAATATTTTTTTTTCCATTCCTCTTCATTCATTTGGTTGTAGAGAATTATAGAACAAATTCATTCCTTATTGATTTTGATAAGGAATCATTATTCCTCTTCATTCCTATAAATTTATTCCTACTCATTCCTTTCCTATCCATTCCGGTTGTTCCTATTATGGTTACCAGTCACACTCTATAATTCTCTACAAATTAGGGAATGATAAAAAATGAAAAGGAAAAAATATTCCTTATGAATGGTAAATTTTTTAAGGAATGTCAAAAGAATGTAGTGTTCCTCTTCATTCCCTTGGTTACCGGTAACACCTCTAGGTTTTTAATCGGTTATTACATTTTCATGGGTATTCAAGTAGATAAATATCAAGTGTATTAATTAATGCCAAGTCTGAAATTGGAACCCTAGGTGGTTTCCTTATTATTTCAGCACTAGAAAAAGAAAGAAAAAAAATCATTGGAGCTTACAAGATATGGGCCTATACACATGTGATACATAATTCGACTCAAATTAAAAACCCGCGAGGCTGGGTGTTTCAAAAACGGAATCACAATATAAGGCGGGAGGCCAAACGGATATATATATATATATATTTTTTTTAAACAAACTCTCAATTTGAAACTGTGACCTAACAATGCCTAAACATCGCCGGGGCGACTTTATCTTCTCCGACGTAACTGTTAAATCAATTTTTTTTTTCTAGGGAATCGAATACATTTCAATTCTCACTAGCTATCTATTTGCAGGAAGTTAAGGAAGCCAATTTGGCAATGAAGAACTTATCTGATTGCTTAGGCTTTAAATCTAATTGGAGCCATAGAGGTAAACATGATCCATTAGATTTTTTTTCAATAGTTACTTTTTTCCAAGTCTTTATGTTAATCATATACAGTAATTTATATCAGTGTAAAGATGAGGATCTGTGAAAGAGCCATTAAGTTTGTGAGAAGCTGCATAGATCAGCAGAAGGCTTGGAGTTTGTACATATGTGGAATGTGGTTGTCCTGGAACTGGAAAATCACTGTTCATGGATTGGAGACAGTGGTACAACAAGTTGGTGATTGGTCAAATCAGGTAGCAATTCTGTTGTTATACTATAGCTTTTAATTACAATAGATTCAATTCATATAAGACTTCACCTCCTCTGCTCATATGAAATTTTAAGTTACTCTTGACGTTTTTCAGTTTCCAGGTGTTGCAAATGCAATAGACCTCGCAGATTGTTTCCTTCCAAAATTTTAAGTCCATTAACTGTGAGAATCTGTTGACTTTGTAAATTTTTAACGTGTCTCAAATTTCGAACAATGAGAATTGAATTTCAATTTACCCACTCAACTTCTGTTTCTTCTATTTCTTTGTAGGCAAATCTATGGTTATCATTCCGTGCTTATTCTAAAGACCAGATCCTTAGGATACTAGAGGAGTGACTACTACTGGTTATTCCTTCCAACTGTCTGATAAGATGTCTTGTTTGAGACAGTAAAATGTGTAACGCCTTTGAGCTATGTTGTATCTGTATAACTCTCACTAATTTTAAGCTCTTTTCTAACAGGTTATTCCTTATGTTGCATTTCAATCAAAAGCCTTGGAGCTTTGTCTGTGCAAGAGTAAAGAATCCGATCCTTGCTGCTCTGATTGTTTCTCTCTCTCTCAGTCCTGACCAACTTTTCTTTCCTCTAGGCATTAATTTTTGATGTTCATCTTTATTTGCATTGTGCCAGAAAGTTGAGCTTGAGGCTGCATCAGGTGACATGAGAAAGGCTTTATCTGTCTGCAGGTGAATTCATCATTTTGAAGGTTTTTTAGAATGTTTATTCTTAGTTTTGGAAACATGAGTGCTTTTTTTTGGGCAAACCTTAACTTCATTAACTAGAAAAACAGAGTCACTCTAAACCGGAGTCATTACAGAGACGAGACAGAGCTGCCTTAGCTAGGTTATCAGCTTCAACATTGATTACACGAGGTATAAAGGAGAACGAGATAGATGAGAAGGTTCGACTCAACATAGTAATGTCGTAGAGGAGACCTTTCAATGGCACCGAGCAATCACTAGAATTGATCAGATTGACAATGATTTTGCAATCTGAGAAAACTTCGAGATCACGGTAGCCCAACCTTGCTGCTTCCAAAAGAGCAGATTTTATAGACAGTGCTTCCGCTGCCAATGCAGAAGCTACAAAACGTCGCGACGCAGAGCCCGAGTGGCATTCCTCTCCCGTCGTCGTCTTGAAAATCCATCCAAAGCCGCCATGATTTATAGACAGTGCTATGATTTAATATCAAGGATTCCCATAGACCTTGGCCTTATCGCATTGCACGTATTATTTTACAGGTGAGGATGGATCGATCATATGCAGGCTAAGTTTTCTGTAGCTGACACTATTCAGTCTCTTCCTCATTACCAACAAGTAAGTTACATCCACATTGCTCTGCTATTAACCAGTCAAACCGATCTGAAAATATACCAAATGTTTATTTGAACACTGCCATACCACAATTTCGTTTTACAATAAAGTTTAAGAACTGGCGAAACAATTAAAGGATCAGAGATAAATAAACCAAAGCATGTTGAATTGCACTTGCATTACCCTGAACCATCCTCCATCAATTCATCAATGAACCGAGCCGTCGCCAAAGAAGACGACCCTCCATCCATCACAGCCTTCCTCGCCGCATCACACATCTCCTTCACCTTCACCCTCACCCTCTTCCCCTCCCCACCGTCCATCAAACATCTCACGGCTCTTGCGATCTCGTCACAAGTCACTAAACCTCCACGACCAGACACGTGATCCATCCGCAGATCCACCGCTAACCCCAACTCCTTCACCAACGTGAACGCGTTCAGCTGCTGCTCAGCGTACATCGGCCACGCCGCGACAGGAACACCGAACCACAAGCTCTCGAGCGTGGAGTTCCATCCGCAGTGAGACACGAACCCTCCTATCGCCTTGTGTTCCAGCACTTCCACTTGCGGGGCCCAACCGCAGACCAATCCACGGCCCGCCACACGGCCCATGAAGCCCTCCGGCAACACATCGGTGGGATCAGTCGTCTCCACAAAGCCTGTCCGAATCGACCATAGAAATCTACACCCGACGACTTCAAGCGCCTGAGCTATCTCCTTCGCTTGCAACTCATCAACACTCCCTCTGCTCCCAAAGCATAGGAACACAACCGAACACTCCGGCTGTTCCTCGAGCCACCTCACGATCCGATCTCGATCCTCCTCGTCAGGACTCGCCCGATCCTCCAAGCTGAGGATCGGTCCGACCGGGTAAACCGGAGGATAATCCTCCCCCTGCCGAGAGAAATACCCAAACGTGTACGGCTCAATCTCCTCGACCGAATTTACCAAAATACCCTTCGCATCTCCGAATCTCGGGGAAAGTACTCTTATTTACCCCACTCCCAAAAATTATATTCTAACTACCCCATCCATTTTCTCACTATCCCCCTTCTCTTTCCCTTCCACCATTACCCTTTCATTATATCTTTTCTTTTAATTTAAATAAATCTGCGAATGGGTCCCACGTTTTATTATATTTGTTTATTTATTTAAAATCTGGGTCCCGCTCCTTGTTTTGTCCGTGCGATCAGCCCTTTTTTGTTTTTTTTTTTTTTGCAATAATTAAAATTTCTCATTTCCTCTTTTTTGTTCATTAGTTCTTTGTTTTCCTTTTTTCTTTGCAATAATCTGGGTTCTACCTCCCATTTCTTATCCATTCTTTCTCTTTTTTGTAATAAGTTTCCATTTTAATCATTATTAATTAAATTACTACAAAAATGAAAATAATTATTTTGGCTTCTAATTTTCTCAATTATCTCGTTCATATAAATGATTTCAAATTTAAATATTGTATTCATTTATTTTGATATTCTATATTTATAACTGAATTAATATTTTATAAAATAATATTACCTCTGATTTAGAAAATATTATTTCCTCATAATATTGTTAAAATAGCTCATGAATCCCACTTTCTCTTCTTTTCTTTATATTATGTATTTCAAAAATATTTCAATGAACAATTAATTTTAAAAATAATTTTATAAAATATTTATAAAATTTTGGTTATATAAAAATATTTCAAAAACATATTCAATAAAATATGTATTTCAATAATATTTTAATCAAAAATTATTAACAAAAATAAATTTAATAAATGTATTTATTAAGAGCATGAATGCATTTAAAATATGAAGCTCTAATATAAGAGAGTAAATCAACATGCGCCGAGGAGATAGGAAAATCTTGAGATAATATTTCAAAAATACAAATTTCCTAAACTATTTTTTTATCTTTTATATAAAAGTATTCAAATTTAAAATAAGTTATTTCATATTTTAATCACCAAATAAATTCATAAATATTTATAAATTATTTCAGTAATATTCCAAACATACAAATTTAATAAAATATTTATTTAATAATATTTTAATCAACAATTGAATTCAAAATTAAATTAATAAATATTTATATCAATTTTGGTTATATAAAAAAATTTAAAATAAAAATTTAATAAAATTTGTATTTCAATTATATTTTAATCAAAAACTAATCTCAAAAATTAATTTCAAAAATAAGTTTAGTAAATATTTTTGTAATATGAATTACTAGGTATTACTTGAACTATTATGTGTAGTATGAACTACTATGTACTATTTTAAACTATCTTGAACTACCTTAAAATACTTTGAATTACTATGTTTATGCATGTTTCTAAAAAACCTTAATATTTGTCTTATTGTTTATTTTTAGAAGGTGTATCTCATATATTACGTGATTATATATTCATATATGTGTTATTTGTCAAATTAGACATAAAATACTCTTAGTTACTCAAACTGATATAAAACTTCTCATTTCTATACAAAACATCTTTATACTTCCATACGAATGTTTTGTTGGGAAGGCCATAATGAGATGAATAACAGAAAATATATATTTTCTGAATTTTTTTCATGTCATTGTGTTATATACAACCTAAAAATGTCTAAATACATTAGTATTACTTATAAATTTGAATTTTTGACATGGTATTACTAATAAATGTTGAATTTCGTAAAAATATTACTATGAAGAAGGAAATATTACTACAACCTTGAGAACTACTAAGTGCAAATATTCAAGCATTTGTTAGACATAAAATATGGTTAATTTGTCACGTTTTAAATATGTTTTTTTACATCTGATTTTTTTTTTCACGTTTCAGACATGTTTTTTTTAGTTTTGAAAATGTTTTAAACAAGTTTTTTTTGTTATAAAAAGACTGAAATTACTAAAAATGAAAATTTTAGGTATATCGATATAAAAAAAATATGTAAATATGTTTAAGGATTATTTGATATTATTTAAATAATATTTAATCATCAATTAATTTAAAAATAAATTAAAATAAATTAGTTTTTAAAAACTTAAATTTTTATCCCTTTCAGGCATGTGTTAAATATGTTTTACATGTTTATGTGCTAAATATGTTTTACACGTTATGCGCTAAATATGTTATATGCATTTCAAAAATATCCAAGCACCAAATTTTTCAAACATGTGTTAACTATATTTCACACGCTTTAAATATATGTTAAATTATTGTCTTAAAACATCAAACCATCCAAACATCACAACAAAATAAAATCATTCATAAATTTTCTCAAGGATATAATTTTATACAAAACATCATACTGTATCTAATTGATATAACATCAATATTAATTTTAAGTTGTCCGTTCACATACTGCTCTGTCTGCGTCATTACTATGTTCATATACCCATCAAGCAAGCAAAAATTCCTGTGTATAAGAAGAGAAGCCATTGGTTATGAAGAACTTATTATTAAGCTTGTAAAGAACCAAGACAAAACTGATCATAACAACAAAAGAAAGAAGCCGAGGAACATGTTAATATAGTCAAACTAGTGATGTTATGAATGATTACCTCAGCCAATTCTTTTAGACATTGAAACATCTCAAGTCCAATAAGTTTAAAGCCCTTCTTCTTAAAACGAGAGATGATTTCTCCAACCTATAGGATTACACCAAAGGAAACAATAAATAGTTTAACCAAAGAAAGATAGCTAATGCAATCACATTAAAAGCTCTGTAGAATTCAAAGGTTTGGACTTTAGATCAAAAAAATAAAAGCGGGAAACAAAAGAAAACAAAACAGCTTACAAGACCTCGTTGTATGCCGTCTGGTTTCACCATGATGTAAGTCTACTCAACTTGCTCCAAAAGAGAAAAACACAAGCATCAGATGAGGGATGAAGATTCTCCAGGTTTCTCATTTACAGCTTCATCACAAGAGCTGTGCTCAAGAGCTATCTTATCTCACAAACCGGACCTTAAACTCCTAACCGGAAAAGCGTAATGGTTGGTGCACAAAATGGCCATCAATACCATAAGCTGGTCCAAGCTTGCACTTGATTCAGCGACAGATTTTCTCTCATTCACTAGAGATACACGGAAGCTCGGGCATTCACCTGAATCAAATGACTCTCATACTCCCAAAATTACAAGAATCCTCGTCAAAAACAGAGCTAGATACATAAGACAATGAAGACTCATCTACACAGCTCATCCTTGAATTAACTGATGATTCAACACTACTACGGCTAAACAAACCATAAGCTGCAGCGGTACCGACGAAAGAGAAGTGAGTCAGTTCCCAAAACTTGGTGAGCACTCTGTCACCGGCGAACTCTGGAGACTGAGAAGGGAACAACGGAAAGGTGAGGAGAAACAGAGTGAATATGCTATTTACAGAAGAATCCTGGTAGATTTTTTTTTTTTTTTGAGAGATTGAGAATGGGGAAGAGAAACACGTGCTAGGGTTAAGGGAAATCCGGGTTTGATCCGATTGGGCATGGATCGGGTGGGTTAGTTTCGGTTGGATCTGTAGATAAGTAAATTAATTAAGGGCTTTTCTGTACTTAGCCACGTTTTCGATTTTAAAATAAATGAAAAGAAATTATTTATTAAGAGTGGGACATATTAGAATAAACCATAGAGTTTGTAGGGCATAATAGAATAAAGTCCGAATCTCGGCGACAGCTCCACGTAAGCCTCGTAAGCTTCTCCGTTGAACAAACCGGACGGGAGAAACTTCGCGGGAACAGGGTTGACGAATCCGGGAATCGCTAGCTCCTCGTCCCCGGAGCTCCACTCGAGCTTGGACCCGACTCTCCGATGCCGCTCCGGGAGATACTTCATCATACTCAAGTATCTAGCGTTACACGTGAGGAACACGTAAGAAGGGAGGTTAAGCTCGAATCCGACGTCGTTTATCAACGTGTTACAGAAGAAATCGATAACCAAACCGGCGACTCGAACCGAATTCGATTTACGCGATTCGACGATGCTGGAGACGGCTTCTTTGATGAGAGGAGTGGTTCTCTTGACGAGCTGGACTATGTACGCCTCGGGAGCTCTGTGGAAGAGATCCAACGGCGGAGGATCGTCGAGAACCGGGAGGTCGTGGAGGCGGATCTGGGGATGGGAAGCTACGAGGGATCTAGCGAAAACGGCTGCGTTTGGGCTGGTCGGTGCGTGTAGCTGGAGGATGGTGATGGTGTTGATCCGAGGGTCGAAGTTGAGGAGACGCTTGGCGAACTCGATGTTCACGAGGAGGTGGCCTGTTGACGGGACTGGGATGAAGATGAGCTCTGTTTCTTTCACCATCTCTTGTTTTGTTTTGTTCAAGTGGTGTACATTAAACTTATCACATGTCACACTGTTTGTTCTGTTCAAGAGCCGTGTGTGTGTTTCCATGTGAATCTCTTGTGATTAATGTTTTTAAATTGCATGACAAAAAAAAAAATGTTTCTAAATGTCCACTTGTTTTTTAATTCACATTAGGACGTTGATTACATTATTAGTTTAATTTACATTAAAAGATAATCAAAAGTGATCCCCAAGAACGTCTCTGATAAAATCTCTTGTAGCCACCATGGAAGATCCACCATCGCCGAGAGCTTTTCTCGCCATTGCTGACATTTCTTTAACCTTGTTCCTGATAATATCACCATCCATCAGAGATCTGACGGCTGTAGCGATCTCTTCGGCTGATACGATCTCCGGCGTGGCGTTATCACCGTCCGCCACGTAATCAAGCCTTATCTCCACCGCTAGGCCCAGCTCTTTCACCATCTCGAACGCATTCAGCTGTTGCTCCGCGTACATCGGCCACGTGGCGATAGGTACGCCGTACCATAGACTCTCTTGTATTGAATTCCACCCGCAGTGAGATACAAACCCGCCTGTTGCTTTATGGGCCAAGATATCGACTTGCGGAGCCCAACTACAGACGATTCCACGGCCCGTTGTGCGGTCCGCGAATCCTTCTGGAAGCGGCTCGTGAGGATCGCCGTCTCCTGCCGTGTCTGTACGGATCGCCCATATGAATCTGACCCCAGCGAGCTCGAGCGCACGAGCTATCTGTTCGATCTGAGGTGCACTGAACACTCCCATGCTCCCGAAACACAGCAACAGAACCGACGAGTCCGGTTGCTCGTCTAGCCATTTCATCACCTCTACGTACTGGGCCGAAGGTGGGTCGGTTTTATCAAGGCCTGTTAAATCCAATACAGGCCCAATAGGATACACACGCGGATAATTTCCTCCTCCTCGAGAAAAATGCTCAGCAGCGTAAGGCTCGGCAGCGGAGAACGAATTGACCAAAATACCCTTGGCTTCGTGTAATCGCTGGCCGATATTGACAAAGGTCTTGTAATAGAATTTGTTGGATACACCCCGCGGAATAACGTTAGCAGGAACTTTGTTCGAGAAAACCGGAATTGATAACTCTCTCTCGCCGGGGCTTCTCAAGTCGAACTCCGATGGAGTCAAACGATGCCGTTCCGGGAGATAGTTTAGAAATCCCAAGTAAGCAAGATTCGCGGTCATGAAGATGTAACAAGGAATGTTCTCAGAACGGGCTATGTCGATCATACCGACGCAGAAGAAATCAAGAACCAAGCCAGCGACATTGCTTTTGGAGACCAAATCTTTGATGGTTTTCTTGATAGAGGGTATGTTTTTGTCGACCGAGTCCAAGAAGTCGTCGGTCTCGTCGGTGGGCGTGTGTTGGACCTCCGGGAGGCTGATGTGTCGGATTCTAGGTTCGGAGGCGGTTAGTGACGCGAGATAAGCGTCGGCGTTAGGAGCGAAAGGAAGTTTCATGCAGAGGATTGTGATCGTGGAGATCCGACGGTCCAGATTGATTAGACGCTTAGCGAGCATGAACGTCGACGTGAGGTGGCCGGTTTGCGGCAGAGGAATGAATATTAGCTCTGATGTCTTCATATATCTTATTTTTTGATGACGAAAATAAAACACGAAGCAGAGACTTATATGTAGTGGAGTCGGGTGTGGAAAAGTTGAAAGGAACAATTAAAAAAGAAAGCAAGAAAGGTAAAGTCGATGGTATCTTTTTTTTTTTTGTTCAAAAAAGTCGATGGTATCTAAACAATAAACAATCCAGTGCAATGATTTTGGTGATGACAAATGCACAAAAGTAACGCTGAATACCAACTACTTTGTCTCTAAACAATAAACAAGCCCATGCAATGCGATGGACACGTTTGCATTTTTTTATGATTTTGATCAAATGCAAAAAAAATCTTTGAATTTATCAACTACTTTTGTCTTATTGAGGTAGTTGATGTAACATTTTTAAAATTCTCTTAAAAAATAACACATGAGATGTTACAAAAATATTTAATCTTGTATATCAGATCTTGGAAACATTCAGTCAAAAAAAATATAATCTTGGAAACACGTTTACGGACCCAGCATTCCTCGGTGCATGGGAGTTGATGGCTTGATGCTTTCAAAGTTTAAATACATGAAGTGATGAAAGATGAATCTGTTTAATTTGGCTTGTTATGTTTGCGTCAAAAACTTATGCTGCTTTACATAGAAGAAAACGTCATGGCCAAACTCAAAGACGCTTCGATGGGGTAATACACCAAAACCAAAAGGCTAACATCCATTATGTAATGTTTCAAAGATAGATACAAAACACTACATTTGACAGAAAATAATAATAATGCAATCATGTGCTATGTTTGTTAAATATTTTTACAACCTAAATTCACATATATATTTTTGACCAAAAAAAAGTCACATATGTTTTTTTAAAATAATCATCATTCTCTTGCAATTTCTAATAATTTTTTTAATACCATTAAAGTGAATATAAATTCTACGAAGGTATATAAATATCCTTGTAGAGTTAAAATAGAAACAAACTTGATGTATTAGTAAAAAGAAAAAGTTAGCTCCGAATCGAGCGGGGAGCTGTATATTCATTCAATCAAAGCAGAGAGAATTTCCAAAGGGCTCATCGCAAGGAAACCAAAAGTTTTGGCAGAAGAAGAAGAAGATAAAAACAATGGGTGTTCGTCTTCGTCTCCCTCAGAAAACCTCACCACGATCACCTTCCTATCTCCTTCTATGCCTTCTCGCTCTCTCCTTCTTCTCTTTCACCGCTCTTCTTCTCTATAAGGTATCGTTTTTATTCTTCTAATATTTTCTCCCTGATTGATGGATCTGATCGAAGCTGAATTAGAATTTTAAGAATTGTTTTGTCTGATTGAGTAATTTCGTCGAACAGGTTGACGACTTTATTGCTCAGACAAAAACTCTCGCCGGACATAACCTGGAACCAACACCGTGGCACATCTTCCCGCGTAAATCTTTCGGCGAAGCCTCGAGACGCTCTCAGGCTTACCGGATCCTCCAATGCTCCTACTTCTCTTGTCCTTACAAACCTGTTATCCAACCAAAGAGTCTCCTGTCGGAATCCTCCGGGTCGGGTCGTGAAACCCGGCAAACCCAATGCCCAGACGTTTTCAGGTTTGTGGGTTTTTTGAAACGAGTCAGAAAGTATCAAACTTTCTTTATTTGGAGTTTAAAAAAACCATTTGATTTGGTGAAAAGCTCAGATGGATTCAACGGGACTTGGAGCCATGGGGAGAGACCGGAGTGACTAAAGAGCACGTGGAGAAGGCAAAAGAGAACGCTGCCTTTAGAGTGGTGATACTCTCTGGGAAGCTATACGTTGATCTCTACTACGCTTGCGTGCAGAGCAGAATGATGTTCACCGTCTGGGGGTTTCTGCAGCTTCTCAACAAGTATCCTGGGATGGTTCCTGATGTCGACATGATGTTTGATTGCATGGACAAACCCATCATCAACCGGACCGAGCCTCATAAGTCTTTCCCAGCTCCGCTTTTTCGTTATTGCACCAATGAAGCTCATCTAGACATTCCTTTTCCTGATTGGTCCTTCTGGGGATGGTAAGTATCTCGTCTTTTGTTGTTACTCAACAACTCTTGTCTGAGTCTTGAGTGTTGTGATGGAAGGTCGGAGACGAATCTAAGGCCGTGGGATGAAGAGTTTGGGGATATAAAGCAAGGGTCTAAGAGAAGTAGCTGGGGGAGCAAGCAACCTAGAGCTTACTGGAAAGGGAACCCTGACGTTGTGTCGCCTATAAGAATTGAGCTGATGAAATGCAACCATTCAAGGTTATGGGGAGCACAGATTATGCGTCAGGTTTTACCTTCACTTACAAGCCTTTTCAACCATTCTAAACAGATAGTTTATTCTAGTGGTGGTGATGCTGATGTGTGTGTTTTAAATACAGAACTGGGCAGAAGAGGCAAAAGGTGGGTTTGAACAGTCCAAGCTCTCCAACCAATGTAATCACCGGTAAGTGCTTAGGGAAACCCAATATGACTAGAGTATACGAGAATAATTTAATGTGGTTTTGGGATTGCTTGTATCATAAGGTACAAGATATATGCAGAGGGTTACGCGTGGTCAGTTTCTCTAAAGTATATCATGTCATGTGGTTCCATGACACTCATAATCTCACCAGAGTATGAAGATTTCTTCAGCAGAGGCCTCCTTCCAAAGGAAAACTACTGGCCTGTCTCTCCCACTGATCTATGCCGGTCCATTAAGTTTGCTGTGGACTGGGGCAATGCCAACCCTTCTGATGTATGAATTCAACATTTCTCATCGGTGTATATCAGATTATTACCTATTCAATGTTTCCGTTTTGACAGGCTGAAGAAATAGGAAAAAGAGGACAGGCTTACATGGAGAGCATTAGCATGAACCGTGTGTATGACTACATGTTCCATCTCATCACTGAGTACTCAAAGCTTCAGAAGTTCAAACCAGAGAAGCCGTATTCTGCTAAAGAGGTCTGTGAAGGTTCATTGCTTTGCTTCGCAGAGCAAAAAGAAAGGGACTTACTCGAAAAGTCCAGAGTTGCACCGTCAATGGATCGTCCATGTACACTTCCTGATGAAGATAGGAATATACTCCAGAGGTTGATCCAGCAGAAGAAGAAAACAATCGAAGATGTTAGAAACATGGAGATGACAAGAACAGAGAGGGGGTCTAGATAAACTGCCGTTTTTGGAACATAAATTTTTGGTTTAGACTTTTTATCATCATCAGCTTTAGCACGAGATAATACTTGATTATGACTTGATTTGTAGAATAAAGTAACTATAATTTACAGAGGAATGTTTGGAATGAGACAACAATGATACTAATCAGCCATGCCCTGTACTTCCAAAGACACAAAATTATAAGAAATAAAATACAAACCCTATTCTCAACTGAAAAGCAGATACTGAAATACAGTCAATCACGTGTACCCAACTTGCTACCATCGGATTATTCCAAATACCGACCGATCAAAACCCAAGAAATGAAATAAGACCTCATTAGTCAGGCAAGAGAAAGTGGATCCAACCCTTTGGAGTTACTCAGGTGTGTTGTCCTCATACTCATCATCATCCTCAACCACTTCATACTCAAAATCTTGGTCTCTGTTCTCCATGGTTTTCCCAAAAGCAAAAGCCTTTGTACCCATTGTTGTGAAAGGAATTAGTCCAAATGCACGTGCCGTCTTGATCTCTCTAGCAATCTTCCTTTGTGCCTTTGCGCTGATGCCAGTCTGTGCAAGAAAATAGATAAAACTTCAGCATGTAGATTAACAAAACATCATCAAAGTTGGATTAAAGCGAGAAAACATCCAATCTAACCTGCTTCCTCTTAACTAGAATCCCAGCTTCAGTGATGAACTGTGCAAGGAATCTAACATTCTGTCCAACAAAGAAACATATTCCATCAGAGAGTAACACAAAGAACAACCAACAAAGCCTCGGTACCTATTTACACAAAAAAACACATGCTTCACTGCTGCTTCTGAAGCATATGTAAACTCACCCTGAAGTCAGCTTTCTTGAGAACTTCACCGGTGGTGATCTCCGCCTTGTTATTCTGCCTAGGCTTTTGCATCTGCCTTCTATAGTTTATATCCTGTATCGAAACAGAACAAAACACGTTTACTTTCTAATCTCATCAAACCAAGCAAAAACACTAATACATGACTTATGAGTCTATGACTACACATTTTGAATTACATGAATCCAAACCGTTTCGAATGATAAAAGAACCTGACTTTACTGCATATATAGAGTACACGTGTCATATGACTGTAATAAATTGATTCTGTGACACTTTATATAAGAAGTTGTGAGAAAACATTACTCTAGGAAAGTGATTAACTCCCCAACTGTTCACATCGGGCCTGAACGAGTAACCATCTTTGGCGCCTTCTTCATCGTCAACGTTGTAAAGTAACGCAGCTTCCTTCAATTTACCATCGACGCCATCTGATGAAGGATCGAAAATATCGTCTCTGTTCACGGAACCTCTGGAGGAGAATCTCGAACCGTTTCTTAAGGGGTCGAAAGGAGGACGATTTTGGATCGGATCTGATTGGTTCGGATTCCGTTTGTTAGTATAAACACGAAATTCGAGAAATGCGAAGGGAATACCTTGGTTAGCGTTGGTGGTGGTGGAGAGGCTTCTAGATACGAGAGGAGCGAGTGATCGAAGGGAAGCGTGAACAGTTGGGGAGTTAATCGCTGAATGGGCGAGTTTCATCTTCTTCTTCTTCTTCGAATTTAGGGTTTTTCGAATTTGAGGTTTTGGCAAAGAGGAGGGAGGAGTGGAGTGGAGTGTCGCCTGAAGGAACACGAAGATGACGTAAGAGAAAGATCACATTTCAATCAAAGGAATTAATGGGCTTTAGTAAGCCCTCTCTTGATTTGTTAATGTCCAGGCCCACTTACTTGTTCTTATAGCCTTATTTTCCCGTTAAAAAATAAATAAAAGATTGTCCAAAAAAAAAAAATTTGTCCAAAAAAAATAAAAAAAAATAAATAAAAGAATCGTAAATTTGTATTCAGTGAATGGATGAATTTTCTTAGGCCACTATTAATGATGGTAGTCGCTAGGAAATGCTTTCATAATAAAAAAAAAAATCATAAAACAAGAGAGACTCAAGAGAAATTCTAGACTTTGTGAAATTTATGAGAGACTCAATATAAATATTCTCTTAGTTTCTAATTTTTTTTAATAGTATTCATGCATATCAAAAAATTAATAAATATTTATAGTTTAATGTATTATTTAATTTTACTATACAATTTTGAATAACTATGAATCCATGATATTTAGTTAATTCAGATACTTTTAATCAATTTTTTAAATGTATACAAAAATATTTTTAAAATATGTAAAAAGTTATTTCTGTGGAACAAAAAAAAAACTTTTAAAAATTACTTTCGAGAATAGAGGGAATATAGCTTTTAACAAGTTGCTCATTTATTGATAAAAATACAAAATAATTAAATATATTAAAATATTAATTTTTGAGAAATCCATGAAGTTTCTATGTGTTGATGCTCTTAAAACCTTCACTAGAAAACAAATTATCTAAAAAGGCAGGTCACAACGCACACTCGACCAATCAACACAGACACCTTGTTTATGTAGTCGTGATTAGGTTAGACGACAATGATCTTTCTCTATCTACTAAAATTTTATAATCATTTTACAAAAATTCAAGATAGATTTCTTTATCTCAATTATTTTTCTATTATTATTTTTGCTTTGTTTTACTAAACTATGATAGAATCATAGAAGTAATGAAAACGCCAAGAGCATCTCCAAGACTCCAACGATGGAGTATGCTCAAAGGAAGATTTTGATGAAAAAGTTAGTTTTCTTGATGTGTTTTGGTTTTTTTATTTAAATTTTAATTTGCTGATCAATTGAAGGACGGCAGCTGTCACTAAAACTTTTCACTAAGTTTCTAAAAGTTCATTTTCTGGGACCGATTGTTTCTTAACTTTTTACTGTGCATTACTTTAAATTTTTTTATTGACTAAAGACCCATTAGCATATCGCTTTATATTTTTTTTACTGATTAAGGACCCATTAGCATACCGCCTTTGGTCATACTCTTAAGGACGTAACAGCAACCTCAACGGTAAACATCTAAAAAGCAAGTTCTAATTGCAAAAATAATAATATTTTAATTATGTATAGTTCTGTAGTCAAAACTCATTTATGTGAAGAAAAGTAAACCAACTACAAATTGACATATGGCAGCTTAGTATCAGAGACGACGGTATTGAACAATGCTTATTTAAAGATCGTATCTCTGCTTTACTGTTACTTTTTCATTAGTTTAATATATTTTTTTCTTTAGTAAGTCCAGTAAGAAACTGCCTATGGACATGTCTAAGTAATGAAAATCTCATTATTATTATGATTTGAAATTTAATAATTTCCACTATCAATTTTGTATGGTTGACCGTTTGAATACATGAGATAGGTGCCAGTGAACCATAATAAATTAATAATTAGATAACAATAGATCAGGACTTTAATTAACCACATATTATAATTCAGAGCTAGGTTTAGTTACGTATTGAAAAAGCATTACTATAGAAGATAACTATAGGATGGGTTCAATCAATACTTTCTAATCAATATCAAATGGATTCCTTATGAAAGTAGCTGACGTTTGTATAAGTAATGTAAGAAAAGAGAAAACAAAATCGAAAATAGCACATAAACCAAAAAAAAGTTGGGTTCTCACAACACATATGTCCTAAAAGGCTAAAACCAAAGGGATAAGAAAAGAAGTCAAGATCAAATACCTTTTGGTTGGTATCATCATCCAACATGAGAAGGGGTGGGTCGGTTTGATTGGTTGGTTGTGTTGAGACTGGAGAGTCTCTGTCCACTTGGTTGTTTTTTGCTCTCTGTTGACTTATCTTTTTCTCTCCACCGAGGACTAGTCCTCTATAATTCTCACGTAATTGTGCAATGTTAATGGCTGGCATAGTAACATTATCCAAGTAATGAAGTGTCATTGATCGACGCGAATAGTTCACGCAAGAGATGTCGTTAGGTTCCCTTTTGGCATCTTAACGGTCTTTATTACTGTGTTCTCGAGACAGAGGATCAGGGATTAAAGGTTCAGTTAATCATCGGTTTTAGTTGTGTGTTTAAGACTTTCTGCTGACTAAACGTGAGGACAAAATACGAGAGTAAATTCATTTTATACGCAATGTTTGTATTTACTATTTAGGTTAGGCTAGATTTGAATAATTATTATGGATTTGATCGTTCAGGTGCCACATCTATCTCCCAGTTATTTGATTCGCATAAAAGTGTCATATTAATTAGGGACTTGGCGCAACAACCAGTGAACCAGTTTGGAAGAACTGATTCTGGAAAATGAAAAAAGACACTGCTCTAACTTTTTTTTTTGAAAAGACACTGTTCTAACTTCTATATAACTATATAAGTCATTGTGCTTTGTTTTGCAGTTGCTCTATTCATATATCAATTATTACATGTGTTGAATAAGTATTTTTGTATTTTAGAGTGACGTATACTGGTATACAAATATAGTATGTAGTATGTACAAGTGAAAAATAAATTGATAGCACTTATTGGAGGTACATGAGCTTAGCTAGAGTAAACATGAAGGAACCTTATATCGTACTTGCTTGTCGATGCTTATTTGGCATGAGTCCGATATGTCTATTAATGTGTAAGAAAATATTGAGGTGACCAATAATTGTTCCCTCCTTGATTACATAACACCATGATTAACCTGAGATTCTTAGGGTGAGATTCTTAGCGGAATATAGAAAACTGTTTCGCTAAGAATCCTTATCCTAAAAACCTTGAGATAATCATGCTCTAATAACACGTAAATGTATGGGTTAAAACATCGAAGTGCGGATGTGTTAGATACATTACACTAGATCAGGGCGAAACTAGAATATTTAATTCATAGTTACATATCTAATAATAAAAATAAAAATACATATAAAAGAGATCGAAAAGGTATGGGTGCACATATTACATTTTATCATATGAACTAACAAACTTTTAATGTTTTTACATACAAAACTTGGAACTTAAAATAATTGTGGGTGCACTTGCCCCCGCATCCTACAACTTAGCTTCACCACTGCACTAGATGCATGATTCTTCGAAATGTCTTTTCAATTATTTTCATTATAAAGTTAAAAAAAAATAGTTTTCATCATATATAATCTTCACGGTAATTCTAACATTACGTATATTTCTGATTGTTTATTTTCCAGCTGTGCTACTGCTAACAAAACAAAGGATTGGTGATCGCGAGTAAAAAGATGATGTGCAAAGCAAAGTGAAACTTTTAGCAGAAAAGGGAAAAAAAAAAGCAAAGTGAAAACAATTGTAATAAAATATCTTTATTGGATGACAATGACGCAAAAGAAGCATATAAAATTTGGGCCCCTAACCACCTATGCATTTCCTCTTTATCTTATGACATTCACCTAATCTTTCATAAAGTTTTAGTCAATTGTCTACTACCACCCGATACTTATATAAAATTTTCCTTCTATAATTAAGTTGGCTTTCTTGGTTAAATCCCAAACTCTATTTGGATCATAAAACCAATTATTTTTATAAACCAAATACTAGAAGACAGGGTGCAAAAAGTAAAGAGGTGCGACTCCCTCGTGTTCCAAGGCCATGATGACTAGCTTACATATTCTTTGTAGAGTTTTTTCATATCCCATTAGAACTCAACATGTAACACTGCCTTTATATTCATGTTAGGTAAGTTGGTCACTACTCATTGTATACAAATTATTAACTAATGTAGGTTTTAAATAAAGAAAAATTTGGAAATAATTAATTAATCATATTAAATTGTGATACTTAATCGGCATGTATTAGGAAAAAGAAAAATATAGATATGTATCATATATAGTAACATCACAGAACCTAGAATATATGCTACGAAAGTATTAATCGTTACTGTCAAATTTATATTCCATGAAAAAAGCAGTGAAACAATTTGATAGGGATGAAAAAAGAACAAATAATCAAATTATTTAAAAAAAAAATCAAACTGTTTATAATCTAATAATTTATTTTATTTTCATGAAAAAACAGATATGGTTAGAAAGATAATAAAATGCGTGGTTTAAATTTCAGCCGTTGTTAATCGAACCTTTTGTGACATGTTTTTCTCAAGTGGAGAGAGATTCTACGACCACCACATATATAAAAAGTTAAAAACCATAAATTTTAGATATGAATTTATAAGAATAAAAAATGAAAATCAGACAAATATATTCGAGGACCCCACAAGCAATACAGTGACTCCCTCTGTAATCTGTACATATCCATGCGTAAGATTTGAAGATTGAAGAGAAAAAAAAAAATTTATAATTAACTAACTTTTAAGCTAAAGAGACCTTTAAAGTTTGTGATTACCCTATTTTGTTTGTCCAATAAATACTATCATTTTCTCTCTGTGACAAAAAAATATCATTTTCTCCATAAATTCACGCCTTACTGTTTTTTTTTTCTTTTAAATATATTTTTCTGAAATTCTTGTTGGTTGAAGTAAGTGTGGGTTGGTTTGATTGGAGAGGGAAGGCTTTGTGGTGATTTTGTTTTTTTTTTTCTTACTTTTTTAACTTTTCATCCCTTTTCCCCGGCGATGCCGACGCCGGTGAACACGGCGAGAGAATGCTTAACAGAGGAAGCCGCCCGCGCTCTCAACGACGCCGTATCAGTCGCTCGTCGTAGAAGCCACGCGCAGACTACCTCTCTCCACGCCGTATCCGCTCTCCTCGCGATGCCTTCCTCCATCCTCCGCGAGGTCTGCGTCTCACGCGCCGCCCGGAGCACACCGTACTCCTCGGGTCTCCAGTTCCGAGCTCTGGAGCTCTGCGTCGGCGTCTCTCTCGACAGGCTCCCTACGTCCAGGTCGGAGGAGGAGGGAGGAGGAGATCCGCCGGTGTCGAATTCTCTCATGGCGGCGATCAAACGGTCTCAGGCGAACCAGAGACGGCATCCCGAGAGTTATCACCTGCAGCAGATCCACGTCGGTGGATGTCAGACGACGGTTTTGAAGGTTGAGTTGAAGTACTTCGTTTTATCGATTCTCGATGATCCGATCGTGAACCGGGTTTTCACCGAAGCCGGGTTTCGGAGCTCCGAGATCAAGCTCGACGTGCTTCACCCTCCGGTAAAAATATGATAACCAAAGTTTGTTATCGGTTAAGCTTGAAAGGAAACTAAACCGAATGGTATAATATGATTTTTTTTAACATTAAACCGGTATCTAATAGGTAACGCAACTCTCTTCCCGCTTCTCGGGAGCTCGTTGTCCTCCTCCTCTCTTCCTATGTAATCTCCCGAGCTCGGACTCGAATCGCGAGTTCCCGTTTGGTGGGAGCAGCAGCGAGAATTGTCGGAGAATCGGAGAGGTGTTGTGTCGGAAAGAGAGGAGGAACCCTCTCCTTGTGGGGAACTGCGCTAGCGAAGCTCTTAAAACGTTCACGGACGCGATCAACAGTGGGAACCAAACCTTTCTTCCTAAGGAGATTAGCGGGTTGAGAGTAATCAACATAGAGAAGGAGATCAACGGAGTTTTAACCGACGAGGAGGTTCGTGTGAAGCTTGATGAGTTGGTAAGAGTCGCAGAGGGAGATGGCTCCAAATCATCGGGGATGATGCTTAATCTAGGAGAGATGAAGGTTTTAACCAATGTAAACTGTAATGTTTTGGAGTGTTTGGTGTTAAAGCTGTCGGATTTGTTGAAACATCAAAGTGATAAAAAACTCTGGTTCATTGGATGTGCATCGAGCAACGAGACTTACACGAAGCTTGTGGATCGGTTTCCTACGGTGGATAAAGATTGGGACCTTCATGTTCTTCCAATCACATCCTCAAGACCAAAATCAAGGTATGCTTTTGCAATATGCATTCACTGTTTGTTTGATGGGAATAGTTTATTGTTTGTGTCAATGTTGAAAACATAATCTCAAATATATTAATATAATGCCCACTTCTTTCGCAGCTTTATGCTTCCCATTTGTCTGGAAGCAGACTTTATATTTTTATTTTCTCTCTTGAGCTTGATTTTGTTCAAAATCATGATTCTGTTGGTTACAGCTTGATGGGATCTTTTGTTCCGTTTGGAGGGTTCTTTTCATCTACATCAGATTATAGAGTACCGTTGAGTGGTAGAGTGAATCAGACGCTCCCCAGATGTCACCTCTGCAACGAGAAGTATCTGCAAGAAGTAGCTGCAGTTGCCAAGGCCGGTTCAAGTCTCTCTATGTCTGATCGATGTTCTGAGAAGTTGTTACCCTCTTGGTTACGTGCTGCTGAGACCGAGTTAGACAAGGGACCAACGGGCAGCACTACTAAGGTTCGTTTTTTACCAAATTTCTTCCTCATTTGCAATCACTGTGTAGATGCAACAATCTTGAGAGAGATTTTTGCTTCTTATTCAGTGCAGGCTATAGATGACACAAACACATTAGCTTCTCAAACCACCGCTCTGCAGAAGAAATGGGACAGCATATGCCAAAGTATCCATCAAACTCTGACACCTCAGTTCCCAGTCCAGACAGAGAAGAGTGTGAGAAGCCCTCCTGAAAGCTCTCTTGAGATGCGTAAACTGCTGAATCAACCGATCTGTAATCCAAAACAGAAGGAGGATCTCACTACATCAGTGCCTACAAATTTAGGATTGGGAGTCATCTATGCATCAAAAAGTCGGGAAACAAACACAATGGTGGCTCTAAACTCTTCCTTAGAACATAAGTATCAGAATGATTTCAAGTGTCTCAGAGAGTTACTCTCTCGTAAAGTCTCTTACCAGACCGAAGCTGTGAATGCCATTAGCCAAATTATCTGGGAATGCAAAAGCGAGTCCATGAGAAGGAACCGTACTAGTGGAATCTGGCTGGCTCTTCTTGGACCGGATAGAGTCGGGAAGAAGAAAGTAGCGTCGGTTCTGTCTGAAGTCTTCTTTGGTGGCCAAGACAACTGTATCTCTGTGGATTTTGGGGGAGAACACTCTTACCTTGATGACAAGTTCAGAGGCAAGACAGTGGTTGATTACCTAACGGGAGAGTTATCAAGGAGACCACACTCAGTTGTGTTCCTTGAAAACGTGGAGAAGGCCGAGTTCCCGGACCAGAGCAGGTTGTCTGAAGCTGTAAGTACAGGGAAACTCCGTGACTCGCACGGACGAGTGATCAGTATGAAGAATGTAATCGTTGTTGCAACTTCTAGTATCCCCCAGGAAACTTTTGAACCTGTGAAGTTTTCTGAGGAGAGAGTTCTCAGCGCGAGAAATTGGAAACTGCAGATTAAGTTAACTGATACTGGTAAAGTTAGTCTAAATAAGAGAAAACATGAGGAAGTGACAGAGCTGCGTCCAGAGAAGGTGCAACGTTCGTATCTTGATTTGAATCTTCCAGTGGATGAGACAGGAGTCAGCTTGGATCACGAAACAGAGGACGCAAAAGCTTGGTTCGATGGTTTCGTGGAACAAGTAGATGGAAAGGTGACGTTCAAGCAGGTTGATTTCGATGGGTTAGCCAAAAACATTCAAGAGAAGATCGTTTCACATTTTAAAAGGTGCTTTGGAGCCGAAACAGAGCTAGAGATTGATAACGAAGTGATGGTTCAGATTCTTGCGGCTTCTTGGTCATCGGGGGAAGAAGAGAGGAGCGTTGTTGATCAGTGGATGAGAACAGTTCTTGCTCCGAGCTTTGCTGAAGCGAGGCAGAAGTATGGTTCGAATCCTAAGGTCTCTGTGAAACTGGTTGCTTCTAGTGAGTTAGCTGCTGGAGTAGAGTTGCCGGAGAAGGTGGATGTGATGTGATCAGAGATGTATAAATGAGGTAATAAATAGGTTTTTAGTCCTGATTGTTTTGTCATTAGAGGCCTTGCGTTTGGAGTTTTGTGCTTGTAAATTAAAGAATGTATACTACTAATAGTAGCTGAGCTGAGGTTTCAATTTGGTACATAAGTCTGCTTAGATGTTTACTAATTTGCCACAACTTTTTGGGCATCTTGTGTTTAGGTATCTCTCCTAATTTTCTTGTAAACTCTTTTGCCCAACTTCAAAATATATGTATATGCATTAAACGATACTTTGAGTTAGTTCTTACTTTTTTCTTTTTCGGATAGTAAGTATTCACTATAATATGCAGGGAGGTGACAATTTTAAAATTTTAAATAATATAAGCAAAAGAAAAAAAAATGTAGAAGTTTGAATGGTATGATTAAAAAATATATAATATTCTATATAGAAATTTCAAATTTCAATGGAAAACTATTCATTAATAATTTTATTAATAAGATTGCATTTTTTCTCAATTTTGTATATTTATAAAAAAAGACTAAATAATTGGGCCTTAATGGGCCATATTATAATAGAACGGCCCATTGCTAGCTTCAATTCGACGCGATATAACTCCAATTATAAAATGTTGTCCCCATTTTCTAAAACCCCAAACTCTCTCACTTTCTCTCATACGCCGCACCGCAGTGACCAATTGAATCAACCAAGAAACCTCGATCCGTAGAAACTATGGCGACCAACGAACCAGAGCACGAGCACAGAGACGCGGAAGAAGCCGGGGCCAACGAGGACGAGGACACCGGAGCTCAGGTCGCTCCGATCGTTAGGCTCGAGGAGGTTGCCGTCACCACTGGTGAGGAAGACGAAGACGCCGTCCTCGATCTGTAAGTGTATTTCTAGCTAGCCTCCTCGAGATTTATGATCTAGGTGAACCAGATCTAATCGAACTTCCTAGGGTTTAGCTTGTGGTCTTTGAGATTTTTTGATTGAATGTTTTGGTTTGTGAATCGAAGGAAATCGAAGCTGTATCGGTTCGATAAGGAAGCGAATCAGTGGAAGGAGAGAGGTGCTGGTACCGTGAAGCTCTTGAAGCATAAGAGCACTGGCAAGATTCGTCTCGTTATGAGGCAATCGAAAACGCTGAAGATCTGTGCTAATCATTTCGGTAAAATTAGGGTTAATTTCTGTGGTTATAGATCCGTATTTAAGTTACTGTTTACTGAACTTTAACTTCGTCTTCGGGGTCTTCTGCAGTTAAACAGGGCATGTCTGTTCAGGAACACGTTGGAAATGAGAAGTCGTGTGTGTGGCACGCTCGTGACTTTGCTGATGGTGAGCTGAAGGATGAGCTTTTCTGCATCCGTTTTGCTTCCATTGAGAGTAAGTATGATCTTAGTTTGTGCCCTTTTCATGTAGATTAGCTCTTGTTGCGCAATTATGATACCATTCAACCTTATGTGAATATCCATTTTCTGATTACTACTTGTTTCATTGCTTTTATACATGTTGCATTGTTACTTTTGTGATGTCTTGTTTTTTCCGGTATATAATTGGTAGAACTTACGGCCATTAGATAGATTACTAGGGGATCTTGAACTTAGCTTCTTGTTTTTGGAAGATTTTACCTCTAAGTTTTCATTATAGCTCTACTTTAGAGCTGTCAATTGATTGATTTTTTTTATTTCCACGTAGTATTACGCTTTTATCATTGTGTCTTTAAACCTGGTAGAAAATACCTTGTGTTGTCGTGCTTAGAAGTTATATATGGCTGTGATTAACATAACATACGAAAGAGGCAACGATCTTGAGGTGGTTAGACATTTGTTTAAGCTGCAACTGATTTGATATGCCACGGGTATAAAAGTTTTGGCAATGATGTACTGTTTGTTTTTTGGTTTGGGTGTATGTTTTTAATGGTTTTTGAACCGAACAGTTTTTGTAGAGCTGCATGGGTAATAATCAAGTTTTGTTTTCTTTGTCAGACTGCAAAGCATTTATGCAGAAGTTCAATGAAGTTGCTGAATCTGAAGTAGAGAAAGAAGAGAGCAAAGATGCCTCTGACGCAGCTGGTCTTCTCGAGAAGTTGACCGTGGAAGAGACAAAAACAGAGGAGAAACCTGTGGAGAAGGTGAAGACCGAAGTGGAAGCAGAGGAGAAGACAAAAAGCGAGCCAGAGAAAGCTGATGAAGAAAAGAAAACCGAAGAGGTTTCTGCTCACTCAACTTAAAGATGCATCAATGTTTAAGCTCCTTTGGCGAGGTATTATTAAGCCTATAAGTGTTCTGATGCATCCATCTCGAGTCTACTAGTGTCTTGGCACTAACTATCCACATATGTTTTGCTGAGTCGTTTTGGGTTTTATAGTTTGAGTCGAAAGCGTGGGTGAGTGATATGAGAGATTAAGGTTTGGTTATCAGAAAGAGTACATTGAGTTCATTGTTTTCTGGGTTTCGTATGGATTGTTTTTGGATGGTCTTATTTTGAGGATAGAGATGGTTGTTTGTTATTGGACAAGAGTCAGAAGTCTTCATTTCTTTGAATTACAAAATTATATGCATTGTTAAATTTAATTCATTAATCTTTTTGTTTTCGTTTTCCTAACATACGTTTATAAACCCTTAGCGTCTCTTTAGTTCGAACTCAGGGTAAATGTTTTTGCGGTCATTGCCAATCTACTTGGCTCCATCGCAAATCGATTTAGTCTTGATGAAGACCGAAATTATACATGTGACTTTTACTTTAGGGCATTTGCAGTAGATAACCATGAAACAAATTTTATTTAGGTAAATGACTATAACACTGTTTCTTTTTCAAAAATCCGAATATACCCCTATATTAACAAATTTGTCTGTTGTCCTATGCCCTACCATCCAGAGGTTCTGCAGTTGATAAGTATATTTTTATTTTAAAAACATTAACAAAAATTTAAATAAAAAACAAATAAGAGCAAAACCCATATAATAATTTCTTTGTTGTTCTCTGCTTTTATTCTCATCTCTCACTGATTTTTTCTTCTTCTCATCTTTCAGTTAAGGTTTTAATTGTTTTCTATCATCTTATTCGAGTTTCTTAGACTTGGCCAATCGAGAGAACACAGATATGAGAAGAATGATCAATTCTGGAATTGAAAGCAGTTTGCAAATTTATCATTTGACCTCCAAGGTGACCTCCCTCTATCATTTAATCAGATTTGGTTTTGAAAGTTTTTGTCTTTAGATTTCTCATTTTTCTACCTTGATTCATCTTTTATCTGAGAGTTTTTCTTCATTTTCTCTAATCTCACACATATTTCTCCTTTTTTTTTCTGGGTTCAGTTGATTTTTTACTTTAAATACATGGTAAGTTATTTGTTCATCACGTTTTTTCCTCTTTACAATATTTGTAATTTCTCCCCCTCCCCCCAAATTCTCATCAATTAGATCTCCTTGTTTTTTCTCATCAGTTCTGGAATCATAAGAATCCCGATATCTTCTCCTGACCCCACAATGTGATTTTCTTGTACCTCAACGATCTCGCCACAGCTGCAGTTAGCTACACCCATCTCTGACATAGCACGATGCCTCATTGAAGAAGGCAATGGTGCTGGTCTAATAACGTAGTAATTGGTATTTATGGGTTCTTTTAAATGGTTTAATATTAACTTTTGGGTTTTGATGTAATACTCTTTATTCTTGATTTATACATCAATTGCTGGCTATTATAAGTTTGAATTGAAATAACTATGAAATATCCGGTTAATAAAATGACCTTGCAGACTATAGTATGTTGTATCCAGATTAACTTTGTAATATCTGGTTAAGACTTACACATACATAATACTCGATCTCTTATATTATACGTTCAAAGTACAGTTACAAAAAAAACATTTTCTGGTTATTACCGTCGAAATCCGGATTATTTATGCAATATCCAGTTATAATGCGCATTCGTGTAAAACCAGAAAATGTAATATCCAATCATTACACTATCTATTTTCTGTAGCTAGTGTAATGACACAAAACCATAAATAATCCGGATTATTTATGTGATATCCAGTAATTACACTAACTGGATCATTTGTAATTAGTGTAATGACACAAAACCAATCTAAGATGTACTCCGTGTTTATTGAAAGACAAGCAAATTATAAATTACAGTAGCTAGTATGACACAAAACCAATCCAAAATATAATCTGTGGTTTAGGTAACAATGAATTTTAACCGTTTTTTTCTAATAAAATATCAAGATATTATAATTGTAAACAACAAAATGGCTTACACGTATTAACCAATTTAAAATTCAAAATTGATTTTTTATACTTTTTATCTCATCCAGACAATAGTCTGACAAAATCAGATTTATCCGTCCCTACTTCTAAGAAACTATAGCCACCCTAAACGTCATCGAGGATTGTTATGTCATTTCCCATACCCCAATCAACCACATCTGCAAATACTTTCAAATACTGACCGATCACCTAATTACCGTTCCCTTTTTGTATATTCACCTAAATTGGCCTTTACTTTATTACATAAGCGATATGTTAGCCTTAAAATCAAAGAATATTTTTTTATTTTATTTTCCTACTCTTATCAAATAAAATTATTCACACCAATACAAGAAGTAATAACTAAAATTTTCACTCTATTTCAGTTTTTGAAGAGAAATTATGTTTTATAAAAAGATATCACGTGTAATAATTCAAATTCAATGATTGAATTATCTGTTTAATAATTCAAATTCAATGATTGAATTAATGTGCGTCATCTATTGTTTCCGTAATAGTGGTTGTCTATATGGTCTTTACACCCAAATGCGTCAACTGTTCACGCGGCCAAATCTTTTATCTTTTTTTTTTCTAACTATTATTTTATCAGTCCATAAATTTAGAATATACAAAAAACGAATTTAGGTGGGCTAAGATAAGATTATGGCTGGGCATTTTATCCGTTAAATTTGATTCGATTCGTTATTCGTTGCTATTCGATCCGAAAATTCCGGATATTCGTAAGCTTTCGAAGCAAAACAAATACTAAAATTCAATATCCGTTAAAATCAAAGCAAATCACAAATATTAAAATTTTGGAAAGCGAATATCCGATCCGATCCGTTAATATATAAATACATGTATATTTTGATTATATTTAAAGTTTTAATGTATAAAATTATATAATTATTATTCTAACATATGATTTGATAGATTATATTCACATTATTACTTATATAAAAGTATTACATAAAAAGAAGAGAAAATATTTATGACAATTATAATTTTTTTCTTATGTTTTGTGTTATTATAATTTTTAACCAAGTTTAAAATTTTACAAAATATGAAGATTCAATACTTCTTTTAATTTTTATTTTTTATATCATGCAAAAAAAATTTTACAAAACAAATTTGTATCAAATTTTTAAGATTATTTGTATTAATCAAAATAAATGAGATATCCGTAAGTATCCGCGAATATCCGCAAATATCTACTCCTTCTGTCCCATTTTAAGTGAATTTTAAACTTTTTTCACAAAGATTAAGAAAGTACAAAATTCTATATAATTTATCTTGATTGTATAAAAATGACATTAAATATAAATGTTCAACCAATTAAATAAAGATACACTATTTTGTAATTGGTCACAAATTTCAACTAACATTAAATTTTATCTAGATTAGTGAGAACATCACTTATTTTGGGACAAAATAAAAACTCTTAAAAACCACATAAAATGGGACAGAGGGAGTATTTATTTTCCGGATATCCGTTTTTCTGAATATCCGTATTTTTTCGAAGCAAAGCAAATCGGAAAATTAGATATCCGTAGCATTCGAAGCAAATCACAAATACCTTAAAAAAACCGGATATCCGATCCGTGCCTAGACCTAGCTAAGATCCATATCAGAACTCTTTTATCCTTGCCTTTTTAACACATCACTTAAGCTTTTTATATATGGTTTAGTCCTTTAAAGAATATATATATATTGTCTTTTTAACATAAATGTCTATTAGACATATTCTGAGCAGCTTCGTGAGAAGACTAGTCGAAGGAGGCAACTGGCCACTTTTTATTTTCGAGCGCGTCTTCATTTATTTTCGAGCGCGTCTTAATTTATGCAAGTCAAGGATTGAAACCGAAATCTATATAAATACATAACGAACGGGAAAAATGAGAAGACACAGAAAACACACAAAAAGAAAACGAAAATGGGTTTGAAAAGAACATCTTTGGTTTTATACATTCTCTTCATCTTTCATCTCCATCACACTTTTCCTTCCGTTAACTCGCTGCCTTCTTCAGTTGACACGAACCACAACACTCTTCCTCTCATCAATGCCTCAAAGCCAGATGTTGTTAGCTTTGAAGGAAAGGCTCGGGAATTAGCTGTCGTTATCAAAAGAGGTGCTGGTGGCGGCGGCGGAGGTAGAAGCACTGGAGGCGGTCGAAGCCGTTCAAGAGGCGTGGGACGTGTAGTTCCGGCTCATACTGCTGGTGCTGGTACTGGTGGATCACATAGTTCAAGCGGCAGCTTGAAACTTGCGGTCGGTTGGTTGGGTCTATCGGTCTTAGCCGGTTTATTATTGGTTTAGAATTTTTTAAGTATTTGTTGGCCGTTTAAATATGAGTTTATAAATGTTTATGTTTGATGGTCGGTTGGTTTGGTGTGAAATTGATATGTGGTAACAGTAAGTAGGTAAAACTGTTGATAAATGTATAGGAAGTTAGGAACTAGGAAGCGATTCTATTTGTATAAGAGTGATTCTCTCTACTTTTATATCTATCGTCAGTTAGTTGTTTGGTATGCTGTGTGCAATTTGTAAAGTGTCAACCGTTTTTTTGTATTCAGTTGGTTTATTCAGCAAGAAAAATATATATTAAGCCAAAATAAAATAAAGGATCAATTCCTCTGTCATTGTTAGGGTTTATTCTTTAATCTTGCGAGTCACGAAAGAGTATCGTAGTTTCGATTTGCTATGAATAGACGGGTCTTCTTTTTTTTCACCACTCACCCGCCTTTATAGAGGATCGTTGATTTCCAAAACCAATTGGTAATAGAAGCTAGTGGAGTTCAACTGTTCTGTTCTTTTAGGTTGGACTTCAACGTTATTAGGTAATTTACCTTACCTTCTGAGGACTTAGACGGTGGTAAAGTATAGTGTTGAGAAGAATTATGAGATCTTACTACATGATGTAGACCAGCACCCAATAAGTCTTCCAAAGAATCAGACGCGTTTATATAGTTTACAAAAAAAAAAGAATCAGACACGTTTACTTACACTATACAAAAGATCTAAAAGTCTAAAAAGACAAGGCATGCCTCTTTTTTTTTTTTTTTGTTAACTTCTAGAATCGCGTTAACAATCATCAACAATAAATGTAACCAGTGGTAGACTAGTCAAACAAAAAATCCACCGACCAATTATTTTAGGTAAAGACAGAGAGTGCCTAGTAGATTTTGAATAAAGCAAGGGAAGGAATATACATTTTATTTGATCACAGTACTATAAATAGAGTGGAGATGAAACAATGATGAAAGCAAGAAAACGAAAACAGGAGAAACTAATGCATGGTAGATACAGATAATGGTAAACTCACAGGCCACACTAAATGCATTTACTCATACGTGGAAGTAAGAGGTGGATCAAAAGTGGGTGAGAGACTGAGACACAAAACTTCTTCAGCACATGAAAATTACTTGCGATGCAAGCCATAACCGCACCTAATGGTATGTTTCCTTACGAACTTAAACACATATCTACTGGGGAAGCTAGGGATAGATATGTTACCAAATGGAGAAGATGATTCAAATCTCATGCATCTTGGGAAGGAGCTTCAAGCCTCTCTAATGAGGAACGATAAGCTGGAGAAGGAAAATCATGAGCTGCGTCAAGAAGTGACCCGCCTTAGAGAACAAGTGAGCAACAAAAAACAACAAAATAAATGCACATGGATGAAGTTACAAAGCTCATATGATGGTGGTGGTAACACAGACGGATCTAACATGAAAAGCGCCCGAGAGTGTCAAATCCAACATAAAGGGTCATGAGGTAAAGAATCCAAACCCTAAGCCAAAGGCCAAAGAATAGTCTACAGCAATAAAACCGCCACCACCTCCACGCTCCACCACTTCCATCAAAAACAACACTTGGTAAAAGGTCTCTGCCTGGTGCTCCAGAAGTTGTGGAGTTGTATCGTGCCCTCACGAAGAGAGAGAGTCTGATATGGTCAACAAGATCAATCAGAATGGAGCTTTGTCGTCTGCACTCAGTGGAAATATGATTGGTGAGATTGAGAACCGTTCCAAGTATCTTTTAGATTTAAGTACATGATATACTTTTTCTAGATGCAGAGTCCTTCCTATAACATTTCTCATGGTGTTTGTGAACTTGCAGATTAAATCTCACACTGACAGACACACAGATCATATTCATTTCTTGATAAGCAAGGTGGAGGCTGCGACATTTACAGACATGTCAGAAGTGGAGACATTTCTGAAATGAGTAGACACTATCTTCCTTTGTTGATGAAAGAGCAGTCCTAAATCATTTACCTTAATGTCGGTATTATTAATGGTTTTCTTCCATAGAATTTGTCATCACTAAAATAAATAAAAATAATTAAAATTTTAGAAAATTCTTATGTGTTTTTGACATACTAGCTCATTCTACATGTGTCATTCGCATTAGTTCAACTATTTTTTCTAAAAATAAATATAAATCTATAGCTAAATATTAATATATACATATTTTGAGATATTCACAATTTCACATTGTGGATAGATCATCTCAATTTTTCCTACACAACACAGAAACAAATCACATTTCAATTCTAGATACTGTCATTATTTCGATCAAAAAAAAAGATGCTGTCATTATAATAAAAAGGCCCAGCCCAATAAGGAACAAAATATAACCCGACCCGACCGGAAACGACCCAAACCAAGTAACCAAGCACCACGTATTTGCTCTTATCCGGTTATCCCAATGTACCACTGAGAATCAACAACCGAATTTTATTTTTATTTTCTGGAAAAAGAAATAAAAAGCTTCGATTCATCTCTTTCTCTCAAATCTCTTATCCGTTTGAATCTTTCTGTTAACACATTCTTTCTTTCATTAAATTCAAATCAGAAGACACGAATAAGCAACGTTGGTTCCGATGGGGTCAAGTGCATCGAAGAACACTGAAGACGAGGAGGATGGCTCCAATGGCGGAGGAGGTCAGCTCTACGTGTCACTCAAAATGGAGAACTCGAAGGTTGAAGGCGAGCTTACTCCTCATGTCTACGGCTCTGTTCCTCTCGTCGGTTCCTGGGATCCTTCCAATGCTGTGAGCATAATCCGTTCGTTTTTGTGATTCGTCCTTTTGTGCATTTTCCGTCTGGAATTTGATAGCGTCGATTTTTTGTTTCTTTAACAGCTTCCGATGCTACGTGAATCTGCGTCTATGTCGGAGCTAAGCTTCGTTGTTCCTCCTGATCACGGTATTTTCGGACTTGATTTGGCAATCATTTAGCATAGCCATGGTTCTGTTCCGGTTTGGGTTCTTTTGGTTTATAGTTTTGGATCAGTTCAGTTATTTAAAAAATTCGGTTTGGTTTCCGCACGGTTATTTCAGTTTTCGGTTTGGTTCGGATAATAAAATTAGGAATCAGCTAATATCTGAGATAATATCGGATCCCGTATCCGGTTTCGTTCGATTCTATTTACTGGTTAATTTTCGGGTTAAAAATCAGAAAATTTGAATTTTTGGATTAAATATCAAATTTTTTTGTTTGGGTTTTTGGGTAAAAAATTGATTAATTCATGTAATTTTAAATATTTTAGATAAAAAGTATTTTGGTAATTCGTTTTTGTGGAAATCAGTTTATAAATAATATTTTTAAATTATTTGATTAATTTAAAATTAAATATAGTAATATTTATTAGCATATTAACTATATTATAAAAATTTGGGTACCCATTCGGTTTTCAGTTCGGCTTCTCCTCGTTTTCGGTTTTAGAGATATAAGATCCGTTTGGTTAGTTCATATGATCTAAACCCGAACCGAACTTGTTTTTCAGTTAAGTTTTTCAGTTTACCCATGCCTAATTTAGCATATAGTTGATGCCAATTTTGTAATCCATTCGTGTTTTGATCATGTGATGTGTAGAGACTTTGGATTTCAAGTTTCTGTTGAAGCCAAAGTACAGAGATACGCCTTGCATTGTGGAGGAAGGTGAAAACAGGATTCTCACTGGTGGCTCCTTGCAAGGAGATGCGAGGGTGGCTCTGTTCAAGCTGGAAGGTGATGTGATTGTTGAGTTCCGAGTGTTCATCAACGCTGACAGAGTTTCACCGTTTGATCTCGCTGCTAGCTGGCGAGCTTATAGGGAGAATCTCCAGCCTTCTACTGTACGTGGTATCCCTGATGTCAGCATCAATCCTGATCCAACACCTGTCGAGGAGGTGCTTTGTCCTTTTTCACTTCTTTGTTTCTTTTTCTTCTACTAAAGGTGTTAACGGTTTTTTCGTTTTCTTACAGAGTTGTCCTTCGGAGAGTTTGGAGCTTGATCTTGAGCATTATGAAGTTCCTGCTCCTGCACCTTCTTCACAGTCGTCCCTTGTTTATGCAGCTGACAATGCAGAGAATCCACGATCTCTTTCAGCTTCTGGTTCGTTTGTTAATGACGATACTCCAAAGGCAGCAGCATCCAAGAGTCCTAGAGTTTCTGCTGTTAGCGAGGATGGATCGCCATCTGAAAAGGTTAGTTGCATGGTAAGATGCTTATGCATCATCTTTCTTATTTAATCATTGCCTTACGTCTTACTCTTAGGACATGGAGATCATTGTTCCCGATCATCACTCGGATACCTATTCGGCTGCTTCAGGAGTGGGTGAGTCAAAGTCAGTGGGGGTACTCTCACCAATTCAGCAGAAAGATGGTCAAAGGGGGCTCTTCGTTGACCGTGGTGTTGGCTCCCCTAGGCTAGTCAAGTCTGTTAGCGCAAGCTCTTTCTTGGCTGACCTCAAACTTGATGCGCAAACCAAGGTTTTTTTTGGCATGAGCTAGTTTCTATTTTGCGGTGGTATTATTATCTTTAATTTAAAGAGTTTTTGACTTAGTTTCATTCTTTTAAATGGGGTAGAATTCAATGCCGGCGGCTGCAGGAGCTGTTGCTGCAGCAGCTGTAGCTGATCAAATGCTTGGACCTAAAGAGGATAGACATCTAGCAATTGTCCTGGTAAAACTTTGCCATATAGACACTGTTCATTGTTTCTGCAGGAGCTGGCTATTTTTCCAACATATTCACTTAAATGAAAAAGAGACTGATTCCTAACAAATTGTATTAGGTAGGCTTGCCGGCTCGAGGAAAGACTTTTACTGCAGCAAAGTTGACAAGATATCTACGCTGGTTGGGGCACGATACTAAACATTTTAACGTTGGAAAGGTTTGCTATTTTTTTTTCTTGTGTGTCTTCTGCGTATTGTGTAATTAGCAAAACTTGTGGAAAAGATTGACTCACATCATTGCTCCATTTCTTCACAGTACCGACGGCTTAAACATGGAGTTAACCAGGTAAAGCTGGGGTTTTATGAGTACCTGCCCTCCTCTTTGGATGATTAGTGATGAACAACGAGTGATTTTTTTTTTTTGTAGTGTGCTGATTTCTTTCGAGCTGACAATCAAGAAGGTGTAGAGGCACGAACCGAGGTAAGTGGTAATTTGAATTTGCTTAGTTTTCGCCAGTTTTTGCGACTGTCTTCTTCTAATTTCTGCGTCTGAATATACCTTTATGGCGCTTTTTGGGAGGTGTTTGATTCACTGATCAGTGTTTAACACTATTTATCTTCTTCTTTGCACATAGTTTTAATATATCAAATGCCTCTAGGTAGCAGCACTTGCAATGGAGGACATGATAGCTTGGATGGAAGATGGTGGTCAAGTAAGTATCTTCCAGTTAAGATGTTTTACCTGGATTCTATATCTTGCATTCCAAACAGTTTTCATCTCTAGGTCGGAATCTTTGATGCAACTAATAGCACACGAGTTCGACGTAATATGTTGATGAAAATGGCTGAAGGAAAGTGTAAGGTATTGATGCTTGGAAATACTACTGTGATATTGACTTTGCAACTATTCAGAAACTGATTGACCTTTAATCTCTTATGTAGATAATTTTTCTGGAAACACTATGCAATGATGAACGCATTATAGAAAGAAACATACGTCTTAAAATCCAGCAAAGTCCGGATTACGAAGAAGAGTAGGGTCCTCCTCTGTCAGCAACTTTTTCTGGTGGTAGACCTCTTCTACCTGCCAACTAATTGTTTATGCTTATTCTGCAGGACGGATTTTGAAGCTGGAGTGAAAGACTTTAGAGACCGTTTGGCCAATTATGAGAGGGTATCTAATACAAAGCTTCAGTTTCTACATGTGTCTTAGCTGACTGAGTTGTGATGCACCCTTGTCTTGGTACTGGATTGAGTTTATTATTTTCTTACCAGGTTTATGAGCCTGTTGAAGAAGGTTCTTACATCAAAATGATTGATATGGTCAGCGGTAATGGTGGACAGATACAAGTATGTTTCATATATGTGCTTTTGATGTGTGATACTCTAATAGTTTTGACTATTTCTGACTGTTAATCTATTCTTTGTGCAGGTGAACAACATTAGTGGTTACCTTCCTGGAAGAATTGTATTTTTCTTGGTATGAATTAGCCATGTCTATTGCTTGTTTTCTTAATTGAAATTTCTTTGACCTATTTGTAACATGAAAAATCAGCCTTATAAGTTATATGCTTGCAAGGGTGATTAATCTCATCGTCAACATTCATTGGCTAATTCAATAAAATAAGTTAAGTGATAACGAGGTCATTGTTTTTTGAAGAAGCTGATTTTTTTCTACCTTCAATTAGGTGAATACGCATCTCACTCCACGACCAATACTACTCACTCGGCATGGAGAAAGTATGGATAATGTTAGAGGCCGAACTGGAGGAGACAGTGTTATAAGGTAATGTCTTTGCCCACTTACCTCCAAATTCTTGCTGTTATGAGTCAATGCCTATGGGTTCTGTTTTCCCATTTCATCTTATTCCATACGAATGTATCCCAATGGTTTGGCCTGATAAGTCTTTGCTACTACTTCCTCGGTTGATCATTTTTTTTTTTGAGTTCGCCTCTTGATAAATATGCTAATCCTAGCGTGGAAACTGTATTTCTTGTTTGAAATGTGAAACTGTGTTCTAAATACCCTTTGTCAACTTTGAAACGCAGTGAATCTGGAAAAATTTATGCAAAGAAACTTGCCAACTTTGTGGAGAAGAGACTAAAAAACGAAAAGGCTGCCTCGGTAAGTATTGCAGACTGTTACCATATGTGATATGTTTAAACTTCTGTATGTATTGGCAACTGTATCAAAGAAAGCTTTAGTAAACCAACTAGGCATTGAACTCATCCTTAAAACCTTTTTTCTGCTACACAAGTTCACAAAGAATCAAACAGTTCTGTACTTGGTTAGTTTGAAATCATAAAGTTTTTGTTAAAACGGTAGTATTGATTCACGTTTGTCTATTTCAGATTTGGACCAGTACACTTCAGAGAACAATCTTAACAGCAGGTCCCATAGTCGGATTCCCTAAGGTTTGTGTTTACCAACTAACTACCAGTGTATCTTGTGACTCTTAAATGTGTTGTAAATCATATGTTATGTTGCTGCAAGGAAGAATCATTTTTCTCCAATTTTAATGTGTAGGTGCAATGGCGTGCACTGGATGAGATCAACTCTGGAGTTTGCGATGGAATGACATATGAAGAGATAAAGAAGAACATGCCAGAAGAGTACGAGTAAGTGAATTGGTCGAGTCTGTATGTGTGAAAAAACGTTATCAGTTCTAATCTCCACATAGTTCTAAAAGAACCAATTTACATTCCATATTGCATATTTGACTGCATGACTAAGCTCTATGGTACAAGTTTATCAATCCTGTGACTGGCAATAAGCTCTTAGACTTCTTAAGCTCATCTTGTGGTGCATATGCATATGACTGCAGATCTCGGTTAAAGGACAAGTTGCGATACAGATACCCTCGTGGAGAGTCCTACCTTGATGTAATCCAACGGTATGTTTGTCTCTTCTTCTTCCATGTTGAAAGTCATACACTAACCTCAAGTAAACATTACTTTTTCTTGACAATGCAGGCTTGAACCTGTGATCATTGAGTTAGAACGACAAAGAGCTCCTGTCGTCGTGATATCTCACCAGGTTATACTCCAAACAATTTATTAATACTTTTAATATCAAAAACCTTTGGCTCTGTATTTTGAAGAATCCGTCCACATGATCAAAGTCTAGAGGCTCAACTATACATTGTGTTGTTGAATTATCAATGAGTTCCTCTTTTGTTTGTTTTTTTACACAGGCCGTTCTGAGAGCATTGTATTCATATTTTGCGGATCGTCCTCTCAAAGAGATACCCCAGATCGAGGTATGAGATTGGACGATGAAACCCCATTTGAGTGATAAAAGACACACACACATAGTAGTAACAAGATTGCCATTTTATGAATGTTTTTTAACAGATGCCACTTCACACTATCATAGAGATACAGATGGGAGTTTCTGGTGTGCAAGAGAAGCGTTACAAACTCATGGACTGAACAACCACAACAACAAGTCTCCAAAGATTTTTGTTTTTACTCTGCAAATAAGAAAGATTTGCAGATATCTCTCTGGGTTGCATTTTGGCCCTCCCAGTTCTTAATTTATCCATCAAATATTTTTCTTTATACTCTCCACTCCAATGTCTTGTGATATCAACATCTTATATTCTTCATAGTAATCAACTTTTATACTACAGATCCCACTGAAATAACTCTGTCTTCGTGATAAATTATAAGCATACCGGTTGGTTTGAGTGTGTGAGTTAAAAAAAGTCTTTGGTAACAAAAAAAAAGTCTCATCTTTGTGGTAATTAAAAAAAAAAGGAAGTGAACAAATACTTACGTAAAAGTCAAATATGTGAGTTAAAAAAAAAAGAAGTTTACGTAAAAGTCAATATTGTTTTTAGGTCAACGTTTACAAATAATATGGTCCCGGCGGGGCTCGAACCCGCGACCTTCGGCTCATAAGACCAACGCTCTAACCAACTGAGCTACGGGACCATTTGTTATCATTTGTGACATTTATATATTAATAACTTAAATTAATAACTTCAGCTAATTAATTCAGTTCTACTTTCCTGATTCATCTTTTTCTCACTTCACCATTCATTCAACACATCATATCAAACCATCGATTCTCTTTCCAATATCTATCACAACTATCCCTTCGGATACTAGATTCCATTTTCTATATTTGTATTGGTTAGATCCTTAATTCTGAAAATAAAACAATATACTAGATACAAAATACTTATACTTACCAGTTATTGCGAGTTTCAAACCCATATGAAACTTGACGTATATACAAACAGACAATATATCATAACTAATTTATAGTAATTAATGGCTGACTATTTATCATGAGTTGATATGAGTGTTCAATTTTTCACATTGTCGTTTCAAATCATTCAAAGAAATAACGTTTTGTTGTAAAAGTCTGTTGGAAGTAATATTGTCAGCAAAAGACCATATACAAGGGCTACATAATTGTCTAGTAAAGGTGAATTTTCAAAAGAAATGAAAGATTTGGTGTATGATCACCATCCACCAGGCAACACACGAGATTGAATAGTCGTTATAAAGAAACTCATGTGTGTGGGTGGTGGGTCGTAAGCACCAACCAATAATTTGAATTTAATTTTTAACATTTCATTCATATTTTTATTGTTCATATATAAGCACATTGTGGGGGCTACAGCATTGACTTCTATGGCCTCCGAATTACTAGTTATCATAGTGCTAGACAAAATAGGCATCGGATCCTGGTGTTATGCTCTATTTAATTTCCTCTACATATATAACATGGTTTTTAAAATTTTCACAGTAGACTAGAAAGATGTGCACTGAGCACGAATCAGACAAATGAAATAACACAAACGGCATAATAGCTTGCATATTAGTAGTATATTAACTAGTTAATATCTTCTAACTTTGAAACAACCAATTGAGTAAAAAATGATTTGTGGTTTTTTTTTTTCGTTTTGTATATAGCTCTAGTTTAAGCTTAATTGAATTAATATGAGTTCAAGTGCGAACATATACACATTACACAGGCATATTGCCAAAAACATGACTTAATATCATGTAACTTCGTTTTATAGCTCAAGTATTTTGACAAGATATGCGCATATTTAACCATTAAAAATTAAAAACTCGTAATGTTGTAGAGGATTCTTCTATGAAAACTGTATAAAGATGCTTGTTGATGTGCAAATAAGTTTATATCTACGCGAATCATGTAAAACCGAAAACTATATGCTGCTATTACTAATGATAGATAAAGAAACATTGTTTGGGAAGTTTTGGAACGACAGATGTGGAATAGTACTCGCATGGTGGACTTATAGAATATGCTAGACTGACGTGTAAAACTCGTGGCCTGATGCACCGGTGTTGGAACCGGAGGGTTAGGGATGGCTCGTTGGGAAATCGGATCGTCGTATTGATGAGGAGAATAACTTAGCCACATTTATTATTGGTTCAATGAGGTGAATAACCATATATGAGTTTTTAATTAGGTAAATGGATAATATTTTAAATAATTTGCGAACCGGTAGATTGAGAGAGGCTAAAATACGATTGTAACCTTGAGTTGGAACTGACAAGCCTACGCCGGGGTAGTTTCGCATGTTGACTGGCAAATGATGTGTATTTCATGTCGGCCGTGTGTGTATTTTCTTTGATGTGGTTGGGGGAGTGCCACGTACATATAGTAAGATAATTGTAACTTTAATATTAGCATACTCAACGTGGTTCTTGTTGAACCATTTATTTGTTAGCTTTTTGGTTGTGTATTTATAGATTGTCCGTAGTCATGTTTTATTCATATACATATTTCCTTCCATTATTATAGCAGAGTTTGATATGGGCATGTTGAATCTCAGGATGGATTTTAGATCTGGGTTTTGAATTCTTAAGCTTAAAATCGAGTGTTACATGTTAGATATATGAGTAGTAAGCATAAACATCAAGAAAAACGCGAAAATGATGAAATCGATGAAGCAAAGGTATGGCAGCTCTGAGATTTTGTTTGCTGAACTCTAAAGGATATTGGGGAAGAAGATGATGAAAACTACAACTATGCCATTGGCGTTAATAAAAAAAATAGTATGTATACGTAAGTCTTTGCCGGATATTAAAAAAGTAATCTGGATACAATAATTCTGAACCCTACGTGAAAAGTTTTACATGAAGAATATAACCAGATAAGTTATTGTGTAACCAGCTATATTTATAACATTCAGTGATTCTCTAATGATATATCCAGATATATGTAGTACTAACTGATCCTAAAAATCACAACACTACAGATATTTAAAACATGATCTTTAAACACTACTCGAACCCTAAATTTCTAATTATTAATCCCTACTTACTAAACACTAAACCTTAAACCATAAACTCTAATACTATTTGTATTTTATATATGTACTAGTGTAAATTTTGTAAAATTAATAATCAACTATTACAAAGTTAAATTGAATAGCAAATGTAACAATCACTAAATATATCTTTCAAAAAGTAAAAATACAACGTTGGAATACATCGTTGGAATACATCATGAGATTGAAATGAGTTATTAGAATAAATAGAGTAATAGTAATGCTTATGCATGAGTTATTTTACAAACAACATTTTGCATGAGTTATGACTGGATATTATATAGATATTCCGAATTATATTTGTAATAGCCAGCAATATCATTTTGTTAGCCAAGATTTCAAATGTATTAGCTTCAAATGAAACCGGTAATAATTACATTTTCACGTAAAAATTATGTTGAGATGGATATGATATTTAATTTCCGGATATGATACTCTCTTCTCTTCTCTTGTTTTGTCTACTTCATCATCAGATAGATATGTCTGAATCCACTCAATACGGGTACATGTTTCTTCTGCTTGTTCTTCCTTGGAGACCTCACCTTCTGATCGTTGTTGTATTGGGAAATCAACCTTCCTTGTTTTGGCTCCTCGAGAGACCGACTCTGATCATTGTTGTATTGAGATGTCAACAGATTGTCGAAATGGGTCTGCACAACGGGAAAGCAGAGGAGGAGCCGTTTGAGTATGAAGTAGAAGAGGAAGAAGGAAGAGAAGGGCCTAGAGAAGAAGATCCATTGTCGTTCTGTTCTCTTGAATCCGGCGAGTAATCGCTTCCATGGAGGGAGAAGCAAATCGAAATCAAGCTAATTCATGCTGCAATCATTTGTCGCCATTTTTTCAGACCCGACCAGTTAAAAACCTAGAATCAATGAGCTAAAACCAATCAGATCAGAGTTTAAAAAAAAAACAGAATGAACAATTAATACATAATAAAAACTGCAAGAACAACTTGAATCCAAAATCACAGTCACGATATACAAGAAATCAAATAAAAAGTTCTGCGTACTTGAAACCTTCTTTTTGTCGTTATTACATGGTGCTATATTTATAAATCCGAGTATTTCTTCCTCTATCCAGTTTTATAAATTAAACCGGCTTTTTAATTGCTTGTTAAAAATATTGCATCTTATATCCAGAAAAAGTTAATCTGGTGAATATGAAAACTATTAAGCAATGGTTTCCATGATGTTGGTTATCAAACGATGCTTCTGCTATTTCCAAGTTCAGATAACTGGGAACTGAAACGGCTTTCTTGTTCCAGCCGGTCACCACCATCATTCTACACATCTTTCTTCCAGCCACCATTATCGATGTCTCCTCCTACAAATAATATACCGATCTAAAATAGTATCCACCGTAAAAGAGAAAAAAATGTCATAACTTTTCTCTAAAAATTTAAAACTTATCTATTCACGTAATCCACAATCTCAAACGTTTACAAAACTAATTAAGCTTGCAGAGACAATCAAGAAGAAAATAATCTGACCTTGGCAGGGGTGATCAAACTTCCAGATTCCATATTTTCATTCTTGTTATAAGCTTAGATCTTTGGTTTGCCTTTTGCTGAGTCAGCCAAGTATCTTAGATCTTTTCTTTTGAGACTTTTCATGGCAGGAGCTGCCAGGTTTCATTGTTTTTTCGATCTCTTACAACAAAACAAAACTTTGGGGAGAGAGATTATGAGTAACAATTTTGCAGAAGGAAAGAGGGGAGCTTTGAGATTTTGATGTGAGAAAACGTGAAAATAGTTTCTACAATGGATATGTGCTTTTAACAAAAATAAAACACCTTTCGCTGGAGAATCAGGTTAGATCGTGTCCGGAGAGACAATTAACCAAGCAGAAACCATCATCTTTGGTTTGGTAAGATTGATTTAGTTTTGAGATCTTTGATTTTTGTGTGGATCGTTTTAAGCGATAAGAACATAAGAAGAGGGATGTTGTATGTATATTTGTTTATCTTTTTTTTTGTATTTGATAATACTATGTGTAGATAACATAAATCTTTCTGCCAGAGTTTCACTATTCGAAAACGTGCTTGAATAGAGATTATGTCAGACTCATGTCTGGCCTATATGTGCAGTTGAGTAGGGCTAATGCTGAGATTATGAAAATGTATACAGTGACATGTCCGTTTACCTAATAAAATTCTTATCTATGGTTATCCAGTGCAAATTCCCTTTATTATTCGCCATGTTTTAGGTTTTTTTCGTTTATAAGTTTACTGTCGATAATCTCTCTGGTTATTACTAACTTAGCTCGTTAGATTTTTTAATTTAGTATAAGCATTTAGTGTTAAAAAAACTTAAATAATATATTTATATTTTTAAAATTCTTATGATCATATATCTCGAGTTATTAATTATTCTTGCATGATCTAAAAGAGTCTCCACAACTATTAAGTAAAATTAAATACAAATGCCATTTTTGTTCTTCGTTTCTCTTTCCAGAATAATTAGCTTTAACGAAACTTTACCTTATTCATTTGACTAGTGAATCGCGAAACCCTAAATAAAAAGCTTTTGAGACAAAATTTACTTCAAATAGAACACCAGTCATTCTCGCATAATCTTTGGTAATAAGCGAATTGTTTTTGGATTCAAACAACAATGCACATATATAGTTAAAATGTCACGTCTTGTCAATGGGCATACCATGATATTGTGTATACGTTCAAATTAAAAGGACAGTACCTAATCTCTTATTGAGCTACTGGATAAAACAAACAAACAACAATACACATAATGGGTAGCCATAATTCATTATGCGCGTACCTAAAACTCATTGATGCCATAAAAGAACCAAGAATCATTTAGTATTTTAGTCTGAGAAACAATAAAAAAAAACCATTATGTGTTCATGCTAGTTTCTACACGCTGAAACCTTTATCCAAATATGTTAATTAAAATGTAGCATGTTAATTAGCAAACTTAATAGTATCAGTAGTTTTTTTTTTTTTTTGGTAAAATGTTAAAATTATATTACCAAGCTTTTCATTTTTTACAGAAGGACAGAGGAAACAAGAAACAGAATGCAGAAAATAAACTAAACAGAGCATCTTGAACAAGCCTATTCTAAGAATACAGACTAAAGTCCTTCAAGCGAACTGGAGATAGCAAAACGTTAATGCCCCAAGAGAAGGAATGAGAGGAGCGAGACCCCGGTTGCCGCGAGCTCCCAAAGAGAAAGGCGGCTCAAACCTTGAAGCAACGGGATAACCTACAGCTTCCGAGAGACCCAATCATCAAGACCATCACCGAGAAATGCATCCACGAAACAGCTAGCCCGTTCGAAATCGCCTCACCGACAGCACGAAGAGGAGTCCACAAAACAGGCGGTGCCGTCGTTCGGAACAGAGTGTTGGAGATTGCTGTCACCAACCCTCCAACTCCGGGACCGTATACACCCATTTAACCCACCACACACGTAGAGTAATAGGACATGTCGGGCACACCTCCTCCGGAAGAAGCGACATTCAAAGTAGCCAGTGCTCGAGTGCTCAACTAGCCCTTGAAGACACAAAAGACCGGCCTGCAAACACAGAATCAACCTCCACCAGATGACAATTATTATGGGAGAAGAGAGCGAAGAACGCGTTGCCACAGTCATGGGCCTGAAACCGGAAGACAGAGACACCATAAGAGACGCGGATGCAGTCTCGTGGCTCGACACGCGCTGCCACAGAGCCTCCAAGCCCGGGCGACAACACCGAGAAAGGAAGCTCTCCACACGCACCCACGACTGAGAACCAGTCACAGGATCTTCCAGTGTCAGGCGGAACCGGACGAACCAAGAAACCGAGACACAATCCAGGCCAAGCAGAGACCTCACGGGCGGAGGTAAAACAATGAAGAACCGCTGGGAAAGGAACCTCACCAAGACTCCACGCGCCATCGAACTTTTGGTTGGAACCCTAGGTCCGAGAAAAATGTTGGCGATACACCGGAGATCCGAACAGACGGGAGAAAAGATCGACGCCGGTTCAAGCACTTTCTTCTCCACCGCCTCGGTACCTACAGATCTACAGGGATTTCCAACGAAGAGACTCAGGATGCCAACCACCCACGAAACCCGACTCCATCGGCTTGCCCTAGCTCGAAAGCGTCGCCGTCACACCAGATCTGTCACCACAGGAACCAAGCCTCACGGATCCACCGCGAATGGAGACGAGACTTGAGGCGGCGAGAACAGAACAAGGGCTTCGACAAAGACCGCAAAGAGGAGGAGACGAGCCGGTGGAGCAAAGAGGAAAAAAGGAAAGGAAGCTCCCGACGACGGCCTACGGAACCACCGCCGTCGGAGCTAAAGGAACGAGGCGGCTGCACTAGGGTTTTCGCTAGGAAGGAGATAAGGGAGAGAAAAAGGCGTTTTTTTAAAAACTGTAGAGGATTAAACTTTTTATAGTGACTGACCCCACCCCGAAGGGCACCCGCACAGAAATCCTTAAGACGTGCCCGAGAAACCTTAGTGGACCTTAGGTCCAGGCCATCTGCGAGCACAGGATTTTTGTAAGGCACAGTACCACCCTGCTGTCCCCGAGTATCGAACCTGCGACCTCGAGTAGTCATGTATGAGAAAGTGCCTTGAAACCACTAGGCCATCAACCACTTCTCAATAGTTTTGTCGTAACAATCACTTGATATTTGAACAATATGGCATGTAAGAAAACATATGGCTCGATCAGGCTTGTCCCGAAGATCCCATGTTTTTTGGCACCTGTACCGGTACAAGGTGATTGAGATGTCATGCAATGTGACTTCTATAAAAAAAATTAACAAAAAATCAAAATGCAGGAAAACTTAAAAACTTTCAAGCACACGCACGCATATGTAGTGCAGGGTGGGGCCAAACAGTTTTTTTTTTTCATATTTGGATGGTGGAGATGTACTCGACTCTGATGTTTCAAACTTCTATGTCTGTCAGATTCCAAATAAGTAAACAGTCATTTTAATGATAGCATGCAACACGCTGGTGTATTCAATTTTAATATTTTTCAAAACGTATATGATTTGATATGCAAATAATAGTTTTTTATTTTTTGAGGATGAAAAAAAATGACCCCTTTTTACATAGTTTTCATCACTTTGAAATAGATGAATGTTTTCTATGTTCGTGTAACGTATGTATCTTAGATCAAACCATATGACCCCTTTTTTCAAAAACATCACGACGTCAGGCTTCAAAAACAAAACAAAAAAAATTTGTAACCCTTTTCCTAGACTTTCACAAATTCTTATAACGTAAGTTTTTGATATATTTGGATTTTTGTTAAAAACACAAATGTAAAACACACACACACAAATGTATTCCAACTCCTAGCGTTGCACCTATTCTTTCTAGCTAAATAAATAAATAAATAAAAATGTACATCAACTAGGATTCTTTATTGATAATATTTTGTGAATGCAATAAATAAACTAATATCTAAGGCTTTGCATATATCAGCAAAACTCTTACTTCGACTATCCAAGTTATGGATTCGGATTTGAGAGTGGTTAACACAAAATAGCATTTGTTTTTGTTCCTTTTCATGGGTTGATGTATACACTAAAAACATCCGCAATGGAGATATTCAGGGGGAATCGTTAGGAAAAAATAATTAAATAATTAGTGGATTCTACCAAAAACAAATGATTCAATCCTTAAAATTCTAAAATAAGGATTCTTTCTTAGTGAATCTTTAATACGTGGCGGTCCGTGATTGATTGATATTTTTTTTTAATTTGAAAAAAAAATTAAAAAATCAAAAAAAAATTTCTAAGAACTCCAATGGCATAACACCATTACGGGTGCTATAATACATAGTTTGTCGATTAGTACGGTGGACTTAGAAATGTGGTAACACTCTGGGTTTAAAATATATTTTAGATATACATACATGTGTTTTGGTCAAATGACATGAATATCTAATTTTTATTACGAACAACTAGATTTAGATTTGTCTAGCGTCGGTAGATAGATTTTAAGAGATTAGTCGTTTGGGGTTCAACCCGTCGTATATCTTTGGATTATCCAAAAACTCCGAAGTGTACTATATTTTATACCACGCATAAATCATTTCGTAAAGACAAAAAACAAACATGCAATTAATTAGATGTAAACAAATATTTTGAATAACTACTAACTATTTTCAGATCTATCTTCCATACTTGGTATCTCATTATAATGGTGTAACCATAATTAACATTAAGCGTAGGGCCCACTCTTGACCTAAACAGAATAGTAAAAAGTGTCAAGTGGCCTGTGAGTAGGGCCACGACCACGTGATTTATTAGTTTCTTTCTTTCATTCTCTACTTCTTTCACAATTCACACTGTTCAACCCGAACCCCTCTGTTTTCATTTCTCATTACTGTCTTGAAAATTAAATAAATAAAACCCCAAAACCTAACAAAACTTCACACTCTTTCTCTCATTTATTCTCTCTCTTTTAAAAAACTAATCACTAAAAATCTCTATTCACTATATCCTCAAAACCAACGCTAAATCAAACTCTCTCAAAGAAAAGAAGACAAAACCCTACTTGTGATGGATTCTGGGTCACAACGACCGGGGCCTGTCAGTGAAGGCGATTCGCGTCCGTCCATCTTAACCCCCTCTTCAACGCCGACGACGCCTAGCAGGTACGAGTCACAGAAACGACGTGACTGGATCACGTTCTTGCAGTACCTCAAGAACCACAAGCCGCCTCTTGCCTTGTCACGGTGTAGCGGAGCACATGCCATCGAGTTCCTCAAGTACTTAGATCAGTTCGGTAAGACCAAAGTCCACGTGGCGGCATGTCCATACTTCGGCCATCAGCAACCTCCGTCTCCTTGCGCTTGTCCTCTCAAGCAAGCCTGGGGATCTCTCGATGCACTGATCGGACGGTTGAGAGCAGCCTACGAGGAGAACGGTGGGCGGCCCGAGTCGAACCCGTTCGCGGCACGTGCGGTCAGGATTTACTTAAGGGAAGTCAGAGAAGGTCAAGCCAAGGCTCGTGGGATTACCTACGAGAAGAAGAAACGGAAACGGCCAACGACTGTAAACACCGTCAGAGTTGACGTTGCTCCGTCGAGACAAACTGAAGGAGATGGTTGTAACATCGGCGATCCGTCTGTGGCCGAGGCTGTGCCGCCTTAAGTTCGATTATTTTGTCATACTTTTCTTGATATATATATATTAAATACATAATATATGTATGGAACTCACTTTACCTTATTTGTTCCCTAGTAACTAATTATTAATTTTTGTGGAGTTAATCGTGAAAATATATTAAGACGGCCGGGGTAGGTTTTGTTCTAATTCAGTTGATCTCTTATGAATCACGTTCTTGAATTGTTGAATTCTTATGAAATTCACACACTTTTCAAGGATTAATTAAGAAGATTTTCATTTCATATAATGTATTTGATTTTCTAAATGAATTATCAAACTCGTTATTTCGATAAACATCATGGAACTTTAGTTTAACGTGTTTGAACAGTTCAGAAATCAGCAAAGAAGAAGAAAAAGGTATGTACGTATAGAGTCATGCATCGATGGCTATTTCAATCTGTCATATACATTGGTATATATTCGCATGTAAATTGTAATCAACTTCGTATTTCACAAAATAAATATCATACTCGTCCTTGCAAGATTGAGTGTATAAATACTTTCATATTTCTAGCTAGTTAAATCTATGTTTGTAATAACATACTGGTTAACATTTGTATTGTATATATGGTCTTGTTTTTTTGATCAAGTATATATGGTCTCATGAATAGTAGATGTACGTATGTGTTTTAAGATACGTACACATGCACGTGGACGTGGAAAGATGGTAAAAGTCACACGAACAAAGCAAGAACAAGATGGTGACTCGTCAGACAATATTGTTTATCACGATTTTCCGATGGACATGAGGAGGCATCGTGGTTACTGTGTCTTAATACTTGTATTTACACACGTGTTCGTAGACCATGTATAAGTAGACAATAGCGATGTTAAGAGTTTTCTTTTTCCCGACGTACGTCAGTAATGAACATAGTTTTAGGTTGACCGTGTAGTTTCCATCACCGTTAGCTTGTGGTCCTTTTTACGTACAAAGTCGCCTTCGCCTATATGTAATTTCAGCACTTGTATACTGTTAATCATTAAAGATGGCTTAGAGTTAGTGGTCCTTGAAAATCATTATCTAAATTTGTTGTGTTCCTAATCACCACATGGGCTTTGATAAGGACGAGTTAGCAGCCACACCAAAATTTGTTTGCTGTACTATCATTTATGAATACATCTGTAAGGTTGCAACCAATTAGCAACCTTAAGTTTTGATCGGAGACTGGAAGTCTAGACCAAACATTTACGGAGCAATCATCAGGCCCCCCAAAAAACAACGAACAATTCAAAGGTCTCTAGACTTTATTTTGAATAGGTCTCTCACACAACCCAACAAACATAAATTTTATGATATATAGATGATACATATTTCACCATTATCTCAGAATCTATATAATAGATTTAGAGTATCATGTTACATATCACCAAAGAAAGATAAGGGTGTTTATGGCAGGCCTGTGACGTCGACTTACGATAACAAAGAGGTTTTGATACCTCCCAACAAATCCCACATCCTATTGGCTCCCTTCCGGCAAACCAGAGGGAAGCGATTCACTTTGAAATTTCGAATGAAGTGGCTGGATGAGTATTTGGCACAGGCGTCAGGCTTTTTATGACCTTTGTAAGCTTTGCAGATGTAGCTTATGAAGTTCTCATAATCCTGCAGTGAGCACACAGAAAAAAACAGAGGTAAGTTCAAAGTCAAGAGCACTCTCTGTTCTCATTGATCAATGAATTTGTATGCAGCGGATCCATTTTTCTAATGATCATGAGAATCTCCTGAAGACACTTTACTTCTCATCAGTCCTCGCCTGACAAGCCTATGGGGGTAACTTCACTTCTCGTCTGCTAACTACAGCTAAAGTCGATATACTGATTTTGAACTGCCTATAGGTCTAATGAATTCACAAGAACAACAAGATTCGACATTTGGTAACGGCAACATTCATTAATTTCTCATTGACTATTTATTACAAATAAAATGATAGTCAATTCCTTTTCTCTACACTAATCTATAATAGTCCTATAAAACATGTCTTCCTCATACGAAATAATCCCAAATAATGTCTAAATGATTTCTAAGTGAATATAGCAAAATATCACTGAGGCACGGAGAGTAAGAGAGCGTGGATTATCATAGTAAAAACTCAGTAGATTCTGAAAAGAAGCATACTAAACGAACCTCATAAAGTGGCTGACCATCCACGACTACCCAGGGGACGTATTGATGAGGGGGCTGAAGTGCACTCGTTTCTGCAGCGTAATGCAACTCAAGCTGCAGCAAAATGAAAAAAAAAAAAACAGTAAGGAAATACACGGTAGCTTCCAAACAAGAACATAGTACATTCGATACAGATATCTATCGCCCAATTCAGCCTATAAAAAGTATATCTATTTAATAGTATCTCACGGGTACAAGAATCTAACATTTCAATGCTAAAAAGGTATGCTCACAACAGGAGATCGTGGTGTGAAACTCATAAAGAGAAGGGACTAAGTACCTTGTCTCCATGTCCACTGCTGAGGCAATCGGAAACAGGTTTAGAGTTAAGGTTGAGCTTCTGATAACAAGTCTCCCACTTGTCGTACTTGTGTTCAGTCACCAAACTCTCAACACAGTGGATAAACGGAAAATGATCACCCTGCAAAACGAAAGGGACAATCCAAAAAAGAAATTAGGTTAAAGATCACAAATAGACTGGGCATAATATCCATACCCGAAGTATTTACCCGAACCGACCCGAAAAATAGGGTACCCGACCCGGTTGGATCCTGACTAAATATCCGAATGGGACCATTTTCAGAAACCCGAAAAACCGAAATCGAACCCGATCCGAACCGAGAACCGAATGAGTATCCGAACATATCCGAACATATCTATATAAAATATTATTTAAAATTATATTTATAATAATATTAATACCTAAAATTAAAATTATAAATCAAAATATATTAGTTATTTTGGGTATTTATAGATAACAATAAGATGTTTTTAATAAAAATACTCAAATAACATTACATCAATGGTTAATTTCAGATAAAAAATAACCAATTCGAACTATATAAATTGAGTATTTTCGGATTTTTAAGTTATTTTAGCTAAGTTTGAGTATTTTGGATATAAAATACCCGAATCGAATCGAGTAGTTTGGTTACTTCGGTTAAAATCCGACCGGATCCGGGAGTATCCGACTCGGACCCGACCCGGTTTTTTTGTAAAAGCCGAACGGGACCATTTTTCAAAATCCTAAAAATCCGATACCCGAATGGATAGTATCCATATCCGAAGGGGTACCCGAACGCCCAGGCCTAATCACAATCAAATCTCATCATTGTACTTACCAATTTAGGCCAAGCATCGATCGCACAAGCCTCAACGGTATCCAATAAGCATTCGAACGCACCGTGCTGGCAACAAAATTAGCAACAATGTTTTATGTAAAATCGTTACAATCATGTTATGATAACGAAAGGAGATCTCAGATCAAACAATCCAATCGAAGCTTTGATTTAATCAAACCTGGCAAACGGCAGTGACGTTATCGGAGCGGAGCTTGGTGTTCCCCCAGGGAGAGAGATGGAGATCGACGATCGAGATGAGATCGTCTTCGAAGAGCTTCGTGAGGTGGTTAACTATGAAGGATGAACAGTACGGGCAGAGAGACTCGTAGTACAGGCCCAGCGACACTTTCGACGGCGAAGATGTTCCAGAAAGATCGGATGATGATGACGATGATACAGAGAAGATAAGAGAAACGTAGCAGAGTATGAGAAGAAGTTTGCTCGTCGAAATCGACGCCATGATTGCAAAGAGAAGCTGTTGTATCGCCTCGCCTTCTCTCTTTTATTTTGAAAAATAAAAATATCTGTGACACGCATCTCGATATGATCGGTGCGAAACAGATGACAATAACTGATTATCCGTTACATTGGTTTGACCGATGAGGCCCGTCTCAAAATGGGGGCCCTGTGCAAAGCCTTAATACTTTTTTTTTATAAAAGCCCAAACGTTCGTAACAAAGGCACATGAATACTTTACTAAAATTTTATACAAATTTTTGGGTCCAGTGCAAATATCAATACCAAGGCGATCATTCCCAGATTATACCCTTAATGAAAAGTTTAAAGTTTCCAAAAATATCATTACTATTTCAAAGAGAATTAAACATTTATTAATGGCATAATTGTCATTTGTCTTTTTAGACTTATATAACTTATGTTTTTGGGCTTATATAACTAAAAAATATATACTCAAATTATATATATTACATCGGGTTTATAGATTAATTCCCCCATCTAATTATTATTTTAAAGTCTTGCAGTTAGTTATTTTATTGCATGTTGCTCATCAAATTATATCATTAGCAACGTGTTACTATTATATGCGTGTACTTTGAGTATGACTATACATTCTACACACAACAAAAAATCCATGTGGCTAGCAATACTATTATGTAAATCTGAGTGAACATATAATTAAAAATTTCGTATAATTACATATATCATCATATAATCACAAGTATTGACACAAAACTTACATAAATCACTTGGACTATACGAGCGTTCTAATAGTATTAAGATAAAATGAAGAATATTTTTAAACTTAAGTTTTTGAGGTTTTATCAAATCAACCAGTTCCTGATCACAGGTTAAAACTCGGTTTTTGAGTTTTTATCGGATTTTATCAGATTTTTAATTAACAAATGTCTCATTGAATTTAAACTGGATTATATATAGTTCGTCAATCTACAGATGTTTTAGAGTTATTATCTATCAACCGGTATTGGATTGTAGGTTATTAACGGGTTTCTGGGTTTTAATAGGATTTTCAATTTTCAGTTAAATGATTTTTTTCATTAAAACCAAACTAGAGTTGCCGGATCTACGAGTTTGACTACGAATCCGTGTGAATATGAAAACAATGTTTGAAACTCAAAAATTATAATAAAATAATTTTTAAAATATTTATCTTCTAATAAAAAGTTATAAATATTTATCAAAATAGTTAACAAAAAACATACCCGCACTTAAAAAATGCGGGTCAAAAATCTAGCACATCAATTAAGCTACATTATTTTTTTGAGATCAGCCGTTGAGAATTAAAGAGTGACAATGTACATCAAAGTTTAGAACAATCTCAATACATGTGATCAACTTGGGGACCAGTTCATACATGAATTCTTCAACCAATAAAATACTTGTCAGTCTCACTCACAAGCAGTGTGCTATAATGTTAGAAATAATAGTAGTATAGTACATTGCTTAGGCAAACGCGACATAGATCAACCTCATGTATACAGATTATATATCAAATTGAAATACTTGGTCATTGGAGCACGTGAAGGATTTGATCAACAAGACTGAGACTAACGACGAGGTAAGCAAGTTGAGTAGGATGAATGTCGTCCCAGAAAAGGTAGTCATTAGCGTCGGGACAAGTCCGAGTTAAAGGATTACACAAGTATGATAGCTCCAGCTCTCCTGTTCCGCAGCATCCTCTCGTCGTCTCCTTTATTCCTGTCCCTTTCGAAAAAAATTGATTCAGTACTGTGTTTGTAAGAAGACGAAAAAATTATCTTTTATAAAAAGAAAAGAAGAAAAATCTGCGTGGTATATTCATAACCTATTATGCAAGTACCATAGCTTATGTTCAAAAAAAAGTACCATAGCTTTTGCTTCTATTTTGTTAAAAATAATCTTTTTGCCATATATAGAACCAATCATTTTGGATAAAGCAAAATGTTAATATAAATCCTACAACTTTCATTTACATTCTTAGCAAAAAAAAACAAACAAAACAAACAACCGATAATATATCAATTAAACTTCTATACATTGCTATGAATTTTATTTAGAAAAAGATGTTATCATATCAACAAAAAGGAGTGGAACTGATAAACGCAAGGAGAGCTTGATTTATTGCGAAACGTAATTTGCATGGGATTAGAGAAAGCGTTACGTTACCGTAACTTTGGGGATTAGTAGCCATGTCTAATATTGTTCCGTAGATATCGGCGTAGAAGATGACACTACCAGTGAGATTGGATTGAATATCCGTCAGGGACTTCTTTAGCTTTTGGTTATACTCTTGTGAATCTGAGTTTTCTTTGTCTATGCATCTTCTCTCGTTCTGTTTTTGCCTAGCGAACGTCATCTGCACCGGTAAACATCCAATCGGTGGTAGTCCCAGTACCATTATTTTCCGGCACCCAATGTCATACAGTTCCTATATAACCATATAGCACACGTAATATTTTAAGAACATATCATATATATATACTGGAGTCCAAATCCATATAAATAAAAAAATTATAATCGTGAACTATATGCGTTGAACCATAGTAATTATTTATAAGAATAAAAACAAGGCATATAAAGGAATTATTGTTTACTTTAATGAAGTTGTGTACACCCGAGAGAATGAAATCTTGATAACCTTCAACACCGAGCTTGACACGAGGAGAAGGTGTATCGTATAGATTTATGTCAAAATCGTTAGTTCCCGAGCTTACAATCACAAGAGCCTCGCTAACTATCTTAGCCGCTTTCTCTTCGCCAACGATCCTGCTTAGCCTAGCCACGTAACTTCTGAACATGTCTGCCTGTTTGTCGACGGATAGACTTAAAGTAGCGAGATCTGTATAGTTGTCGTAACCTGAACCGGCCGAGGCAAAGCACACACCGGTGATAATATCTGAATCCGACAAATGCGGGTCGAGGAAAGGAGGAACGGTGTCTTTGATTCCCATAAGGGATGCGATGAAGTCAGGGATGAGCCTACCGTTAGAGAATCTTCCGGTCGCGTGACGGCCGGGGAAGTTGCAGCCGTAAGGAGGAAAGTTAGCTCGGATGATGGTACTAATGTAGTTGTTGTTTCCGGTGTCGATTGTGGAGTCTCCAAACACAAGAATCGCCGGGAACATTGATGCGTTGTTGATAGTCTCATTGGTGGCATTTGCGTAACATGTCAATATTTGTATAGTTGTTATGATCATGAATATTATTTCATGGATCAACATTTTTATCCTTTTATTTCTTTTCTCTCTTTTGTAATCTTCTTGTTTCTTTATAGGACTGGCTAGGGAGAGTCTACCATATGTTATTTGCCGTAGTAATATTGACGTTTAGGCCAAACCTCCCGTAGACGGTTTTACTTCCACGGGGCACTGAAATCAAAGTGGGCTTCATATTATAAAACCCATTAGAGTGTTGTATCTCAAAATCAACTAGCTGAGGCGTGATTTCTCAATTTGAGATCAGATGTTAAAAAAATTAGTAGTAATATATTAGACCATCATTATCCATGGTTTCATAGAGTGGTATTCTTATATTCCCCTAACAACTCCGCCGTAAGAAACCCTGGATAATGATGTTCTTAGGTTGAAAATAAAGTTAAAAGTTAAAACTAAAACTTTTTTTAATTGGAAGGAGTTCAGGGCAAGACCCTATTATTTTCTTAGATCTAAGATCAGCCAGCAATAATATCTGATGACATGGTATAAACTTTCCTAACGGAAATCTCTAAGACCATGATTAACGGTGAAATCCAAATAGATTTATTATTATTATTATTTTTTGTCTGATTAAAAAAATATTAAAAATAAACCAATCGCGGACCGCCACGTGTCAGTGAGGCCCGCAAACAGTGCAAGAACCCAGCGAAAAATCCTTATTCTGGCTATTCTGCAACCGATTTTTGCTTTTTGTGGGTCTTTCTTAAGAAACCCACTAAACACTCCTCCCTCCTCCGATAATCCTGCTCTAAAGACACAATAAATCCAGTTATTTGCCTTAAATCACGAGTTCAACAAACAATTGATGAAAACAAGGTTAACCTTGAATTTTATTATCCACACTATATCAATGTATGTAAACTATATATTGTTTTTATGAAAGTAATTAATTCTCCACAACCTAAACTCTCATGATAACTCCAATATATATTTTGTCAAGACTCATCGCCATATATCTACAAAAAAAAAAAAGAAATTAAAGGCCTGCATCTAAATTCAATCAGAGAAAAATACTACTTAAGATTTATATATATATATAGTAGATAGGCATGGAGATTGATATGCATCTATGGTCAATAATAGGCCTTGCAACTATGCATGCACAAATCCTCTCAAACGTTAAAATATACGTACATGGAAACTAACGAGATCATATATCATGCAGAAAATTATATATCAATATTTGTATATACAGAATACAATGTATATGGTTGTTAATGCTGATATCTTGGTAGAATATCTCTTAAAGAAATGGATTCTCCGAAGTCCTAACACGAAAACTAGTCTGGAATTAATAGAAGTACGTGCAGCGGGGGAGATCAATTAAGATTACACAAATCATTTACGGTCCAAAACAAAAGCAAAAAAAATATTGCACACGAGGATAAATCTACCAAACGTGTGTTATAGGCTGGAGTCTGGAGATATCTCCAATATCTATACTGAAACTTTTAAATAAGTCCATTGGTTTGTCTTTATTCGATCAGGTACGTCCCCCCTAAAACATCACTTCATACCATATTATATATAATAATGCATTCCATTGGTTACAACAATAAGGAAAAAGAGTGGCTAAAAATCAAATCTTCCTCGGCGTTAGGACTTAGGAGAATAGTATTTGTATTTTCTGTTGATAGTGTATTATTTTTGTGTTCTTCTCTTACTAACAAATACGAAACCATGTTTACGAAGATGTTACCCATACCATATTATATATACATTCAAGGTTTCAACACTATCCAACAAACTAATGGTATACTTAATAATTTATATTTGTGACCGTGTATATAGTCGAACAAGGGGGGCGGGGGGATGTAGAATTAGAAATTTGTTATGTTAGGTTTTCTTCAAGTCTATGTCTATTAATACGCTAATTTAAATTTATATCCATTTTGAGCTTAAAAGGTAAGCTTGTAAAGAAAACCACAACGATATTGCTTAGCACTAGTCCAAAACCGTAGTATCCGATAAACCCGAAAGAAACACGAGAACTTCTAAGTATGAAGAATAATATGGAAGAGTTCTAAAAAAATCAGAGAACTTTGAGCAGACACTTTTTCTTTAAAAAAACTTTTTTATTATTTCACTTATTCAACTTCTTGTGTTGTTACAAATGAGAGAGGAATGAGCTATTTAAGGCTCGAAAGTACAAAATATCTTATCAACTTTTTCTTAATGTTTAGAGTTCTCTGTTATAATATCTAGATTTTTTCTACTAATACTTATCCAAAAGAATTCTCTAGAACATCTGAAGAGGTGATGATCTTTTCTGATTTTTCTATAGAGATTCTAGAACCTTAACTTAATTTTGGGTTTAGTCCAATAAGATTATTAGAACCCTAAGCATAGCTCAAAATCAAGTGGAACTTCAATAAAGCCTACGTAGATTTGTTTTTGCTAAAAGACCTCGTATTAACCAGAGTTTGATATCTAATTATACATTAAACAATATTTGTTTAAATTTCTGATATGTGACTTAGCTAAACATCTCTCATGTTAATATGGAGCTAGAAAGTAGAATTCGATTGAATTGACCATTTTGACCAAAAGCCAATGCACTTCAAATAATTACATCTGCACATCTTTGGATTCTTTTTGTTTTTCTTATTAAGTGGTTAATGATCCAGCGTGGCCGTTGTGAAATTGTGGAACAAGACAGGTATGGCTCACGTTCTTTAATTATGATCCCGTTAAACCCTTTTGAAGATTCGTAAGAAAGATTATTCAGTCTAACACATTGTGGCGCACACTGCACACTCACACATCGAGAATATCATCCGTATTTTCATTAAGTTAGCCACTCTCTGAATAGACTAATTAATTAAGAATATACTCTTGAAATAATTATCTTTTCCGTGCTAATCGTACGTACGTCGTCGGTGCCCGAAACCTCCGTACGTCGAAGCTTCATCTTTCATGTCGTTAATTCGTTTCCATGATTTATTTTCTGCAACAAGATTTTTTCTGTTTGTTTAATACATGCTCTTATTACGTTCTTGATCGAGATATGTGCCCACGTCCTCTTCTCAAGCTGCAGGTTTAAGACGAAATGTGACCAACTCATCGTCTAGGTTTAGGTGATTTTACTAAAATAACTTACTAACGAGCTGTCTTTATAAAATAAATTTCTTTCAGTAATAAGCCTGGAATTACATGCTTCAGAGACTTTCAGTTATTTTGTTTCTTATATGCTTTTTTGGAAGATTAAAATGAGCAAAAGAGACTTTTGACGTTGATGTATATATACATAAGCTTGCATTGCATGCAACAAACCAGACATGTGAAATTTTGGAAAATTCCAAAGATTTACTATAGAAAGAGCGACAAAGTGCACTTGAATACAGCTTTAGAAACGGTCAAGTCTTCCAAATATTATAACATCTATATATGTGTAATGTCTGCATGCACTGACAATACTAAACTTGTAGGTATGTACACATTCTGATTTGTGAGAACCTGATTATTTCACATTAATCAGGATCCTAACTTATAATTTAGAGAGTGAGCTCCCTTTTTCTAAACCAGTAAATATATCAGTTTTGGTTTACGGACTCTTAATAAGTTTACCATTTATCATCTTTTATTTTTATGTCCAAGTATTCAACTCTATATTGATGTGGTCCTGCGGATTACTTGTCCCCTCTCTTGCTTGATCAAGTAAGCTTAATTGCTCATTGATCTCCGACACAACGTGTCTTCAACTGTACTCTGTATAATACTTAAGCTGTTAAGCCTCCGCAAGTTGCAGATATCTTAGTTAAGTACATATCAACGTACGGTTTTGACTTTAATTAGTGTGAGCATAGTGTCATTAAAAGAAAATCTGTAAAACAACAGAATAATTTAAGTAACTCAAATTTTATACTAACATAAATGAGCATACCTAAATGATTCCTACATTTAACAATGCAATTAAGATTTTAATAATTTGAATAATAACTTAAACGAATACAAGCGAATAACATGTTTAAAAAGAATTTTTTTTATAATGATGCCTGCATTGTACTATTGGTTTGTCCTTCAAGACAACTGTTTTTATTTCAAAAGGAAAAAAAAAATTCGTAGCTATTTGTTTAATGTTCAACTCTTCCAACCGATGATTGCATGTGAAAACAATAAGTATACATATATTTATGGGATTCAACTATTGATAGAAATGGTACACACGGTATGAAATCTTGAATAGATTGTTATGTGCATTCTTAATATATTTTTTCCAAAAGTGAAAAAGCTCACAGACAACGAGAATGTAGTTCTTAATAGTAACGAGGATAAAGTTAACTAAGTAAAACTAATGTATTGTTACTTCCAACATTGATATAAAATCCTACTTAAGTTTATGTAATGTACAGTACCATTTGATTTAATTAAATAGATAATTCTTCCCAGTTTCCAAGTCTTTGGTCATTGTTTCACATTATTAGTTACGAGAAGTCTTTATAATCCCAACATGCTCCTAGTTTCAAGATTTGGTATTATTCGAGAAAGAATACAAGAAAAAAAACCCTTTCAAAGTTTGTCACATAGCTTCAGAAAAATCTTTGCTCGATCTACATTTGGAGAACCGTCGATAAATCATTTAGATTACTAGTTTATAAAATTTTCACCAGATATAAGACTACTGAACTGCAGATTCAATTTAATGCATTTTCTTAATATGTGTGAAAATACTAAAAAATCAATCTTTCAGAAACAGAGGGAGTATATAGTACTAGATTTAACGTTCCGCCAGTGCTTATACAAGACATGTGTGCACAATCTATATAATTCAGAAAACAATATAATAAAAGAAATGATAGTTACTGAGCTATATATAAACAATAGGTATTTATAAATAAAATCATTAGATTACATGTTATAGTCAATTTAATCTTCTAAATAGTCAATTTATGAGGGTGGGTTTAGTTAATAACGAGATGACAAAAGGACAATTCAGTCATTTCCTATTCATATGATCAAGTCCGCTTTGTTGTTACGTGAAGTGTTGGCTCCTATATAAATGGTCTTCTCCAACTTGTTCTTCTCCATAATCTAATTATCAATCAATACTCTATATAAAACACCTAAAAGAAAGAAGTAGGAGAGAGATGGGAAACAGCTTAAGGTGTTGTATAGCTTGTGTTCTTCCATGTGGAGCACTAGATTTGATCAGGATCGTTCATCTAAACGGCCACGTTCAGGAGATCACACGGTCAATAACCGCCGGAGAGATCCTCCAAGCAAACCCAAACCATGTCTTAAGCAAACCATGTTCTCAAGGAGTTGTCCGTAAAATCTTGATCTTGTCCCCTGAATCTGAGCTCAAGCGAGGAAGTATCTATTTTCTCATCCCTGATTCTTCCTTGCCGGAGAAGAAAAGGAGGAGAAAAGATACTCATCGTCCGAAAAAGACTCTCAACAACAACCCTAGCGTTGACGCCCCTAAAGATGATGATCAATCAGTGAAGTTGGGTGAGAAGCACTTAGAAGAAGTTGTGTCATCGACTAGTAAAGAACACCGTCATCGCCGGCGACATAGCAGATCGGCGTCAGTATCCACATGGCAGCCACACCTTGACAGCATCTCTGAGGATCTTAATTAATTCCTCTTCACTTCATCTCTTTTTTTTTCTTCTTCTAGCTAATGGTGTTTTTTGTCCGGAAGCCGGATTTTTATTTTCCGAGAGATCATTTTTATTTTCTCTTTTGTTTTGTTTAAGGAAAAAACCTCACGAAAAATATATAATGTTGATACAAGCTGTTTTAAAACGATGTTGTAATTTCGAGCCACTGAGAATGATTATATTTCAACCATTATCTTATAAACATACACAAAATCGACTATGGTCTATGGCCAAATTGAATCGATGAACCAGCCTTGTCACAACTATATATTCAATGAATTTATGATACAATGAAATAATCCGAAAAGTATATGCGATCGAATTAAAGACTGGAGACTAAAGCATCAAAGAAATGATTAATGATTATGATGAAATGTGTGTTTAACAGAAAATATCACACAGAATGATTAGACTAGCTAATTATATTAAGTTAGGTAGTTATAAAATAATAATTAATAATGATAGTTAGTGCGCAGGTTTTCACATGTGGGTGGACCAATCCAATGGCCTTTGAACTTGGGAGAAAACCATTTGTCCAAATGATACTACAGACTTTTTTTTTTTAATGAACATCCAATAATATAAACAAAAGGGAAATAACTTGTAATGTAAACCATACATGGGGAAGAAAGTATATCAATGATTATGCATTAGAAAACAAAATGATCATTTTTTATCTTCTCATCTCATGTACCATGAATTGTGTCGTGTATATAGCTTTGTTGTTGTCATATATATATATATAGCTTTGTTGTTCAATTGAACGCTACCAATACTTTTTAAAAAATTATATAGATGCGGTACCAAAAACTATAATATATATATTTAAGATTCTAAGATTCGACTCGTTTAAACATGTCAGATCCCAGTGCAGTTGTTATGTTTGCAACTATGGGTGTTGTATAAAGTCAAAAATTACATATTAGTTGTAACTGGTTCAACTGAAATTGAATATGGATTAGTATAGGTTTAATGCAACGACACACTTATAGTTATAGTAGATACAGTAAAGGCTTTAAACATGAAATCACAAAGAAAAATCTGAGGTTCTTTACTGGAACAAAAAGGTTGGAGATGTCTCCTACTACAAGTTACGATATGTATAGAAAAATGAAATTCTTGCAATAAAATATCAGATTCAAGAATTTATTAATTAAAGTAACAATAAGCAGAAATGAAAAAGAGAAATGAAAGCTGGCGAGCCCATCTTCATCAGCTACCTTCACATGGTTTCCCTCTTCTATGCCCCATTCTAAGACATTTCATTTTTTTTAACTCTTTTCTCTTTCTTCTATCCTATTCCTCTCTATGGTCTACAATCTGATCTATTAATGTATACTCTATATGCAACTATGCATACATTATATGTACCAAAGAAAACTATGGACACATCACTAAGTTTGGTCCAAACAGCCCATCTTCTCCATACACCTCAGTCATGAATGCTTTGTTGGTTTATGTCATGGTAAATTAACGAACAATTTTTATCATCTTTTAATCCAACTGAACTTTCTGTTGTATTAAATTGAGAATTTCTTGATAAGATATACACGTACCGGTGCAATCTAGTATATCTACTGCCAAAAATTTATGCAGTTCTTGTAACTTGACTAAGAATGACGAAATGTCATTATACATTTTAATGACCCACTCGTTATCCCAATTATACATCTGATGCTACTCTCTTGCATGAAAGCATGACACGTCCATCTGGTTATGTCCACATAACATCTTTGGGATCCCACTTTCATTTTCTCCGAATAATCTTCTGAAAAAATATCTCTTCTATCATTTCGAAATGAAAACAGTTTTGTAACAACACACACACACACACACACACAAAAACAAACAACCCTTTATTTTACTTTTCAAAAATGAAATAAATAACTAATTAACGGTTGTTATGAAGATCAATAGAAGTAAACCCTTCTTCAACAGAGAAACGTGGGTGTAGTCTCGGATCCACAGCCCTAAGAGGCGAATCTGGTAATTTATAGCTATCATCCATCCCAAGAGACTCTCCTTCTTGCTGATGAACCACAAGAACCGAGAAATGAAAATCTGAAGACGCAAACATGTCTCCGATCACACCTAGCTCAGGACACTCGCTCCAATCCGTAAGCCCATACAATACAGACGAATCTAGGTCATGGTCACGACCCACAACCACCATATCGTATGTATCCCCTAGTGCGCTAATCACTTGCGTGGTCTGCACGCCATCTCTCACGATCTCTTCTTTATAATGTATTTTGGGCTTGTTGAGTGAGAAGCTCTTGAAATCGTTTATGAGGTGAGCCTCCGAGAACTCGTTTTCTTCTCCTGCTTGTTGGTCGAGATGGAGAGAGCTCTTGTGCCTGAAGTGGATCATCGTGACGCTCACTTCCGGGTGCTCAGCGATTCTCATGCAGAAGGCTAGGGCTTCCGCGTCGTCCCGGCCTTCGATGAATATTATAGCTACGTTCCGCCACGTGTGGCTCATGAGAACAGAGCGTCGACCTTCAGTTTCTCCTCGGTCGATGAATATTCCGACCGAGCAAGGTGCCTTGTCCAGCACGTTAAGGTTTATACTACGTATCGCCGCGTTCACATGGTCGACGTTTCCGTCTATCGCGTACTGTTTGTGGAACGGGATCACGATAAGCGCTGCTTTCTTGTCGAGCGCGAGAGTGCAGATATCGTCGTTGATGCTAGAGAACGGAGCCGCGGCTGTGAAATGCTGAGCCATTAGTGTTCCTTGGTGCAGCTGCTCGAACCGTTGGAAACCGTTGACGATTTGCGTTGACTGAGCCGTGTTGGGGTCGAGTTTGTTCATAAGATGATGCGGCATGAGCACTGCGTGGGCTCTGCCTTTGAGCTCGACGAGGTGTAGCGTGAAGACGGAGATAGGGCTGAAGCGACTAGGGTAAGCAGCTTCTAGAAGGTTAACCATCGAAGGTACGTTTTCGACGTTGTAAACGCAGAGGAGGAGACGGAACTGGAGGTTTCGTTGTCTCGTGTTGAGGATGGTTCGTTTGCTCTTGCTTCTGTAGCGTTTCGATGGGTCGTAGAGACACACGACGAGGTACCGCGAGATGCCGGTTACGAGCAAGAGAGTGATGATAATAAGATTGAAGCATTCTGTGTTTAGAACCTGCAAACAATAATATGATAGAAAATGTGTAGTATGGACACTGTGGCATGTATTCAACTTCAGAGTTTTTTTTTAAAAAATTGTTATTAAACTTAGGTAGTGTTATTCAATGATGTATTTTAATAGAGTTCAAATCCAAATACAATCCACAGTTATTCGAACGATGATTATAAATTCTATTATAAAATATAGTGTTATTCAATGAATGATTTAAATCCCGTTTTTAAAATCTAGTGTTATTCAATTTTTAAAGATTTTAAAATTCTTTGTATTTTGGATTGATTTCACATCATTTATAATGGAGTCTCATGAATAAATAACTGAACTCAAAATTCAAGGTATACTGCAGAGATTTTAGAATCCATCATCTTAAACAATCTTAAAATTTTAAAATTTGATAGATTACAAAACATTATTAATTGATTTTAAATCACTAACTGAATAACACCTTATTTTAAGTTGTGGAATTTTAAAATTTTGAGGGGATTTTAGGGTGTTTGGGTGGAGTTTCTTAGTTAAAAAATTAAAACCGAAATCTCATGGTTTTAGATGATATTCTATAGTGGTTTAACAAAAATTACCTAAATCTCTGCAACTTATTGAAATAATCTAAAACCCCATTAAAAATCAAATCACGTCAAATATTATATTGAATACACCCCCTATAAGTTTTATAATAAACCTAGCCTCCGGTTTAGATGTTTCCGGTTTATTTGTGTCGTGTTTTTTACGGTTTCAGTTAGTCCGGTTCAGTCATAATTCCACCGAATTGAACCAAAAAATTGGTTCGGTTTGGGTTTAGATTTTTAAAATTTTATTTGGTTTCAGTTAGATTTCAGCTTAAATATTTTTTTTAAAAAAAAAAATCCTATGGTTTGATCAAATTTGGTTGTTTTGGTTATTTCAGTTCTTTTGGTTAATTTCAGATAGTTCAGTTATTTCTTTATTTAAGAAAAAAACTTTTTGAAAACTGAATTAAATAAAACCAAACCGAACTGAACCGAAAACCAAAGTATTTTAGAAAAACTTTCCTAACTAAACCAAACTCTATACCTAGAACCAAAAACCGAAAACCGAAAATTTTGATTCGGTTCAGCTAGTTTGGTTAGGTTCAAATCCGCAGGGCTAAAAAATACCTTTTCGTCTCTCCACATGACAGTAGTGTAGATCTCAATAACTCCTTGGCAACACATCAACAAGGCCAAAGAAAGTGAGTCTCCGATCTGAATGTTGCAATACGCGGAAGCAGCCGCGGTTCCAACGAACTTGCATGTATAGGTAATAAGTATCACAGCCTCAATGATCTTCACGTGGCTCTGTTCGATCACAAAGAAGTTGGTCTGCAAACCACTAATGGCGATAAAACATGGAAGCATAAGGCTTGACGCAAACATCTCGAGTTTGGTCGTGAGCCCTGTCCCCAATGGAGGTCCATCGGGGAGCGATACACCAAGCCAGAATGCTCCAAACGCTGCATGGACGCCGAGAACTTCAGAGACCAAGCTTATTATCAACAAGATCGCTATGATCGGAAAGAACGGGATATCATCTGTTTTATCAATCGAAACGCTTCTTCTCTCGGTTAACCATATGATCAACGGTCTGCAGATGAAGAAGATCGAGAGGAGAAGAGCCGTGACCCAGAAGAAAGACCAAACGCTAGCGAGCGTCCCGTCCCGCAGGAACATTCTGAAAACAAGCGCCACCACCCAGCTAAACGCCTCGCAGACGATAGAACAGTTTGTGGCTAATCTTCCGAGGTCAGAGTTGAGGATGTTTAGCTCGGCTAAGACGGTGGTGGTGACTGGGAACGAGGTCATCGCGCCGAGGGGGATCGTTGTGGTGATGCAGTGGGCAACGTCTGGTGGGAGCTCGTAGGTGTTTTTCAAGAAGAGGACGGTGAGGTTGCCTAGGGAGAACGGGAAGGCGTAGGAGGCTATACCGATGAGCAAGGCTTTGGAACCTGCTTTACGGAGAATGCTAGCGTCGATTCTAAGGCCGAGTAAGAAGAGATGCATGAAGAAACCGACGTTTGATACCGTTTGTAAAGTGAGTTTGCCGCTTATGGGAAGGAACATCTCCATGTAGCTTCTGCTTTGGCCTAAGAGAGACGGTCCTAGGATTATACCAGCCTGCAAGTAAATACATTATACAAAACATTAAATAAAAATGTAAGTATAGGGCTTCAGGCTCCGTGATAGACAAGTTATTTATGGAATATATTACCAAGACTTGGGCAGAGATCATGCCTTGCTTCAAGGGCTTGAGGAGGCGGAAGAGGATCCTTGAGGTGATAATAATGGCTGCCATTTGAAGCAGGAGAAGTGGCATAGCGTATTTGAGAGGGTCACTGCCTAAGAAAACTCCTCTTGAGGTTAACATATGGTTTGTTTGGCAGACAAGATTTTCCAAGAAGAAGGGGCCATGAACTTTGCCTCTCTGCGTCGAGTTGACCTCGTCCAGGTCTACCCTTGACATTGCTACGATATTTCTTGTGCACGCCAAAGGCAACTAGTGAATGTGAGATGAGAAAACTAAAGCTGAGAACTTCTTGGTGAGATGATGAACCAAAAACAGAGGACTCTGTTTTTTTTTTGTTTATGTTGCTTTCTAGGTCAAAAGATCAAAGAGGAAAGGGAAGTGTGAGAAACTAAGAGAGAGGGAAGAGAGAGATGAAACCCACATTTGTTGCTTCTATTTATGGATTCTGACTTTTTTTTTTGGTTGGTTGATGTTAATAACCCATAATCTCCAATCATTCTAAATTCTCTGGTTATAATTTCCCTTGAGGTCCTAACCGCTCTTCAATCTCATCACACATTCTAGTCTAAAGTTCCTACATCCTTCAACCTAGTACACTACTCTGAACCCAAAAATAAGGAACACTTAACACTTTAAACCATAATCGTGCTATTAAACAGCTACAAGTTAGTATATCATTACCAATTGGTTTGCAATGTTCTCAAAGACTAATAAAACTCTGGTTTTCACTTCTTGCCAAACGAGACAACCATTGGATTCGGTGGAGTGATCTTGAAACCCTGAAGACCTTGCTTGTCCATAGAAGATTCAATATCATCTTCGTACCCACAAACGCAATTCCAGGTTTCACTTCGATCACATGCGTTGCTGCCTTGCTGGTACCTCCAGTAATCTTGGCCACTACGTTTTTTACTGTGAACACAAGTCCAAAACCAACAACGTTGACCCTGAGCTTGATAATGAGCTACTGGTTGAGTGTTGCAATGTAGTTGAGAAATCACTGGACACTGTTTACTGGAAATACCGAAGTAAGGACGGACCCATTGGAGCTTTGGAGATATAAGGGTGGTGAAACAAGGAACGTTTGATTCTATCATGGATATTTACATCTCTCGAGGTGCTACTATAACTCAGTACAAAAAATCCATTTGCATGAAATCTTCTGAGGCCTTGACGGTTCTTGAAAGTAGTGTTCTTGTTCGAGTTTGCAGCAACATTTCACCTTCTCTCGACTCTTAACCTTCTTATATATGTGTGTTGAGACTCCAGGACTTTATTGCAGTCTTTATATTTCATATGCAACATGTTATCAATAAAACATATGCAATAAAGATTTCAAGATCATGATTTAGTTTTATTGGTTGCTCTCTTCTGTTTTAGTTTCTCAAACCACTTCTCAAATATTAGAATACTAGTTGTTTTACTGCACCATGTACAACAATATTTTTTTTTAATTTAAATTACACTTCAAAAATAAAACTTTATTATTATTTTAGATTTTATCATTTTCTTATCAATATTTTGAAATAAATTTTTATTTAGTGAACATAAAATTAAAATAAATTATACAAATTTGTTATATTAACTTATATTTAAAAATAGATATGTATATATTTTTTAAATTATAATCTTCGATAGATTTTTTATCTATTTATTTTTGATAAAAGATATTAAATAAACTTGTATAAATTAATAAAAATTTGATATAAAAGTTGTAGAATTACCAAAAATAAAAGTAAACCGTATTTATAAAATTGGTAAATATATATATAAGAAACTAATGATATTACTAAGAACTATAATTTTTTTAAAAAAATCATAGAAATAGATATAGAAATAAACAATATTTTGAAATTAGTAAAATATTATTATATTATTAAATGTCATATTTGAATAGATTTACTTTAATAATAATGTATGATTTATTACCATACTCTAAAAAATTATCAAAAATATAAAACAATATTAAATGTAATTATCCATATTACATTTAGCCATACGCCATGTCATTTTTCTATTATGCCATGTCACATTTATTTCGTGAAATTGATGATAGAGATGATATATGTCAAAATCACTTTGCAAATAATATATAAGGGATTAAAAGCCATTTCTCAAAAAAAAAAATATAATGTATAGAGGATCTTTTTGATGTAAAAAATATATAAAGAAAATTCAAGATCGTTGTTCTCACCTTTCACTTGCTGTCAAACCAAATAATAAACATAGATAAAAACCATTTCGATCATTAAGCGTCATTGTTGCTTGGGAACAAGTCTGTGCAGAGCTCTCCATAGAATCTAGTCACAAGCTCAATGAAGATAGGATCGTTAAGATTATTCCAATGATAGATAACCTCTTCCATGTCCATCAAGTCATCAAACTTCCCTTCTTCAACGATCACATGGATCATATAGTCCTCGAACCTTCTGCAAGCCTCTTTCACATCATCTTCCTCTCTTTTAATCGTCCTCGTTGTATTGTTTCTTTGAGTCATAGCCAACGTGAACATCTTTCTTGAATGCAGAAGGTTTTGTTCATCGACCACACTAGCTAGAATCAAATGGCGTTATAGAATGAATTTTTTATTTTGACAAAATTATAGAATGAATTAATAAAAGGTAAAAATCAAATAATCTAAATATTTTTCAAAGGTTTTGTTTTGTTACATGAAGAACTCCGAGGTGTGATCTGGCTCATCCCCTGCTCCTTGTTAGTACAGAGGAAACAAAGACGAGACAACAAAGTCGTAGAAGAAGAAGAAGAAGAAGAAGAGACATTGCCAAGCTTGGCCTTGAAGAAGGAGATGAACCGGTTGCGTGATTTTGAAATCTTTAGTTTCAGTTTAATGAAACTTGACTTCAATCTCATTGTCAACCGTTCCAACTCGATTTGTTTTTTTGGCTGTAGTAGTAGTTTTGTTGAGACGGTGGTTCGCGTTTACGTGGGTTTCACGTCTTTGCATTAAAAGTCATGATGATGATGGTGATGTGACTGGTGTCCCATGAACTTTAAACCCCTTGTTTTATCGTAATCAACTTTAATCTGATTTGACATTGTAAAACAGTGACCTACCCTAGGTTATGTTTACGAAAAGGTCCTCTGAGTAAACTATACTGTATTTGATTTAATTTGTCGTATAATCGAGGAACGTACTAACTGAGTTAAATAGTAATTAATTAAGGACTTAGTTAGTCATCAGTTAAGGAAATAGTTATCAAGAATGTAATTGATTTATGATCTCAGTTGTTTCAAACGCAAACTTACGTTTGTGTTTAGGTTTATGTTCCTTAATTAGTAAAGTAACTTCTTACCTATCAAAAAAAAACTTCTTAGGTTTCTGTATGTAAAAGTTCGCTTGGTAGAATGTTTCCCGCAAATTTGCGTTTATATTAGAACATGATTAATGGTGATTCTTAGAATGAAGTTTTTAGCGGAATATAAAAAATCATCTCTTAAATTTTAACTAAAAAAATTAAGAACCGGCTCTTAAATAAAAGATTTAAAGCCGGTTCTTAGTTTTTTTTATTTAAAAGTTAAGAGACGGTTTCATATATTCCGCTAAGAATTCTACTCTAAAAACCCCCATTAATCATCTCTTAGTTTTATATTCTTACTATGGTAACGCAACATGTTCGTATAGGTTTACGTTCACTTTGTAAAGTGTTTGACAACAGTACTTTTGAGTAATTTTCGTGATCATTGCCTTGGTAAAATCTGCAAAACGCATGAAAAAAGAAAAACCAAACAATTTGAACTTTTAAAAAGTTTATGGTACGAGTCGTTGACAAATTAAAAAGTTAGTGAAAAGCATGAAGAGCACACGTATCAGTTGATAAGACCATAAGTTTATATTTAGACATCGTACTGGTCGCCGAGTTTTATGCAAAACTGTCTCTTCTTTTTCTCTACAGTATTTTTACATCATTATTATTATATTACGACATATGATATAAAGAGATTGGACTTCAACCTGAAATACTGTTTAACCTCATTTGTTGAATCGCTATGTCACGTTCACCGAATCATGTTTTGGAATTAACGTACCAGAAATATTCTGTATATACTGTTATACCACTAATCAGTGTTCTAAAATACGGTCTAGGCGCCCGCCTAGGCGGCGTCTAGGCGCTATACGATAGCCGACCGTACCGTTTTCACGTTATACAGTATTTTATGCGGATTTATATAATTCGGGCGCATAATAGCATTTAGGCGGACATTATGCGGTCTACGTGGACGCCTAGGCGGATTTGAACAATAATACTCAAAAAAATTTAATAATATTATTATTATATTACATTAATGTTATTATTTATATTAAATTTACTTATTTTATGTGTTTATATGATTGTAGATATTTAATTATTGCAAAATCATTTTAAATTTGTCATCTTTATATATTTAAAATGATTTTATTTTTATAATTTAAGACTATTTATATATGTTAAACTATATACTTATACAAAAAATTGTATTTTAAATCTATTTATGTTCATTTTTTTAAAACTAATGTATGTATATTAATTTTATATTTATATTTTGTATAAAATTATATATCCGTATATACCCCGTTTAGGCGTCCGCCTATACGACTAGGCGCTATACAGTCATCTCCCGCGTAATGAGCGCCTGGCGCATTTTAGAACACTGCCACTAATCGACATAGCTACCACTAGTGACAAAATTTGAGGACGACATTACAAAAACGATTCTTTCATCAACTTTTCCAACTAAAATAAATAATGGGGTTCACTAGATTCATTCATTATGGAACTCAAATAGTTCGCGGTTGTTGACGTTCATAATGACGAATAAAATCAACATTTTTCACGCATGAACGCAAATACATAAAATATATTTTTTTTTCGGTGATATAATGGTTGAATGGATCGTATAAGAAAAAAAGTATCTTTATATTGTGATTTCAACCGGTGTTTGCCATTGTTAATGCTCCAATAGTATCCAGTACAAGCTTGAGAGACTAATATTAGTCTTAATTTTGTGTAACTAAAAAAATATTAGTCTTAATCGGTTGAAATCCTTGATAAAAATAAAAGAAATGATTGCGATTAACTCATTCGTAACCCTAGGTGTGGACACTTCCATTTTAAAATTAGGTTTTCGTTTTTTCTTTTGTTAGAACATCAATAACATGAAAGCTTTATTCCATAGTCATAATATAACAATAACATTAGTGTGTTAAATAAATAAACTTAAAATAGGAAAAAAAAAACAACAACCTTTTCTTATTCTCTTTCCTTTTGTTTTCTATTTTTGCCTTTTAAATACTGAGAAACTGGATGTGAAACTCCTCATCTAAGATGTTTTAGGTTTTGGTAAGCATTTATGTCCTGTTTCGGTTTGATTAGATTCCTTTGAGTTTTTCAGAAATAATGATACATATTTTTTTTTTCTTTGTATTTATGAATTCTAATTTGACTTTGGTTTAATTCTTTCAATTTCTAGTTCGGATAATAAAACTGATCGGAAGTGGTTAATATTCCGTAACTTTTTGTATTGTGTATACAGAGAACATTAGAGCACTAATTTCTAAACCTATTTAGTTTTACATTAAGTTTCATTTGACAATAAAATCTATTTTAATTTTATTTAATTTCTAATTCCAGTAAGTAAATAATAGTTATTTGTAGTTTGTCATTTTATTTTTAACTCTAAAATAAAATAAGATTTGTAGTAAAAATGGATTAATACATTGAAGATCATCTTAGACGGAAAAAACAAATATCATATGTATTGGTTTCCCGGTTTAAATCGGATAATTTACTTGAGTTTGGTTTAGTTTAACTCTGTAAGTTCGGGTTAGGAGAACAACGACCGTTTGGTGCAAATAACAGACATTCTACGAAGTGGACCCTACTTTTGTTTTTACATTTGTCACTTTCAAATCCTCACTTTCTTCTTTTCTTTTTATCTGTCACATAGATACTCTTCAACTTCTAAAAAAACTCCACAGATTCTCTCTCTTTCTCTTCGAGAAGATCACACACTTTTATAACAGTCATGAGGAACTATAAGTTCAGATTTTCAGCTATGATCCCAAGTGAATGGTTCCACAAGCTCAAGAACTTCACCAAACCCAGAAAAAAACATCCTCTTCCTTCTTCCTCTTGTTCCTTAAACACTACCAAGAAAACAAAAGCTTCCTCTGAGTCTAATAAGTCTCTTCCTCACTCTTCAAGAACTTACTTCTCCACTAGATCACACACTTCCTTAGAATCTAAGATCCTTCATAACTCACCAAGAAACTCTCTTCACGTGATAGAGAGCAAAAGAAAGACTATTTACAAGCCTTCTCCTCCTCTTCCTCCTCCTTCTTATGTATCTGCAGGCTTCAACAAGAAGAATATTAACTTTCTTCCGAACCAAGATTCTTCTTCCTCTGCTTCTTCCAACGTTGTCAACATGAATAACAGAGATTTCAAGAAGAGAACAGTCAAAGAGATGGAAGTGTTTGACACAACGGAGAAAGCTTGTTCTGCAAGTAACCGAACCAAGGCATCGCGTAACCCCCATCATCTATCAGTGAAGGTCAACGAGAAAGAAGATGCACGTAGAAACCAAAAGAAACATCATAGAACATCAGGAAGAAGATCATCATCAAACTCTCCACGGATAAAAATCAAAGTGAGCTCTCCTAGGGTTCAAGTCTCATCAGCGCGTGGAAGCAAATCGAGATCGCAGAGCAAACAAGTTCTTGAAAGTTTTGCGGTGATCAAGAGCTCTCTTGATCCGAAGAAAGATTTCAGAGAATCAATGGTGGAGATGATAGAAGAGAACAACATCAGAGCTTCACAAGACTTAAGGGAACTGCTAGCGTGTTACCTTTCATTGAATCCTAAGGAGTATCATGATCTTATCCTTAAGGTTTTCGTTCAAGTGTGGCTTGAAGTCATAAACTCTAAAGTTGCGTCCAAGTAAAAAAAAAAAAAACTGTTATTGTTGTTAGCTATAACTTATAAATAGATTATGAACAATGAGCAGAAGGATTAGTTCTGTTAAAAACAGTTGTTCTTATTAAAGAGTATTTTAAGCTTGTTAGCTATAATTATCTGTTAAAAATAGTTGATTCTTATTAAAGAATGTTATATAAAGAGTGTTTTAACTTGCGTGTGGACATTATCTTTGCAAGATCAGTTTTGTGTTTTGTCTGTTTAACGTAATAAAGATTAGATCGATCACTCGTTTTCTTGTCTCTGGTTGTGATGTGATGTGTGAGCATAACACATACACTTATTCAATAATTGAGCATTTTAGCCAAACCATCAACAAACCCCAAATCTCACGAGTCTCACCAAAACGGAAAGTTTGCTTCAAACAGAACAGTATTTTTTTTCTAACGTTAAAAAGCAATTAAGCAATTAAAGTATTTTTAGAAACAATTTAAAGTATTTTTTAGCTCTAACCTGCTTACATTTTATTAAACATAGAAACAAAGAAAAATTAAATTTTGGGATCATATTAGGATTGACTTTAGGCATAGTTATGATTTTTTTTTTTTGAACAAACCTTACTTAAATTAAAAACTCAAACAGAGTTAATGTTCAACAAGGCCAGCTTAGCTAAAGCATCAGCTTCATGGCATAGTTATGATTATTTTTCAAAATTATAGAGAAATGGCAAGTCACAATACCCCTAAAGCCAAGAGTGTAGTGACAACAAGCACACGGGGACAAGTCAGAAAAAGCCATCGAGTACCGAGTAGCGATGGGTTCCAGTCCTAATGATAAACAAGGCAGGAAACGCGAAAATGGAACCTGAAGAAGAGATAATCGCCAGAGAGAAAAAGAAACACTGACACAAGAAAGGATATGATTAAAGAGGAAAAGCAGAGAGAAAGTCTCAAAGCCTAAAAGGTTATTGTTGCGATGAAAAGAAGATGGAGGATGGAGGGAGGACCACTTCGTTGTTGTTGCTGTTTCCCAATGCCCATCTCCTCTTACCTCTCAATACAGTTAGTATATACGGCCATTTTTTTTTGGGGGGGAATTCATCAACCACAAACAATAACGTTTAATAGATATTTGCATTGGTGCCACTACTTGTTCCAGGTAAGATTAATGTTTGTTAGATTTAACCAAGCCAATAAAAACCGAAATGAACTGCTCCTAGATTGATCAAGGAACCTAGTGTACTTAACAAGCAGAGTCACTAGATATCATCATCATCATATGTACAAAATTTTCAAGGGTTTTAAAGACAAAGGGCGACAAAATGTTACCCACTTTTCTTTTACATTCCATAGATGCCACAGCATATTCAGCATTTTGTTAATCGTCTACGCAGAAAAGGTCTGATGTCTTTCTCAGGTTCCTATAAGCCAAAACCAAAAAGATTTGAATGAATATATAATTTGAACGAATATGTAAAGATAAGGAGACAGGCATGTGCGATATGTCATGCCGAAAGTAAACAAGGACGATCGTCAGCTATCAAAACACCAATCCCCCTAAACTAGGCTCAACTAACCAATCAAAAAGTTAGATTGCCATGGATGGGAGCACCTTCGTATGTTAATAGTACCATCAACTAATAACAAGAATGGTCAAACACATGGAGCCATAAACCCCATTCCAGCACAATCAAATTGTCCCTTTTATAGCATCATGGTAAAGTGATAGTAGTTTGAACAAAAAAAGGTAAAGTGATAGTATTGATAGCATTTTAAGAGAATCCAGAACAAACATATTTTGCATTCAGCAGCACTATACATTTGCTCACAGGTCCACAAGTAGAGTGTCAATTCAAAAGTTAACTTGTGAAAATAAGCGCGAACTTGGCTCACTGTTTGTAAGAGTTCATGTCATTTTTCTCCCACCTACGCACTTAAGTTTCAAGGAACTGAGATGCTATTTTCTCTTCAATACGTCACCAGTGTAACGACAATACCTTAAGACTGTATATGTGTAAACTCACCTACTCAAGGATGGCGCTCTTGACGCCTCATCTCAACTCGAAATTTATCTTTAATATCACCCTGTGAGATAATGTGTTTACCATTAGAAACGTGGTAACAGCAAACTCCAAGAGAAATGAATAAAGAGCAGAGAGATAAATGAAGCTGCGTACATTAGTTCTGCGCACTAGGATTTGACACTCATCTTTGATCAGCTTCCAGTTTGCACCATACCTGAAAATCACAAAAGAGATCAACGTTAATGCATGAACGATGTTCATATAACATTTAAGAGAACTCTCAGGTTTCAAGTACTTTTCATAGCCTTTCATCACGGCCAGCGTTTCTGCAGTACTCCAAGGGAGTTTCGTCCTTCTACCACCAGCTTGTTTTCTTTTCCAAGGAGAAACGACGATCCTTTTGCCTCTTGACTTATTATTTGCATCACCATTTTCTCCATCTGAATCATCAATAGAGTCTTCCCACTAATCAAACAAACAAACAAGAAGTGAAAAAAACAACTCGATTGAACAAAACAAGGCCCACATTTTGTATCATGGCAAGCACATTATTTTAACTACGCCATAGCTCCAGAAGCGAACATGCAAAAAGATCAATTAAAACCAAGTAAAGCCCAATACGAGTTTCCCCCAACCAAGTGCAGCATGGTCAGCCAAAGTGAAACAAAATAGAAACGTAAGAATGAATGAGGATGGTGCTATTAAACTTAGTGAACACGAGTGACTTGGGTGTTCCATCATACTAGCTATCTAAACACAGGAGACCTAAGACAACATCATAGATACACTGATGAAAGAATAAATAGTGATAGTGCTATTAGACTTAGTGAATTAAACACAGGAAGACCTAAGACAACATCATAGATCATCTGATGAAGCAATAAACATGAAGAAAATTTACCTCATAAGTCTGTGCTGTGGTTCTTCTCTCCATCAAGCTACGCTTGTTTGTTGCAGCAGGATTAGCAACATCACTTTCTTGCTGAGTAGTCGAAGTAACGTTTAAATTAGAAGGTCCTCCTGCTTCTGCTAAGGCATTCATCAGGTCGATTTTAGAAGCTCTGAGCTCTTCAAGCGCCTTGGCAACAACTGGAGAGGAAATGGTCTTCATCCTACGGGGTGGAGATTCAGCTTCTGACGCATCCACAGAAGGTCCTTCCTCTTCAATATCTAAGAGTCTCCCTATAACAAAACAAACATCGTCGAAAAAAGATCAAAACTTCATCAGCGAATGCATCTGACACATTGTATTAAGATAGTACAGTCCCGGTTTATACTATACCAATTAAAATGTTGGTTACGTGAATATATATCGGTTTAGCTCACTATCACTCTCTATATAAAGAGTGTTACTTGTGTAACAGAATGTAACCGAACATGATGAATAACTGAATCTTTTGATCATCTTCTCCACTCTAACATGCTATCAGTGCTGGTTTATATTCACCTAACCAACATTCTAATTGGTAAAGTCTAAACCGGGACTCTAAAGAGGTTGAGAGTGTAGACCTGTGTCTTTCTCCATCTCACTTGCTTCAACCATCGGCTCTGTATCTCCTGATTCTTCTTCACTAGACTCTTCAGACTCATCTCTCTCACCATTGCCACAACCAATGTTCGGGTTCAGCTCACTAACAACCTTCCTCAAAGAAGCCAAAGCTTTCTCTCTCGTGTCCTCATCCATCAAAGCCTCACAAGCCTCATCGTCACCGTGAGCCGCCCACAGTCTTTTACAGCTATTCAAGAGGTCGCGAGTAACCAAACAACTGACCTTATCGCACAAAGGCATAACCCTACGGAGCCAAATCGATCTGATCGCTTCGGTATAAGCTTCTTTTGCAGCGTTATCACTAGCGAGACGCCTCGCTGTGCACTCCACGGCGACTTGACGGTACGATTCCTTAACTGATTCGGGGACTTTAGAGCCTTCTCTGTGAAGAATCTCCACTAGATTCTCCAATCGCTCGAGATTCTTCTCCTCCACGAGTCCTTCCGAGATCTCCGTGAAAATCCCTTCGAGGATTGCTTCCTTCCACTGCGACAATGCCATCGTTGCCGACTCAAATCAAACAACGCGATTGTTCTCCCGGAGGTTCAAGGCGAAGGCGACGAAGTTCTTTTTTGCTATTTACTTTCTCCAAAACAGCGCCGCGTGCCTTTTTTCATGAATGAAACGGCGTACATGGCAAATCTCTACGGAGAGAACGGCAAGATATCAGAGGCGAAGACGAAGCGTTTTCTTTTGCTATTTCAGTTCCTTAATACAACAACGCATGTCGTTTTTCGTAGCATATAAAGGTCTCACATGCCAAATCTCTACGGAGAGAACGGCAAGATGTCGTAATTTAAGAGATATCTCTCTTTGTTTTTAGCATGTTTACCCCATAATTCTTTAAAATATTTCAATTATACCCCACTATAAATGTTTTCTCTATATCCGCCCCTGGAGGCAGCGATACCTAAAGAATATACTCTTCCAAGCTTCCAGCAGCAGCAGCAGCACTTCTTCACGATTCTGCTATCTTCTCATAAAGAGAACAATGTCGATGACGAAAGCCGTTTCGAGCTTGGACAATGTAGTGGTGAAGTCACCCAACGATCGGAGGCTATACAGAGTGATTGAGCTGGAGAACGGATTGTGTGCTCTGCTTATCCACGATCCAATATTTATCCCGAAGGCTCTGCCGCGGATGGTTAGAATCCAGACCACATGGATGAAGACGATGAAGACGAAGATAGTGACGGGAGCTATGAAGATGATGATGATGATGATGATGAAGGGGAAGGAGATGAAGAAGATGATATGGATGAGGATGAGGATGAAGTGAAAGAGAAAGGAGATTATCAAACCAAAAAGGTTTTTTCAATTTAAGATAAATCGAAATTGCTTTTAAGCTTTTTTTTTTTATTTAAGATATTATCAAACTGATTTTAAGCTTATATGTGTTGTGTACTGTGCATTTTCAGGCAGTTGCAGCTATGTGTGTTGCAATGGGAAGCTTCTTGGATCCTCCCGAGGCGCAAGGCCTTGCTCACTTTCTTGGTATTTTTCATCTTCTCTATGAGTTTTGAATTCACTTCCTTTTGTTCTTAGTGTTGATTCACTCTCATGTTTAATGTTTTGTGCAGAACATATGCTCTTTATGGGTAGCACCGAGTTCCCCGATGAGAATGAAGTAAGCATTGCGTTATATTCTACGGTTTTGCACTATTTTTTAGATTTATACGAATGAAAAATGAAGTATTCTGGTAACTACTTCACATTGTCTTATCTTTGAATTAAGAAACTAACCCAATTAGCTTTGATTATATATACTGAGATGTTTATATAGAGCTTGGATAATGGATGATGGTTGGTTAGATCTTTTCAATGTTTAGTACAGACTTTGTTCCGTTAGCATGATGTATCTTTGACTTTGTTTTGCCTTTTAGTATGATAGTTACTTGTCTAAGCACGGGGGAGCCTCTAACGCATACACTGAAATGGAGCATACATGCTATCACTTTGAAGTCAAGAGAGAATTCCTTCAAGGTGCCTTGAAAAGGTACTAAGTTTGGTTGCGCTGCCACTTCAGTGTCTTTTTAGATGCCATCAGCTGTAAATTTACCAAGGCAGGCCGTGTATGTGTCAGTATGCAAGCCTAGAGTCTGTTATCATTGTTTATAGGAAGACTTGTTTGACTTTACTTTGTTCTGTTGTTGTTAGGTTCTCAAAACCTTCTTCAGAGAATCATCGCCCAAATGTCGTAGGCTTGCGGTTAGGGTGTGGGGATGTAATACCAATATGAAAGAAGCTCAAACGGATCCCAAGTCGGTGCAGCAGGTCATCGCAGATGCTGTGGCGTTCAAGTCAACCTCTCTCAGTTTTACCCAAGCCTCTGCTAGTGACAAATAGAGTACTTACGATTACACAATTGCTTCATTATTTCTTTAATATTTTTTTTCTTTACCTCAATTTTCGTAATATTAACGTATCGTGTCCATGGTTTCTGTTTCTGTGTTCAATCTTCAAAGTACGGTCCAGTTCATTTGCTCGGGAGAGTCGACAATTTCATAAAAGACACCGAAGCTCTGCTGGTAAATCTGTAATAAAAAAAAAGATTAAGAGCTTTGTTAGATTATTTCTCAACTCGGTCCTCAAATGTCGACATTACAGGAACAACTCGATGAAGAATCCTTTGAAGATTATCGAAGCGGTGTGATTGCAAGATTACTGGAAAAGGATCCATCTCTTTTATCTGAAACAAATGAGTTATGGAGTCAGATCGTCGACAAAAGGTATAAGGATGATCTCAGTGAGTTGTTGCTTGGTTCCATTATCGATCACTGAGTAAAAAAAACTCTCTCTCTCTCACAGGTACATGTTTGATTACTCCCACAAAGAAGCAGAAGAGCTAAGAAGCATAGAGAAGAAAGATGTGATCAAGTGGTACAAAACCTTCTTCAGAGAATCATCGCCCAAATGTCGTAGGCTTGCGGTTAGGGTGTGGGGATGCAATACCAATATGAAAGAAACTCAAACGGATCCCAAGTCGGTGCAACAGGTCATCGCAGACGCTGTGGCTTTCAAGTCAACCTCTCAGTTTTACTCAAGTCTCTGTTAGTGACAAATAGAGTACTTACTATTACACAATTGCTTCATTATTTCTTTAATATTTTTTTTCTTTACCTCAATTTTCTTAATATTAAATTTGAGGATTTTCATTTGAATTATGTTTTGTCGGTTGGTTAAGGTAGAAAGCTTATATAGGCACTAGATTATTAATATTTCTGAGGCCCATGTATATAATATAACTAACGGTAAAAACTAACATTGTCTATAATTACAGTTTTAGCCCTCGGTAAAATTTATGGTGGGGCCCACGAAAACCATCATCGTCCTCTCTCTCACTATTTTCCTCTGTACGGTGGTGAGTGCAGAAGACCATCGTCAGATTGCGAAAAATAGGAATCTCTGAATCTCTTCTTCTCCTCCGTCGAAGTTTGAAACCTCTCTCGTTCTCACGTAAGTTCTCTCTCTCTCTCTCTCCCTCCTTATCTACTCCTTTCTTTCTTTTCGCGTCTCCTCAAATTCCGATCTCTACCTCAGAACAACAGATCTAGGGTTTATGACTTCTGAATATTCTATAAATCTTCGTCGTTCTCCAGCTTCTGTTAAATGTTTATCTAACGGCTTTCTGTTTCTTCGCTTTGCTGCAGTTGAGCATCCTTAGCTTCGATTCTCTCGCGTTTGCTTATAGGTTATGCACGAATGAGGTTCGTTTTCTCCAGATCGATCTTGTTTCCTCTATACTTGCTAGTGTATGATGTTGAAATCGATGTGAAATTTGTTTGGTGGATATAGATCGTTGTAGATCGTGATTTGAAGCGAGAGAAAGAAAACAAAAAACAAAAAAAAACAAAAAATTAGGAGAGCGAAGATGAGCGAGGGCCAGAAGTTCCAGCTAGGAACAATCGGCGCATTGAGTTTGTCCGTTGTGTCGTCTGTGTCGATCGTGATCTGTAACAAGGCGCTCATTAGCACCCTTGGCTTCACCTTCGGTAAAACCTTATTCAACTCCTTGCTTCCCCCGTGTGTTTTTAGGCTCCTTTGGTTATTCGTTTTGCTTGAGAAAATATGGATCTATTCGTGTGCTTGTGTGGTAAAGTTTACTCTTAAGGGAATAAGTTGAATGATAGGTTTAGATATCGTTTTACTTCATACTATCTTTGGAATTGTTAGGTGGTTATCTCTCTTTCCCCTTATGGTCCATAACGAGAATTTGCTTAGATATACGATTGTTTATGTTTTGAGAAAGTTTCTTGTCTTTGGTATTTAATGTAAACGCTTTAGAGGCTCCTTTGACTTTAAACATGTTTGTGTGTTCCCAAAAAAAATTGGTATTCTCTGGTTACTTTATGAGCTGCTTGTTTACTTTAGCTCTTCTTTTCTGTGCCACCATAACTGCTTACATTTCATAATATGCTATTGATCTCTTAAGCTATCTGTACTTACTCTTGTTTTTTTTTTTTAACGTACAGCGACTACTTTGACAAGTTGGCATCTTTTGGTCACGTTTTGTTCCCTTCATGTGGCATTATGGATGAAGATGTTTGAACACAAGCCTTTTGATCCACGAGCTGTGATGGGATTTGGCATATTGAATGGGATATCCATTGGACTGTTGAACCTCAGCCTGGGCTTTAATTCCGTTGGTTTTTACCAGGTATAGCTTTTTCGTTCTAGCTGCTACATGATGATATCCTCTAAGCATGTGTTTTTCATACCCATCTTCTCTTCTGTTGATATTAGATGACAAAGCTAGCAATCATCCCCTGTACTGTTCTCTTGGAGACGCTCTTCTTCAGGAAAAAGTTCAGGTTAGCACTCAAAGTTCTCTCTCTCTTACTTTTTGTACCTTTCTGTTAAACGTGAGTGATTGTTCTAATCTCTTACTGTATTGTATGGCATCATCTATAGATGTTTTTATTTCCTATGGTCATGCATTTCTTGTTAGCTATCGATGTTTCTCTATGCTAACAGTTCAGCAACTTAGTGAGAGTCTTATGTCCCTTTGTGTTGATAATATTCGTCTCAGAAATTTTCATGGCTCCACGAGTTTCTTGAGCTAGTCTCTGGTCAAGAGAATAGTTAATGACACGCTTCTTTGTTTTTGTTGCAGTCGAAAAATTCAGTTTTCATTAACCATCCTTCTCCTTGGTGTGGGAATTGCAACCGTCACAGATCTTCAGCTTAATATGCTGGGTTCTGTCTTGTCGCTGCTGGCTGTTATCACAACTTGTGTTGCTCAAATTGTATCCTATGCTTAGCCTTTCTTCTTTTCTTTCGACCTTTCTTTTTTATTCTATCTTATGCCAATTCGATGCTGTCATCTTAACCAATTGTACACAGATGACAAATACCATCCAGAAGAAGTTCAAAGTTTCATCCACGCAGCTTCTTTATCAGTCATGCCCTTATCAAGCAATCACACTTTTCGTCACTGGCCCATTTTTAGATGGGCTCCTAACCAACCAGAACGTGTTTGCTTTCAAGTACACTTCTCAAGTTGTGGTAAGACTCAATCCGCCAGGGATTCTACCCAGCTTATTTGCTTTCGACATATGTTTACACGTGCTTCTTTGTTTACTGCAGTTCTTCATCGTCCTGTCCTGCATGATATCAGTCTCCGTAAACTTCAGCACTTTTCTGGTCATTGGGAAAACGTCTCCGGTCACATATCAGGTTCTGGGACATCTGAAAACATGCCTGGTTCTAGCATTTGGCTATGTGTTGCTGAAGGACCCATTCAACTGGCGCAACATTCTTGGTATTATGGTGGCTGTGATTGGAATGGTTGTTTATTCCTATTTCTGCTCGGTTGAGACTCAGCAGAAGGCAAGTGAAGCATCAACCCAGTTGCCTCAGGTATATATTTCCTCTTAACTAATACATATCTGTTTGGCTATATATAGCTTAATATTATTGAATGCGTGACACCAATAAATATCCCTGTTCCTTGTTAAAAATAGGAGTCACCTACTTCTCTCGTATGACTTATACAACAGAAAACCCCTTTCTCATAAAGATATTGTATCATGTTATACTGGTGTACAAGAAAGAGGAAAAGAAACTGATAGTTACTTGTTGGGTTTGGCAGATGAAAGAGAGCGAGAAGGATCCGCTAATAGCAGCTGAAAATGGAAGCGGACTGTTATCAGATGGTGGTGGTGTTGGTGGTGGTGTGGGTGTGCAAAAGACGACAGCTCCTGTATGGAACTCAAATAAAGATTTTCAAGCCTAAAGAAACTGAACATTGCTATTTTTCTTCTTCTTATATATATAATATCGAAACTCTCTTTTGTATTAGATTTGTCAGAAGAAAAGAAAAACTTTTTCTGATCGAAGTTTGTTGTTCTCGTTTAAAAATCTCATAGATGTAGTTTGTTTGTTCTCTTTTGAAAATCTCATAGATGTAGCCATGTAGGAAAGACTGAAAAATCAACAGCTTTTCAGACTGTAATACCGTATAGAAGTAGAGAGAGAAGGGAACATAGGTTTGATGATTCAATCTGTATTCCAAAGCTGTGTCAATATTATCAACACTGGAAAGTATAGCATCAAGCACCAGTGGTCTAGTGGTAGAATAGTACCCTGCCACGGTACAGACCCGGGTTCGATTCCCGGCTGGTGCATTCGTGGTGAGCTATGAAGAAAACGGCTTAGCGTTGGTTGGGTCCTTCGCAGTCATCTGAATTCAAGATGATATCGCCTCATACTGAGCTCCTCTTTTTTAAAAAATGAACATTGTTTATACTCTGTTTTTTGAGTTTGGGATTATGGTAAACATCAGCTTATTAGAAAGATGGGCAAGCAGATAATATAGTACCACTTTGTCATTGAAGCTTATTATGTCTTCTTCTTTGTAGCTGTAGTGAAAAGTGATAAACTAATGTTTCCACCTTAATTCCCGGTTAACTGTGGTTAATGTTTACGCCTCATACTGAGCTCCTCTGTTTTTTTTAAAATGAACGTTGTTCATACTCTGTTTTTTGAGTTTGAGATTATGGTAAACATCAGCTTTATTAGAATGATGGGCAAGCAGATAATATAGTACCACTTTGTCATTGAAGCTTATTATGTATTCTTCTTTGTAGCTGTAGTGAAAAGTGATAAACTAATGTTTCCACCTCATTTCCCGGTTAACTGCTCATCTTACGCGTTTCACAAAGTCTACAATGGTTAACGTTTTGATGTTTCGAGACGACTAGCAACAACAAAAAAAAAATCGTAACAAAATAAACGTTTCATTTTTTCCTATGGGATTTTTCCGATGGTATTCCAGGTCTTCCATAGAAGTACACAGAACGAAAGAATTGATCTGTTGGCTTCAGGGTCAAAATGATGCCTATAGCACCACCTCATCATCCATCCAAACTCCTACTTAATCCTACGAACCATCAGCACCGGTCATGAAACATCAACAGCTCCCTTTTGGATAACTTGCTCATGGTGGTGTATTGTGTCTGAAACTTTGCTCGGTGGCCAATACCTAAACACGGATCTTCCGATAATGTTCTTTATCGGAAGTGGACCCCTGCGTTTTTACATTCATCCATGAAATCAATCAACAGAGTTTCCGTAATTTTAACACAGAAGGGCCATGAAACAGCTTAGATATCTTGTAAAGTGATTACCAGTTATGAGAGTCAAAGCTTTTGTTGCGGTTGTCTCCTAGGACAAAGACATAACCTTCAGGAACCAACTGCAAATTAAAACAGGGAGACACCAACATAGCTGGATTCTTACTCGTGTACAACTTTAACGTCCGGAATCATTGAACTAGGAAGTGCAAGTTTGGTTACCATTGGTTCCATTTCGTAGTCAATTGGCTCTAATACGAAATCCTCTTCTTGAACGGTCTCATTCACTAAGAGCTTTCCATCACAAACCTAATGTGATACAAGCTCGATAGGTAAGACAGGAAAATGATACAGAAACAGAAAACAAAGGGTAAGTGCTTTTTTTTTTGAAAGAGATTAGTCATCAAGAAGCCACGACCCAAATAATACCCAATAAAGGTGAGCAAGAGACTTCAAGGGATGAAATGAATCAACAAGTGCTTTAGATAAAAAGGGCTTACTTCAACCCAGTCACCTTCGCTTGCAACTATCCTTTTTATGAAAACATCAGTACAATTGTAACCATGTTCCTGCGGTTTTTCAAAGGATGATATCAAAAACCTCTGAAACATGTTTTAAAACATTCTAAAAAACAATAAAGTTCACACTTTAGACCTACCACCAATACCGGAGGAGCCTTGAAGATGACAATATCAGAAACCTCTGGCCTTCTGAACAAGTATGAGACCTGACAAGCACCAAACGCACATACGCAGATTAATATCTTATCAACTACTCAGACATGAAGCACACACCACCAATTGAAATCTTTATGTGCATTCTAGCTACAACTGATCAAGCAACGGTTTTAAAAGCCTCTCAGTTTCAAACATCGATCTAACATGATAATTAATCATAGAAAATACATACAGGATCTCTCAGTATACTCACAATGCACAGTTATAAAAGCCAGAAACAAGTACTTATCACCTTCTCGAGCCTTAACACCGATAAAAGCCATCTTCTTTAAAAGCATCTCAACATCAAACATAACAAATCAATCATAGAATAGACCTAACCTTCTCAGCCATAACACGATCACCCACATCAAGAGTAGGGTACATAGACATCGAAGGTATAGACTTCGGCTCAGCCAACGCCGAACGGAACAGAAGAGAAACAGTCACCGCCGTGAAAGCCGCCTTAGCATCCTCCGAGCATATATTCAACAGCTTATTAACCCATCCGTTTCCAAAGTTCGAGCCTTTACCACTCATCAACTCCACCTTCTTCACATTCCCTCCTCCTCCCCTATCGATCCCAGCAGCAACATCCGTCGTCAGCGTCGCCGGAATGCTGCTGCAAGGCATCCACTTAGACCCCCTCAGAAACGGAACCACCGAAGAAGCCTTGAACGGAGAGATCCCGAGAGCGCTGCTGTTCATCCCCAGCAGCAGATCCGGAGCTCCTCCGGTGAGTCTCAATGACGGAGATCATCCCCGACACGAGCGGGCTCTTGCTTCCTTCCTCGAGGAGCTCTCTAGCGACGGTGCTGTACATCGGAGAAGCTGGAGGGGATCGATCGACATCGGGAATCTGACCGTGGTTGAAGAAGATCCTGGGACGGAGGCAGTAATCGAAGCATGATCGGACGTCTCCGCGAGCCGCGGCGGAGGAAGCGACGCTCCTAGCGACGTAGCTGGAGTATGTGAAGGTAACCCTAATCGCCATGAGTGTCGATTTAGGGATTTGGGAGTGAAGAGGGGTTTAAGGGAGAGAATGTTGATAAACCGGTTTAATTAAATTAAACCGGAAATCGGATCGGAGAGAATTAGAGATTTCGAGTTGCCGGCGAGATTGAGTTTTTCAGGTGGAGAGCAAAGAGGGACCCTGGAGATCCCAGAGATATGGGGGAAGAAGGTTTGTCTTGTTCTACAGAGAGATCTGTTTATATTAGGGTCAAATGGGAGGGGCCCACAATATGTAATTTACATTCAGGTCCAAAACTTTATTAGATTTGCTCTTTTAAGCATTTGCTTTGTTTCTCGTACATAATGTACAATTTACATTCATGTTCGATAACTTTATTAGATTTGCTCTTCTAAAGCGTTTACTATGTTTCTCGTACACAATGTACAACTTACATTCATGTTCGATAACTTTATTAGATTTGCTCTTTTACTTTTTTTCGTACACATTATATTCAAGACTACCTTTATTCTGTTAATTAGCAATTTGTTGTATAGGAAGGTTTTCACATTTTGTTAATTAGCTGACATATCTAAAGCATATACATGCAAGATATGAAATTATAAAGCATTTCATTCCACTATCAACTTTAGTGATATCTTTATGTTTTTTTTTTTTACAAAATCTAATATATCATCAAAAATGGATTCAGTTTTGTTATCTGTTCACAGTTTTACAAGAAGGCTTTTGATATTTGTAATCACGGTGTGGCCTAATGGGCCTAAAATATGTGTGGAGGTCGAAGAAGTAGAAATACCAAGCACAAGGTTAAAATGTTGATACTGTGTCGCGGTTGTCCTAGACAATTAATAGCTAACCTCATGAATCCGGAATGTAAAAGACAACTTATATGACAGTGAATATTAGAAACTTCATTTTGATGAGGGTTAAAGTTTCTAATATTAAACTTTAACAACGAGTGTTAGTCATCAAAGCACCAGTGGTCTAGTGGTAGAATAGTACCCTGCCACGGTACAGACCCGGGTTCGATTACCGGCTGGTGCATCTGAGCTGTGAAGAAAATGGTTTAGCGATGGTTGGGTCCATCGCATTCGTCTGATTTCCAGATGGTAAAGCCACATCCTGAGCTCTCTTTTTATTTTGGACTTAAAATTTCATGAAAAAAAAATCATAAGATGGGTACACAGTAACATAGATGTACTAAAACAGGCTCAGTTTTAAACACAAACGAATCTATATAGAAACAATATAGAAGAATAGTACCCTGCCACGGTACAGACCCGGGTTCGATTCCCGGCTGGTGCATCTGAGCTGTGAAGAAAATAGTTTAGCGATGGTTGGGTCCATCGCATTCGTCTGATTTCCAGATGGTAAAGCCACATCCTGAGCTCTCTTTTTATTTTGGACTTAAAATTTCATGAAAAAAAAAATCATAAGATGGGTACACAGTAACATAGATGTACTAAAACAGGCTCAGTTTTAAACACAAACGAATCTATATAGAAACAATATAGAAGAATCTAAAATGGTGTGGCAACCGGTAGTTTACTTCATCTGGCAAGAGTGGAATGGGCGGCTTCATCGAAACTCCTCAAAAACGGCGGCAACGATATCACTGATCCTGGATAGAACTATCAGAAACAAAATCACTGCTCTCAAAGATACAAACCCGACAGCGTCATCAAACATGATCCAGCTATGTTTCTCCTCTGACCACTCCTCTTCCTCCTCTGCTCCTTCGCCATTGATCGACTAAGTCGCGGGACCATCCTCTTTTCCTTCATTGGGCTAACTATTCTTTTCTACTGGGTTTCTCTCTGATGTGGTTGGGCTTTATGCCATCTTTTGTATTAGGACTGAGCCCACCAAACTAAGGCCATTGGCTGGCTTGTATTTTTTCTTTCTCTTTCTTTAAATAGAAGAATCCTTTCACAAAAAACAATATAGAAGAATTTTATAAATGTGAGTTGACATAAACATAAAAGAAAAATGCAACAACATACATTTATTTCCAAAGGGAATACTAATTTATTAGAATTTCATTTGTTCCTTTTTTTATTTAAAATTTCATGAAAAAAGATCATAAGATGATGCAACTTGTTATTATAGTAAAGTTTTGACATTTTGTTAATTAGTTGACATATCTAAAGCATATACATGCAAGATATGAAATTATAATACATTCATTCCACTACCAACCATAGTAATATATATATATATATTATTATTATTATTATTATTATTTTTTGACAAAATCAAATATATCATTAAAAATGGATTCAGTTTTGTTATCAGTTCACAGTTTACAAGAAGGCTTTTGATATTTGTAATCACGGTGTGGCTTAATGGGCCTAATGTTGATAATGTGTAGTCATTGGGTTAGCTAATCATCATTACCAGCTTCACGGTTGTCCTAGACAATTAACTGCTAACCTCATGAATCCGGAATGTAAAAGACGACTTATATGACAGTGAATATTAGAAACTTCATTTTGATGAGGGTTAAACTTAAAACAAGTTTCTGTTATCAGTTGCGTATATTATATTTTAACAGCTTGTGATAGTCATCAAAGCACCAGTGGTCTAGTGGTAGAATTGTACCCTGCCACGGTACAGACCCGGGTTCGATTCCCGGCTGGTGCATCTGAGCTGTGAAGAAACGGTTTAGCGATGGTTGGGTCCATCGCATCCATCTGATTTCCAGATACTATAGCCACAATCCTGAGCTCTCTTTTTTGGATTTTCATTTCATGAAAAAAAATAATAAGATGGTACACAGAAGTACTGAAAAAGGCTCAAGTTTAAAACACAAATGAATCTACAGAGAAACAATATAGAAGACTTTTATAAATGTGAGTCGACATACATAAACATAAAAGAAACATGCAACAAAATACATTTATCCCCCAGAAACATGCAACAAAATACATTTATTTCCAAAGGGAACACTAATTTATTAGAATCTCAATTGTTCCTTGAAGAACAAACAATAAGAGTAGTAGCAAACAATGAAAGTCACAACCACAACAACACAAGTCCAACACAGTTCTCATAACGTCCTTTGTCACCTCAAAAAAAAAAGAATAAGAATAATAAATAGTAGTAGAAACTGAATCAAATCAAATGAATTTTAAAGCCTATTAACAGTTGTATTGAGGAACCTCATGGTAATGTCTTTGTCAATAGGCAGAGCTACTCTCACTAGCAGAGAGAGAAGGTCCTTCAGATTTGACCAAGCTTGAGCTATTATTATTGCTACTTATCTCTAGCCCTTGCAATCTCCCGTTCTGCAGAAACTCAGACACGCTCTGAGAATTCGATATCGCCTCCATCGGATGGCTTTGATTGAACCCGTGCATCTGCTGCACGTCTTGGCCATGATGATAAGGTGGAATAGCCATGAAAGTGGAAGGAGAGTACTGAACCTGATGCATTCCCATATCGAAGGAATCTGAATTACCAGAGATTTCTCCGGTCTCGATCTTCATCCTTTCAAGTTCTTTCCTTAGTGCTTCGTTTAGAGCTGTGTTTGCATTTACAAAAAAAAAAAAAAAAAATTAATAGATTGAAGATCACAGACACCAAAACAAAGGATTAGACTTTGGTTATTACCATTACGAAGGTGAGCTTGTTGCTCCATTGCTTGTAACCTCATCTTTAGCTCTGTGTTTTCGTTTGCTAGTCCATTTGTGTCTCTCTGATCAATCCAAACAACATTGAATTCACCAAAACTTTCCTATAAAGAAGATACTTTCTTGTGTAGAACAGAGCAAAGGTCTTTAATTTATTGTTTTCAAATAAAACAACATTCGAAATGAGACTCTTGAATTCACCAAAAAACATGGTTGAAACTACCCTATAAAGATCGTTGTTGTGTAGAACAGAGCAAAGATCTTTACTTTACCTGGAAGAGAGTGAGCTGAGCAGAGAGAGTGGTGGCTTCGGTTTGAAGAGATTGAACTTTACGCTCGAGTTCTTGAATGTACCTTGCTTTCCTCTCCTTTGAACGTGCTGCAGATTGCCTATTCGCTAAGATCCTGTAATCAAATCCAAATCCAAAATCATTCTGAAACTCTCTCACTGAAGCCTGCAGTTTTGAACCGAACTGAACTGAAATTTTCGGTTAGTTCTGTTTGGTCGGTTACGAGTTTGGTTCAGTTCAGCAAGTTTGTATAAAACTTCAATTTTAGGTTCGGTTCGGTTTTTCAAACAAAATATTAACCAAGCTTCAAACCAAACTACCGATTTAACCAAAATTTTGAACTGAAATTACCCAAATTTAACCAAATTTTAACCGAGATATAATTGAAGTATAATTGAAACCAAAAACTTCGGTTAGTTCGCCGAAATTAACCGAATACCAAACCGAACCAAATGATTTCCGGTTCAATTCGGTGAGATTTCCCAGTTCAAAATCGAGATTTCCAAACTATCCAAACCGAACTACGCAGACAACTCTTAAGTTAGTTTTGGCGAACAGACCAAACCAAACCAAACCAAACCATATAATTTCCGGTTCAATTCAGGCGAGATTTAACCGAATGGGACTATCCGAATACCCGAACTACCCGAACCGGCAGGCCTAGATCTTCGATTCAATAAGCCTAACGGAGGAAAAAAAGAACGAAACCTTTTGGCGCGTTTCGGATCGACGTTCCAAAGCTCAGATAACTTCTCCGGAGGCATCGCTTTCTTCGCGTCCATGATCTCATTCGCGTACATTGCGCATCCCGCGTCGACGGAGTTGCTGTGACGGTGACGAGGACGAGAGGAGGACGAGGAGGGAACGGCAACTCCGGAAACGGTGGCGGTGTGATTCGGAAGCGCGATCGCAGGATGCGGATTCGAGGAGAGGCTGTCGACGTCGATGAAGGAAGAGAAGAGATCGTCGTCGGAGGGGAGATCGTCGGAGGAAGGCGGTGGACCGGAGGAGGAGAGCGGATCCATGAACATGAACATCGACATGTCGTCGGAGCGGGATCGGCGGTGGAAGGAGGAGGGGATTGGATTGGCATTTGGGTTAGGATGTGGATCGGGCTTGGGTTGAGGATCCGATTTATTATCCATCGGGTCGAGTTTTTGAATCTGGAAAATGGTGAGAGAGTGATTGATGTGAATGTGGGCGAAATTACTGAGTCAAATGTGTGTTATGAAGAAGACGAGAGAGGAAGGAGATAATGATGGAGATGAAAGCTTTCTCTCTCTAAGATATGAAGAGGAGGAACTCAAGGAGAGAGAGAGAGAGAAGTGACGTCACTGAAAAGTAAAAAGAGGCACATTGGCACGTGAAGCATCGAAGCATCTTGTCTCCCTCTTTTTTTTTTTCATTACATTACTATCTATTTTTAATCTTATCTTAAGTGACTAATTATTCTTGTTCATGTTCTTAATACAGCTTAATGAATTCCCTTAGTAGTTTACATGCTTCTTTTTTTTTTTGTTGTTGCCTCGAGAAAGTTTTTTACAATTAATTGGATAACAACATCTCCCCACGTCTGACTGATCAAGATTTTGACTTCTATAATAGTATTAAGTTGGATGGGAAAATTAGTAAAGAAAGACCAAGTTTTCACAATGCTGAATCGCTGATCACAGTAAAGATTAAAAGTTGTGGACTCAGACATGGAGAAAACTATGGAATATTAAATAATTTAGAACAACTGTTGCTAATTTAGATATGTAGACTGTATTCATATGCAATAAGTTTCTCAAATCCATCTTTAAAAATGAAGGAAGTGCATCTCACTTGTTCCTTAATTATATCGCTTATCATCTGTTTATAGATGATAAGATCACAAGAGCTTGTTCTCCATTCTTAGCCAAGTCTAGTCCTGGTTATGTACGTTATATAGTTGTTATGCTTCTTATATCTACTTTCTACAGATATTGAATCTAGAATACATGTTATTTTTTTTAACATTCCCTTCAATTTGTATATAATCTAAATATTATACACTTCCCCATTTTTGTTATTCGATGAAAAGGATTTTCATATAACTTGAGAAGTGAAACAAGTTACACAACCAATATAATACTAGAACGCATTACAAAGATATGAATCATTATTGAAAGTACATTTTGATTATCTATTTTTTTGAAATACCTCTTCTTTAGCATATATATGGTTTCACTAGGGGAACCAAGGAGCTGCTTAGGTGCATGGACATCACTTCGTTGGTCGAACCAACGAGCTTGCCACCAATGAAGACGGCTGGAACCGGCTTTGAACAGCCTAGCCTCATTATTGCCTTCTCCATCTCCCGGCATTCAGGGTCCTTGTCGATCTCGTGGATCTTAGGGCTAACCCCGAGATCTTGGAAGAGGACTTGAACCGCATAGGACAAACAACACGAGCTCTTGGTGAATATAACCACTCCTTTCTCTGACGATAGTCTCATAACCTTGTCCATTTTCTTGGTGAAAATGAAGGAGAGCAAGAAGATAGAGCGAAAGGAGTCTTAGTACAAAGACTCCCTGGAACCAAACCCGGAGATCGAGTTTGGTGTTGCTTGTGAGTCTGGTTGCTTGAGCCGCAGGCTATATTTATAACAAGGCGGCAGTAGGAAGAATCAGAATCCAAATACTTTTTAAAAGGCAGATATCACAAGAAGATCGTGTTGAAAAGGATCCATAAAGCTGCTTTGGTAATGAACAAGATGATTCGAGGAGACCGAACCTTTTCTTGGGCGTTTTAGCCGCGTTACACCTCTTGTTTATCTTGAAAGAACCAAGAAGAGTTGCATAAGAGCTCATTGGTCACTCCATGTTTTGTTCTCATAGATTCAAAGATACGGTCTCAACGATACTCGTACAAGTAGCTAAAAAGACAGCAATGGTCGTTGAGTATTGATTGATGCTTTTGGACCACTTAATATATATATGTGTGTGTGTGTTCTGCAGATTCTATAATGGACTTGGAAATTGGAATCAGATTCACCACGAAACTTGATCGATACTTTTTGTCGTTTTCGCGCCATATGAATCTTTTGAGAGTTAAAAAGAAATAACTTACAAAGAAATTGATAATCTAACGGTTATTAATTAATGAATAATCAACGGTCAGGATTCGAAGTCACCAACAGAAAGTTTTTTTTTTTTTTGTAATCTCTTGTACTTGCGAGTTGCGAGTGTTCTTCACCAAACAATTTTTTTCATTCCATGTGATGAAAATCAATTTTCCAAATTCGGATAAAAAGACAACATTTTTTAAATCTGTCTGATGAAGAATTGATTTGGGGTTTTGTAATATCCAAAGGATACAACACAGTAACGACGAACTCAGCTCAGAACCATGAATCTGTGTCTTCCCAATCCCGTAACGTGTCTTGATCGCAGCTCCTCCTTGTTCTCCGCCTTGAAGACCTCCTCTGATTTCAAGCTAGGCTCTTCAAAGTTAGGATTTTTAAAGCATCCTAAGAAGAATCATTTGGTTGCAGTGAGATCTGTTTCTTCAACTGCGGTAGAAGAAAGGACGAAGAGAGATGAAAGAAGTGGAGGAGGAGAGAGTCAAGTCTACGACGCAATCGTCATCGGCTCAGGTATCGGAGGATTAGTCGCGGCGACTCAGCTATCCGTCAAAGAAGCTAAAGTTCTAGTACTCGAGAAGTATCTCATCCCTGGTGGGAGCTCTGGCTATTACGAAAGAGATGGGTACACATTCGATGTCGGCTCTTCCGTTATGTTTGGTTTCAGCGACAAGGTTCGTTAAAGACTCTTCCTTTGTAAGATGGGAATGTTGTTGTGTCTTCTAATGCCCTTTAGTTCTGGAACGGAACAGGGGAATCTTAACTTGATTACTCAGGCGTTGAAGGCGGTTGGTCGTGAGATGGAGGTTATACCTGATCCCACCACTGTTCATTTCCATCTCCCCGGTGATCTCTCTGTTCGGGTTCATAGAGAGTATGATGAGTTCGTCAACGAGCTTATTAGTAAGTTTCCTCATGAGAAGGAAGGGATTCTTGGATTCTATGGTGATTGCTGGAAGGTTTCTGAATGTTACTTTTACTTATTATTACGAGTGTGTGTTTGTGTTTGTGTGCTGTGTGTTTTATGTATTATTACAACTTGGAACAGATCTTTAACTCTTTGAACTCTCTGGAACTGAAGTCACTTGAAGAGCCTATCTACCTTTTTGGACAGTTCTTTCAGAAGCCCCTTGAATGCTTGACACTCGGTATGTCTTCTGAATAGCATCTAGACTCTTGAATCATGTTTGATGTTTTGTGTATTTATGTTATTCTCTGTGCTTTATGTACAGCTTATTACTTGCCTCAAAATGCTGGGGATATAGCTCGGAAGTACATAAAGGATCCTCAATTACTGTCTTTCATTGACGCAGAGGTGAGAAAAAAAGTCATTTGGTTCAAACATGAACAGTTTATTGTACTCAGTTTTATAAAGAGAGCTATTTTTTTCCTGCAGTGTTTCATTGTGAGCACAGTCAATGCTTTGCAGACACCAATGATCAATGCGAGTATGGTAGGATTCTTGTTTTTTGGCATTTTGGTGTCTACCCCACGTTTCCCCTTTCTGTTCTGTTCTAAAAGTGTTCAAGGACAGGTTTTATGTGACAGGCACTATGGTGGAATTAACTACCCTGTTGGTGGTGTTGGTGGGATTGCAAGGTCTTTGGCAGAAGGGCTTGTTGATCAAGGCAGTGAAATACTCTACAAAGCTAATGTCAAAAGTATAATACTTGATGATGGAAAGGCTGTGAGTTTCTGTATGACTCTTGCTACATATATTGAAAGCTTCCAACTACCGCCTAGCGATTTCTTGAACGTTGATTCTTGCTTAATCTTTTGAAATTCATATTTGGTTGTGTGTCCTTAAAGGTCGGAGTAAGGCTAGCAGATGGAAGAGAATTCTATGCGAAAACGATAATTTCTAATGCTACAAGATGGGATACGTTTGGTAAAGAGAAGACAATGACTTGCCTTACTGTTGAATAGGTGTTTCGTTTTGTAAGAATACTCTTAGCATAGTATTATGGTGCTATAGGGAAGCTGTTGAAAGGAGAAAAGCTTCCAAAAGAAGAAGAAAACTTCCAGAAAGTCTATGTCAAGGCTCCATCATTTCTTTCAATCCACATGGGTGTTAAAGCAGAGGTTCTTCCTCCAGATACAGATTGCCATCATTTTGTACTCGAGGTTTGTTAAGTTTCTTACTAAGAGAAGATCCATTCCCTTGGCAGATTCATAGTTGTTTGAATGGCGTTTATTTTTCCTTTGATGCACCTGTAGGATGATTGGAAGAATCTGGAGGAGCCTTATGGCAGTATTTTCCTCAGCATTCCAACCATTCTTGATCCATCTTTGGCTCCAGACGGTCGACATATACTGCACATATTTACAACTTCTTCCATCGAGGATTGGGAGGTAAGAGGCTAGTTTTAGTTGCAGTTCTTCTCAGCTTTAGAAACATCTTCTTGCATGAGTATGGATATGCCCATCTTATCTAAATTTTGGTACAGGGACTCTCTCCAAAAGAATATGAGGCTAAAAAAGAAGAGGTGGCAGCTGGAATCATACAGAGGCTAGAGAAAAAACTGTTTCCTGGGCTCTGTTCATCTATTACGTTTAAGGAGGTTAGCTGAATCTTTTTCCCTGGGCCTAGATTTGCCACACACATTGCTGAATTTCTGAAAGTGGGTCTGCATGATATGAGACATCTGTAAGCATGTGTATTTTTATATAATGCAGGTGGGCACACCAAGAACACACAGGCGATATCTTGCTCGGGATAAGGGAACTTATGGGCCAATGCCAAGAGGAACACCAAAAGGTTTATTGGGCATGCCGTTTAACACAACTGTAAGTCAAAGAAAAGATAGCTGGTTCTGTGGCTTAACTAAATGGTTTGGGCTAATGGTTTGGCTGATTATAATATAGGCTGTAGATGGTTTGTACTGTGTTGGGGATAGTTGTTTTCCTGGTCAGGGAGTTATAGCTGTGGCTTTCTCAGGAGTGATGTGTGCTCATCGTGTAGCTGCTGACATTGGTTAGAAAAGCCACCTTTTTTGTAATCTGTCATAGAGACTTGTTGATTGCTATGAGCGTAAGAAGCTAACACTTTTTCATCTTTTGATTTGTAGGGCTTGAGAGAAAATCAAAGGTACTTGATGCTGGTCTTCTTGGTTTACTTGGTTGGCTAAGGACACTCGCATAGTTCTGAGAGTACAGTCGACAAATGGAAGTGTTCCTTAGGACCAAGAAGAGTTGCACATACATAAGAAAAATATTTTTCCATATCCAATAACTTTTTTTTTGTTTTTCTCTTCATACACCGATAAAATCCAGTTAAGATTCTAATCCTAGAATTAATAAGTAATAGGTATCATGGGAAAGGAGTGTTCTTATGCTAAAAAAAAACATACTAGTTTGAAGAACCTTAAGTTTTACATTTGGGAGATAGAAGTTTGGTTCAGGTATCATCATCATCTTTATATTCAGTGGAACCCTCCCACCAAGAAACAAGGCCCAAACCATCATCATCTAAAGTCCCCTGCACATTTCACAAATGGAATAGCTTCAGTAGGAGGAATCAGGAGGCTTTATACAACGAGTTTCGTTAATCATGCTAATACAAAGCGGAATAGCTTCAGAGAATGATAAACTTCCAGTGACCACCATAGGACCAAAAGGCTTTGCATCATCTGCACGCTCAGTTGGAACAGGTGGGTAGCTAATGTTCTCAACTCTAAAATTGATCTGCCATTTTACAGCGCAAACGTTATAAACTTTTTTCAAAACTTTGCTCCTAAAAGAGAAACTGGGGAACCACAAAAAGGTTAACCTGACATGAATCGTCGATAATATACTCTTGTTCTTCAAATATCCACACCCATCTCATTTGATTCCTGTAAATATTAGCACATTTTAGTTTGTGATCCAGTGAAAGTATATACAAAAAGCTCAATACCTATTGTAAGGGTCAGGCTCACAGCGGTTAGGTCTCGGTATAAGTGGAGCAGGCACATAAATATCTTCAAAGAATCCAAGAGATACTGCCCAGGTATAGAGAGGAACCATAAGTATGCATATGAACAACAATAGCCATATACTACCATCAACGTGTAATTGAAACCAAGATTTCATAGTAGTTCTCACAGCGCAAGCCATTGGAATCAGATTCTTTAAACGTTGCAGCAATGACCTCACCAAGAAATGGACGAAACACTACAATTCTAAAACGTACCTACAACAATCACAAGAACATAGAACAAAAAAAAAGGGTATTAACATCACAATTATGATGCAAAGTCTACGAAGATGCAACTCAATACACTGCAGGGATTGAGACGGTGAGGGATCAACAGCGATGGCACTAACAATGTGCAATGAAGAAAAGGATGCGTAATTTGAATAGTACCTTATAGGTGGCAGCACCATCACCGGGTAAAACAGACCCGCCTTCTACTGATCTTATGTCGTAAATAGACACGCAGAGGCCAATAGACAGAACCTTTTTGAATTATAAAAGAAAATTCATTTAATGGCATCATTGAAAAAAAAACAAGACAAAAAAACCGAAGGGTGATGAACAAACCTTGTCTAAGAAGGTTTTTTGTAGCACTGATTTAATTGCATCTTCGAGGGGGAGCTTAAGGAGATCCGGAGGCACTCTTACTGTATCTTCCAGCTCACTAAGACAGAACATGTTTGCAGATTGTTCGAAAAACCTCTGATTAGATCTTCTGAATATATAGGCCCTAGTCTTACTGGCCGCCAAAACACGAAGTAAAAGATGATCACGTGAATGTGCACGTGAGTAAAAAATTAATGGGCTTTTCGATTGGCCCAATACATTTATCAGGCTCTATGTTATACACAACGAGAGAGCCTTGCAGGAGGCAAGGTCTCATCTTTACTAAAAACTTTACAAGATACAGAGAGCATTTGTTAGTCATTACACAGTGTCATTTCAGATACACAAGTAGAAGAGAGATTCTATTTAAAAATCTAAAATACAATCTGTTGGTGCTGTGAGTATGACTAAGATTAAGTAAGCTCTGGAAAAATATAAAAAGTAACAGATAAGAGTTAAAGAATGAAGGTAATAATAACATTGGTAACATGCTGAGAAGCTTGTTTTAACAAAAAAAGAAAAGAATATATAACTGAACCTAAGATATGGGAATCTGTTTTCGTATCAAGCCTGAATATTGCACTGTTGCAAGTAGGAGTGGTAGTAAGGGACATGTCTGTTCCAGTAACGTTTGTATTTGTCTATTCCAATATCCAACCACGGCTTCATGATCCCATCGTAGTGTATCACCGCTGCTTCCTCAATGTCAACCGTTTTGATCTCTGATTCTCGGCCTAACCCCATCACATGCCATCTCTTGTCCAACGGTAATGTTTGCCTATAGAAAGTCAACCACCCTATTGGTAAGCTTCCAGCTTTCCACAATGGCCTCTTTGTTCCCTGCCACAAAATGAAAATGCTGTTAGGTTTAGGTTCATAACACACGTATGCACATAGAGAACACACATGAAAAACTTTGAAGAGGGGTATTCTAAGCAGCTATAGGACTACAGTGTTAGCTATGTGAGGAGAGTAAGTGCAGTATGCGTACCAGGTTGAAGTACTTTATGTATGTAGAAGTCAACTTCTGTCTTCTCCATTCTTCGAGATCAACTAGATTCATCCCAAACGCCCACGTGCACGCTTTAGGATTAAATTTCCCAGCGACCCATGAGTCTGAGAAATCAATAAACGTGCTCATTGAATGGAGTGAAGCTTCACCTTCTTGACAAGTCTCTACAGCACCAATCACCTTCCCTTTCATATCAATGCTCCACAGTCTACTTAAATCTCGCTGAACTACTACATCATGGTCTAAGAGTACCACCTTGTTCAGACCTGGGAATATGTCCGGGAGATAGAAGCGTGCGTGGTTGAGAGTAGAAATGAATCTTGGGTCATTGGAGTTTTGCTTCATCAGCAATTGATCAAAATCTAAAGGCAGGACATCCATATCATCAATGTTTTGGATTTGGATGGTGGCTGCACTTGGAATGTTTAGCAAAAACCACATGGAGATTGATGGGTAGTTAAGTGAATCAGTCACCACATGGAATACTATTTTTTCCGGATCCTGCAAACAGCAATCAGAACTCAGATTAACAAGTGGCTGAAGTAAATGAGACGATGCAGTGTAAGGCGCTTGAAACATTAACATATAATGTGAAAAAAAGGATGAGATGTGAAAATTTACCTTTGAAGAAGCTATTGTAGAGTTAACGACGACTGCAGAAGCCAAAACATTGTCAGAGAAGACAACATAATGATTGAGACTAGGATCGTTGTAATTTTCCTGGTTAGGCATCTGCCTTTTTTCAGGATCCAGGGCAAAGTACTCTGATGTCAAACGCATGGAGAGACAGTGTTGCCCTTTTGGGGTGGTCCTTGCAGCAAGGTGCATTAGATATGCTGCTTGTTTTTTCTGCGCCTGAACTAGCTCTTCTGTATTGTAATTCATGGCACGGAGTTTGGTAGCCATGGCAGGGCAATTGTTGAAGACATGACTAGCCTTGTACAATGCAGCTTCCATGGGCTTCAACCTGCGATGAGCGCTGAAAGAAACAACCATACGAGATGTTACAATAAGAATCTTCTTTAACAAAGGGTTTAGTCACTAGAAAGTTGTTTGCGTTACTGCTTACCCCTTTGACAAATCTTTATCCTTAGTCACGTCACCAACAGCCCGTTCCAGATCTCTCATTCGAGTTCTCAACTCCTTCACAATCTGAGAATTACTTCCAGGTGGGGCAAAATTCAGGTAGGCCTTAGCTTGTATAATTTTGTCTCTGATCTCCTTTATCTTGACATCTGTTGCTCCATCACGCTGAGCCTTTGTGTTCTTTTCACCCTTTGATAAATGGGGTTTCAAATCCGTTTTACTTATAAGTTGATTAGCTTTAATAATTTGATCCTGACAGAAAACAAAACAACAAATCATAACGTTGATACGACTGATCCTAATAGGTTCATGGAAACTGGAAAGCCTAATTGGGATTTTTCTATTCACTGGAGAAACTAAGCAACAGGGATTGTTTCAAACCCTGAGCATTCATCATCAAGTTTATGTTATCTAATAAACCAGTTGGATAAAACACGCACCTTCCCATCAGAGCTTCCTGTCGTCTGCTGTGGATCTACTACTTTGTCCTCCCTGTATTGGAGATCATCTCCTGAAACACATAACAACTAAAGATAAGAAAGCTGAAGACTTAATTAAAGCAAGCTTGAAAATATGACCACACCATCAGTTTTCTCATTCTCGTTGGACTGGATAACAGCACCATTTTCATTAAACCTCTCATCCTTGAAGAGAATGAGCCTTGGACCCTTCAAGCCTTCTCCACCCACCTTAATCACAAAATGAAACAATTGCAAATTAAATGAAGGTTTTTGACTCTTAAGGAGATAGATGACTTTGGGGGAACCAGTAGCTCCCAAACTTACATGTTCGATAGCTTTAAGTCTAAGGTCATTTGTCACGTGTCTCTGCAGAGAAAAAAAAATGGTGGCATCTCAGCTACAGTGCATAATAAAAGCTAAAGAGTATTAATAAAGCCTAAAAGCGTATAATAAAAGCAAGACTAAGATCTAAAAACTTAGCACACACAATCAGTGAAGAATCTTCACACTGATTTTGATTTTAGTAGCTTAATCAGTTACAGAGTGATAAAGAGATCGAAGAGGAGGTTATCATCACACTTACAAAGTTAGATAACTCTTCAATAGATTCTCTCCGACCTGGTAATCAAAACAAAATTCAATCAAAGATCAAGTCAACAAGCAATTCCACACGATCATCCACTAGAATGTTACAAAACGAATCGAAAGGATAAAGGAGACGAAGCTGACCAGCGGGAGTGATGCTGTGAAGCCGATTGGAGAGGAGAATAAGAGGGGCGAAGAAAGAGATCGATAGCAGGGAGATGAGGAGAATCCTCTGCCATCGACGAGTTTGCTTCATGAATATTTACGAAACACTAAACCCTAATCTCCCTTCCTCGATGACTATTCGTATCTGATCGAAACAAAATCTTAATCGTTCTCCAGGAAGAATCTCTCTCGGAGATATCCTGCTTGATCAACAAGCAAGAGACGAAACGCTGGATAAACTTAGCGCTTATCAGTGGATCCTTCTGAGGGTTTTGGTTTCTTCTAAAATGGGCAGATTATATGATTTTTTCGCTTCGATTCCTGGGGGAGTTTAGATTATTCAGAGCTTACCTTCGTGCATCATCATCGGGTGAGCTTGTTCTAACATAGTATTTTTTAATCATTGATTAATGATATTTTTTTAATGTATACTTTAGTGATACGGATCAGGTGCGGGCAGGTGTACATGTGAAGACATGTGATTACGCCGTTGATGAAGCTGCGAGTAATTAATGTGATTATTTATTACCGTCTTATTTTCGAAATTAATAGTATTAATCACCAATCGGGTTTTACTTTGATGGTTTAGTGAAGTAGTTGAAGGTTTGTTTTATTTTGTTCAGGCTTTTGTTTGTGTAGAATGAATGGTAAGAGTTAGAGGGAAGTTAAATATCAAATTTGTTTTTTTCTTTATAATAAATTGTGACACTCGAGTAAAATTATCATAAACCATATCATATATATATGATTATTAATGACGTTATGAATGAATCAGACCCTTAACCGTGACTCATGCTATCAAAGGCCATCTCATCTTTTCCAAATCGTACGTCAACTGTGTTTTTTTTAATACTCATTCGAACTGGAAATCTCTAACATAGTGGTCAGAATCCTTTCTAATTGAGCTAGAGTATGAGACTGAGGTAATTAAGCATTTTTTATAGAAGATGGAACATTTGAATGTAAATGAAGCTTGGCTAACGGGTCTTGTCGATTCTTAAAGGCTAACCGCATGTATGGCCTTAGATGTTTGGTTGATCGATATCAACGTTTAATGGTTACTGCGCAAATATCAACGTTTAATGGTTACTACACTAATCTTTTTCATATCTATAGAACCCCCCCCGAAGCATATCGAGAGAGAGCATTACTTGAACTGCATGAGTAGGCAAATGTGTTGTAAAATCTCTTCGTACTAAAGAGTAAAGACGTCTAACATCATCAGTAGATGGCCAATGTAGATTTGAGATATATATATATATATGATACACAAATCTTATTTTGGGATGATCTAAATATACCTTTTTTTTTTGTCACGTGATCTAAATATACCTAAGAAACCATGTTTTGTTTAGACTTCATATAGCCAGCTTCAACAATATCATACTTTTGTGATATTGTGTTATTGTGCACCATTATGGTGCTTAATTTACGTATGAATTGTCATGATGTTAAGAGATGTTATATATCCTTAACTAATATACGTCTTTGGGATGCCTAATGGCCACCTATTACCATATATGTTATCTGAACATGGTTTTTTGTATATGTGTTACTCGTGCGAAATGGAACCTGTATTGTATACATCATAACTACAGTGAAGATACACAAATGTTTCATTGTTAAACAAAATCTATTTATCACATGCTTAGGCAGCTGTTTTTAACACAGATATAACATATGAACAAGTGGTGTGTAATCATATTCTACAAGATGGTCATCTTGTGCAGTATTCAATCAAATGATTATGCATCTAAAAGTAATCAAAACTTTCAGGATTCATGGTTTGCTTCACTCATTGGTTTGTTTGGTTTTGGACTAACGTGAATTTCTATGAACTTCTCGTCAGTATCACTCTTAAAATCAAATGTACTGTAACACTACCAATAAAACACAATAGTCATGACATATATTGCTCTAAAATATCTCACTGCAGAATAATCCTCTTCGCACGTTCTTATAATCAAAAGAAACCTCACAGAATTCTCCACACAATGCAAAAAACAAAATTGAATTTCTTCAAGTATATCACGAGTTATGATCGAATCAATCGAGCCTAAAAGCACTGCAAAATATGCTTAAAACATCTAATCCAAACATCCACTAACTTCCTCTTCCCTAGTAACCACGTAAGTCATCCTTTATACGCCGTTGATAAATAATGATCAAACGATTAGTATTCAAACTTGGGGAAATAAGTAGTGATCCGCGTAGTCATTGTTTCAACCAATCAAAAGACAAGATATGAATTGCCGTCTTATATAAATCAAACGTTTTATGTTATTTTTTGAACACAATCCGCGTAACTTCTCGAAAATTACATTGGCGGTTTTCTAGCAATCTTAAAATCAAGTTTTCCGATGACGACGCCAGAGATTGAGCAAGAGAATGTTATCAACACGTCGATGACTGAGCCGGCCAGTGTGAAGGAGAATCCCGCAGCGAAGGGTGGCAAGACGAAGAAAGCTAAGGAAGTGAAGAAGACTGTGGCCGCGGCTCCGAGGAAGAAAGCTGTCTCAACTCATCCTACGTACGAAGAGGTATGCGATCTGAACCAAATCGAACCGGATTTTCAATTTTTTTTTTTTTTTGAGTTTGGAGATTGAATTTTGGTTTTTTCTGGTTTTGTTACGGTTCAGATGATCAAGGATGCGATCGTCACGTTGAAGGAGAGAACCGGATCTAGCCAGTACGCGATTCACAAGTTCATCGAGGAGAAGCATAAGGAGCTCTCGCCTTCGTTTCGAAAGCTCTTGCTTCTCAACCTCAAGAGACTCGTTGCTTCCGAGAAGCTCGTGAAAGTGAAAGCCTCGTTTAAGATTCCCTCTGCTAAGCCATCATCTCCCAAACCGTCGGCTGCAAAATACAAGGGAGCAAAGGTGTCTAAGAAACCAACTGCTCGTAAGGCCACTGGTACGCCCAAGAAGATAGCTGTTAAGGCTAAGGAGAGACCAGCCAAGGCAGCGAAAACATCGACGGTAACATCTCCAGGGAAAAAGACCCTTCCTGCTAAGAAGAAGGCTCTCGTGATGGCTACTAAGAAGAAGACCCCAGTGAAGAAGAGTGTGAAATCAAAGACGGTGAAGTCTCCAGTGAAGAAGTGGGCTTCAAGGAAGGCTAAGAAGTGAAATCTAGTGTTCAGTAGTAGCTTACTCTCTAGGCAGTAACCTTTTTCTTTGCTTTATCTCTAAAGTTCATTTCATCAATGGTACAAGAAGCAAACTCATAGGCTACTTAACGTTAAGGTTATACACAATCAACAAATGCTTCTCCTACTTTTACATTCCATCCATGTACTCTATAAACTCTCTTGTCATCTTCTAAGCATTACCTTTTGAGCTTTTGTTGTTGTTGTTTAGATCTTTCAACTTTCTGAATGGAGTATTTGAGCTCTTGTTGAATGTTAAACCTCGAAGGTGAAAGAACAATGTCTTTCCAGATTGATCCGGCTTCACAGGCTGGGTTGGGTTGGTTATAGAGCTGGTATATGGAGTCTGCGTTCTCGTTCAACCCTCCCACTCGTTTTAAACAGTCTATCTCCTCTGGATCCACCAGCAACGTCTTCTCCTTCTCTTTCCAACCTATCAGCTGCCATAAAACACACAACACTTCACCTTGTTAGTAGTGATTTTTTTGTCTACAACAAAAACAATAACACTCTAGTTTTTTTTTTTTTGTAGAGGTGAGAGTTCTTGTTTAGTCTAGTGCAATGACTGTTGTAACCAATGTTCAAAAAATCGGTAGGGGTAATTAGGAGGGATTATTGATTAAAAGGGCGTCTAAACCGGTTTTTTGAACGCCTACACCGATTTTTAAAAGAAATGGTTTAAAAAAACTCGTTTTGTCTAAGGTTCGAGTTGACGCGAATGCACTAGACCAATTTTTAGAACACTGGTTGTAATTAGCCTATAGGTAGAGCAAGGAAGTATAGCTTGGTTAACTGATCGAGCTGGTTTAGAGAGGGAGCTATGTGAATGAGTTTTGAGCATTTTGATTGGTCTAGGATCTTGGTTTATGCATTGATTGATCTGAGAGTCTAGTTCTTTTAGTTCAAATCTGAACACTAACCTTTGGTGAGCCTTCGAGAGCGTTGGTGCAGTAGAGCCTAGCACCATCAACAAGGCTGCAATACGTAGGAAACGCATCTGCAAACCTTTTGTGAGATCTCAGCTGCGATCTCACCCTAACCGCTCTTCTACACATGATTGCTCTCCTACACTCTCAGCAAAAAAGAAAAAAAAAACAATGTAAGTTAAAGAGACAAGACAAAACTTGAAAGATAGTAAGAAAGATGAAGAGTTGGTTGCTTGCAGTCACCTAATGCCTCTTATAACAGCTAAATACGCATCGCACACGACTCCAACTAGTTCTATCCTATACGGTTTTCTCCTCCTCCCATCCTCCTGCAGCTGTTGTCTCTCACCAATCCGCTCCCAGTAATCCTCTGTGATGATCCCATCGTCATCAACCTTGTATCCAGCTCCCATTCTGTAATGGTGACGGTGCACGTTCCTCGCCATTGTTATCGTCTGCACCACAAAAGGTACCCAAGAGAGTGTCCCATCCATTATCACGTCCCTCCCTTCGTTCAGTGCAGTCACTAGCAGCGATGAAGCTGCATCTGTTGATGACTGGTGAACCAGTTCAGCTGTCTGGATCATATCTACATGTCCACGAGAGCTTAAGGCTCTGTAGATGACATCAGATTCTTTGAATGCGTCAGCTTCAATCACCACAGCGTCTGCTCCTGCCCAAAACGCTCTGAATACAATCTGGTTAGCTTCAACAACACGTTAAGTATAATATATTTGATGATTAAGGAGATGTTTAAATTACTCTTTGAGTATGTCCTTGAGGACAGTGCTTTTCCCTGCACCCATCCCACCACCCATGAGGAGTAGAACCGGGCTTCGGTCTTTGTGAGCCACTGGTTCCATAACTTCAGTACACTGTGAGTCGTCCACAGACGCTATCCCCATTGCTCTCATCTCCTCAACCAACGTGTTGAACACTCTTGCTACTTTTAAGTTCTTAGTCACCCTGTTAATCCTCTGTTCCCTATACACATACCAATACTATCATTCATGTATCACTAAAACACAATTTTCAAGAAATCTCTAGATGGTAGTTAAGCGCCCAATAAAAGACTATCCTAAACAGATTATTCTAAATTTAAGTGCCTTGACAAATTATTTGTTTATTTATTACATATTTTATTCATATAACTTATTTGTAGACAAATTAGTGGTGAAAATTATATAATTAAATTGGTCATAATCTACTTTGCTGTTTTTTGATAACCGATTTAGACAAATTTTACATCAATTTAAACCGATTTAAAAATGATCTAGACCGATTTAAAAATGATCTAAACCGATTTAAATCAGTTAAAACCGATCAGAATGATTTAAATCGGATTTTTAAGAAATAGTTTTGGTTATGACTGATTTGCCGTCTAGTAGGACCTCTAGACGTCGTGGTTGATTTTTAGAACATACACGTTCTTTGTTCCTTACCTTGTAGCTGCCATCACAATCTGCTTCAGCTTCCTCTTAGGCTCAGTGTCCGCATGTAGAATCTGAGACTCATATATGATGACATTGAATGTTTTGGTCTACAATGTGTTCGTAACAGGAGAAAAGGTATTTTCACACAAACCTGACTAATCATGAGATCAGCGTGGCTCCAGTGAAACGCAAAGTAGCTGAGAATGCATCTTTCAAACTCCTCGACTAGCTTGATGAAGAGAGAATCAGCGTCAGGCTCTTGAGAGAAGAAGCTGTAAATGTCTTCTTCACAACATTCTGATTTGCTGATGTACTCTGCTGCTAACTTGCAGAGATTCGGACAGTCTCTTTTGTCTTTAAACCCCATCTGTCTCGCCACGTAATGAGAGAACCTCTCGAGTTTCTCATGGTCTTTGTGTTTGTGAGATGATCTGAGACGAGGGATGATTTTGGAGTCACGTAGCCTCCGGAGACGGTAATGCGCTGCGGCTGCTAGCATCAAACTGATCGATGACACAACCAGTACCTGCGTGTACTCTGCAATAACAACAACTCATTCAGTTTCAGACTATTCAAGAAGAAAATAATAAACCACACTGCAAAAAAAAAACTTGACCTCTCTGCATGACTATGGATTGGTAGGGATCACAATTGGTGTGAGTTTTGATGAAACTCAGAAGATTGGTCGTTGTCGCCATTGTTGTTGTGTTCTTTGAGTCTCTTTTGTGTTTTTGTCCGTTTTCTGCGGCGAGTCTAATGGATTATGGCTTCCTCACCACCCTTCAAATTTAGTCGCATGTTACTAAAATAGCTGAGACCGATTACTTTGGAGATACATTGGTCTTTAAAACGAAGTCTAATTATAGGAAGATATTTTCAAATCCTTTACAAAACTGTATGCAAATTAACTGAGCTTACTTCTAGAACACGTTTACTCATAGTCAAAAGATGTCATTATGCAATGTTGCATATGATGAGATACGAGATCAAAAAAATTTGCATAGACACACTTAGATCTTAAGCATTCAGACGACGATGGAGGAACTCAATATTATCATAGATACAGAGGCCAAGTCATTGACCGAGAAACCGAAACATCCTCAACCAAATAATGTCCTAAAAACTATTAAAAACTCGACAAAGGAAGAAAGAAGACTAATGTTACATAGGAGCAATACAAGTTGTCCTGAAATGACCAGTCTGTTGACACCGGCTGCAATGAACCAGACGCTTCACACGATCACGATCCTCTGGTCTTATTCTCCTCCTCCTCCTCCGAGCAGCTCCTGTAACCTTCGGTGTTCTTATTCCATCTCCACCACCAACACCATCTTCTCTCTTTAATAAAACCTTTTCTCTCCACTCAACATTATCTGAAACCGGCTCTATACTCTCACCATAAGTTCTTCTGTAACTCTCCGCAGTGAAACAACTCTCCGCGTACTCGTAAACATCCTCTCCACAAGACAAGAGCGCTCCAACAGCGTGGCTACATGGCAAACCGTAAACCTCCCACCGGCGACACAAACAAGAGCGGTTTGCTATATCCACAACGACGTTGCCTTCGCTAGCCATGACTTCGAACTCGGCTTCGTTCGCTCTGTAAACGCGGTGACCGCGAGATCTCTCCATCGCCGCAAGCATGCGACTCTCGGCAGAAGGAACGAGGAGGACATCATCAGACCAGTGCGAGCTCGCCTCGCGTCGCTCTTTGAACAGATCCATCAAACGGCGGTGGAAACACTCCATCGTTTGGATGATAGGAAGAGTAGAGACCTCTTCGATCCAACTATCGAGTGATTCAGTAACTACGTTTGCCGTTAGCTGTCCGAACCTTGTTCCTCCAAAGTAACATGACGCCCATAGAGAAGGAGAGATGCTCTGTATCCATAAAAAGGCTTCCGGAGATATCTGTTGGATGCTGTTGAGCTTTGAATTGAACTCCAAGACGGTGGGAGAATGCGCAGCCTCCCAAAGAAGGCTCACGAGAGCTGCGGAGTTATGAAACTCTTTATAAAACCGTCCCGCGAGATGATGAACGCAGAAGCCGTGAAACGCTGTCGGGAAGTTAGACTCCACACCATCGACAACAGACTTCTCCATGGTGGAGAGTATAGTAAGTTTTCGTATACTTTCACAGTTCGCTTCAAGAATCTTACGAAGCTCTGTCAGAAACTGATACCAGTTAGTGTCGTTCTCTTCGTTAACTACAGCGTACGCCAACGGTAACACACCCCCGTCACCATCAAAACCGCTTGCTACCAGCAACGTACCTGGATACTTGCTCTTTAAAACCGCCTTGTCCAGCGCGATGAGAGGACGGCAAGCGGTTAAAAACCCGGTGATGGACGCTTTGAACGAGACAAACACTTGTAGAAACCTCTCATCTATCGGATTCGCATGAACCACAGCAACACTCCCTGGATTCGCTCTTACGATCTCGTCGCAGTACTGAGGAAGAAGGCGATACTCTTCTTCGAACGAGCCGCGTAGTTTACCAATCAAACGCTCTTTCCCTCTCCAGGCCTGCTTGTAAGACAGGGCGATCCCGTGAGTTTTATGAATCTCTTCCAGTATCTGCTTCGGTTTGAAGAGAGGATTCTCTCTCACCTTCTCCGCAACTGCGTCGGCGACCCACTGAACGTTAGCTTGCTGATGACCGAGATGGGAGACTCCACCGCAAGTGTGAGTGTTATGAACGGTTCTTACTGTAAAAGTCGGTGCGTTGGGGAGCTTGGCGCAGTGGATCCTCCAAGGGCAACCTTGGGAGATGCACTTCGCGGTGAAGCGTGTCTTGTCGGATTTGATCGTGTGGATCTCAAAACGCTGAGAGATGGCTGCGTCTCTCAGCGCTTTCCTACATGCCTTGGCGTCAGGAAACTCCTTACCAACGGTCATTTCGTGTTCACCGGACATAGACCAGCACTGAGAGCTAGGAGGAGGCATGGTGTTATTATTATTAGACATGGACAAGTCTAAGTGATCATCATCAATCTCTTGAGATTCTTGCTTCTGTCTCGCTCCAGTGGTGGCTTCAGTTACAAAGTCTTCATTATCAGGAAAAGAGAGAAAGCTAACTTTCTGGTTTCCATCTAAACCTTCAGCTTCTTGTTCTGTTTCATCGCTGTGTTGAAGAATCCTCGAGTCTTGAAGAGCCGTGGTGGCTTTGTGCTCTTGGAAGTTCTGGTTCCAGACCTCGTTTTCCTCATCGTAGGAAGAAGCAGCACCGATCTGGAGATTGATATCGAGTAGCTGTTCGAACGTTTCGGAGTTGTAGTAGTCATGAGTAGGAAACAGGTCAAAGTTGTGTCGGATTCCAGTGAAATGATCTTGTCTAAACGACGACGAGTGAGTGTTGTTCTCAGGCTTCACAAGCTCGTCGTTCGCCATGATCAATAACTAATCTGTCAATGTACGATCATGAGAAGTATAAAGTCAGAAACTTTTGATCGTCTGAGGAACATGCAACAGTGTTTCACACTCTTTTTAGGCCCAAATTCGAGAAAATTCACAAAATTGATCACAGACAAGAGAAAAAAAATACGCAATGCTTCTGAATATTAGCCAAAGTTTTATCAGGGAAATGAAAACATATAACAGAAGCTAATTTCCAGAGTATATAAGAAAGGAGGAGGCTTTGTAGAACTCACGATAAGAAGTGATGGGGAGGAATCTGAATCCAGCAATACCCAATTGAAGAAAAATAGTAGAGAGCAGGGAAAGTCACAACACATTCAAAAGAGAAGCGGTTTAAAGACACTGTGTGTGTGTAGGGTTTAACTGTTTGTCTGGCCGTAGAAGTGGAAGAAGAATGTTCCTCTGTGGGTCAAAAAAAAGAATAAACAAGACCGGACGGTGACTGGGCACCCCTGTAAGTGTATTTAAGTCATTTATGTTACCCGAGGAGCTTTTGTCGGCCCACTAATAGAGGTTACTACGGCCCATTAGTATCAGTATATACCAATGCTAGAAACTACGATAGGCGCTAGTCGGGAGGCTGATCTACGTCTCGAGAGTGACCGAAAAATTGGAGAGTAATCGGGAAATATGCGGGGCCTAGTTTTTAAGGTTTTTTACAAGTATATTTGATATATATTAAATACTTAACTATGTAAGTAATGTAGTGTATTATATATTTAATTTTGGCAAGGTTATAGAGTTGTGAATGTGGCATAGTGGACACTAGGGCGGTTTGTTTTCAATTTATTCAGAGTTCAAACCGAGTTGTGTTCTTTTTGGTTCCTTTTTAATTATTTTTTTTTGTCTTTAATGAATGGCAGACTTGTAAATAAGTCTTCTTCTTCCTCAGTTTCGTGAAACAGAAAAAGATAACAATGCAGGAACAAGACTCAACTTTGTTTTGTTTGGAACTCTCAATCCCCTTTGGATTTTGTCTCCACCTCTCAATTTTTCTCTTAATTTTGTGACAAATGGTTTTGATTAGGATTCAACATTTTGGATCTAGGTGCCCGCGTTTCACAAATACACCGGATACGCGGGAACATTCGCCTGCCCGCACAGAGCATCCGATCAGACCCTTTTCACCACGGTCATGCTCCGCTTAGCGTATAGGCGTCCGAGTAATCGTTAACTCGCCCGCGTTTTTGAACACGGGTATATACTAGTCAACTAGCATCAAAATTTGGTTAGTTAGATTTGGATTTTCGGTATAGATATATATTTTCATGTAAAGAAAACCAAAGTATAATTGATTACTGAAGCAAAAATAAACTTTTTTAAAATCCCATGGAATCAAACCGAAGTTTTAACCGAACTAACCAAAAACTTGGTTCTGTTCGATTCAGATCCAACGAACCGGAATTACGGTAGAATGCTAAATTTAACCGGAAACCGGTTTGATTTCACAAACCGTCTTATTGGCTTTATAGTAAAATTTCTCGGTTTTCCCGGTTTAATTTCCTTAACCGTCTTATATTGACTGTTATAAAAAAAAATCGAAGTTAATTTAAAAAATAAGGTTTTTCCCGGTTTAATTTCAAAAAGCTCTCCCTTTCGGAGAACAATTACAACACAGAGGCATTCAAGCAGACACACTGTGCATCAAGTGCAAAGGCAACGAATCAGCAACACATACCTTCTTCACCTGTCCGTTTGCTCAGGAGGTATGGAGAATGGTTCCACTTAAACAAGTAGTTCACCTAGCTACTGAAGGAAGCTTCAAAGAGGCAATGGTGGCTTTCCGACAAGCGATTTGTCTCCCACCGTTAGGAGTCTCATATAACATATTTCCTTGGATATGCTGGGCGATCTGGACAGTTCGGAATCTAGCTATTTTTGAACATCGTTACCTCACACCAATGGAAATAGCAACAAACGGGATCAGACTAGCACTGGAATGGGTCTCTGCACAAAACAAATCGGTAACAACAGGAAGATCAATACCTGTGTCTCGGAGGAAGCAACACGAGCCATCGAGGGATCCGGCAGTGATAACTTGCAAATCAGATGCGGCTTTCGACAAGAACAGCAATCAAGCGGGACTTGCTTGGATCCTCACAGCCTCAAACGGATCCCGCCTCAATCAAGGCTCCATGGTCCAGGACTCGGTCAACTCCCCTTTGGTAGCCGAGGCACTAGCCCTTCGGTCGGGGATTCTTTCTGCGGTGAACTTGGAGATTTCAAAACTCCATATGCTCTCCGACAATGAAACGCTCATCAGAGCCATCACTAACGACAAGCAGATTTCTGAAATCTTTGGAATTGTGCAGGATATCCAAATGATCGCCACTGTATTCGTCGAGATAACTTTCAACCACATCTCTCGTTTGAGGAATGTGGATGCCGACTTGTTGGCAAAACAAACCCTCTCAATTTCTTCTGTAATGGACCCATCTCTGGGTTAACCTTGGGCCTGAGGCCATTTTAAGTTTTAAATGAATTATGTGTTACAAAAAAAAAAAATTAAAAAAATAAGGTGTTGGGGATGGATTTACATCCTCAAGGCCCATTATACAATGAATTAGGCTCATATTGCTAGGAAACCCTAACTCCATATTTCTATAAATAAGGATCTACCTCCTTCTTAGAGAGGATTTCTCTTTGTTTCTTAGATCTAGAACACTTCTGATAGAGATTTATAGATTTTTAGATTCACTTTACACTTCAAATCATCTTTGTAATAATGAATCTTTAATCAATAAAGCCTCTCCTTTTTCATTTGATTTATCGAGATTTCTCCTAAGCCTTGAGTATCTAACCAGCAAATACACCATTTTTTGATCAAACATAAGGGTTTTTCCTCTTCACCTGATTTATACGACTTTCTTCGTCGGCGTTTTCATCACCATGGCCGCCGCCGACGAACTGATGTCATCTCACAAGTCGCACAGGGCTCCCAAATCAGGTCCTACCGCGAAGAAGAAATCCGAAAACGACAGGAAGAAGCGTGGCGTTCGCGTTTCCGATAACAAGGAGCGAAACCCTAGAGTAAAGTCCCTCTCTCATCTCTTGTACTCAACGTCTCTTAGAGTTTTCTTGTGTAACAAGCAACAACTGATTTGTTATTATCATGCAGGCGTTTGCTGTTAAGTCAGCTGTTAAGGCGAAGCGTGAGAAGATTCGCGATGCTGAGAAGGAACAACGGAGAATTCATCTTCCGACTATTGATCGTACTTACGGCGAGCCTCCTCCTTTCGTAGTCGTTGTTCAAGGTCCCCCAGGGGTATTATGTTATTTTTTTAGACACTCTTTGGATATATTTTTTTTTCAACGTAGAAGTTTTTTATGTGTTTGGTTACTGTGTAGGTTGGAAAGTCTCTCGTGATCAAGTCCCTTGTTAAGCATTTTACGCACCAGAATTTACCTGAAGTTCGAGGTCCTATTACCATTGTACAAGGTTATGTGCTACATTGTGCATTTTTTTTTATATTTATCAATGTTAAAAAAGTTGGTGGATCCTAGATGTTCATCTAGTCGGCAAATCGAACCTAAATGAAACATATTTTAAACCAAAAAATAAGTCTAGACGCCCGTATAATCAATAATCTTATATAAAGCGCCTAGCTATTCCTAGCAATTTATTGAACATTGTATTTTATAATGATTTTTAGGGTTTTATTCCTCTTCTCATGTTTAGCTGGTCATGTTTTAAGGTAAGAAGCAAAGGATACAATTTGTGGAGTGTCCTAATGATATCAATGGGATGGTGGATTGTGCCAAGGTTGCTGATCTAGCTATACTTCTAATAGACGGGAGTTATGGTTTTGAGATGGTGAGTGTGACACAATTGACTATTTTTTTCTTCTTCACTTTACTGTGTTTAATTAAATCTGTTTGATCCGCAGGAAACCTTTGAGTTTCTCAATATCATGCAAGTCAATGGATTTCCTAAAGTTATGGGAGTCCTCACTCACCTGGATAAGTTCAACGATGTAAAGAAGCTGAGGAAAACAAAGAAGCGTCTCAAGCATCGTTTCTGGACCGAAATATACTATGGAGCTGAACTGTTCTACCTATCTGGTCTCATTCATGGAAAGTAAGTATCCCACGTTGATATAATGTGCTAGAGGTTCACCTTTGATGTATATCTTTTATCGTCAGGTTGTCAGCGCTTGAAGTTCACAACCTCTCCTTCTCTATATCTAAATCTTTAACCAAGCTTCACCCATTGAAATGGCAAACGTCACATCCTTATGTGTTGGCTGATCGTCTGGAAGATGTTACCCCTCCCGAGAAAGTTCAGATGGATAAGAAATGCGATAGGAATATCACGTTGTATGGTTACCTACGTGGTTGTAACTTGAAAAAGGGGATGAAGGTATGTCATCATCAGATGTTTCTCTATTATATGGTACTCAATAAAAATCTCTATTATTGTACTCAGTAAGTTGTTATGATTATTAGGTTCATATTGCTGGAGTTGGTGACTATAGTTTAGCTGGGGTGAGTGTCTTACCTGATCCTTGTCCTTTACCCTCAGCTGCCAAGAAGAAGGGGCTGAGGGACAGAGAAAAGCTTCTCCACGCTCCTATGTCCGGGGTTGGAGATCTTCTGTATGATAAAGATGCTGTTTACATTAACATAAATGATCACCTTGTTCAGTACTCTAAAACCGATGATGGAAATGGAGAACCTAATAATAAAGGTTAGTTACTTGTTTCCCAAGTTTTGTTAAAGTACTAGTAAAGGTTTTTTGGTAGTTCTAGAATCTCTGATTATGACATTTTTTTTTTCTCTTGGCAGGAAAGGGCAGGGATGTTGGTGAAGATTTGGTGAAGTCGTTGCAGAACACAAAATATTCTGTTGATGAGAAATTAGGGAAGACGTTCATCGATTTATTTGGCAAAAAGACTAGTACTGCCTGCTCAGAAAGAAAACTCGAGGAAGAGTCGTCAGAGGAGTCTCTGTCTGGTGGTGACGAAGCTGAAGATGATGTGATGGATGTAGAGAGCAGTAAAATGGAGCAGAAAAGTGAGATCCATGGTGGACGGTTGAGGAGAAAAGCTATCTTCAAAGACGAAGCTGAAGATGACTCTGCTTCTGATTGGCAGGACTTTGATGAAGCAGAAGATAGGGTCCTTGGTAACATATCAAAATGGAAAGAACCGTTAAAGGAGAAGGGCAGAAAGAAGAAAACCAGTTTGATGCAAATTGTTTACGGTGCAACGAGATCATCAGCTACTGCGTTGATAAATGAAACCCATGCAATTAGTGATGATGGTGATGAAGAAAGTGATGATGCTGAAGACTTCTTTAAGCCAAAAGGAGAAGGAAGCAAGGTTTGTCATTTTAAAGACCATTGAGACTTTGGTGCATGATTCTTGTCTCAAACTAACAGCTCTTGTTTAATCTGTTTCCAGAACTTAGGTGGTGCATGGAATGTAGGATGTGTCAACGCAGATGACTGTTCCAGGTTTGTAAATTATGGAAATCTGAAAGATTGGAAAGAGAAGGAAGTTTGTGAGATCATTCGTAACCGATTCACCACCGGTGATTGGTCAAAAGCTGCTCTGAGAAATCAAAACTCAGTCGCTGGCGTTGAAGGAGAAGATGATGAGCTTCATGGTGATTTCGAGGATCTAGAAGCAGGAGAGAAGGATGATAGCTATGAGAACATGGAGTCTGGTACAAATCAAAACGAAGTAGTTGAGCGTAGGCTTAAAAAGTTGGCTCTCCGAGCTAAGTTTGAGGCACAATATCCTTTGTTTACTTGAATTGGCATCATTTAACTAAGTTTTTTTTTGGTCAAACATTTAACTAAGTTTATATGCATTATTTGTCATGGAGTCTGTTGGTTTCTGTTTGCATATTCTTCCTCTGCATGTCTTTTATCTGTCTTATTTGGTTTAGGCAATTGTTTTAGTTTCACATTGACAAGTTATTTTTGGTTCAACCTTAACTTCACTGCACAGGCAATATATCCGAGTTAGAGGAAGGTGATGCTAACAATGGCCGTAATAGTGAAGTCAAGGAACTCGGATACGTTGATAAAGTAAGTAAATGTTCCTGTTTTTTTTTCATTAGTCTCGTGGTATCCCGGGTTTATGGAAGGGTCTAGACTAATCTCCAAGTTATGTTTGGTTCATTCTCTGTTGTTTACTCACTCCTATTTGCTTTCCAGTTGAAGGAGGAGCTTGAAATTAGAAAACAGATGAATTTGTTAGAACTCAATAATCTTGACGAGGATACTCGAATCGAGATAGAAGGTTTCCGGACTGGAACATACTTGCGTCTGGAGATTCACAATGTTCCTTACGAGATGGTCGATTTCTTTGATCCGTGTCATCCACTTCTCATCGGAGGTATTGGTTACGGCGAGGATAATGCTGGATACATGCAGGTAATTAAGGCTACAATAATTTTCTCATTTTATGACCTTTGAGGAAAGTTGATTTAATCATAATGTTTGCTTTGTCCTTAGGCACGGTTGAAAAAACATAGGTGGCACAAGAAAGTACTGAAAACAAGAGATCCCATTATGGTGTCTATTGGGTGGAGACGCTACCAGACTATTCCTGTATACGCCATTGAAGATCGCAATGACAGACATCGAATGCTCAAGTACACTCCAGAACACATGCACTGTCTTGCTACGTTCTGGGGTCCTCTTGTCCCACCCGGCACAGGCTTTGTCGCTTTCCAAAACCTGTCAAGCAATCAGGTATGCAAATTGCTGCACTGTTCTGCTTGAGATTTTGATCCAAAATTATCTTTGGACTGTGTGTTACAAAAATACTGCCTCAATTTCAAAAAGATATACCTTTTAAAAAAATTGTTTCAATTTTTTTTTAATCTTTTCAATGCATTATTTTGTTTTAAATTATAAAATTAAAAAACTGTATTTATTAAATTTATATTTTTTTTAAAAGAGCTTTCAAATTAAAATGCATAAGTAGTAGAAGGTATGAGTTTTGACCCATAAGTTTAAAAAAGATTGCAAATTTATTGATAAAATTGTTAGAAATAGTCAATTACAAAAAAATAATGTGTAATCCAAATTTATTATGTTTTGCCAACATTCTTACATTTACATCTGTTGTTGCGTTGGTTTGAGATCTGTTGTACTAGCTATCTTGGTGTGTGTGTGTGTGTGTCTTCAGGCAGGATTTAGGATAACAGCGACCTCTGTAGTACTCGAGTATAATCACCAAGCCCGTATTGCAAAGAAAATCAAGCTGGTTGGTCACCCATGCAAGATCAAGAAAAAAACTGCATTCATCAAAGACATGTTCACTTCCGACCTCGAAGTAGCCCGATTCGAAGGTTCGTCTGTCCGGACGGTTAGTGGCATTAGAGGACAAGTTAAAAAGGTAACCCATCAGCTATAGCTTTTCTTCATTTCTAGTTGGCTCTCCAGTTCTCTAACAATAGCATTCCATTTTTGTCAGGCTGGAAAAAACATGCTAGATAACAACAACGCACAAGAAGGGATTGCGAGGTGTACGTTTGAAGATCGGATAAAAATGAGCGACATTGTATTCTTAAAGGCTTGGCCGACCGTGGAGGTTCCACGGTTTTATAATCCTCTAACTACAGCGTTGCAGCCTCGGGAGAAGACGTGGACAGGGATGAGAACTTTTATGGAGCTTCGTAGTGAGCATAATATTCCTATTCCTGTGAATAATGATTCACTCTACAAGGTAAGAAAAGGCCTATATAGAAAGGTGACGTTTCCCACAAGTAAATAATCTCATTTTTTTTTGTAGCCAATCCAAAGGAAGATAAAGAAGTTCAATCCATTGGTGATACCAAAGAAACTACAAGCCGGATTACCGTTTGCTTCCAAACCCAAGAATAAACCAGGGAGAAGAAGACTGTCACTAGATGCTAGAAGAGCTGTTGTAATGGACACGAGAGAACGAAAAGCTCTTGCTGTCGTCCAGCAGTTGAAGCTGATGAATAAAGTCAAGGTAATGTTACGATCATGGTAAAAAAAAAAAGTTACTATCATGGTGTCCTATGCATAAATTTTTCATTGTTATCTAATCTTGTTACTATAAATAACAATGGACTTTGGAACTGTGGATAAAAAAATACAGATGAATAAGAGAAAAGCAAAGGAGCAGGAGAAGAGGAAAGCGTACGAGGCAGAGAAAGCTAAGAAGGAGGTAATCTCTAAGAAACGGAACAGAGAGGAGAGGCGTGAGAGGTATCGTACTGAAGATACACAGAAAAAGAAGAAGATGAGACGAAACCAAGATTAATACATTTTTTTTTTTGCTAAGACCAAGATTACTACATTTCTCTTAACTCAAACTAGAGATGCTTCAGCTTTCATGTCATTTATCTTTAAAAAAAAAAACTAACTGAACTTGGACTTGAAATGCAGCTAGATATTGAATTCTATAAATCATTTGGATTTGAATATTCTTTAATTATTTTTTTTCTTTCAATTACTGGTGTAGTGATTATACTCAAAAACTAAAATTTCAACAGCCACAACTATGTATAAAAAAAATTGTGACAAAACCAAAAATCACATGCATACTAATAATATACGAAGCTTCTTAATCAGCTTTCATGATGGTGGGATGATAAAATAATTGCGCCAATTATAGAAGGTCCATATCTCATCAATATTCTAAAACAATCTTCCTCGGCAAACACATTATTTTGTTTAATGAGTATACAGTCTTATTCTGTCATGCTTTTCTATTTGTGAAAGAGATATATATTCTATAAATCTTCGGCACACTTACTTTGTTTAGTAATATCAAATAAGTCTAATATATTCATTATTTTTCCTGGTCAACTGATTCAATACAGGAAATCTCAGTAAAACTTTTTAAAAAAAAATCAAATGTGATATTCCAAAAAATGTCAGATAAAAAAAAATCTGGTGCATGGTATAACAAACAAGTAGACCATATAAAAGGAATCCCAGCTTGGTAGAGACTGGAGTCAAATTAAATTAGTTATAAAACAATGACGATTGACTGGAAAATGCGAAGAAAGTTTGGTAAATGGGTTGTTATTGTTTTCTTGGTCAGCTTATCTTTGATTATTTGGTGATAAGATAAGCTTTACATATCTGGAAATTGGGTAAGTAAATTAATAATTATTCCATTATTTAAAAAAAAGTGATTAAGAAACAACTAAAAGCAGGAACAGAGGAGTGGTTAAGTTCCAAAAAAGGCCAAAGAATCAGATACAAAATACAAAAAAAAAACGCCAAAGCTGTTAACTTTTGCTTTCCTTAATCTCTCTTCTCTTCTTTCTCATTCGTCTCCATCAAGCAACCCCATTCTCTCTCTCTCATTAAAGCAGAGGAGGCGACGATCGTACGCGACGAACCTTCGAGAGATTGAGAGGGGTAACGTCTTTTCTCTCTTAATTCTTGTCTGTTTGCATCTGAAAATTGATTGTATAGTCTATAGATTCATGGTTTCTGTTTCTGATTTGGTAAAGCTGTTACCTTTAATTATATCTCCGGCAAAGAGGAGGTTATCTGCATGTAAATGTGACTCAGTGTAGTGTTTTGTTGTTGGATCATGTGTCCTCTTTCTCTTCTTGATTGAAAGTTTTGATTTTTTTTTTGATGAATTTGTGAAATTTACATGTTTTTGTAATCAGTTCTCCATAAAGGTTGTTACTTTGGTCTCTGTTTTCTTTTTGGGTTCGTGTCTCTGCTCTTATCTCCTTTGCATCCATATCCAGTTACTTAATCTCTTGAACAAGGATGCGCAAGTGGATCTGTTGTACATGTCAGATACAAGACTCCAACGAAGAGGAACACTTGAAATCTTCTCAGCAGCAATCCGATGATGGTATGTTGTTTATCTACAAATGCCACCAATGAAAATGAGTTGAATGCTTTGAACATGTAAAGACATCGTATTGTGTCTTAAGAGATTTGTTTTTATTTGTATTTGTGCTTACTGGTGGTGAGTGTCTTCATGTATGTTAGTGAACCACAAGAATCCAAAACCAGCAGCTGTTTCGAAGCACGAGGTGCAGCAGAAGGAACCTCTTCCCGTAGAGGTTCCTCCCTTGTCTTTAGATGAAGTGAAGGAAAAGACTGAAAATTTCGGATCAAAGGCCCTGATTGGCGAGGGATCTTACGGAAGAGTCTATTACGCGACGCTGAATGATGGTGTAGCGGTTGCTCTGAAGAAACTTGATGTCGCACCTGAAGCTGAGTCTGATGCCGAGTTCTTGAGTCAGGTTCAGTTACCATTCTTGAACTACATCAATCTTTTGATTTGTTATCTTAATACTTTGCTCTCTTCCTTAAGGTTTCTATGGTGTCTAGACTGAAGCATGAGAATCTCACCCAACTGCTTGGTTTTTGCGTTGATGGAAACCTCCGAGTCCTCGCATATGAGTTTGCAACAATGGGATCGTTGCATGACATCTTACATGGTAGGAAGGGAGTTCAAGGGGCACAGTCAGGTCCAACACTTGAGTGGACAACGAGGGTGAAAATAGCTGTTGAGGCAGCTAGGGGTCTGGAGTACCTTCACGAGAAGTCGCAGCCTCCTGTAATCCATAGAGATATAAGATCCAGCAACATTCTTCTTTTCGAAGACTACAAACCGAAGATTGCTGATTTCAATCTCTCGAACCAGGCTCCTGATAACGCTGCTCGTCTTCACTCAACAAGAGTCTTGGGAACTTTTGGTTATCATGCTCCAGAGTAATGTTTCTTGTTTGTGTGCTGTGTGTATAAATTGTCTGATAAGGAGAAGCTAATATGTCTGAATATTGCAGATATGCAATGACTGGACAGTTGACTCAGAAGAGTGATGTGTACAGCTTTGGGGTTGTGCTTCTAGAGCTTCTGACAGGGAGGAAACCGGTGGATCATACCATGCCTCGTGGTCAACAAAGTCTTGTAACTTGGGTGAGTATAACGTTACTCCAAATATGGACCATTACTTTTTTTCTGTAATCTGATGTTATTGGCTATTATGCTCAGGCGACACCAAGACTCAGTGAAGATAAAGTCAAGCAATGCATTGATCCGAAGCTAAAAGCGGATTACCCTCCTAAAGCAGTTGCTAAGGTACCTTCCTCTCTCTATACCTTAAGGATTGATATGAATATGTAATCCAAAAGTTAAAAAAATCTGTTGTGGCAAATGCAGCTAGCAGCAGTGGCAGCATTGTGTGTGCAATATGAATCTGAGTTTAGACCAAATATGAGCATAGTTGTGAAGGCGCTGCAGCCTCTCCTCAAACTTGCAGCTCCAGCTCCCTCTCCAGCACCAGAATCTTGAAACTTTTTTCTTTCATTTGCAAACTATCAGACTCTGTAACCAAGTGCCGTTACCAATATCTGAATGTGGTTAGTTTTTGGAGTGATCAACTATAAAAGATGATATTATGTTTCATTTGCACACAGTTTTGTTGTGCTAGAAGAAGAGAGATTATGTGAGTGGGAGAGATAACAAAGACTTTTGACTATTTAATAATAATGACCATTATTGCAAATGAGTCTGTTATCACAGGTACACAAGTGAAGCTTCCTAGGTAGCAGCATCATCTAGATAGTTCTCAAAAGCTCAGTTTCATTTTCCCTTTTCTTACAAAGAGACAAATGAAGAAAGAAAAGCAGAGGACTGTTCTGTTTTGGATTTAAGCAACACTGAAAGAAGTGGCTGCTTTTTCAACAAATTTATTGGCTCCCTTGAACCACCTCTTGTCTCCAGCTTGCGCTTTGCAGATATATAGCTTCCCTCCATTCACAGTAGCTGTGATCAGCTGATGCTTACCACCTTCGTCTCCATCGGCTGTTCTTGTCAACACCGACAAGTAATAGTATGGTTTCCCACCAACGTCCTGAATGTTTGTGTCCAGAATGTTTGCTGTTGCCACTGCATTGTTGTCAAACCCTCCCTGCAAGGTTACATCAGATTCACAAGACACTCAATAATCCAAAATGCACAAAAGGTAACAATCAGATTGTACTATTATCATTGGTGATTGATTCTCATATTCTATGCTTTACCTCAGAGGCAGTCTCACCAAAGTAAGCTTGTTTACCTAGGAGATAGTTGACCTACCAAAAGACACAAACATCATTAAGGTCTCACTATTCACTTTGGTTTTTGATTTATCAAGAATCTATGTAGATGTCGTAGAGTAAGGACCTGAGAGAGGAACTCTTCAGGTGAACCGTAGTCAGTGATGGACTTCTTGTCAGTAGGGGTGACCATGACATTGAGATTGCTAGTGGCGTCAAAGTTGTCTTCGTACCTAAGGACTTGTCCTGGATACTCTACCTCTCTGCTTGGGTTCCATTTAGCTGGCACCTGCACAATGAATCCATCTCCACTGTATGCAGTGAAGTCTGTGTTCTTCTTTGGCTTCCCAAACACATTTGCTGCAAAACCAAGAAAGAACACACAACAATTCGGTTACAAGATAATTTACCATTAAATGGTTTTAAAATGAAACGTTCTTTTGTTTTTTTTTTTAAACGCACCAGCTTCACCGTAGGCTGCATCTGCGGGAGATACTTTGGAACCAACTGCGGCGGCGCCTACTAGGAGTGTGAGAGCGAGACGGCGAGAGACAGTGGAGTTATCATCTTCATGGTTCTGTTGGGTTTTACAGACTATCTGAACGGGTTTGGTGAGTGACAAGTGGCGCTGGGATGAGTTGGAAGATGATGATGATCGTGCGGCGGAGGAGGAGGCTAGTGCGCTCGGGTGTAGGAAACACGCGCTGTACGCCATTTTTTCTCTCGCTGATTCTCTAAGCTTTGCCTTTGATGGAAGTGTTTTTTGAGGGTTGTGGAGTGTGATAATGCATGGAAGGTGAGATCAAGAGTGAAGATGATTGGCTGGTTTCGGATATCACAGGATCTCTCTGCTGATGTCCTGATAAGGTTGTATAGGTCTTGTAGTGAGCCACGTGGCAGATGCGTTTTGTTTTTGTTCCACGTCAGTTTCATCATAAATGATGTTCAGAAGCACTCAGAAGCAGAACTTTACAAATATCTTGCGTAACAAGTAACCGTGAACAAAAATAACCTAACAAAATGCGTTGAGATTTCAAAGTGGAATGAGATTCCTTGTTTTTCTCTAAATATATTTTGCTTGGCTCTTTCGATTCCACTAATATTCAGTAACTATATATAATGACTAATGAGTTGTTACATTCTTCTTACCTAACACAGGATGAGGATCAGAAAGTTAGTTGACATGCAACACCACTGGAGAAGGCAACTTCGGAAGAATTACATAACACATGCGACTTGGCTTTCTTAGAGAACAGTACTATTACATAGCCTGCGGTTACTAACCCAACAGAGCTCTGCCGAACCAACTCGATATGTTCAAACTCATAAGTAATGGCCATTCAAACACCAAAGTTGGAATTGTTATAGCACTTCTCTTCTGCTTTGTCCTCGCGAGTCACATTCTTAAAATTGACTTTCAGTTTTGCTTTGCTAATTGTTTTCTCCAATGGAACAGTGTTTGGGTCAGGTTTACTCATTGCTCTTGATGACATGACCAGAAGACATGCTCTCTTTCTCCTCATTGGATCAGGTTTTGCTCATTGTTGTTCTGTTACTAAGCAATACATGCAGGCTACTATAGTAAGACCACTTCATGATTTATGAGCAATGAAGATACTTTTATTTCTTGCGCTTTATAAAGATTCTAAAGTATATAAAGTATAAACAGTGATATGTCTGTGAACCTCTTGGGCCATTATTGTCTTCCTTTGGCACACTTTTGATATACATCAGTTTCGAATATTAATGAGAAAAAATTGTAGTTCATATTTTAAAGTCGAGCAAAGCAGAGGTTCCATCAAGTCCTTTGGCATTGTAATAAGCAACGTAATCTCTTATGGTTGTCTCTCTGTACTTTGGAGGGTTTTCTTCAGACACAAGCTCTCTAATGGGTCCGTACATTCTAGGATTTGGTCTCACACCAGTGGTGAAGAAACATGCGATGGAAACTCGAGCTTGTGTGGCTCTATTTGCCAATACACGATGCTCCAGACTGACGAACTTGTCGTTTGTTATAAGCTGCACAAATACAAGCATAACAAACTAAAATCATTTATACAATTGCAAAACAGGCAAAACAGAGCAAAGCAGAGCAAAGCAGAGCAAAGCAGAGCAACAGGCGTTGATTGTGCAAACCTACCTGTAGAAGATCTCCGATGTTGATGATAAGTGCACCAGGAACATGAGGAACATCGTACCAGTGCCCTTCACGGTTGACTTGAAGCCCTTCAATCTGATCTGGAAGAAGCACGGTAAGGAAAGAGTTGTCGGAATGAGGACTTGTGCCTAAAGTTAGGTCAGGCTCTGGACAGGGTGGGTAGTAATGGTTAAGCATGAGTAAACCCTTTGAGCAATCCATCTCGTTCAAATGGCTAGGGTCTAAACCTAGAGCTTCTGATAACATCTCAAAGAGAAACTCTCCCAAGTTCATCACATGCTTTGTGTATTCCAACATAACATCCCTGAAACAATTCATTACATAAAGATAGATAACATATCAATCAAGGCTGAACGGATGTTTGTAGGACCATAAACATTTTTGAATTAATCTTACTAATTTTGTTTTGATAATTTGATGATCATGCAACATATGTATTAGGCCTGAGATTTAGAACAGAACCGAACTAGTCGAACCGAACCAGACCAAAATTTCAGTTAGTTCGGTTAGAAGTTCGATTAGGTAGGTTTTCTAAAATATCAGTTTACAGTTTGGTTCGGTAATCGGTTATTTCGGTAGTCTTCTACTGAAAATAAATCTATACCCAATCCATATAAAAAACTGAATTGAACTAATAAAACTAACCGAATTTAAACAAGATTAACCAAAAATTTAACAAAATTAAACTAAAATCTAACTGAAATAAAAAATTTGGTATGATTTTCAAAAACTGAACTAACCGAATATTAAACCAAACCGAACCAAACTTTATTTCAGATTAATTTGGTAAGATTTGTGTTGAACCGAACTAACCGACAACAAAATAACTCGAACTAACCGAACCCGGCATGGCTAATATGTATAGAAGCTTTTTAAAATTTTAGAACTAAACCGAATGTTCCTAAAACCGATTATGATATCAATGCAGGTTAAGCAATGGAGTCATCATCATACCTACAAATCTCAGGCAAGTCCTCTGGTTCTGGAGGATCTGGAGCTATGGTACAAGAGAACGAATCTCTCCAGTTAGCAGCTGGAGAGCTGAAAAGATGGAAGTTACTTAAATACAGAAACCGTCTGCTGAAATCTCTCCCGTAGTATTGCTTCCTCACTTCCGGTGGCTGCTCGTGAAACCCACGAACTCCATCTTTCATCTCCTCGAGAAGATCCAGAGGAACTCCATGGTTGATCACCTGGAAGAAACCCCACTTCTCTGATGCCTCTTTAATCCCTTGGATCACGTTCTTGCGCTTCGTCTCGTCCTCGAAGACATGTCCTCCGAGATCAATAGTTGGGATCGTTGTGAGGTGTTGCAAGTCAGAGGAAAGTGTCAGGTTTGATAGTTTGAGAGATGAGTGATGGAATATGCGTGGAACCTCTGAGACTCCGGCGTCTATGAGTCCTTTTACACCTGTCTTGGTGTCGTCGAAAGCTTTAAGCTCACTAACACGATCGAATGAAGCTATCTTCATCGTCTCCATTGCTTTTTCTGTTTATCAGAGAACAGAGCAATCCAATTTATCTACTTCCTAAACATTTATTCTTACTATTCCTGGATTTTGTTAAACTTGATGAGCTTCCAACCTAAAACCAATTGGTGATAAGTGGAGTGACTCATCTATCTTATATATTACTAACGATCCCTTCCAATACCCGATGTGGGACCTTTGTCCCTAATACGCCCCCTCGAGATGATGATTCTCTGAGCATCAATCTCGGAATGTTTGGGCAAGGATCGATGGGCCGACTTTGGGCTGGATCGATAATGGGTCGGGTTGGATTGTTCGGATCGGGCTCTGATACCATGTTAAGCTAGATGGGCTTCCAACCTAAAACCAATTGGTGATAAGTGGAGTGACTCATCTATCTTATATATTACTAACGGTCCCTTCCAATACCCGATGTGGGACCTTTGTCCCTAATAGATTTTCGTGTACCCGTTTAGGATGTTTCGGATCTTCAGATTTTCGTATTTATACTCCTAGATCTCATTCTAAAATTGTATTAGTATGGATCAGGTTCAAATAATAATATTTCAGGTTTGGTTCAAAATTATATTTCGCCCTAAAACCTACAAAGTAAACCATATATTGTTCGTATTCGAATTATAAGTCATATTCGAAGTGAAAACAAAAATTTTCTTAAAAAAAATATCTAAGTTGAACTAAAATTAACCAAGCACACATAAAATTGATAAAATATTAAATTAAACTTGAAAATAAACATCAAATATAAACAATATGTATTACCTTTTATAGAGAGTAAACTTGTTATTTCAATGAACAAATTATAATGTACTTATTTATAACTATTTGTGTACTTAAAGTATTTATTTAAATTTTAGTATTTTTTTATCATATTACCATGAATATTGAATTTAATATTTGAAATACTTATATATTTCAAATATTTATATTGCTTTTTAATTTCAACTTTTTGGGTTATTCTTTGGGTTTGGTTAATAATAATTCAGATATTTTTTATACATCCTAAAAACCAATTTGGGTATTTTTTTTACATTTTAGATCAGATATCAGATCATGTTTTTTTGGTTCCGATTATTTTGGATTCTAAATTTTATATCCATACCTAATTCTCAGCAACCTTTCTTTTTCTCACCAACCCTTCTCTTTTTATTAAATATGTTTCTTTTTCTAATATTTTTGGGTCCTGCTATTTTTTGGATTCTAAATTTTATACTCATACTTTTTTTGGCATCACCCATACCTAATTCTCACTAACCTTTCTTTTATATGTTTATTTAATATGTTTTCACGTTTTAGATGTCTTATTTGTCTTAATAATATCTAATAAACTAAGTAGCTCAATTATTTTTACACATAGTGTTACATATTAGTCAATCTTTTATTTTTGAACGAAGTATGCGTATCTAAACTTTTATTTAAGAAATAATTTTTCTTATGCATCAGTTTCTCCATGATTTTAGGAAATTTTAATTAGTTGTCATGTTTTTATTAGTTTTAATTAGTAGTTTTACTTATTTTTCATGTTTTTTTGTTTTTAACTGGTAATTTTAATTTGCTTATGTGTCATCTTCTCCATGATTTTAGAAAATTTTGTTTATTTCTCATGTTTTTTTAACATATTTTATTTTTGTTTTTCATATTTTTATTAGTTTTAATTAGTAATTTTGCTTATTTGTTTTCTTTTTAATTGTTTTTAGCTGGTAATTTTACTTATTTGTTATATTTATAATATTATATTTTTCCTTTAACTTAATGTTTAATCATATTTTATTTATTTAGCTGATAATTTATGATTATCTTGGAAATAATTATGCTTATATTATATTTGGTTTAATAATATTAAATTTTTCTGTTTTACTATATATATCACCTTATATATAATTACCCATAAATTTAAAATGAACTTCATTAATATTATAATCATCATTATCTAAAAGATTCTATATTTTGTATTCAAAAATAATTCACATCATAATATTTTAAAAATAAATACAAATCCCTGTATATAGTCTTATGTATATATGATTGTTTTTAAGTTTATTTTACTTAATAAAGATGTTTTATTAAAATAAAAAATTTAATGTATATAGAAAATTAATATCTAATTAATTATTAAATATTTTAAAAACATGAATATAATGGATTCTAATGGGTTTTTTTTTTTAATTGTATGTTACAATTTTTTGTAAAATTATTGAGCCTGCAATTGCGGACAAAACACCTAGTTTGTTTAGTAGTCAAAACGTATTGATATAAGTATTCTAAATGTTTTTTTGTACCAAATATAATTAGCCAAACTTGTGTTCAAAAAACAACATACCATGTTTTAAACATAAAAAATTTCTTACATATTTCTTATTTAACACATGATTAGGATCAGAAAGTTAGTTGGCACGCAACACCGCTGGAGAAGGCAACTTCGTAAGAATTACATAACATATGCAACTTGGCTTTCTTAGAGAACAGTACTATTACATGCATATGCCTAGGCCTGCGGTTACTAACCCAACATAGTTCTGCCGAACCAACTCGATATGTTCGGTTTTATAGAATATGCGTGGAACCTCGGAGACTCCGGCGTCTACGGGTCCTTTTACACCTGTCTTGGTGTTGTCAAAAGCTTTAAGCTCAGTGACACGATCGAATGAAGCTATCTTCATCGTCTCCATTGCTTTTTCTGTTTATCAGAGAACAGAGCGATCTAATTTATATACTTCCTAAACATTTATTCTTACTATGCCTGGATTTTCGTGTACCCGTTTAGGATGTTTCGGATTTTCAGGTTTTGTGTTTATACTCCTAGTTCTCATTCTAAAATTGTATTAGTATTGATCAGGTTCAAATAATAACATTTCAGGTTTATTCTTTTTTTTTGTGTGCACAAAGTAAACCAGATATCGTTCGTATTTGAATTATAAGTCATATTCGAAGTGAAAACAAAAATTTTAAACAAAACATAAAAATATCTCAGTTGAATTAAAATTAACCAAATACACATAAAATTGATAAAATATTAAACTATACTTGAAAATAAACATCAATTATAACAATATGTATTACCTTATATAGAGAGTGGACTTGTTATTTCAATGAACAAATTATAAAGTACTTATTTATAACTAATTGTGTACTTAAAGTATTTATTTAAATTTTAGTATTTATTTATGTATAACATATTACCATGAATATTGAATTTAATATTTGAAATACTTATATATTTCAAATATTTTTTTTCTGTCTGGTTAATTATGCAATTACAAATTATGAGAATCATTAAATAGACGATATTATGCCGACAATACTACCTGTCTTATGAAGATTCACCTTTGACTGCATCACCCTGAATCGCCCTATGAAATCCATTTATGACGGTATATTTCAAATACTTATATTGTTTTTTAATTTCAGATTTTCAGGTTATTCTTTGGGTTCGGTTAATAATAATTCGGACTCATAAATTTTCTATACATCCTCAAAAACCCATTTGGGTATTTTTCTTACATTTCAGATCAGATATTGGATCGTATTTTTTGGTTCCGGTTATTTCAGATTCTAAATTTTACACTCATACCTAATTCTCAGTAACTTTTCTTTTTCTCACCAATCCTTCTCTTTTTATTAAATATGTTTTTTTTCTAATATTTTTGGGTCCTGCTATATTTTGGATTCTAAATTTTATACTCATACTTTTTGGCATTACCCATACCTAATTCTCACTAACCTTTCTGTTATATGTTTATTAAATATGTTTTTACACGTTTTAGATGTCTTATTTGTCTTAATAATATCTAATAAATTAAGTAGCTCAATTATTTTTACACATAGTGTTACATATTAGTCAGTCTTTTATTTTTGAATGAAGTATACGTATCTATACTATTATTTATGAAGTAATTTTGCTTATTCATCAGTTTCTTCATGATTTTAGGAAATTTTGATTAGTTGTCATGTTTTTATTAGTTTTAATCAGTAGTTTTACTTATTTTTATATTTTTCATTTTTTTGTTTTTAAATGGTAATTTTAATTTGCTTATGTGTCAGCTTCTACATGATTTTAGAAAATTTTGCTTATTTTTCATGTTTTTTAACATATTTTATTTTTGTTTGTCATCTTTTTATTAGTTTTACTTAGTAATTTTGCTTATTTGTTATGTTTTTAATTGTTTTTGTTTTAGCTGGTAATTTTACTTATCTATTATATTTATAATGTTATATTGTTTCCTTTAATTTTAAGTTTAATTATATTTTATGATTAGTTATTAACGAATCTTAATAAATAATTTTATTTATTTAGCTGATAATTTATGATTATCTTGGAAATAATTAAAAAAATATAATGATAATATTATAGTTAAAATTATATTATATTTACTTTATTTATATTAAAATATTATATATATGCTTATATTATATTCGGTTTAATAATATTAAATCGTTCTGTTTTACCATAAATTTAAAACGAACTTCATTAATATTATAATCATCATTATCTATAAGATTCTATATTATGTATTCAAAAATATTTACATCATAATATTTTAAAAATAAATATAAATCCCTGTATATAGTTTTATGTATATATGAATGTTTTTAAGTTTATTTTACTTAATAAAGATGTTATTAAAATAAAAATTTTAGTGTATATAAAAAATTAATATCTAATTAATTATTAAATATTTCAAAAACATGAATATAATGTATTCTAATGATTTTTTAATTGTCTATTTACAATTTTTTGTAAAATTATTGAGCCTGCAATTGCGGGCAAAACACCTGGTTTGTCGTAGTTAAAACGTATTGATATAAGTATTCCAAATTTTTTTTGTACATAGTTAGCCAAACTTGTTTAAAAAAAAACATACCATGTTTTAAATCTATACTATTATTTATGAAGTGATTTTGCTTACTTGTCACATTCTCCATATTCTTAGGAAATTTTGCTTATTTGTCACATTTTCCATATTTTTAGGAGATTTTGCTTATTTGTCTTTGTTTATTGTTTATTTATCATATTTTCCATATAATTTTAGATAATTTGTTTATTTGTTATGTTTTTAATAATTTTAGTTTTACTTATTTTCATATCCTCCATAATTTAAATTATTTATTTATTGTTATATTTACAACTAATTTTAGGTGATAATTTTAGTTTTACTTACTTGTCTTGTTCTCCATGATTTTTAGGTTATTTTAATTATTTTTTATGTTTTATTATTTTTAGAAGCTTAGTTGTCATATTCTATGATTTAGGTTGAGTCATTAGTTTTGATAAATAACTTTTTAAATTGTTAGTTGTAAACATTTTAGTGATTATTTAATAAATATTCTCATTATATTCATGTATAATTATTACGAACAAGTATTATAAAATTTTAGCCATAATTGTATAGTTGTTCATCTTATATTAAACCGTTTAATGTTTTTTATTTATTATTTTTAAAAGGAAACTTGCTTCTCTTCTATGTCACCGAATTATCTTACCAATAAAAAATATGAGTCTAAAGAATTCAATCTCTCACCGTTAAAAGTTAAAAATTTAAAATATCTAGCTTTTACTAAACATGTAATTTATTACTTTTAGTTTATAAAATTTAGTTAAATATAAATATGTTTTAAGTTATTGTATGTTTTGTTAATAGATGTCACTATGAATTCCGATGAAGAATAAAATTATATAAAATGCAATTAAGATTTGATGAAGAGGAGTTTGATTTAGGTTTTGTAGATTTGTCCTTTATGATAATGATATTTTTTACATGTGTAGTTCGGTAATAAAATAAATAAATTTTTTTACAAGTATCAAACAATTATCTATGTTGCGTTGTAATAAAAAAAGATAAACTATATCTTTTGATTAGTTTAATATTTGAAGTTAATTAAATAATTTAGATTGAAATTAAAAATTATGTGGATATTTTGTGCGGACCATCATCTAGTATAACAAATTTCTTACATTTTTCTTACCTAACACATGATTAGGATCAGAAAGTTAGTTGGCACGCAACACCGCTGGAGAAGGCAACTTCGGAAGAATTACATAACATATGCGACTTGGCTTTCTTAGAAAACAGTACTATTACATGCATATGCCTAGGCCTGCGGTTACTAACCCAACAGAGTTCTGCCGAACCAATTTGATATGTTCAAACTCATAAGTAATGGCCATTCAAACACCAAAATTGGAATTGTCATAGCACTTCTCTTCTGCTTTGTCCTCGCGAGTCACATTCTTAAAATTGACTTTCAGTTTTGCTTTGCTAATTGTTTTCTCCATTGGAACAGTGTTTGGGTCAGGTTTACTCATTGCTCTTGACATGACCAGAAGACATGCTCTCTTTCTCCTCATTGGATCAGGTTTTGCTCATTGTTGTTCTGTTGCTAAGCAATACATGCAGGTTACTATAGTAAGACCACTACATGATTCATGAGCAATGAAGATACTTTTATTTCTTGCGCTTTATAAAGATTCTAAAGTATAAACAGTGATATGTCTGTGAACCTCTTGGGCCATTATTGTCTTCCTTTGGCACACTTTTGATATACATCAGTTTCGAATATTAATGAAAAAAAAAATGTAGTTCATATTTTAAAGTCGAGCAAAGCAGAGGTTCCATCAAGTCCTTTGGCATTGTAATAAGCAACGTAATCTCTTATGGTTGTCTCTCTGTACTTTGGAGGGTTTTCTTCAGACACAAGCTCTCTAATGGGTCCGTACAATCTAGGATTCGGTCTCACACCAGTGGTGAAGAAACACGCGATGGAGACTCTAGCTCGTGTGGCTCTGTTTGCCAATACACGATGCTCCAGACTGACGAACTTGTCATTCGTTATAAGCTGCACAAAAACAAACATAACAAACCAAACACATTATTATCTTTGGACCAAGAGAAAAATCAGTTATGCAATTGCAAAACAGAGCAAAACAGAGCAAAAGGCGCTGATTGTGCAAACTAACCTGTAGAAGATCTCCAATGTTGATAATGAGTGCCCCAGGAACATGAGGAACATCGTACCAGTGCCCTTCGCGGTTGACTTGAAGCCCCTCGATCTGATCTGGAAGAAGCACGGTAAGGAAAGAGCTGTCGGAATGAGGACTTGTGCCTAGAGTTAGGTCAGGCTCTGGACAGGGCGGGTAGTAATGGTTAAGCATGAGCAAACCCGTTGAGCAATCCATCTCACTCAAATGGTTAGGGTCTAACCCTAGGGCTTCTGATAACATCTCAAACAGAAACTCTCCCAAGTTCATCACATGCTTTGTGTATTCCAACATAACATCCCTGAAACAGTTCATTACATGAATATAGATAACATATCGATCAAGGCTGAACAGAGATTTTTAGGATCATAAGCATTTTTGAATTAATCTTACTATTTTTTTATTTTGACAATTTGATGACCATGCAACATATGTATTAGGCCTTAGATTTTGAACCGAACCTGTCGAACCAAACCAGACCAAAATTTCAGTTAGTTCGGTTAGAAGTTTGGTTCGATTCGATAGGTTTTCTAAGAGATCAGTTTACGGTTCGGTTCGAAAATCGATTATTTCGGTTTTCTTTTTTAAAAGTAAATATATAATCAAACCATATAAAAACGAACCGAACTAACCGAATTAACCAAACTAACCGAATTTAAACAAAATTTTAACAAAATTAAACCAAAAGCTGACTGAAATAAAAATTTTGGTATGATTTTCAAAAACTGAACTAATCTAATAGCAAACTACACCAAACCGAACTTTATTTTGGGTTAATTTGGTAAGATTTGTATTGAACCGAACTATTGGAAAACCAAATAACTCAGAACTAACTTAACCCGCATGCGTGATATGTATAAAACCGGTCATGATATCAAACACAGGTTAAGCAATGGAGTCATCATACCTACAAATCTCAGGCAATTCCTCTGGTTCTGGAGGATCCGGAGCTATGGTAAAAGAGAAAGTATCTCTCCAGTTAGCAGCTGGAGAGCTGAAGAGATCGAAGTTACTTAAATACAGAAACCTTCTGCTGAAATCTCTCCCGTAGTATTGCTTCCTCACTTCTGGTGGCTGCTCGTGAAACCCACGAACTCCTTCTTTCATCTCCTCGAGAAGATCCAGAGGAACTCCATGGTTGATCACCTGGAAGAAACCCCACTTCCCTGATGCCTCTTTAATCCCTTGGATCACGTTCTTGCGCTTCGTCTCGTCCTCGAAGACATGTCCTCCGAGATCAAACGTTGGGATCGTTGTGAGGTGTTGCAAGTCAGAGGAAAGTGGTTTCAGGTTTGATAGTTTGAGAGATGAGTAATGGAATATGCGTGGAACCTCAGAGACTCCGGCGTCTACGAGTCCTTTTACACCTGTCTTGGTGTCGTCGAAAGCTTTAAGCTCACTGACACGGTCGAATGAAGCTATCTTCATCGTCTCCATTGCTTTTTCTGTTTATCAGAGAACAGAGCAATCTAACTTATCTACTTCCTAAACATTTATTCTTACTATGCTTGGATTTTCGTGTACCCGTTTAGGATGTTTCGGAGTTTCAGGTGTTCGTGTTTATACTCCTACTTCTCATTCTAAAATTGTATTAGTATGGATCAGGTTCAAATAATAACACTTCAGGTATTCAAAATTATATTTCGCCCTAAAACCCACAAAGTAAACCATGTATCGTTCGTATTTGAATTATAAGTCATATTCGAAGTGAAAACAAAATATAAAAAATATCTAAGTTGAATTAAAATTAACCAAGCACACATAAAATTGATAAAATATTAAATTAAACTTGAAAATAAACATCAATTATAAAAATATGTATTACTTTATATAGAGAGTGGACTTGTTATTTCAATGAGCAAATTATAAAATACTTATTTATAACTAATTCTGTACTTAAAGTATTTACTTAAATTTTAGTATTTATTTTTGTATATCATATTACCATGAATATTGAATTTAATATTTGAAATACTTATATATTTCAAATATTTATATTGCTTTTTAATTTCAGATTTTCAGGTTATTCTTTGGGTTCGGTTAATAATAATTCGGACTCGGATATTTTTTATACATCCTAAAAAAACCCATTTGGATATTTTTTTTTACATTTCTGATCAGATATTCGATCGTGTTTTTTTGGTTCCGGTTATTTCGGATTCTAAATTTTATACCCTTACCTAATTCTTAGTAACCTTTCTTTTTCTCACCAACCCTTCTCTTTTTATTAAATATGTTTATTTTTTCTAATATTTTTGGGTCCTGCTATATTTCGGATTCTAAATTTTATACTCATACTTTTTTGGCATTACCCATACCTAATTCTCACTAACATTTCTTTTATATGTTTATTAAATATGTTTTACATGTTTAAGATGTCTTATTTGTCTTAATAATGTCTAATAAACTAAGTAGCTCAATTATTTTTACACATAGTGTTACATATTAGTTAGTCTTTTATTTTTGAACGAAGTATACTTATCTATACTATTATTTATGAAATGATTTTTCCAATGCATCGATTTCTCCATGATTTTAGGAAATTTTGCTTAATTTTCATGTTTTTATTAGTTTTAGTTAGTAGTTTTACTTATTTTTATGTTTTTTTTTTGTTTTTAACTGGTAATTTTAATTTGCTTATATGTCAGTTTCTCCATGATTTTAGAAAATTTTGTTTATTTGTCATGTTTTTTTGAACATATTTTATTTTTGTTTGTCATCTTTTTATTAGTTTTAATTAGTAATTTTGCTTATTTATTATGTTTTTAATTTTTTTGTTTTAGCTGGTAATTTTAATTATCTGTTATATTTTTTCCTTTAATTTTAAGTTTAATCATATTTTATGATTAGTTATTAACAAATCCTAATAAATAATTTTATTTTTTAGCTGATAATTTATGATTATCTTGAAAATAATTTTAAAAAAAAAATCTAATGATAATATTATAGTTAAACTTATATTATTTTACTTTAGTTATATTAAAATATTATATATTTTTATATTATACTTGGTTTAATAATATTAAATCATTCTGTTTACTATATATATCACAATATATAATCCATGTATATATTTTTTTATGTATATATGAATGTTTTAAGTTTATTTTACTTCATAAAGATGTTTTATTAAAATAAAAAATTTAGTGTATATAAAAAATTAATATCTAGTTAATTATTAAATATTTCAAAAACATGAATATAATGTATTCTAATGATTTTTTAATTGTCTATTTACAATTTTTTGTAAAATTATTGAGCTTGCAATTGCGGTCAAAATACCTGGTTTGTCTAGTAGTTAAAATGTATTGATATAAGTATTCCAAATTTTTTTTGTACCAAATATAGTTAGCCAAACTTGTTTCAAAAAACATACCATGTTTTAAACATAAAAAAATTCTTACATTTTTCTTCCCTAACACATGATTAGGATCAGAAAGTTAGTTGGCACGCAACACCGCTGGAGAAGGCAACTTCGGAAGAATTACATAACATATGCGACTTGGCTTTCTTAGAGAACAGTACTATTACGTGCATATGCCTAGGCATGCGGTTACTAACCCAACAGAGTTCTGCCGAACCAACTCGATATGTTCAAACTCATAAGAGCCCGCCCTGGGCAATGCCTCATGAAACATTTGCAACAGGCCCCCGAAATTTTTGAAAAAAACTACATAGACATAAGCCCCCAAAAAAATATTTTAAGCCCCCAAACCGGTAAAAAAATTTTTTTACATAAGACATTGTTACAGGTCCCCAAAATGTCAGGGCCGGCTCATAAGTAATGGCCATTCAAACACCAAAGTTGGAATTGTCATAGCACTTCTCTTCTGCTTTGTCCTCGCGAGTCACATTCTTAAAATTGACTTTCAGTTTTGCTTTGCTAATTGTTTTCTCCAATGGAACAGTGTTTGGGTCAGGTTTACTCTTTGCTCTTGACATGACCAGAAGACATGCTCTCTTTCTCCACATTGGATCAGGTTTTGCTCATTCTTGTTCTGTTGCTAAGCAATACATGCAGGCTACTATAGTAAGACCACTTCATGATTCATGAGCAATGAAGATTCTTTTATTTCTTGCGCTTTATAAAGATTCTAAAGTATAAAAAGTATAAACAGTGATATGTTTGTGAACCTCTTGGGCCATTGTCTTCCTTTGGCACACTTTTGATATACATCAATTTCGAATATTAATGAAAAAAAATTGTAGTTCATATTTTAAAGTCGAGCAAAGCAGAGGTTCCATCAAGTCCTTTGGCATTGTAGTAAGCAACGTAATCTCTAATGGTGGTCTCTCTGTATTTTGGAGGGTTTTCTTCAGACACAAGCTCTCTAATGGGTCCGTACATTCTAGGATTTGGTCTCACACCAGTGGTGAAGAAACATGCGATGGAAACTCGAGCTTGTGTGGCTCTATTTGCCAATACACGATGCTCCAGACTGACGAACTTGTCGTTTGTTATAAGCTGCACGAAAACAAGCATAACAAACTAAAATCATTTATACAATTGCAAAACAGAGCAAAACAGGGCAAAACAGAGCAAAGCAGAGCAACAGGCGTTTATTGTGCAAACTAACCTGTAGAAGATCTCCGATGTTGATGATGAGTGCACCAGGAACATGAGGAACATCGTACCAGTGCCCTTCACGGTTGACTTGAAGCCCTTCAATCTGATCTGGAAGAAGCACGGTAAGGAAAGAGTTGTCGGAATGAGGACTTGTGCCTAAAGTTAGGTCAGGCTCTGGACAGGGTGGGTAGTAATGGTTAAGCATGAGCAAACCCTTTGAGCAATCCATCTCACTCAAATGGTAAGGTTCTAAACCTAGAGCTTCTGATAACATCTCAAAGAGAAACTCTCCCAACTTCATCACATGCTTTGTGTATTCCAACATAACATCCCTGAAACAGTTCATTACATGAATATAGATAACATATCAATCAAGGCTGAACGGATATTTGTAGGACCATAAACATTTTTGAATTAATCTTACTAATTTTGTTTTGACAATTTGATGATCATGCAACATATGTATTAGGCCTGAGATTTTGAACAGAATCGAACCAGTCGAACCGAACCAGACCAAAATTTCAGTTAGTTCGGTTAGAAGTTCTATTAGGTAGGTTTTCTAAAATATCAGTTTACGGTTTGGTTCGGTAATCGGTTATTTTGGTTTTCTTCTTCTGAAAATAAATCTATACCCAATCCATATAAAAAAAACTGAATTGAACTAATCAAATTAACCGAATTTAAACAAGATTAACCAAAAATTTAACAAAGTTAAACTAAAATCTAACTGAAATAAAAATTTTGGTATTATTTTCAAAAACTGAACTAACCGAATATTAAACCAACCAAACCGAACTTTATTTCGGATTAATTTGGTAAGATTTGTGTTGAACCGAACTAACCGAGAACAAATAACTCGAACTAACCGAACCTGGCATGGCTAATATGTATAGAAGCTTTTTAAAACTTTAGAACTAAACCGAATGTTCCTAAAACCGGTTATGATATCAATGCAGGTTAAGCAATGGAGTCATCATCATACCTACAAATCTCAGGCAAGTCCTCTGGTTTTGGAGGATCTGGAGCTATGGTACAAGAGAACGAATCTCTCCAGTTAGCAGCTGGAGAGCTGAAAAGATGGAAGTTACTTAAATACAGAAACCGTCTGCTGAAATCTCTCCCGTAGTATTGCTTCCTCACTTCTGGTGGCTGCTCGTGAAATCCACGAACTCCATCTTTCATCTCCTCGAGAAGATCCAGAGGAACTCCATGGTTGATCACCTGGAAGAAACCCCACTTCCCTGATGCCTCTTTAATCCCTTGGATCACGTTCTTGCGCTTCGTCTCGTCCTCGAAGACATGTCCTCCGAGATCAAACGTTGGGATCGTTGTGAGGTGTTGCAAGTCAGAGGAAAGTGGTTTCAGGTTTGATAGTTTGAGAGATGAGTGATGGAATATGCGTGGAACCTCAGAGACTCCGGCGTCTACGAGTCCTTTTACACCTGTTTTGGTGTCGTCGAAAGCTTTAAGCTCACTGACACGATCGAATGAAGCTATCTTCATCGTCTCCATTGCTTTTTCTGTTTATCAGAGAACAGAGCAATCCAATTTATCTACTTCCTAAACATTTATTCTTACTATGCCTGGATTTTCGTGTACCCGTTTAGGATGTTTAGGATTTTCAGATTTTCGTATTTATACTCCTAGTTCTCATTCTAAAATTGTATTAGTATGGATCAGGTTCAAATAATAATATTTCAGGTTTGGTTCAAAATTATATTCCGCCCTAAAACCTACAAAGTAAACCATATATTGTTCGTATTCGAATTATAAGTCATATTAGTGAAAACAAAAAATTTCTTAAAAAAAATATCTAAGTTGAACTAAAATTAACCAAGCACACATAAAATTGATAAAATATTAAATTAAACTTGAAAATAAACATCAAATATAAACAATATGTATTACCTTATATAGAGATTGAACTTGTTATTTCAATGAGCAAATTATAATGTACTTATTTATAACTATTTGTGTACTTAAAGTATTTATTTAAATTTTAGTATTTTTTTATCATATTACCATGAATATTGAATTTAATATTTGAAATACTTATATATTTCAAATATTTATATTGCTTTTTAATTTCAGATTTTTGGATTATTCTTTGGGTTTGGTTAATAAGAATTCAGATATTTTTTATACATCCTAAAAACCATTTTGGGTATTTTTTTTACATTTTAGATCAGATATCGGATCATGTTTTTTTTGTTCCAATTATTTTGGATTCTAAATTTTATATCCATACCTAATTCTCAGCAACCTTTCTTTTTCTCACCAACCCTTCTCTTTTTATTAAATATGTTTCTTTTTCTAATATTTTTGGGTCCTGCTATATTTTGGATTCTAAATTTTATACTCATACTTTTTTTGGCATCACCCATACCTAATTCTCACTAACCTTTCTTTTATATGTTTATTTAATATGTTTTACACGTTTTAGATGTCTTATTTGTCTTAATAATATCTAATAAACTAAGTAGCTCAATTATTTTTACACATAGTGTTACATATTAGTCAATCTTTTATTTTTGAACGAAGTATGCGTATCTAAACTTTTATTTATGAAATGATTTTGCTTATGCATCAGTTTCTCCATGATTTTAGGAAATATTAATTAGTTGTCATGTTTTTATTAGTTTTAATTAGTAGTTTTACTTATTTTCATGTTTTTTTTTTACTGGTAATTTTAATCTGCTTATGTGTCAGCTTCTCCATGATTTTAGAAAATTTTGTTTATTTCTCATGTTTTTTTAACATGTTTTATTTTTGTTTTTCATATTTTTATTAGTTTTAATTAGTAATTTTGCTTATTTTTCAATTTTTTAATTTTTAGCTGGTTATTTTACATATTTGTTATATTTATAATATTATATTTTTTCTTTAACTTTAAGTTTAATCATATTTTATTTATTTAGCTGATAATTTATGATTATCTTGGAAATAATTATGCTTATATTATATTTGGTTTAATAATATTAAATTGTTCTGTTTTACTATATATATCACCTTATATATAATTACCCATAAATTTAAATTGAACTTCATTAATATTATAATCATCATTATCTAAAAGATTCTATATTTTGTATTCAAAAATAATTCACATCATAATATTTTAAAAATAAATATAACTCCCTGTATATAGTCTTATGTATATATGATTGTTTTTAAATTTATTTTACTTAATAAAGATGTTTTATTAAAATAAAAAAATTTAGCGTATATAAAAAATTAATTTCTAATTAATTATTAAATATTTCAAAAACATGAATATAATGGATTCTAATGGTTTTTTTAATTGTCTATTTACATTTTTTTTTAATTATTGAGCCTGCAATTGCGGACAAAACACCTAGTTTGTTTAGTAGTCAAAACGTATTGATATAAGTATTCCAAATGTTTTTTTGTACCAAATATAGTTAGCCAAACTCGTGTTCAAAAAAAAACATACCATGTTTTAAACATAACAAATTTCTTACATATTTCTTATTTAACACATGATTAGGATCAGAAAGTTAGTTGGCACGCAACACCGCTGGAGAAGGCAACTTCGTAAGAATTACATAACATATGCGACTTGGCTTTCTTAGAGAACAGTACTATTACATGCATATGCCTAGGCCTGCGGTTACTAACCTAACAGAGTTCTGCCGAACCAACTCGATATGTTCGGTTTTATGGAATATGCATGGAACCTCGGAGACTCCGGCGTCTACGGGTCCTTTTACACCTGTCTTGGTGTTGTCAAAAGCTTTAAGCTCAGTGACACGATCGAATGAAGCTATCTTCATTGTCTATTGCTTTTTCTGTTTATCAGAGAACAGAGCAATCTAATTTATATACTTCCTAAACATTTATTCTTACTATGCCTGGATTTTCGTGTACCCGTTTAGGATGTTTCGGATTGTCAGGTTTTGTGTTTATACTCCTAGTTCTCATTCTAAAATTGTATTAGTATTGATCAGGTTCAAATAATAACATTTCAGGTTTAATTTTTTTTTGTGTGCACAAAGTAAACCAGATATCGTTCGTATTTGAATTATAAGTCATATTCGAAGTGAAAACAAAAATTTTAAACAAAACATAAAAATATCTCAGTTGAATTAAAATTAACCAAACACACATAAAATTGATAAAATATTAATTATACTTGAAAATAAACATCAATTATAACAATATGTATTACCTTATATAGAGAGTGGACTTGTTATTTCAATGAGCAAATTATAAAGTACTTATTTATAACTAATTGTGTACTTAAAGTATTTAATATTTGAAATACTTATATATTTCAAATATTTTTTTTTGTCTGGTTAATTATGCAATTACAAATTATGAGAATCATTACATAGACGATATTACAGCCGATAATATTACCTGTCTTATGAAGATTCACCTTTGACTGCATCACCCTGAATCGCCCTATGAAATCCATTTATGACGGTATATTTCAAATATTTATATTGTATTTTAATTTCAGATTTTCAGGTTATTCTTTGGGTTCGGTTAATAACAATTCGGACTCGTAATTTTTCTAAACATCCTAAAAACCCCATTTGGGTATTTTCTTACATTTCAGATCAGATATTGGATCGTGTTTTTTGGTTCAGGTTATTTCAGATTCTAAATTTTATACTCATACCTAATTCTCAGTAACTTTTCTTTTTCTCACCAATCCTTCTCTTTTTATTAAATATGTTTATTTTTCTAATATTTTTGGGTCCTGCTATATTTTGGATTCTAAATTTTATACTCATACTTTTTTGGCATTACCCATACCTAATTCTCACTAACCTGTCTGTTATATGTTTATTAAATGTGTTTTTACACGTTTTAGATGTCTTATTTGTCTTAATAATATCTAATAAACTAAGTAGCTCAATTATTTTTACACATAGTGTTACATATTAGTCAGTCTTTTATTTTTGAACGAAGTATACATATCTATACTATTATTTATGAAGTAATTTTGTTTATTCATCAGTTTCTTCATGATTTTAGAAATTTTTGCTTAGTTGTCATGTTTTTATTAGTTTTAATTAGTAGTTTTACTTATTTTTTATGTTTTTCATTTTTTTTTGTTTTTAAATGGTAATTTTAATTTGCTTATGTGTCAGCTTCTCCATGATTTTAGAAAATTTTGCTTATTTTTCATGTTTTTTAACATATTTTATTTTTGTTTGTCATCTTTTTATTAGTTTTAGTTAGTAATTTTGCTTATTTGTTATGTTTTTAACTGTTTTTGTTTTAGCTGGTAATTTTACTTATCTATTATATTTATAATGTTATATTGTTTCCTTTAATTTTAAGTTTAATTATATTTTATGATTAGTTATTAACGAATCTTAATAAATAATTTTATTTATTTAGCTGATAATTTATGATTATCTTGGAAATAATTAAAAAAATATAATGATAATATTATAGTTAAACTTATAATATATTTACTTTATTTATATTAAAATATTATATATATGCTTATATTATATTTGGTTTAATAATATTAAATCGTTCTGTTTTACCATAAATTTAAAGCGAACTTCATTAATATTATAGTCATCATTTTCTATAAGATTCTATATTATGTATTCAAAAATATTTTACATCATAATATTTTAAAAATAAATATAAATCCCTGTATATAGTTTATGTATATATGAATGTTTTTAAGTTTATTTTACTTAATAAAGATGTTATTAAAATAAAAAAATTAGTGTATATAAAAATTTAATATCTAATTAATTATTAAATATTTCAAAAACATGAATATAATGTATTCTAATGATTTTTTAATTGTCTATTTATAATTTTTTGTAAAATTATTGAGCCTGCAATTGCGGGCAAAACACCTGGTTTGTCTAGTAGTTAAAACGTATTGATGTAAGTATTCCAAAAATTTTTTGTACATAGTTAGCCAAGCTTGTTTCAAAAAAAACATACAATGTTTTAAACATAACAAATTTCTTACATTTTTCTTACCTAACACATGATTAGGATCAGAAAGTTAGTTGGCACGCAACACCGCTGGAGAAGGCAACTTAGGAAGAATTACATAACATATGCGACTTGGCTTGCTTAGAGAACTGTACTATTACGTGCATATGCCTAGGCATGCGGTTACTAACCCAACAGAGTTCTGCCTAACCAACTCGATATGTTCAAACTCATAAGTAATGGCCATTCAAACACCAAAGTTGGAATTGTCATAGCACTTCTCTTCTGCTTTGTCCTCGCGAGTCACATTCTTAAAATTGACTTTCAGTTTTTCTTTGCTAATTGTTTTCTCCACTGGAACAGTGTTTGGGCCAGGTTTACTCATTGCTCTTGACATGATAGACGACATGCTCTCTTTCTCCTCATTGGATCAGGTTTTGCTCATTGTTGTTCTGTTGCTAAGCAATACATGGAGGCTACTATAGTAAGACCACTACATGATTCATGAGCAATGAAGATACTTTTATTTCTTGCGCTTTATAAAGATTCTAAAGTATAAACAGTGATATGTTTGTGAACCTCTTGGGCCATTGTCTTCCTTTGGCACACTTTTGATATACATCAATTTCGAATATTAATGAAAAAAAATTGTAGTTCATATTTCAAAGTCGAGCAAAGCAGAGGTTCCATCAAGTCCTTTGGCATTGTAGTAAGCAACGTAATCTCTAATGGTGGTCTCTCTGTATTTTGGAGGGTTTTCTTCAGACACAAGCTCTCTAATAGGTCCGTACAATCTAGGATTCGGTCTCACACCAGTGGTGAAGAAACACGCGATGGAGACTCTAGCTCGTGTGGCTCTGTTTGCCAATACACGATGCTCCAGACTGACGAACTTGTCATTCGTTATAAGCTGCACAAAAACAAACATAACAAACCAAACACATTATTATCTTTGGACCAAGAGAAAAATTAGTTATGCAATTGCAAAACAGAGCAAAACAGGGCAAAACAGAGCAAAACAGGGCAAAACAGAGCAAAAGGCATTGATTATGCAAACTAACCTGTAGAAGATCTCCAATGTTGATGATGAGTGACCCAGGAACATGAGGAACATCGTACCAGTGCCCTTCGCGGTTGACTTGAAGCCCCTCGATCTGATCTGGAAGAAGAACGGTAATGAAAGAGCTGTCGGAATGAGGACTTGTGCCTAGAGTTAGGTCAGGCTCTGGACAGGGCGGGTAGTAATGGTTAAGCATGAGCAAACCCTTTGAGCAATCCATCTCATTCAGATGGTTAGGTTCTAACCCTAGAGCTTCTGATAACATCTGAAAGAGAAACTCTCCCAACTTCAGCACCTGCTTTGTGTATTCCGACATAACATCCCTGAAACAGTTCATTACATGAATATAGATAACATATCAATCAAGGCTGAACGGAGATTTGTAGGATCATAAACATTTTTGAATTAATCTTACTAATTTTTTTTTGACAATTTGATGATCATGCAACATAGAGATTTTTAACCGCACCAAACCATACCGAAATTTCAGTTAGTTCAGTTAGAGGTTCAATTCGATAGGTTTTCTAAATGATCAGTTTACGGTTGGTTCGGCAATCGGTTATTTCAGTTTTCTTCTCTTAAATTTATATCCAAACCATATCAAAAAACCGAATCGAGCCAACCAAACCAACCGAATTTAAACAAAATGAACCAAAATTTTAACAAAATTAAACCAAAAATTAACTGGAACAAAAAAATTTGGTATGATTTTCAAAAACTGAACTAACCGAATACCAAACCAAACCGAACTTCATTTCGGGTTAATTTGGTAAGACTTGTGTAGAACCGAACTAACCGAAAACAAAATAATTCGAACAAACTGAACCCGCCTGCCTAATATCTATAAAAGCTTTTTAAGAACTAAACCGAATATTTTCATCTGGATGTTCCTAAAACCGGTCATGATATCAAAGCAATGGAGTCATCATCATACCTACAAATCTCAGGCAAGTCCTCTGGTTTTGGAGGATCTGGAGCTATGGTACAGGAGAAAGTATCTCTCCAGTTAGCAGCTGGAGAGCTGAAAAGATCGAAGTTACTTAAATACAGAAACCGTCTGCTGAAGTCTCTCCCGTAGTATTGCTTCCTCACTTCTGGTGGCTGCTCGTGAAACCCACGAACTCCTTCCTTCATCTCCTCGAGAAGATCGAGAGGAACTCCATGGTTGATCACCTGGAAGAAACCCCACTTCTCTGATGCCTGTTTAATCCCTTGGATCACTTTCTTGCGCTTAGTCTCGTCCTCGAAGACACGTCCTCCGAGATCAAACGTTGGGATCGTTGTGATGTGTTGCAAGTCAGAGGAAAGTGGTTTAGAGTTTGATAGTTTGAGAGATGAGTGATGGAATATGCGTGGAACCTCTGAGACTCCGGCGTCTACGAGTCCTTTTACACCAGTCTTGGTGTTGTCGAAAGCTTTAAGCTCAGTGACACGATCGTATGAAGCTAGCTTTATCGTCTCCATTGCTTTTTCTGTTGATCAGATAACAGAGCCATCTGATAATAAACGTAACCCACAAAGAAAAAACGAAACTTTCTTCGTGGGTTTGGAGATAAGATCCGTGGTTGCAGCAAAGCCATAGATCAAAGATAAGGTTTGTCAGAAGGAAGAAGACAACCGCTTCGGACAGTACCCCTGGCCCACTGGCTTTGACATGTCTTGTTAATACAAATTCTCACTCTTTTGATATTTTTGTTATATATACATAGTTACATACACACTATTATCCATTAAGTTCATATTTTAATGTGGAGTAAATCAGAGGTGCTTACTTGCGCCTGAAGTTAGGTCAGGCTCTACACAGGTAATGGCAATGCATGTTCATCACTTGCTCTGAGTATTCCATATCACAACATCCCTGAAACATTTTTCACCATACGAATCAATTCATAAGGTTAGAATTCGCCAGCAGATCCTGTGGTTTCAGAGGATTCGGAGCGCCATGTAACAAGAGAAGGTATCTCTCAAACTTGCAGCTGATGAACTATATAGAGTTTAGGAAAAAAAAGATGGAGATGCGGGGTATCGATCCCCGTACCTCTCGCATGCTAAGCGAGCGCTCTACCATCTGAGCTACATCCCCGATGATGTCTTGGTTTAGGGGAGATAAATAATTTTTATCTCTCTGCGTAAAATGATACTCTTAACCGGACGGCCGGCTGTACCACCCGATTGTTAACCGGAAATAATAACCGGTTCTCAAATTTAAGAAAAGGGGTGATGCTTTTATTTTTCGTTTCTTTTCAAACCAAGTGCTCACTTTCCCGGCGACTCGAGTCGTAAATAAATCTCCATTCTCCACCCGAAGTGACCTAATCGGAGGAAGTGCCGGCGAGGGACTGAGCTACAGAGTGAATAGTAAGTGAGAGTGATTATCTTAGTCTCCATTTGCTCTAAATCGAGCGGCGGCGACGGAGAGATGGCCGGATTATTAACGAGAACAGCCGGCGATTTTGGGGTAACTCCGCACAAAATCTCCGTTTGCATTCTCCTTCATCAGATATACGCGCCATCTGCTCAGATGTCTCTCCCCTTCCCTCTCTCCTCCGTTTCTCACCACAACCGCCTCGGCCTCTACTTGCTCTCTCTTACTAAGGTCTCACTCTTCGTTTTCTGTTGGGATTGCATTTATCTCATTGTTTTCTGCGCACGGATCTTGTAGCTTATGTTGATTCCATTTCTTATTGGTTTGGAACCTTCGATGAATAACGATGGAGTGGATTTGTGGAATTCCTGACGAAAATATTTATATTCATGTTGCAGGCTTGCGATGATATGTATGAGATGAAGCTGGAAAAGCTTATGAACCAATTGAGAGACGTTGGGGAAGAGATGGATGTGTGGCTAACTGAACATTTGAGTGATAGATTTTCTTCTTTGTCTTCACCAGATGATCTATTGAGTTTCTTTACTGACATGCGAGGTTAGCTACTAGGGTCCGTTTTTTTTTTTGCATCATGTTTGGAATCTTATTAGTTATCGTTTTCTTTGTATGTAGGATTACTTGGGAGATTTGATTCAGGAGCTGTGCAAGATGATCAGATTTTCTTGGATCCTAACAGCAGCTTGGGAATGTTTGTTCGTCGCTGTATTTTGGCATTTAACGTTTTATCGTTCGAGGTATTGCTGCTTTTTATTGGTTTATTTTGAGACTGAATAATCGTATTACTATTCAAGTTTATATATTAAAGAATTTGTTTGGTATTTAGTTTGAGGTTTTGCTTGAAGAACTCGGATTTGATAGCTTAAACGTCAGTTCCACTTTATTGTAGTCCAAATCTATATGCGACTTTTGTTTGTTTCTTGACCCACTAAGGTGGAGAATGGAAAGAAAGCATGAAAAATTATTTGTGCTTGTCTAGACTAGATTTAAAATCATATGAGATCTATGGCAAAACTCTTATAGATTAAACGTCCGGTCCATTTTCTGCCAATTATCTTCAGGCTGCTTTAAAACAAAAGTGAGTGTCTTAAAGAACCAGTCCTTTTCATTTTTATGTGAATCCTGTGCAGGGAGTTTGTCATCTTTTTTCAAGCATTGAAGCCTACTGCAGAGAAGCCCATCCAAGCTCTGCTCAGTATGATGCATCTAATAGTAATGTGGAGTCATTAACACGATATGATCAGATGGATAAAACAACCAAGCTACACAAAAATGCTAGTGGAAGTGTCCCTTTTCACCTTCATACGCCGAAAGCACTTTTTAAAGTGACAGAAGGTATCCCTTTATTTCACGCATTTGTGCTCATAGAAGAGTTTCTCAGAACCTCTGGTGCTAGAAAATTGAGGAAATAGAGTTTTTATATTCGTGATCAGGCTGTAATTTACATGCTACGGTCCTCATATATGTTTGATAACATTTTTTTGCTGATGCATTAGCATCAAAGGCAGACTCAAAGTTCATCCTGTATCATATTAGTATCCGATGACTTGTGAAGTATTTGTATGGAACTTTTTTAGATTTTTTTTTTTCGTTTAAAATTTGGGCTTCGGAAGATTTTTCCTTTCCGTAATGTAGAAACAATATACTAATTAATCTCTATTGTTTCATTCTTATGTTTTTGCATTCACTTGTTTTGTACCTGAATCTCATAGTAATGCACATAATAATTGAAATATGCAGGTTTGCTGGTTACTATGAAGGAAAAATCAAGTACCAGCAAATTTGTAGAAGCTACTTCAGTTGCGTCTGCCTCTTCAAGTAAAGTTAAGGATACCCGGGTTGATGAGTCATTATTCCTTCGGACAAATTTGCAGATACAAGGCTTTTTAATGGAAAAGGCTGATGCAATTGAAACGTAAACCCTCAAGTTCTTAGTGTCTGATATGTTTCTGTCAAAAGTATTACTAATTTTGTTTTAACTTTCATCTTCTTATAATTTGATGTCAGCCATGGAAGTTCATTTTCTTCAAGTTCGATTGAAAGTTTTCTTGAGCAGCTTCAGAATTTAGCCCCTGAGTTGCATCGCGTAATGTCTTGACTTTTTATATTTTCTTTTGCAGTGTATTCAGAAATTATTTATTCTTACATTTTATTGACGACATTACAATGATGCAGGTTCACTTTTTGCGTTACTTGAATAAACTTCACAGCGACGACTATGTTGCTGCTTTGGATAATCTCCTCCGTTACTTTGATTACAGGTAATTTGTACTCTTTGCTGTTTTCCTCTGCTCTTTGTAATCCAGTTGTGTTTGCCTGTTAGATATTTGTCACTAGGCATTGTGATTCAAACATAATCTGATCTATGAACCGTTGCCTAAAAGTGCAGGGACTGAGGGATTTGACGTTGTTCCTCCTTCAATTGGTTGTAGCATGTATGGAAGGTACGAGATTGCTTTGTTATGTTTGGGAATGATGCATTTCCGCTTTGGGCATCCTAATCTGGCTCTAGAGGTGAGCATCAATTCTCCCATAGCTTATATTGCCAAAAGTTGTTCTTGACCTTTAAAAACCTGCCTGGATGGACCAAATTGTACATTGGATAGTTTACTGGGACGTTGGTGAGGCTAACAAGTAGTGATGCTCATTTGTTATGTATCTTGAATGTGTTAACCTCACAGCTTCACTTTGATAGATTACTTGAAATCATAATGAGCTACTGTACTTAGATCATGTTTCTATGTATATAAAAATTATACTTGAGAAACTTGAATTTTTTCCCATACAAGCAGTGATGTGTTAGAGGTGGGGCAGGCTTTTGTAAGTTTTTGCTTGAAGTTTCTCTTTCTTCTGGTGTGTCCTAGCCTTGGTACATTTGTTTAAAACCCACTTGAGTTCGGTCTGGGTAAATAAAGATGCAACACTAACCTTCACATGGCTCATTGTGAATTGAGTCTATTGGAATTGCTATTTTAACTTCATATTTATGAGTGATCTCACTAGACATGAAATAGGATCTTATCATTTGTTGGTTCGCTTATAATATGGTTTCTCCTCAATTGCAGGTTTTGACAGAAGCTGTGCGTGTATCGCAGCAGGTATATGATCACTTTATTCATCTGATGAAGCTCTGTTTATAGTATATTTTGAAGAAAGTGGTATTTGATAAATTTCTGCAAGACGTCTATTTTTATGAAAGTTTTTTTGAGCTCAATATTGAGCTAGTTTAATTTATTATTATATCACTTAGTTCTGTAAGCGATTTATGACTCTTAAATTTTCTGTATTAAGTGCATGCTAGAAGGATCACATTGCTCTCGTGTGGCTCTAATAAGCAATCAAATGACTAACATTATCAGCTTACATTATTTAAAGATAATGTTATTCAAGCTTTAGTTCATTTATGGTATTTAAAACGTTTGTTGATTCTGCAGCTTAGTAATGATACTTGTCTAGCCTATACACCAGCAGCAATGAGCAACTTGTTATCAGAAATGGGCATTGCAAGTACCACCAGTGTTCTCGGAGCCTCATACTCACCTCACCCGTCACTAGCACTGCGTCTTCATTATCTGTACAACAAAGGGTGTACATACTTTTGAAAGATTCCTTGAGGAGAGCTGACAGTCTAAAGTTAAGACGCTTAGTGGCTTCTAATCATCTTGCGATGGCTAAATTTGAGTTGATGGTAAGTCCACCATCTTTTACATTCAAATTATCATTTTTTTGTTCTGCTTCTGCTAGCGCCTAGGCCGCCGTTTATTCGCTAAATCCATATCCTTGTTTATCTAATCTTTAGTATTCGCTAAATCAAAATGGTTATTTTGTTGTAATACAGCATGTGCAAAGGCCTCTGCTTTCGTTTGGTCACAAAGCTTCAATGCGTCACAAAACGTGTCCAATTTGTGTCTGCAAGGTACTAAATATACCAACTAACAGTTATGACTAGAGTGAAATATTCTTATCTCCTTTTGAAGTCTAATCAGTTCTTATATAATCCATGGTGGGAGATAAGACTAGGCGCACACCTAATTAGCGACTTTTCTTCTGAAAGCTCTAAAATGACAGTTGATGGTTCACTAAGCTCAGTTTGGCTTAATGACTTGCAAAAACCATGGAGTCAACCTGTGTATTCCCAAGAATCTGGTTCTAGAAACAGTTCGACTTTTTTCAAGTTCTGTGATCATTTGGTCTCGGTTCCTGGGTCTGTATCACAACTAATAGGTGCTTCTTATTTACTACGGGCAACTTCATGGGAGTTATATGGCAGGTATGATTGATGTTGGCATTCTGTTTAAAGATGATTGTTACTTTCTTTAAAATCTCTGCTGCATAACTCTCTGAATTTACTAATCCACTTGTTTTTAGCGCTCCTATGGCTCGGATGAATACCTTGGTGTATGCAACTTTATTTGGTGACTCTTCGAGGTAATTTTCAAAAAAAAAGACCGTCTCACTTTCTTGTTCTTCTCTCAGTCCCTCTCTCCCTTTTTAGCTCTTTCTCTTTTCCAAAACGATCTCTTACATTCTTTTTGAGTCATTTTGTTCTATTTCTTGTATCTACAGTTCATCTGACGCATAGTTGGCATACTTGAAGCTCAATCAACATTTGGCACTATATAAGGGATACAAAGGTTGGATTCTGTGTACAATTTTATGAATGCCAGTGTACAAGGAATATCATGTCAGTGTACGAAAATCATAATTTTGTTCTCAGTTTTCTGATTATGTTTATTAAGATCTTGCTCCATGTTTTTTCCTACGTTGACCTCTTTTCTGTTACCAATGCTATTCCAGATGCCTTTGCTGCTCTTAAGATTGCGGAGGAAAAGTTCTTAACCGTATCAAAATCAAAAATGTTGTTGCTCAAGTTGCAGTTACTACATGAACATGCCTTGCATCGGTAAGGTTCCCAGTCTCATATACATGCCACTGCTCTTGTTAGACTCTCTTCTAGTCCAGATTAGCTCCATGGGTACGAGAAAGGAAGGAGGTGTTTAACCAACTTCGTAATTCTGTGCCAGAGTTTCACTATTGTACAGCAATCGTGAATTCTGAAGAACATGCTTCTGTTGGATAATATTCCCTAAAAAACCAGCAAATTGATTCATATATCTGGCTATCTGCCTTCTGTGATCATTTAGCGTATTGTTTGAAGGATATGTAGATAGATTCAAATACTTTGAAACTGATTAAACATTCGTTGGGATAAACAATTTGAACAGAAGCTCTCTATTGTATTCTCTCTCGAGTCAGCCGTTCTAACTTTGTTAAATCCATTAGTGGGAATCTAAAGCTAACTCAACGAATGTGCAATGAGCTAGGAGGCTTGGCATCAACCAACATGGGTGTAGATATGGAGCTGAAAGTAGAAGCAAATCTTCGAGAAGCTAGGACGTTGCTTGCTGCAAAACAATATAGCCAGGTTTGCGCGAAATCCTTTGTTGACCATCTGTTTTTAATCCATGTGCAGTATGTAGTTACAGGTCATGTGCTATACTTTGTTAATGTATCTTCACTTTGCTTTGGTACTACAGGCAGCAAATACGGCACACTCCCTCTTCCGCACGTGCCATAAATTCAATTTGCAAATCGAAAAGGCATCAGTTCTTCTTCTGTTAGCAGAGATCCATAAGGTATGATGTGGCTACAAGAACTTAGTAGAGCTTGCAGTAGTGACATGTCACTATATCAATTCTGTATTAGCTTTCTGACCGCCTTCACCTGTTGTTTCTCCCTCTGCTAATTCTCAGAAGTCAGGAAATGCAGTCCTGGGTCTTCCGTATGCGCTGGCAAGTATCTCTTTTTGCCAGTCATTCAATTTGGATCTTCTCAAAGCAGCAGCTACACTCACGCTGGCCGAGCTGTGGCTTGGTCTTGGATCAAATCATTCCAAGCGAGCGTTAGACCTTTTGCATGGGGCATTTCCTATGATTCTTGGCCATGGAGGTCTGGAGTTGCGTGCTCGAGCATACATCTTTGAAGCAAATTGCTATCTTTCTGATCCAAGCGTTTCAGGTAATTTTTGTTGTCTTGTTGTTCATGCTTGGTTGCATGATCCTAATATTTAAATGAAAGGGCTTTGGATCCTAATTGGGTTCATCTGAGGAAGCTTTCAGTCTCGAATAGTCATGGCCTTTCCAGAAGGGATGACCAATGAAAGCAACAATCCAACTTGTTCTCTGTTTTATTAGATTAAATTAAAAAAATGATATCGTTGTTATAATATTAAGCTTAGCGAGGATGTTCAGAACATAACGAATAGAATCTATCTATACGGATACTTATCAAAAAAAAAAAAGAATCTATCTATACGGATAAGTTTAGTTTCTTGCTTGTTGGGAGTTTCTTATTGGTTCTGACTTTTGCTTGTGGGTCTTGTAAATATATTTCGCCGGTTTCCACAGATTCTGCCAGTGTCCTGGATTCTCTGAGGCAAGCTTCAGATGAGCTTCAAGCTTTGGAGGTAACTTGTGCCATTAAGAATAATACTATGATGCTTCTGCTTTTAAAAAGAAGCGTGAACTCTGTTCTATCGCCACACCATTGCATAGAGATGCTATGTTGCTTTTTAACCATTTTGTGCTTATTGTGCAGTACCATGAATTGGCAGCTGAAGCTTTGTATTTAATGGCGATGGTATACAACAAGCTGGGACGGCTTGAGGAGAGGGAAGAAGCTGCGGCTTTGTTTAAGAAGCATATAACAGCCCTGGAGAACCCCCACGACGTGGAACCAAACATGGCATGAGAGAACCTTTGACCTGCTAATATGCTTACTGTGAAAGCTTTTAACTTAAGTTGTAACATGTTCCTGAAGACCTGTTAGTGATGTCTAGCTTAACTTCACGATCAGAGAGTAAGTAGGTTGCAACCTTATACTAACTCTCACAACGTAACCTATAATCTGTTTCTCTCGTCAATACGTCGTCGTTTGGTAGGAAACAAACGGGCCGAAGCAAACGGGCCGAAGTGATTACGTAATTAATGACTAATTAAAGGAAGCCCACTTGTTGACTTACGACGTCGTTTCGGTGTGAAACAACAATTACATATCCAAAACCTTGATGAATCTCAACGGAGACGGTAATCAAGCTCGCCAGTGAACTGCTCGGCGTATTTTTCTCCCCTAGGATTCGCAGCGCGACGCCGTAATAGTAGATGGCGAACTGAAACGAAATCCACTACGGATGCGGAGATCCATCACCATTGCGATTGCGTTAACGGCGAAAACGTTTCTTCACCATCGTCATTTTCTAGCGAAAGGTAACCCCGTAACTGCTCTCTCATACAGCGGCTTCCGAGCATTTTCCGTTCGCAGTAACTACCGAGAGAGATTGAGAAGCGAGCTCCACTCAATCAAATTACACGACGCAGTCGTTTTGTTCTACGACATGGCCGAGTCTCGTCCCCTCCCTTCCATCATCGATTTCAGTAGAGTACTAACCGCAATCGCCAAGATGAAGGAGCACTATCTCGTGATCTATCTCTTCACTCAATTGGAAAAACTAGAGATCCCACACGATCTCTACAGCTTCAGTATCTTGATAGACTCTTTATGCAGATGCTCTCAGCTCTCTGCCGCTCTATCTTTCCTCGGAAAGATGATGAAACTCGGTTACAACCCCAGCGTGGTCACCCTCGGCTCCCTGGTTAACGGATTCTGTCAGGTGAATAGAATCCACGACGCAATGTCTCTCGTTGATCAGATGGTGGAGTTAGGTTACGAACCTGATGCTACAGTCTACAACATGATCATCGACGGTCTCTGCGAAAACCGGAATTTGAGGGTTGCGATTGACGTTTTGAACCATATGGAGAACGTTGGAGTTAGACCTGATGCCGGTACGTATAACTCTCTCATCACTGGACTTTTCAGCGCTGGTGTGTGGGTTGTCTCCGCTAGATTTCTGAGTGATATGATGAGGAAGGGGATCAAGCCGGATGTGATCACTTTCAGTGCTTTGATCGATGCGTTTGTGAAAGAGGGACGGATTCTAGAGGCTAAGAAAGTGTACAAAGAGATGGTTAGAAGATCGGTAGAGCCCAATGTTGTTACTTACAATACATTGATCAACGGGCTTTGTATTCACAGTCGTCTAGATGAGGCGAAAACCGCGTTTTGGTTAATGGTGAGTAAAGGTTGCTCCGCGAATCTTGTGACTTATAATACTCTCATAAACGGGTTTTGCAAGTCTATGAGGGTAGATGACGGGATGAGAATCTTCTATACGATGTTGCGTGATGGGTTTGTTGGTGATACGTTCACTTACAACACTCTCTTCCAAGGCTATTGTCAAGTGGGGAGATTCAGAGCTGCTAACGAGATTCTATGTCGGATGGTTTCCTGCGGCCTGCGTCCCGATATTTTTACTTACAACATTTGGTTGGACTGTCTATGTGAGCGTTGGAAGGTGAGAAAGGCGTTGGTGATGTTGGATGGTATGGAGAAGAGTGAGATGGTTATTGGTATTATCACGTATAATATTATCATCAAAGGGATGTGCAAGGCGGGTAAGGTGGAAGAGGCTTGGTGTTTGTACTGCAGTCTCCATCTCAAAGGAGTAATGCCTGATGTTGTAACGTACATGACGATGCTGATAGGATTGTGTAGGAAAGGGCTATGGTGTGAAGCGGATGAGCTGTATAGAAAAATGACAGAGGAGGGGTTTATGCCAATTGAGTGGAGGTATAAAAGAGGTAATTAGGATACACACCTTAGAGATTAGGAGGGGTTTATGCCAATTAAGTCTCCATAAATGCGTCGGACTATAAGTTAGGCTGTTGTACGATGGAAAGCAAACTATAAGTTAGGCATGAAGGATGTAATGGTAGACTAGGTGGGCACTCAAGCATTAGATGTTTGCAAGTGTAGTTTATTACATCAAGCTAATTTGTGTTGTACATAGTAAGCGAGTGCTATAACTTATATAATTTAATTTCCACTTTGTGTTGTAACATTTCATATGCAAAGTGTTAGAGAAATGACATTAATAAGTCATTAACAGATAAAAATATTAGAAAGTAGTTTTGTCTTTTGGATATTTGTGGAAAATGCAATGTTTCTCAACGGTGGATAAGTCTTACACGTACGCACTCCGTAACTGGACAAGGAGACGGACCTAACCACTAACCAGCACCAGCAGGGGAGGTACATCACGTAACGTTTTCTTTAACGAAGATCTAACCGTACACGTGTACTCTCTTCGATGTCCAACCATAGTCAACACCTGATCTGATTATCTTAAGACTGTATAGACCTTATATTATTTTCCAAAATAAATTGATTTTAAAAATAAATTAAAATCGTTATTATACGTGTACATAGCTCAACGAACGAGACACACTGAGTTCCGTAGCAGAGTCTAGTTCAAGCAGAAGGACAAGGTGAAACTCCATGGGGCACGAAAACGACACCGTTTCTGGGAATCACCATCCCGACGACGCTGCGTCGCCGGGATTCAAGCTCGTCGGATTCTCCAAGTTCGTGAGAAAGAATCCGAAGTCCGACAAGTTCAAAGTAAAGCGCTTCCACCACATCGAGTTCTGGTGCGGCGACGCCACCAACGTCTCCCGCCGCTTCTCGTGGGGACTCGGTATGCGATTCTCCGCCAAATCCGATCTCTCCACCGGAAACACCGTTCACGCCTCCTACCTCCTCACCTCCGGCGACCTCAGATTCCTCTTCACCGCTCCCTACTCTCCCTCTCTCTCCGCCGGCGAAAACGCGACAACAGCTTCCATCCCATCCTTCGATCACGTCTCTTGCCGCTCCTTCTTCTCTTCGCACGGACTCGGCGTGAGAGCCGTTGCTATCGAAGTCGAAGACGCTGAGTCAGCCTTCTCCATCAGTGTCGCTAACGGCGCCGTTCCTTCCTCTCCTCCTAACGTCCTAGACGGAGACGTTACGATCTCCGAGGTTAAACTATACGGAGACGTCGTTCTCCGTTACGTCAGTTATAAAGAAAGAGACGCCGTTAATTTCCTTCCAGGATTTGAACCCGTGGAGGATACTACGTCGTCGTTTCCGTTAGATTACGGTATACGCCGTCTCGACCACGCAGTGGGAAACGTCCCCGAGCTCGGTCCCGCGCTGACTTACCTCTCCGGGTTCACCGGCTTCCACCAGTTCGCGGAGTTCACATCAGACGACGTGGGAACAGCCGAGAGCGGGTTGAACTCGGCTGTCCTAGCCAGCAACGACGAGATGATTCTCCTGCCGATCAACGAGCCGGTGCACGGGACGAAGAGGAAGAGTCAGATCCAGACGTACCTGGAGCACAACGAAGGCGCGGGGCTGCAGCATCTGGCGCTGATGAGCGAGGACATATTCAGGACTCTGAGAGAGATGAGGAAGAGGAGCGGCGTTGGAGGGTTTGAGTTCATGCCTTCTCCTCCGCCTACTTACTACAAGAATCTCAAGAAAAGGGTCGGAGATGTGCTGAGGGATGAGGAGATTGAGGAGTGTGAGGAGCTGGGGATTCTTGTGGATAGAGATGATCAGGGGACGTTGCTTCAGATCTTTACGAAACCACTTGGTGACAGGTAAGAAAAGGACTCTACTCTTCTTTATGTTGTTAGATGGGGTTGTTGATCAGATGGTAAGGATGTCTTTTTGTGGTGATAGGCCGACGATATTTATAGAGATAATACAGAGAGTGGGATGCATGAAGAAAGATGAGGAAGGGAAGGTATACCAGAGTGGAGGATGTGGTGGCTTTGGTAAAGGTAACTTCTCTGAGCTCTTCAAGTCTATTGAAGAGTATGAGAAGACTCTCGAAGCCAAACAGCTTGTGGGTTGAAGAAGAAGAAGAACCAAACTAAAAGGATTGTAATTGATATGTAAAACTGTTTTATGTTACCAAGTATAAACCACAACTCAGCATTTTAAGATGTAAAGAACACAGAGACTTCAAAACTGTGAAACCAACCATGTTCTCAAGCTAGCTACAGACCAAACACTTGGCCAAAACAGAGAAATTAAAAGACTCTAAGTTAAATCAAACCATCTTGGAGTGGTAAATGTAGCAGACGACGCGCCACAGCTCCACTAGAATCAGCAGTCGCAGTAGTCTGAGACCATGACTTAAGCACAATGCCATTTAGTGGTTCTTTCAATCCAATGATCATCTTCTCAGACTCATCAATCTGTCTCTCTACCTCCACAATCTCTGATTCCATCACCACTGCTTTCTTCTCTGACAATCTCATCGAATCCTCCACAACCTTCTTCTCTGTTTTCCACTTCTGCAACTCTGCTTTTCCTTTCGAAAAAATCTTTTGATTCAACTCCGTCGTGTTTGCACCATCGTTATGTTGATCGGAGTCGAAGAAACTGTCATCCTCCTGCACCGTGGATTCACCGTTCAGGCTCCTCTCTTCCGCCACCTCCGGCAGTTGCGAGGGAAATGGATAAGCAGCAAACTATCTACGATTCAATAATGCTATTAGTGTGTTTCGGGTTCACACAAAACCAACGTTAACCGTTACAAATGGACGGTTTAAGAATCGACAAACCAATCCGATATGGCTAACCGGATTAAAATCCGGTTAGTTTCACATAAACCGATATTAATTAATTAAGTTACTTTAAACCGTGGGATCAGACAGACTTTTCCAGCTTCGACGCCTCAGTCTAATTTTGATTTCTCTCTTCAAGACGAGACTTGATAATCTGAAAAGTTAGATATCATTTCGTAGATCTTTGAATCTCTCGTTGCGCTTATCATAGCTGAATCAACGTTTTCTATCGGATTTACCTGGTAAAGTTTGAGTCTTTGATAAATGTGTTTTTTTTTTCTAGATCATGGAATCGAGATTTGTGATCTCTGCGTTTTTCTTTTAACTGTAGGAATTTTGATTCAGATATGAACTGGGTTCAACGAAAAATCTATCTTTACAATGTAACGTTCGGGCTCTACATGCTTGATTGGTGGGAACGATACCTCTTCAGTATCCTTTCTTTTTGAGTGCCTATGTGTTGTTCTTCTGCTTTTAGTTTCGGTTTCTAATCTGAGAATGTTATAGTCTTTGATCGTTGGAAAGATTCAAAGTTTTGAATTTTACATCGTTGGTTGGTGATGTGTATAGTAGCGCGGTATAAGTATTCACTCGTGTTGACGTCTGAAGCAATGTCTCTGTTCAATCTTATAGTGCTGTTAAAAGAGTTTCTGATGAATAGTATCTGAGATTAAGTTGGTAAAAATTTTACTAGCTCTCATTGGAAAATCAGTTTGGTGAGGAAATGTTAGATTTTGGAATTTTACAGGAACAATGAGATCTCTGCTTGTGCATCTTCTTTTGCTTTTTGGGCTTTTCCTAAACTTTTTTTCAGATGGTTTGGTGGTAGTCTTGATGTGGTTCGTAGCTTACAACGGTACACGCTACTTTTCAGAACTCTTCAAGAGGTAAAAATTAACTTTCTTTGTGCACATCTTTAGGATGTTGTTGGTTTTGATTAGGCGCTTCTTGTAGGCTGTCTCAGAACCTTGTTTTTTTTTTTTTTTTTTGGTTTGTCTAATTCCTCATTCCTTGCGTGTTCTTATATATTCTGCTTTGTGGCTTCAACAAGATGCATGGTTTCGTTCCCATGCTTTGTATGTTTTCCTAGGAATTTTTCAAAAACAGAAGGATAAGTCAAGCATTGCCTTTGATATTACCTTGCCTTCTCTTTCTCTTATGCATTTAGTTGGAGTAGAGATAGATACTTCAGACCATCTGGGTATTCCTTTCCAGGAGTTTAGCGGATTTGAGATACAAGTCTTTTAGTTTGCCTGATGAATAGTCTGCTGCTTGGTATCTGAATCTTCAAAACAATAGTATTCAGTATTTTATCTTAGGCTGTTCTGATTACCGTTTGAAGCTCTTTCCTGATAATTTTCTAATTTGCACTCACAGCTTAAGTACATGTTGTATAGGCATTTGACATGAAAGCAGGCAGTGTTCCTGACACGGTAGAGCCTGGAACCTCCCAAGGGCATGCACGTCTAGTTTCAAGTTTCAACGTATACCTACAAAACCTTTATGCTGCTTCGCTTCCCTTTCCGGCATCTCCTCTGTTTATGTTAGCTTTCCTCCAAAGTTCATTTGTCAATGTATCAATTTGTTTCAATGTTTTTGGAATTGACAGAACTTATTTATTGTTGACGCAAGTCTTTCTCTTGTATTTCCAGTCACTGTGAGACATGACCAAACCAATACTACAATGATTATGACTTAGTGCATACCTCTCAGATGCTACATCAATGCTCTATCATTTCAAATACCAAAACATATCATACGTAGTTGCAGAAGAGTTGAAAAAAAACTTATAGACCACAAAAAACACAGATCACTAGTTCAAGAAGGAACTCTGTTGTCTAAAACAATACAAAACGAACTCAGGAAGAGTCATTAACCCAATCCTTAGGCAGTGAAGACTTGAAGATCTGAGACAGAAGATGCTGATCCCTCTTGTCTGGTCTTTTAGAACCATACCCTTGACTGACACCAAGTTCAAGAGCTTCTCTTCCATCTTCAGCTATTCTTTTCCTAACAGCTAGCAAAGAACTAGCTGCTTCCTCGTCCTTGACACCATCTTCAGTAATCTCCTCCACTCCTGCATCTTGGCGTCTTCCGCCAGTTCCCCACCATTTGTTTGACACGGTTGCTAAACCCTTTGACGGGAATCCAGATTTGAACTCGTCCAAAGCTGCCATTGTCTTTGCCAGATTAGCGTTGTTAGCCCATACATTGGTGGAGGACTTGGCACTCTTGCCCCCACCCGTCGAATGCATCATAGGAAGTACCACTGTAATCAAAAATCGAAAACATGAATCAAAAGTGATTTCATTTTTGATCACACAATTACTGTTGAAGAAGACCCTAGAATCTTGGTAAGAACAAAGAAACCCTAGAAATAAGAACAAAGAGAGACTCAACGCTATGGGTTCCAGAAAAGTCCACAGCTTTTCCAATTGTGGGCATGAAAAAGAGCTAATCTCCTACGACTACTGCATCTACGAATATCATTAGTTCTATATTCTGAGTAAAACCAATCTGATTGTAAGAAGAAAGTTATATAAAACAGAGCTTACATACCGAGAAGAAGGGGGGGGGAGGTTTCGTCTGGTCTATATGGCGTTTTCCGACTTTCTTAATGTTGAGTTTACCTTTCTAGAGTGTACATAAAGAAGAAGACGTTCTTAGAAGGATGAAAGTGTAATTTCCTATGAACACTATTTTAACTTCTTTTTTTTTCTATTCTATTATTCACTAGGTGATTCTGTAACTATATTATACTAACTAATTAATATTTTATTTTCAATTTTGAATAACTTAATATTTTATATATAATTTATTTCAGAGATATATTATTATACTGTTTTAATTACACACATTTGATTTTAGAGATATATCATTACGTCTTAACTTTTAATGAATTACAAGAATTACAACTTTATCTTTCTCGTTTTTCTTTTTAATTTCAAAATTCAAATTTCAGTTTCAATTTTTTAATTCTGATTATAATTTTAATTTTCTTAATACAATATCTAAAACTACAATTTAGTTATACTAACTTATAGTTTTGTCATAATGAAATTAAGGTAAAACTGTGTTTTTGTTATACCAAATTATACTATTTTTTTGAATACAACTTGGTATAACTAGAATTCAGTTTTACCAGTTATATTTAGATAATAGTATCACTTGGTATAGTTAAGCTTAGTTTTAACAAATTGTACAGTCAAGTCAAATTGTAACTAAGATTCATTATGACTTGGTATACCTTTATAGGAAGATAAAAAAAACCCAAAAAGAATCGTAGAATAAGGTAGAATATGCAGTTTTTTTTTGTTGAAATCATTGAGAAAAAATGGATCGAAAAAGATGATAAGAAGAAGAAGAGAAATCGATAAAGAAAGGAGAGGAAATCAAATAAGGAAAAGTGGATCGAAAAAATGAGGATAAATCGAAAGAGAATGAAGAAATCAAAAAATAAAGCGAAAAAGAAAGAAACTGAAAAAGATAAAGAATGAAAAAAAAAGAGAATAGAGATGACAATAAAAAAAAATGAGGCGAAAGAGAAAAAAATTGAAAAAAAAATGAAGAACAGAAAACAAAATTAGATGAAAATGAAAATAAGCGTTAACAGTTAGGTTTCAAGTGATAAATAGAGATCAACGCGAATGAATATGAGGGATTCGGCTCAAATAATCGAAGCGCCAAAGGAGACATAAACTCCAATCAATACCGATGCCGAAAAGAGAAATCCTCTCAACATTGGTCGGATTCTAGAGCTCAAACAAAATACAACTCATTCAATTTAAATAAAAGATAATATGCCCCGTGCAAAGATAATACTAGTATATGATTAAAATACGATCCAAAATACAAAATACGAAATCAGCGAGCAGATGTTTGCGCCGCCGATGTTTTTTGAAATGCAAAAATAAAATGCATATATGAACAGCATTTGGCAGTGGTGGTCAATTTCCCGACAGCCCAATTCGCCCGCGTGGCCGTCGCCGCTTTTTGCTTTTGACAAATTTCAGGGTATACGACTGTTACAAATCTATCTTTTCGCCTTTCTTTTCAATTTCAAATTCAAATTTGAATTCTATTTTTTAAAATTCTGATTATAATTTTATTTTTCTTAATACAATATCGTAAAACTACTATTTAATTATACTAAGTTATATTTTTGTTTGAATGAAACTAGGTAAAACTTTGTTCTACTTATACCAAGTTGTACTATTTGTTCGAATACAACTTGGTATAAGTAGAATTCAGTTTACAATTATATTTAGATAATAATAGTATCACTTGGTGTAATTAAACTTAGTTTTAACAAATTGTACAAACTGTACAGTTAAAACCAAATTGTAATTAAGTAACATTATAACTTGGTATAACTTTATAGTATATACATATTGGTTTCATAATTTTTGTAACTGTCAAGAGAATTGAAGAGAAGCTGAAAAAAAAAGAATTGTAGAATAAGGTAGAACATGCAGTTCTTATGGCAAAATCAAAGAGAAAAAAATGGATTGAAAAAAAAGAACAAGAAAATGATAAGAAGAAAAAGAGAAATCAATGAAAATAGGAGAGAAAATCGAATAAGGAAAAGTGAATCGAAAAATGAGGATAGATCGAAAGAGGATGAAGAAATCGAAAAAGAAAGAAAATGAAAAAGATGAAGAATGAAAAAAAAAAAGAGAATAGAGATGAAAATGAAAGAAAAATAAGGCAAAAGAGAAAGAAACTAAAAATATAAGAATGGAAAAAAATAGAGATGAAAATGAAAAGAAACGTAAAAATTATGTTTAAAGTGATAATGTCATCATCATTTAGTTAGGTTTTCAATTCAATTTGAAATTAAAACTAAATAGAAATAAAATAAGTTTTGGAGGAGAGTATATAGAAATAAAAAATCATTGGGAGAGGTGTATATGATCAATTGATTCAATTCAAACCAAGATAAGACTGCAATGGATGAGAGAACCAAAAATATGTTAATGTTATTTTTGTTATTTACACCTAAAAATGTATCCATATTATTTGTACACCAAATAATCGAATAAAAACAAAATAAAAAATTACATCTATAAAATTAAATAATACATATAAATTAAAATTCAATATTCTTCCTATTTAAAAATAAAAAATACATCAAATTATATATCTACTTATAAAAAAAATTCATATAAATTAATAAACTATCGTAGTAATTTATAGAGTTTTGTTGGATAGCGAAGGTGTATCTTTTAGAGTTTTGTTCTTGGAGAGCGAAGGTGTATCTTTGTCTTTCTTTCCTGCGAGGATCATAGAGATCTGGAGACCGCGACTGAAGGCTTGGTTAAACAGCAGTCTCGTTTGGAATTCAGACACGAACGGGAACCAAGATAAGACTGCAATGGGTGTGAATATCACGAGCCCCATTATGTACTCGTACGCTCTCCCTAGCTCTTTAATCGAGTCCCATATTCCTATCCCCTTCAGCACGCCACGCAGCGTTTGCCCGATCTTCAGAACACACAACAAATACCAAACACATTATTAACATGCTTAATTCTCATCAAAGCAAAAAAGCTGTGTGGAAGAAACTTACAAGAAGAATGGCCCAGCCTGTAGGCAAGAAAGCAAGGAATGAAGCGCATAGATCTGAGATGGTAAGGCCGCAGACTACAAATAATACAGTCATGACTGACAAGAAACCGAGGAAGAGAAGCGCCTTGAGAATCCTAAACATAACCTGAAAATCTGTACCGAATTTTCGTCTACCCATCGACACCATCTGTCAAATGATTTGAAAAAAAAAACAATCATCAATAGACTATTTCTAAATATAGATTTGGCTAAAGAAGCTTCTTGGAGCCCTTCTTTACCTTTAGGACGAGGAGAACTGCCAACAAAACACCCCAAGAGAGTCCATAAACCTTAAAAGAAGAAAGGTTCAGAGTTATTAGCACTCTTGAAGCTAAAAGAGGGAAGTGAAAAAAGAGAGAATATTATTAATACCAAGAATGTTGTGTCGCCATGAGCGACGTTGAGGTGGTAAACTATGCCATACTGGTAAAGGAGGAAACGCAGTGCGAGAAGTATCTCAAGAACCCTTCCTCTTAAACTTGTGTGCTTCAGATGTTCTTGCTCTGACTCCCACCACGATTCCCAACTTTTTTCAACGACGATTCCAATGCCACCGCGGTTCCCCATCCATCTTTTCCAGTTAGTCCAGTCGTCCACCGTCTTTTGCCACTCAAACCCAGATGGGTTGAATATAAACGGAGCAAACAACCAAGAACTCACCAGGAACCACATCGAAAACGTGATGTATAGATAGAGACTCGAGCTACGGTACGAGTGCCCATAAACTTGATAGACTACTAGTAGTATGACCAGCTCAAGTCCCTTGACGAAGTGGCTTCGCGAGTATAGTCTATAGTTCTCGGCAAACTTAGCATGGAAAACAACAAATCCACGACCAGTTGCTCTGTACTTGGAACCTCCATGCAAAATCGTCCTCCCAAAGTAATGTGCCTTTGTTCCCAGCTGAAACGTAAAGAAAACAGAGGCGAGCTGAAGCTGCATGATGATGAAATCACCCAAGGCCGTGCGGAACCCTTTCTCTAGGCCAATCTCCATAACCATTGGTAGAACCATCAGAATACCTAGCTGGAAAACAGTTTGGGCTGCTAATGCCTGCTCGAGGGCTTTGGACTGATGCACAGTTGCACTTTGCAGAATCTCCTTTTCCAGTCCGCTCAATACCAGATAAAGACGCCCATAAAGAAACACATATACTGTGACTACCGTTATCTGAAACATAGAAAAATACATTTTTTTTATTACTCCTTGTATAGGCCAGAGCAGCTACAAGAGGAAGTAAACTATTCAGTTAGGCATATACCATGCTACTGAAATAGAAACCAACAGTGGTGAAGTAGAAGGAGAGCATCCTGAAAAAATCAAAACGGCGTCCAAGTCGGTAAACGTCACGACTTAGTGTTTGTTCTCCGTTACCATTCGCAACTTTGGCTTCAAAAAAAGAAATCTGATTCATCCCTACGTCACGCCCTTTCCCTGCTTGGATGTACTCGTGATGTGTGATGTACCCCCCACGAAGTGTTGAATTGTACCCTGGATGTTACCAATGATTAGCCATCCATCACCAAAAAAAAAGAAGCAAATTTAACGTTTGTCATAAAAACTCTTCTCTACCTGCAAAGATATCTTCGCTTAAGTTTATTATCTTGGAAGCCTTGCTAATGCCTCCCCTTGTGATGTGGAAGATTCTATCAAATATATCAGGATGGCCATAATGGAAACGCACCCTGTGAAATAAACGTAAGTTATACAATGATTCAATGATGCAGAGACTGCTGCTACTTTTTAGGTAAAATTCGAAGCTACAAAGGAAGGATCTTTTCCCCTAGTCACAAGATTATGAGAATACCTCAGAGGATTTGCCAGAACACGTTGGCCAATGGTAACGAAACTTGTTTCTTGATTCGACATGAACCAAGCAAGTGATGAAACACTGTGGAGTCAGAGAGAAATCAGACAAGGCAGATTTAGTAAAAAACGATGCTATAGTGCCAAAAAAGGTGGAGACATATTCATTAACATAAAAAACAACCGTATAAAGAATCTCATACCTTCCTGTAAATATGTGTTCACGAAGACCCAAAATTGTGGGATTTCTCTTGCCACGACGACCTTCATCAAATTCTTGTAGCACATTTCTCATTTTGAAAGACTCTTCAAAGTAGTTGTCCTGGTTCATGTCTATGGTCTGAAGTGCTTCACCACGAGTGAAAATGATGGCATGGTTCTGATTCTCGGGCTTTCCTTCACCAATTTCAGTAGGTTTGCCGGGAAGTTTGATACGATATATTTCCTAAAAATCAAAGAACAAAGTTCAGAGGAATAACATTAGATTATCATATGTGGTAAGGCCTATTTATGTAAGAAATTATGAATACAAATTTGCCTTATTTTACCTCATCTAATTTGTTACCTCCTTTGAGCAGCACGGAGTAGAATACTTTCTGCGATTTATCATTAATTATCTCCTCCCTTTCATCTATATAGGCAACACGCAAGGATGGATACCTAACAATTATGTATAACATTAAAACTAAGCTTAAAAAAATGAACATGAAGGTTTGATTTTCAAACAGTGGCAACTTTCTTACTTCAGCATGAGCTGTAAAATGTTATTGTAGCGATTTCGATCACTGCCTTTACTTGACTTTTTCTGGTTCCCATAGATTTGGCATGACACGACATATGTGAATTTTAAATCTGCAAGAGCTCGTGCACGGTTCATAAATTCTTCATTTGATGCTGAGGAAAGGTAGCCATCATCGGTAGCTGTAAGATGAAAAAAAAATGGAGCTCTTTAAACAAACGCAGTAGTGGAGGATACTCAGCAGAAACGAGAAACAGTAAAATCTGTACGTTTGAAATAATTCAAAACTGAGAATGGAGAGGAAATACAAACCAATTTCTCCAGTGTATTCCTGGAAACATTGAATTTCAAGAGCCATTCTGTAGTACATCATTCCCCTGACTAGTAATAGTAAGGATTTTTAATACATTAGCGATCACAGAAGAACGTATACGTATAAGTAAAATCCCACAGCATTCTGATAGCATATACCTGTCCTTGAAAGGGTCTGGCCTCTAAACGATACCCATTCACGGAGCTGGTCTGTCTTTTCTTTGTCAGAAAAATTCCGTTTGGGATCAGTTACACGTTCGAAAAAATTCGCCCAATCCTCTGTTAAACAGACATTTTCATTGGGTAAAACTTCAAAATATGTTATAAGAGACGTACAAAAGCATCAAACAGAAACTCACCAGGATATATTCTCTGTAGGTAGAATAAAATAGATATTCCATCTTCATTTTCCTCGTTCAATTCGTCCTCCGAATAGAGAACAGCTTCTTCGTAATAAGGAGTTAAGACACTAGATACAAATGTGGAAAATAAATGTTGCTTAGAACCTATCTAAGACCACTACCACTTTGATTTACCAAGGTTTCAAAGGTGCGAATCAGTAGTAATTTTATTCAGGTATTAAGCTAAACATTTACCTAAACGATAGCATGTCACGAACTCGAGGAGCGTCTGGCATATTCATGAACAGGGAATTTGCAAAGAATGTCATACGACGACGAGCTTCCAAATTTTGAGGGATATTAATAGCAGATTCTTTAAAAGTCACCAGTAAAAAAAGTCTTACAACCTACAAAGAAGAGTATGAAAGAATGAGATCAAAAGCAGTAGACATATTTGGTTGTTCACAGCAGACAAAAAATAGATTGTCTACCTTTTCCCTCCAAGATGTGTCCTGATTATGAAGATTTATCTTTTCAAACCTTTGTTCTTTCTTGCCGGTATTAATATCACCACTCTGAAAATGAACCCTCTTAAGGATTCTACAGGTAGGAAGGCAAAGCATGTTATGAATATTTCATAGTGATGTTTCTTATTAGGATTTTACAAGTGGAAGACAAAAACCATGTTATATGAATATTTCATAGTGAAGTTTTCCAGGCTTAAGCATATAAGGATTGTTAAAAACAAGAACGAAAAAACAGAGGAGCTTCTGTTGCATAGAAAATGATCCAAACTTTCACATATGAACGATCAAGACTTACTCGTGACCGTCAACCATAATATCCTGCGTGATGATTTCAATAATGTCTTGGAGAACATTGATTATCTGAGACTTGTAAGTTTCATCTCCCTCATTACCATTGAGCTGTCAGCACGACCAGATTTCATTGAGTAGGACGAACATTAAACACACACAAAAAGAAAGTATTGGTATTGAACGAGAAAAGAATTATATTTTCACGTTACCAGGATATCTAAGAACTTCGCAAGCTTATCACTGAGCAAAGGCATACCACTCATCCTGAATTTACTTAAAAATTTATGTTGTTGAATGCTAACATCGATTTCATAACAAATCTCCCTTATAATCCTATATAGATTAGGAGACAGCAGTGGAATATAGTTAGTGCATAATCAGATGTAAAGTAAAGTCTGATCATGACGGAAGAAACACGATTCACACCTTTTATCAGGTTCATCTTCAAGAAGACCATATATAACGTCCCTCACCGACTCATAAGCTTCAACCACTGCATAATGCATATAGTATTCACTTTTAATCTTCTTGAATAAATCAGTGTCCTCCTTTCCCTTGAAATCTTTGGCCATGTCTAATGCTATTGGAATCTGTCACCAAAAAGGAACAAATCATCAAGAAGAGATAATGGACAGGACGAAGATAATCCAGAGATATCTGTATAACTTACTTTGCTAGCAAGCAAGAAAGGAGGCCACTGCAGAACAGTAACATCTTTAGAGGACGAAGGTACAAGTAGCAAATTTCTTTCCCTACGCAACAAAAAAACAGGCAACATGAGTAAATATCTTAAATGAACTTAGGGGGTTAGTGTGATGAGTCTATATTATAGAAAAATTCCACAAACTCATCGCTGATCAGATCCTCATCCCGCATAGTAGATACGAACTTATTCCACATCTGTGAGAACCTCGCAATGTCTCTTTCGTCTACGGCTTCATCCTGCATTACTCAAATGTTCCATTTGTCACCCATAATATGATAATGGTTGGCGTATAATTTCTTAACAATTAACTTTATATGTATGATTAGTACCAAGTGCTTTCTCTTTGGATGGCCTGGAGGTAATGGTGTAAGTTTACTACAGAAAGCAGATGGAATAAATCTAAACCTGGACCGCAACATTCCAAGTGTACGAATCTACACACACAAGCAAATGGAGATAAAATAACTAAAGAAATTTTGCCGAGTGTAGGGTTTTAACCTAGGGAATCAGTATTTTCATAATACTAATAAAAGGGAATAAGAACAAATTACCTCCCCAAGATGGCTGAAAGCTCCAGAGATCCCACCAAAGAGAGTGGAGAATATGGCATACCATATTTGCGTATCCATAAAATAAACCTAAAATATCAATGTAATTTCAGGGTGTTAAGAGATATTCTTGCCAGTTTATTTAATAAAAATAACTTACCAAGACAATCGGACCCCATATGGAGATAATCACACCAACGTTATGAGTGGCTACATGAACATATGAACATAGTTTAGAATGAAACGAAGTTAACAGCAGTAAATATGGACACTATGAGTAAAATGATCTTTACCATTTGGAAAGAACTCATGCCACTGATAACTTATGCCATCCATATCCCATATTAACTTTGTTGGCTTGACAAGTGGTAATATCTGTCCAGGGATCATCAAAAAAAGTACATGTTAAAATATAACTGTAACAAAAAATGCCTATATAGCAAGTGTTAGATGATAAATAGGACTACAATCCCCCGAAGTAGTAAAGGACTAAGATACTAAATGAGGATATTACTAGAGATAAACATGAGTTTATGCACCTCAATAGTAAAAAGAAAAAAAAAGATGATTTATAAGTATCAGCATAAAAAGCTAATGCACCTCCACGTAGTAGCTGAATGCGAGCTTGCTAAGTAACAGCATGACCCAAAAGAACGTATACCTGAAACAACATAAATTAAAAAGAATTAATCATGAACCATACACTAACTTGTAATCAATATTATTATACCATGTGCGGTGTGTAGTATGAAACAATTAGCAAAACTATATTAGTAATGTATCCAGAAAACGATGACTTGCTGAAGTTTTTCTCAGGATGCCTCAGAAAGAGAATTATAAGGGAAAAATAGAGACCAAAACTACAATGAATAACATCATTTTTCTTACTTGAAAAGTGCAAACATTTCTTCATGCATTCCTCTGCCAACATACAATTTTGGCTGAGCCCACCACATGATAAATGTGACAATTCGCGTATTTGATCGCTCCATGATTCTACGCAGAGGTGGGAGTAAGAAAAACACAGCGGCCAAAATATTTGGTAAGACATATAATGCAATAGCATAGTTGTACGACGACTGGTGAAGCCAATTCCCAATCCAATTATCGAAGAACTTTATCAGTCCAGCTGGATTCTGCACCGACTTCGAGTAAGTAATTGGCAATATGATGGCCCACATGGCTGCCATTAAGAATTTTGTGATGTAGCGCAGAATTTGGGTAAACTTTAGGCTTTTCCAAGCACCAAAACTAAGAATTACGTCCAATGTCGCTGCATTTCATAAAACAACAAATGATTATGCCAATGGTATTGGATATTCAGCATAGGGGTAATGTCAAACTGAAACGGAGTTAGAAGTTACCTTGTAGAAAATTAAGGAAAGCTGAAGTGATGAAAATGGTCAACACATTTTTAAACACATCCTCAGAAAATATGTTAAGAATAGATCCTGATTGGCTCCATGCAACTATTATCATAATCTAAAAAATCATAGAATTACTACATATATTATCAAACAGAGCAGAAGTAGAGTGAGAATTTTAAATTAGATTCTACCTGCAGAGACAACCCAAGGAACATCCACATTCGGTCAAAAGTTCGATAGAGGTTCCAAAACGTTCGAGCTTCAACAAAATTGGTTTTGGGTTTCCTTTTTCCATGAGAAACTTGGTCGTGCCTCTGAAATTATTAAAAACTAGTACTAAGAAAACGTCAAGATTAAAGATAAAGATCAAAAATATTACTAAGAAAAATTAAAACCTCATTCGGACGTTGTGAGATCTCATCAGAGTGGATGAAAAAATCTGCCTCAGATTTCATCGGCCAGTCCAGCCTAAAACACCTCTTATCCCTATGAGACGGTAAAAATGAATTTGCTCAGATAACAACACATGACTAAAACATAAAAACCAGATCAAGCTTGAGTTTTACTCACCAAAAGTACTCATTGAGATCATCGTAGTTTCTCCATTTTGAATGGCTTGCCTTTCCCATTTTGTTTCTCTTGACTTCCTATTTGCCACAAAACGACCTGGTCTTCTTAGTGAACTAATACGTGAGGGAAAAAATGAAAGCTAGAACAGAAACTTACATACCTTGCGCAGGACCTGGTAAATTGGTGTTATAACATTCCTTAAGAATGCCTCATCGTCAGGTGCACCTGCCTCATATGTGTCCCCAGTTACAGGGTAGGCATTGCTAAACAGAATTCCATAGACTGCGTTCGCCATCTTCACAAGAAAGTTATGTTTTTAAAGATGGTTACATATAATCTTACAACATATTAGTATGAGAACACATCAAAGAACCGTTCCTTAGAAATCTCAGTTGAAAGGGCACCGTGATTTCAAACTAGGATTGTCTAACTAAAAGAACCTACATTGTGGAATATGTAGCAAAGGCATTCAGGCATGAAACGGACATTCGATGCTTCACCCCATATGAGAAGATAAAGGCCAATATACAAAAGGCTCAACTGCTGTTCATTGCAACCTGGAGGAAACCTGCCAACCATCCACCAATAGAAACTTTAAGGTAGAAGGGATGTGAAGGAAAGCTTTTCGAAGTCCCAAGAGCGTTAAGAACATGATTTATCAAAGAGAGAAGATCATTATGATACCTGAGAAATGATTCAATCCGCAAATAATTGCACCATGACTTGTAATTCTTAAAATATTTTTCCAATAGCTTATTCACGGTGCTAGGCTTCACCTAGATTTTTATTTGTAGTTAGTAATTTGTGTGTAATATCCTCCAGTAAAAAAAAAGAAGCTTTGTGATATCCCACAGAGTACTTACCTCTTCATAGTTCTCGAGATCCCTCTTTCTCACATCAACGTTGGCAAGTAGCAGTATGAGATGCTCCCGCTGATTAGCTACATTTCCTCTCTTTAACCATGAAAAACAGGAAACTTAATCAAGAAACTTTTCACTACAAGAACTTAGAAAGACCAAAAATGGCGAGAAAGAAACTTATACCTGAAATCCAAAAACCAAAGCAAGCCACTCGAGAATATCATTGAAAGTTCTGGCTTTTTCCCTCTCCACTTCGTTTGGGTTAGTCGAAGCTGAATGAACTCTTGGCTGAGGAAGATTTTGCACATTACAGACAGCACGAATGGCCGCCTTAATCTAAAATTTAATTGGAAAAACATAGGTAAGAGCTCAGAATGACACTAATATTTGATGAAAAGCTCAAGTAAGCAAGCAAACTCTGCACACGCAACCTCAGGGAGTTTCATTATTTCGGCTTTTGCTCCTCCAACATCCACTGGAAGAATGTTGTAGGGCTCATAGTGATCCTTCTTTCTTTCAACTTCTTTAGCATACATGTGGGTCTACAATCCAGCAAAAAAAAAAATGTCAAAGTGCTCACAAAGACACTCTTAAGGAATAATCTATTATACAAAGGGGAACACACTAATCAACCTTTTCGTCTATTCTTGCTGGATGAATCACAGTCTTTAGAACATCATACAAGACTGTCGCCATCTGGTAAAGCTTGGCCATCTCCTCCCTATAATAAACAAAGTTACATAGACACACACACAAAAAAAATGTAATGAGTTGATTACAAACTCTTAAAGAAGAGAAGATTACTCACGGTGTCTTTCTCCCTTCTCCATTTTCTATATTATCCACATAGAAATTCTGATAGTACGTCTGTATTTCATTCGGATCACTCGTAGGTTCCTCCTACAACAAACAAACAAACAAAAATTCAAGAACCAGAATCTCAAGGTACGCTCGATCAATTCATTTTAACAGTATACTATATACCTCTTGTAATTTGTGCAATAGATAGGTTTTGAATTGACGGACGCCTCGTCCACTTGATGTTGGATCCATTTTATGAGCCTTCTCAAACGCATGGAAACGACCTAGCAAGATTGAAGAGTAAGCCACAATGCTATCTCAAACTCTATCTACGACACTTAGCACAGAAAAAGAGTAAGAAAAAAAAAATCATACAGAGGTAAGCAACTCTGGGGTTATCTTCTTCAATATCATTAGCTACACGAAGAATAGGAGCAATTGCAGCGAGAGAAGACGGCACGAGCTCGCTATCGATGATACTCTCGTCTTCGTTAGGCTCGATCATCATCGTCCCGGCTCGAGTCATCCTCCGGGAAAGAGATCGAACAGGTTGCATCTGCGGCGGCCTCCCATCGTCGCCTCTTCCTCCTCCACTGGTACTCGCCATTTTCCACCGGATCAAGTTCCTCTTCTTCTTCTCCGACAATACTCGAAATGTTTATTATAATACTCATCGGTGAATTTATACGTGCAGAGGGAATGAGATGCTGAGATACAGAGAGAGATGGAGATTCGTTGAGTGGGGTTTAGGGTTATCCGATTGCTCTGTTAGGAAGAAAGGAATTGCGAGAGGAGGAGAAGAAGCTTTATATAATTGATTCACCCGCTCTTTTTTTCCCCGGAAAATTTGGAGAATTGATTCCCGGAGAAGTCGAAAGACGATCTGGCTCTACCGGGAATCTAGACTACATGACGTTTTAGGTTTTCACAAATTAACAGCGTGTCATTATAATGTGTATGTACGAAGATAATTAATTGCTGGTGTAATTTTGGGATATTCTTTCTACGAATTGGGCCAACTACTGGCCCATGGGTTTTCAAGGAGGGCACCTTTTACAGAAAAATGAAAAAAAAAAGGAGAAAACGTGTTAAAATCGATATATGGCCCATGCAGGTTTCGAACCTGCGACCTTCGCGTTATTAGCACGACGCTCTAACCAACTGAGCTAATGGGCCTTGACGATAATAGTGGAACAACTTATAACTCATTTGAAATTTTCTGTGAACTATCTCAACTAAAAGAAAAATACAAAAAGAACTGATAAGAATAACTAGGAAGTATGATTGGATTACATAACTTTGTATTGATAAAAAGAATAGTTTTCTACTTAATGTCCCAATTAGTTGATCTAGAAGCGCAACTTTGTTCTCTTTCATAATTTTGAGGTAAAGTAGACAAATAAAACTGAGCAATAAAGAATCTAATCAATACTATCTTTAATTCAAATTAATAATGTAATCAAAGTTTCAAAATAAAAAAGAATAATGTAGTCATTTATTAAGTAATAGCATAATAAGGGTCTATATGAACTTATGAAGTGTGGCATTTGTAGGAATATAAGAAAAAATAATTGTTGCATTGTCTTAGTGGATTTCTCTCTAAAAAACGATAGACCGTTGATAAAAATGTTTCAAAAAATGAGGATTTCATTCATTCCTTACTCTTATTAGATAATAGTATTATCCCATTCTTCAAACTATTTACCAAATTGTCACTATCTCCACTCTTGTATAAGAATGTACCATGAGTGCACTTATTCCATCAATTTCCAAAAAATTACTGAATAGAATGGAGTAATCATTATGTCGATTTCAAAAATAAATAAATAAAATACAAAAATAATTATTCTGTGACACATTTAATGGGGAATGAATATATTCCATTTTATATTTTCAATTTGTGTTATTTCATTAATTTTTATTCCGTCAATTCTAAACATATCGTCATCACGCTGAACAACATAGGAATTATCATCGTGGATATACCAGCCAAACAAAATGGTGACTTTGAATCTCATGTTTAGATGTTTTTCGAGTTGTTGAGAGTGACTGGTAGTGATACAGAGAGTGTGTCTAGTGTTTAATACACGTCAGATGTTGAAGACGACTACTCATTTCCTTAATTATTTATTAATGTGCTAGTCGGTTGATGCACCTGGACGACATGGAATCTTTCTTCTCGTGAACAATTCATTTTACGAACGAATCTATGCTCAAAACGAATAGGATAAAATGTAACACATGGATCAAAGTACTACGACCAATTCCAAATCAAGCAAAAACTCAATGATTTTGAGCTCAAAACAAAGTTAACGCATTGAAGAAAAGTGAAGTCCTATAAAGCTGGATCGGGAGTGATCTCAACGTTCATAGATCCTCAGAGTTCAGAGGGCAAATCAAATATTGTATAGAAGACGAAATTGAGAAGACAGGCCTATAAGGGCATATTGGATCTTTTCGGAGCTGCTGTAACTTTTTGCGCTTTTGAATTGATTTCAGATCTTATTGGAGCTGCTGTAACTTTCTGCTCTTTTAAATGGATTGCAAGTCGCAGCCACACTTGGGTTGTTGGAGTTTGGTGAAGTTTTACGGAAACATTACCGATCATCGGATCCAGTGACAAATGCAACTTGCATTCTCTTATAGTATTGTAACAGTAAACTTTACTAATATTTAATTTTTTTAATTGCCTTCCTCAGAATATTATTTGTCTTTTCAAAATATTTCTAGTTAAGTTAGATTCAAAAATATCCCCCCTCTCTCTTTTGCCCGGCAAGCATCTTCTGAACAGGGCCTTTTTATGAGGCAGACTTCAACCAACAACGAGGTACCACATTGGATTCCTTCTTAAACCATCGTGAGAGATATCATGACTGCCAGATTCTCTATAGCTTTGTTCACTGTTTTTCTTGTCTTCGTTCAGGTTATACATATCAGACTGGAAGAAGTGACAACATAATATTTTTCTAGTCAAGTATCTTCTGCACATGGTTTCTTCTTTATGAGAGCATCTCCAAGAAGGAACCTCATTTTGAGGGTGGAGAATCCTCAAAATGGGGATTTGAGAGTGGAGTGCTCCAAGAAAAAACCTCAAATTTATCTTTGAAATTTTATGTAATTTGTATCTTAGTCCTTAACTTTAATATAAATTAATTATAATCCTTAAACTTTATAGAGATAGATAATACATACACGTTAAAAATATGAAACACAATATTTATAAATATAATTTATTACAACACAGAAATACATAGTAATAATATAAAATCCAAATTAATTCATAAAAAATACAAATTATTCACTATTGTTATTTTTATAAAGTTCCCATATATGATCAATTAACCCATTCCGAAGTAAAAATATCTTTTAAGTAATATTTTTTATTTAATTTAGTTTAACATCTTTATATATTTTATGAATTAATAATACACACACACATATATATATATATATATATATCTGTATATATAAGATATATTTTAATATTTAAGTGAAAGTTTTAAGGATTAAAGTGATAAGAAAATTATTACAAATACAAATATATGTGAATTACAAATCTATAAGGACTAAAATGAAAAATAAATAGTGTTTTGAGGGTTTGAATAGCTCAAATTTGAGGTTTCACTATTCAAGTCCTCAAAATTTGAAGCTTTGAGGGTCTCTTGGAGAGCCAAAAACTTCAAAATTTAAGGGTTTGAAGGCCTCTTGGAGATGCTCTGAGACAGGCTTCAACTTGTGAGGTACCATCTTGTCTGGTGATTCAAACTGCAAATGATCCTATACTTTTCTTTTTTGAAGTAGAGGACCATACCACATGACTGCTGCCTCGACCAAGTGCTCTGCGACCAAAACAAATGGCTTCTTCTTCTTCACAACAATAATTGGTTCTCAAACCTGAGTACTCCCCACCGCTGTTTTTCAGGACCGCCGCAAAAGAAGAGTTTCCTGTTTCTTCTACTTGCCCTAAACCAGCTAAAGGAAAACTGGAAAAGTCCATATAAGCCTGAACTTCCCAAGCTAGCCAATCATTTAATCCTAAAATCTGATACATTTTACTATAACTCAATGTTCTCTTATACTGCAAACACGCAACCTGAATCTACAGCCAAAAGTACAGGAGCTAGCTAGCAACCGTACCTCAATCAAACACATCTCCCTGCAAAGCTTGTTTTCTTTTTGCAGAGACTGTTTGGTCTCCAAGATCGAATGTTGCACGATATGAACATAATAACTATGTTGTGGCAATATAGCTGCCAGCCAGTATAAGAGTGGAGGTCGATAAAATAAAGTAATACGTATCTTCTCAGTTCTCACATGTTTTCAATATGTTCCCATTACTCACACACTTATATGAATGCATTATGCAACGAAGATACTTACCATGCTTCTGCAGCTTGGCTGTGTGACACGTAGACGCACTGCTATTTATCAAAATGTTGATGCAGGCACCAAAGGTTCAATGTATGGATTTCACAAGAAAGAACTAGACTACAAGGATCAATCAAAGATTCCTGGTCATTCTCCAGCAGTGTGAACAAGGATAACGTTTCTGCTGAATTTATATAAGTAGAAACTATTAATTCTCTACAGCCCAACATCATGATTAGTAGTGGTTTTAGACCAGTCACCAGCTTATATATATGCTATCTAGAATATGACTAACACCCAATATATTATTTGCATTTAGTGATTCCAAAGCTTTAAGAGTTCATTGCATGTGTATACTATATTACGTTTGTGTGGAAGAAGAAAAAGAAAAGCAATAACTGATGAAATATATGTAGAATTATTCTGTTTTATTTATCACAGGGCATGCTCCAGTTGATAGAGTAAGCCATGCATGCAGGCAATCCATAAATATAAAACTAGAGAAGAAAATAAAACCAAAAAAAAAAAATCTCTTGAGTTCTCCATCTAAGTCCTAAAACTGGAAAAAATCTCAACCTAGCAATTATTATTGTAGTAAATCCGGAAGCTGTCCAATGTAATCAGCAGCATATGGTGTCTGATACGGGTATGAGAATGTGCTCGACGGTACATGATTAAGCTGATTGACATACATACCGTTATCATAAGACATCCACGGAACAGCTGACTGATTCCAGAAGAGAACCTGATTATGATCATAGCTTGGGATGTAACCATTATGGAAGGGCATATCCGAAGAAGGATACGAAACTAGATTCTGCTGGCACATCATAGGCATAGAGGCCGCCGAAGAATGCATGGTGGTGGTAGTAGCAGTAACCATCATTCTTTTCCCGATTCCGTACAGCATCCCTTTAGCAAACCTAGAGTCTTCAAACACTTGTCTGAGCTTGACAAACACAAGTGCAGTCATTAAACTGTCCGAACCAGCATGATGCGCTCTTCCCACGCGTGGGATATTGAGTAGCTGAGCTAGTTTAGATAAACCGAGGTGTTCACCGAGCCCGTCGCAGAATCCAGCCATGACCTTCAGATCGTAAACTTCCCCGAACACTCTCACGACCTCCGATGCAAACTTCTCGCGAGTCTCGGGTAGTTTTCCGTTGTTGAGTATGCACAGGACGTAGGCGAAATCGTACGCTCCTTGGAAAGTGACGAACTCCACGTACTTGTGAGAATACAACGCAGAAAGAAGCTTCGGGAAAAAGCCGTATTTGAACATATCCACTCCTTCGTTTCTGATCTTGTTCAAGTCCACGCCGTGCTTCTTCAGAAAATCGATCGAGTTCTCGTTGCGTGCGTCCGAAGGGTCGCCGAAATTCGAGAAATTAATCTCCCATACGCCTCCGATCTCTCCCTTGGCGTTGAAGAGAGTGAAGCCGCATTGGATCAGCTTGGACGATTCGACGTTAGCTTTCATGGCGTGGTAGCAATCATCGTCCGATGAGGATAGGAACGTACGGTAAGTAATGCCCGGGTACTCTGTGTCGAAAGCTATCAGTGGGTGTAGCTTGTGACATTCCATCAATCGAGCCAGCTCTTGATCAACGTTCCCCGCCCATACTGGCCTCGTCCTTGGTAATGCTGGCCTTGAGTGCTGATGATGATGATGATGATGATTCTCGTTCATCGGTTCTGCGCAAGGAAAAAATTAGGTCTCTTTGGTTAGGAAGAAGAGGCATGAGAATACGATAAGTCTGCTTTTGATTTGTCATTAGGGTTCTTATTTTATAAGGTATTTTTTATTTTTTTTATTTTCCTTTTTCTTTTTAATTAATAAAATCGGTACACCTCGGTTTCCTTATTTATCGGGTATTATAATTAACTAAGATGATTATCAAAGCTTGCTCCCCAATTAATTTAAACAATACATTGAGTGCGTTGTGATCTCGTATCTGAGCTGTTCAAATCCGCTCCAATTCTGGATATTCTTTTTTTTAATGGTGATAATAAGTTGGATTTTAGAAATTATCCTTTCTTCATTAAACTAGATTTTTAGAAATGTAGCTTTTACTTTTTACATTTTTAAAAATTGTATTCACATACAAAAGACAGTTTTTTTTTTTGGAAAGCTGGTTATACAAAATACAATTTCGAGATTTAAGTAAAAGAAGACTTGAGCCAATTTTATGTGTCAGAACTTTTGATGTGAAGGGATCTGTAAAAATTGATAGTTTGGAATTTTGATTGCTCGTTGCTTTGTACTTTATGTGTCTTTTGCTTTGTACTTTGTGTCTTTTACTTTGTTGTGCAAATTAAAGTGCGTCAATACACCTTTATTTGTAGCATGGTTGCTAAATGCTGCATGTGGCTTTCTCATTGTGCTACTCAAAAATCTCCTTCTTTTTTTCTGTTATTACGTAGTATTTAACTTCTAAAAAGAAAATAATAGCATGTTATGATTCTCGAGTCACATCTTTAATTTTTAGATGATAAAATACTTGAAATATTATATTCAAAATACAATTAGATAGAATCAATTAATGAACCATCAAATGTAATAAAAAGGACCTGAGGAAAACAAAAATCAGAGTTTAAGTGAAATAGCCGCGAGGCCAGTTGACAAGACATCTAAAGACACTCTTGTAACGCCTTCTTGAGATGTGAATCAACATGGATCACGTAGAGGTTTCTTTAAGCTTTTGCTTGGAAACGCTATTGCAGCAGGAGGAGTGTGTCTGCTTAAAAGTGGGAAAGCAAATGCAGCAGATGGACAAGAGGTTTCGTCGTCTAGCTAAGATGTCTTATTCTAGGTTCCTAGAGTATTTGGACAAAGGAAGGGTTAACAAAGTAGATTTTTATGAGAATGGGACAATAGCTATTGTGGAGGCTGTATCTCCTGAGTTAGGTAACATGATTCAGCGTGTACGCGTACAGCTACCTGGATTGAGTCAGGAGCTTCTCCAGAAGTTGAGAGCAAAGTATGTTGATAATGCAGCACATGATGCTAAAGAGCCTTATGATACCATGAGGACAAGCGATAGGTCTGACTTGGTTCATTCACTCAGATGATCCAACTCCAATCTCCAAACAGCAATTATTTGCAAGAATGGCTGGTGGACTCGGTGGTAGAGCCGCTGAAGAAGTCATCTTCAGCGCGCCTGAGGTGACTACTGGAGCAGTTAGTGACTTGCAACAGATGGCTAAGCAGGTATCTACTGCAGTCCTAGCTTCACCTTTTGTACAGTTAGCCTAGATTCTTTACATACTTGCAGATGGTGACAACATTTGGGATGTCTGAAATAGGACCATGGTCGTCAGAAACCAATGAGGATGATGGCAAGAAACCAATGTGTGAGAAGCTTGCAAATGACATCGATTCAGCGGTGAAGACACTATCTGACAGGGCGTATGAGAAAGCTTTGTGACATATAAGAAACAAGATTGTTGAAGTACTTCTCGAGAAAGAGACAATGTAAGGAGATGAGTTCCAAGCAATCCTATCTGAATTTACAGTAATTCCACCTGAAAACCGTGTTGCTACATCAACACCAGCTTCAGTCTGAGTAAAGAGATATTGAATCTCTATGTCAATCTTGAGATACTTACCATAGTGTGTAACTAGTAAAATCTTAATTTACCTAGTTGGAGTTTTTTTATAAAAAAAAACTTTGTTCAAACTTAAACATAATGGCTGCAAGTGTCTAGAATAGTTGTCTCAGATTCAGCAGTTGTCACATAGACTTACTTAAAGGGAACCTTAATGATGCTCTAAGATTATATACACACACCACTACAATGCATCCCTAAAGGAACATGAATCAAACCCTACACTTGGGACCTAATGCTTACCACCAGCTGCATCGTTCTCCCCCTTCTTCACCCACACCATAGTCCTTGTTGCCTTAATAACACGTGTAGACGACCAATCATGTTTCTGGTTTCTGTAATAGCCTTGTCTACTGTTCAATCTCATTGGTCCCTTGAACTCTCTATCTCTTCCTCCCTCTCCTACTCGTTGCTGAAACTGAGATTCTACACCGATCGAGTTACTAGCAGCAGCATTCTCTCTGTACTGAACTATTATCTCCCCCTGAGTTTCCGCATTTACCGGATTGTTCGATCCACACCTGACAACCTCCTCCACAGGCCCACCTTGATTCTTCTTCTTATTCACCTTCTTCTTAGACCATTTCTTCCTCGAATCTCCTCCATCTTCGTCCTTCTTGATCAGAATTGCAGAGACCTCAACTTCCTTTTTCTCGAGCTTCACCCTTGGTTCCTCTACGGCCTCTTCCCTCCTTCCTCGTCCATTAACCTTCTCCTTCACGCCTCTCTCTACAATGTCTCTTTCCTTATGTTTCCGCTCTTTATCTTTATTCCAACGCTCCTGAAGCTGAAGAATGGATACGTAGTTAGCCGGAATCGAAGCCACACTCTTCATCTTCCCATTACTTTCCGCCTCCTCCTTTGGATCTTTCTTTTCCTTTGCAAGCTCCATCACTCAATAAAAGAAAAGCCAAACAATAGAAAACTGGTAAAGCATTCGGACAGTAAAACGACAAATTACGTAAAGCCCAATGGGCTCTTCAACTGTAAACAATAGCCCATAAGAGAGGGACGCACGTACAAACATACATATGTAATCATCAACTTATCCAATTTGTAATAATAATCATTTGTTTAATACTAAATTACTAATACAAATGGTGATTAGCTTATCCAATTTAATTTGATATGTAATCAAAAATGAATAATGATGTAGCTCTTTCTAATTTCTGTACATACAACCAAAAATTGTTTATATTTAATTCAAGATTGATAATTCTTCCCAATATATTAAATTATAATTACCTTGACCTGATAAAATTTTATCTAAAATTTCTGATGAATATCTAATACAACGGATGAAAAAAACTGCAATGTTCAAGAATAGTATGAGAGAAAATTAAACAAAATTAGTATGAATTTTAAATATCAAGGTAGACAAGCAGTTAGCGGGACATTAAAAAAGTCAACCATAAGTAGAATTATAAAAAGTAGCAGTAATTTCTTAATCATCAGGAAAAAAATCTTATTAAAATTTTCAAATAAAAAAAGAAGCAGAAGGCGATTCTGAGCCAAAGCCCCGACAAAAGCTTTTTCGTCGTCATTATCTGAATCATTATCATCACAAACAAACAATAAAGCCAAAACACAAAAAAAAAAAAAAAAAAAAATCATTCGAATCCTCTCTCTCTCTCTCTAATCTCATCTCATCTCATGGCTGCGAGCTACAAAGTCGACGAAGAGTACGATTACCTCTTCAAGCTCGTCTTGATCGGCGACTCCGGCGTCGGCAAATCGAATCTCCTCTCTAGATTCACGAAGAACGAGTTCAACCTCGAGTCCAAGTCCACGATCGGCGTTGAGTTCGCTACAAAGACACTCAGAGTCGATAGCAAAGTCGTCAAAGCTCAGATCTGGGATACTGCTGGTCAAGAGAGGTACAATTACATCTTTACCCTTTGCGTAGTTGATTTCAATCTTATGAAACTCTTGGAATCATTTAGAGTGTTTGACTTGTTGTTATGTCTCTTTGTTAAACATGTTTGAATTGTTTTATGGTAGATACCGAGCGATCACAAGTGCTTACTACAGAGGAGCCGTAGGTGCGTTACTCGTCTACGACGTGACGAGGCACTCGACGTTTGAGAACGCAGCGAGATGGCTAAGGGAGCTGCGAGGACACACGGACCCGAACATCGTGGTGATGCTTATAGGTAACAAGTGCGATCTGCGTCACCTTGTGGCGATTAAAACAGAGGAGGCTAAAGCCTTTGCGGAGAGAGAGTCTCTCTATTTCATGGAGACGTCGGCGTTAGATGCGACCAACGTCGAAAACGCCTTCACCGAAGTGTTGACTCAGATTCATAAGATAGTGAGCAAAAGAAGCGTGGATGGATCGAACAAGGAAGGAGAAGGAGGAGGAGGGTCTTCTTCTGGTTTACCGAAGAAAGGAGAGACGATTAATGTTAAAGAAGAGGGTTCGGTTCTTAAGAGAATGGGTTGCTGCTCTAACTAGAGTGGGATTGTAGATTTGGTTTGGTCGGATTAAGGATGACTCTTGCAATAAAAAAAAAAAGAACCATGTTTATGCTTTGGTAACTTTGGCCTGTAAGGGCTTTTTTAAAAAATTGAATGTACATGATCGGTATTGTCTTTTGACACCCCTTCCACTTATAAACTTGATAAACTAGACGAATGCAAATCTTTACTCAAGTAGCCCTTTTAGTTTAACACATGACAAATGCAATTTCGTAAGCTGTGATTGTTACTCACGTATGGTTGCTGGCTTTTCAGATCAAAGAGAGACTATGTAAACCAGATATTTTATTAACATTCCAATCATATGTTGCATTGTAATTAGGCCTGCGGTTATTACCTGAACCAAAGCTGCCTAACCAAACCAAAAATTTTTGTTTTCGGTTGGTCCGGTTAGAAGATTCAGTTCAGTTTTGGCTACTAGAAAAATTCGGTTTTTGGTTCGGTAACTGGTTAGTTCGGTTTTCTATACAAAAAGGAAAATTTTTATCAAACAATACCAACTTTAACCAAAATTTCGAACCGAACTGACTATAAAACCTAAAAGCTTTGGTACAAAAATTTCGTAACCGAACCAATTTTTCCAAGTTCCATTTGGTTAGATTTCGGCCGCCCCGACCTAAAACGAATTCCAAGCTAACCAACCAGAACTATTTGACTGAAGAAACCAAACTCGTAAGCCTAGTTGTAATGGTTCTAGACAGCTTTGTTCAGTCTATGCATACTCTAAACACTAACTGCAGCATCATACAAAGAGGAAACTCCACTAAAATTTAACCAAAAACTCGTGAGTCGTGACAAACCAAATCACATTACCTTACTGTTAAGGTTCCAACACATTCTCAAGCTCAACACATCTCAAACTGATTCATAAACAGGCAAAGCCAAGCTCTCAAGCAACTTCAAATGAAACAACTTAACATTCTTCCACTTCCCAGGAATCGAACCAACGACCCCTTCCATAACCGCCACAACATTCTCCCCAATCTCCTTCCTCCCCATAGACAACCTCGCCACCTTCACAACACTACAAGTCCCCGTCCCGACAAAGAACAAAGCCGACTCACAAACTCTCTCCACCTGCTCCTTCCAGTTCCCGCTCCTCAAGTTAATCGCGATCGTCTTCTTGACAAACTCCTTCCCCAACAGCTTCGGCAGAATCGGCATCAGCCTCCTCTCCGCGAAGTACACCTCGTGGTGACGCCGCCGCCTCTGCTTCCCTTCCTCCTCCGCCTCCAGCTTCTTCAGCTCCGTCTTCAGCTTCGAGACCTTGATCACGTCGGTGATCGGAACGTTATCCGCCTCGATCTTCTTCAACGCCGTCTCCTTCGTGATCTTGTTCTTGTGTCTGTCGTCGATGATGAGACAGATCTCCGGAGGTGGGGATTCGGTGAGGTCGATGAGAGGGTGGGGGAGAGGGATCGTTAACGGATTGGTGCGATCGATCTGGGGAGGTTTCTTGAGGGTTACGACGAGGTAGACGAAGCCGCCGTCGCTGTTGTTGTCATCGAGGGGATCTGTGTTGGATTTTGAGTCCCGCCATTTTAGGAGAGACTTTAGGGCTCTGTTGACGTTCTTAGAGTCGATCTTTGAGTGGTGTAACGGCGGAGGAGTAGTCATTATCCGGTGAGAGTAGGGAGAAACGGCGGCGGGGAGAAGACTGGTTGAATTGCGAAATTAGGGTATTGAGCGAAACGAAGGGTTTTAGGATTGTTATCGCGATTCCTATGTTTAAATATTATACGCGTTTTAATGAAGCGTTCAGCGTTGGCGTTTCCTTTTTGTAATTTTAACGGCGTTTTAGCGTTTTCAACAGAACGTTTACTTTGTTATCGTTGGGTGATATAGTATAGGGATTAAAATGTCTCAAAATATAATAAAATAATTTTAGTATAATTTTCTTATTATGATTTTGAGATATACATAACTTAAAATTAGTATATAAAATATTTACATTTGGATTTAGATCGAGAATCTCACTAGACTGTTTTTTATCAACAGTCTCATTAAACATGACATGATTTTTTAGTGCCAAAACTATCAGTTATGCGTTGATTATAAAATATATAAAATAATCAGTGAATATCAGTACATTAGATTATCAATAGAGCAATACGCCTCCTCATTGGCTAATCATATATCCATTTAATTACGAAAATATTAAAAAAAAAAAACAGAGAAGAAAAGGAAAGAACGAGCAGTCCCAAACTAAAAAGGAAATTACAGAAAAAGGAAACAATCCTCTTTATAAATACTTACAATCCCTCTCCTCGTCTCTTCACAAATAAAAAACAACGAATCAAAGACTAACAATGGAAGGGGAGTTCGTGAAAGGAGATAGAGTTGAAGTATGCAGCAAACTAGATGGTTTCTTCGGGTCTTACTTCGAGGCCAAGGTATTGTCAAAGCTTCCCCACGGTTCCTTCTACAAGGTTAAGTACAAGAATCTTGTGACGGAGGGTGAAGATCCTCTGCCGTTGATCGAGATCATCTCCGCCGACGAAATCCGTCCCATGCCACCCAAATTATCTCAGCCGTCGACGTTTAGACGCCATGATAGGGTTGATGCTTTCGACTTAGACGCGTGGTGGTTCGGAGAGATCATCGGACGAAGAGGCGATACGTTCTCCGTTTACTTTCCCACGACCAATGATGTGTGTGAGTACCCACTCGAACGTTTAAGAAGGCATCTCGATTTGGTTAACGGACACTGGGTTTCTTCAGCGACAAGGCAACGATGAGCTTCTTAGATTCTGACATGTTTCTTGTCATTAATTGTTTGTCTTTATACTATTAACTAGATAAAGACTCTTAAATTCCACTTAATAAGTTTGTGATCAAAGACTCTATTTCTAAACAGTATTTAACTTTGAAAGCCACATTCCTTCACGAAATCAGCGGGAACACATTTGAACCCTCTAAACCGGTTTTACAGATAACTCTAGTTCTGTTAAGCACTAATTAATTTGATTATGAACATTATTGGTCGGCTAGTTTGGACAAGATCCGTCAGTGTCGCTCGCGGAGCACTAAGTGTCAATCGTCCCATGCTTTGCTCCCAAGTTAACATTCACGAACTAATTCCAAAAGTCAACTCTCTTCTCTCATCCCTCACATTTACAATTACAACCAATGAAGGGTAACGAATTATTCATTTTTCTTAAGATTGTATCTAAAAAAAAATTCCAGTAAAGATCAATCAACAATCAATATACCCCCATACGAATTATTTGATTATGAAAAAGAAAATCTCATAGTATAAATAAATTCAAATACATGCAAACGCCGGAAAATCATATCCATATAATGAAACTACAATAACTGGCTGTTGTGGATACCCATATGAAGCAACTTCTTCCCAGCTCATCTCTACACGCTTTACATTGAAAAGGTCGGTGCACAAATAATACCTTATTATCTTACGTTGGTCCCCAAGTTATTAAACAGTTTGGAATATAGAAAACTTATAATTTTATATCAAGAAAATAGGTGCGTAAGCTTGAAGACCAAGGAACACTATATATACTGCATATGCCAATGCCATTATTCATTCATCAAACTATTCAACGCAAACTACAAATCCTGCATCTGACTACTTACATTCTAAAATCACCAACATAAAGTTCAAAATGACGGTAAGAAAAAATTCATTTTGGTTTTGAAAATGTATATATAGTCTTGCATTTTCTAAATGTTTTCCTATTCGTATATGTTTTTCTTGTATATGAATTTAAACAATCTCTGATCCATCTTCAGACCATTGAGATGAGAGTTCACATGGATTGTGTGGGATGCGAGAGCAGAGTTAAAGCTGCCCTTCAAAAGATGAGAGGTGAAAACTCCTTGACCTCTGGCGAGTTTGCTTTACATAAATCATAGATTATATCAAAAAAAATTATTGTGCAAGTGTTGGACTTGAATTTACTTTATTTTCTTAAACTAAGGATGTTAAAAGTAGTTTGAGATATTAACTCTGTTGAATGAAAACAGGAGTGGATGAGGTAGAAATTGACATGGTGCAGCAGAAAGTGACGGTGACCGGCTACGCTGATCAGAAGAAAGTCCTCAAGAAAGTTAGAAAAACTGGTAGGCGAGCTGAGCTATGGCAGCTTCCCTTTAACCCTGACCACAGCTCTCTCCTTGGCGGCGGAAGCAATAGCACAAACGGCGGTTACTTCTACAACCCTCATGGCTGCAACGGCCCAATCAACCACCATGCACCTGTCCCGGGTTCTTCTTACAATTACTACAAGCATGGTTACGATAGCAACGACTACTCGTCTTACCAGCACCACCCTGTTCATGCCTCTATCTTCAGCCACCAAGCTGGTTCTAAGTTCAGCGATGAGAATCCTAATGCTGCTTGTTCTATTATGTGATTTTGCTTACTACTTATATTGTACGAGCGTAAGTATGTAATCATAATCAAGTTCATTACTTCCAAAAACTTTTTTTTTGTTCAAGTTTACTTCAAAAAAACTATGTATTCCTTTTTTGGGTATGTAATGTAACTTAAGCTCAATTGGTCAACTAATCCTGTTTTAATGTTTAAGTTAAAATAACTATCAGTTTCAATATGAATACAAGCATCAGTTCAAAAAAAAAAAATGCAAACAAGCAATACACAAGTTTCTTTTCCTGTGTCCATAGAGTGGCAACAATTAAAAAATACGTCCAAATTCTAATTAATTGATCTGTCACTCAGACAAAGAAAGCAATAATGACCATTAGATTCTTATTATCCTAACATCATCACAATCATACTTACGTATCAACCGTCGAGAAGTCTGTTTAACATATTGAGCGTATCTCCAATCACACGCACTGTCATACCATTTCTCCAAGTATAATGCATAGTTTTTATCAATGTAAACGTAATCACCCAATTGATATAAAAATTCCACCAATCACAAGCTATAAGGAGCATGAGATTAAGGAATAGTAAAATCTTAATCGGAAACTATCAAAGAGTGGTTAAGACGAGCAAGAGGTTTTAGCTGCTGCTTCATTCACAGATCTGATGCTCTTCACATTCCTCTTCTTCTTCGTCATCTTCTTTTCGTTTCCTTGCTTCTTTCTCTTGTTCGATTTCTGTTTAGGATTAGCCACCACTGCTCGAGTAGTGTCATCGGAGCTGATGATCTGGAGAGAGGTGATACAGCACTCCTGCCATTTGAGAGTTTCGATATCGGTAATCACTTGATCGAGCGTTAGGGAAGCTGATGATGATGATGACGAGACTGCGGTTTGATTCAGAGTCGAGCGAGAGAGATCTAGTAGATCCACTGCGTCTACTGCTTCTCCTACAGTTTTCTGATTCAATCATCCGATCAAAATTAACAGAATCGCAGAGAGATCGACGAAATCGGATTCAAACCAAAATCAAAATCGCAGAGACGATCGATCGATCGGAGGTTACCTTAGTCGAGTGGTGAAGCTTTCGGAAACCGTGAATGTGAAGGATCTACGGAGATGAGGATTCAAAGGTTAGAAAGGGAGGAGCGAGGAGGTGAATCAGATCTATCAGAGAGGGAAAAGAAAAATCAAAATACCTGATTGAGGTAGGAGCAGGTGAAGTCGATGGACTTTCCAGAGTTGAAGTAATCAACGTACTCTTCCAGAGTTATCTTCTTCTCTCCTCCTCCCTTCATCTCCTTCTTCTTCGTCTCTCTCTCTCTCGCTTTCTCTTGCTTGTTAGTTTTAGCGGTGAACGAAATATAAAGAGACGACAACTGTCACATTCAAATTTCGAAAATAAACAATAGGTGGGCCTAAATTGGGTTTATTAATAACAAATGGGCTTTAGAAGCCCATATAAAGATCAAGTTGGTGTTTGGTGACTAGTCAGAACCTAATCTAGCTTTCATTTTTTTCCATTTAAGTGCGCCTCCTCTAATAATTGAATTGACTCGTCTCGTCGTCGTCTTCCTCACGCGTTCTCCTCATCAGATTCTTCACCGGAGAGAAGAATCATCATCATCATAAAAATTCCCGCCAACCTCCCTCTCAATCATGTACCCTCCTCCGATGCTCGTCAATTGCTCCGGTTGCCGGACTCCTCTCCAGCTCCCATCCGGCGCCCGATCTATCCGCTGCGCTCTCTGCCAAGCGATAACTCACATCGCCGATCCACGCTCCGCACCTCCTCCTCAACCGCCTTCCTCCGTCCATCAGCCTCCTCCTCCTCACGTCCCCGCGCCTCTAGGTCAGCTCCCTCACCCACACGGCAGGAAGAGAGCTGTGATCTGCGGTATCTCGTACCGTTTCTCTCGCCACGAGCTTAAGGGATGCATCAACGACGCCAAGTGCATGCGTCATCTTCTCATCAACAAGTTCAAATTCGCTCCGGATTCCATTCTCATGCTCACTGGTAAGGATATGAGCAAAAACTCCGTGTGATCGTCCTTGAAACTAATTAAACCAATGTTCAAAAAATCGCTAACCGGTAGTTAAACCGGTTTTCTATGGGATTAGGGGAAGTCTAGACCGATTACTCGCTAGGCTGTAGTTAAACGGTTATGTGACTACCGCTCACAGCCTGCAGGACACCGATCCTAAACCCTCACCGTAGAAGGAAACGCCTCCACATCTACCGGTAGACCAGTAGATTATTGGTGCGCTTGGCATTCCTCGAACCTAAGACCTCACCTTTTAACCTCCAGATGAGTTGTCAGGCGGAAATCTAGAAGGATTACACTGATGTTCAAGAAATCGCTAGGCGTTAGTTATATGTTTTATATGAGATTATTGATTACTCGGAAGCTCTAGGCGGCGACTAGACCGATTTTTAGAAGACTGTCTAAAGTAAAAAACATTCCAATTTTATTATTTATTATTCTCATGATGTTAACTGTTGATGCAGAGGAAGAAACTGACCCGTACCGTATCCCTAACAAGCAAAACCTGAGGATGGCATTGTATTGGCTAGTACAGGGATGTACAGCTGGTGACTCGCTCGTCTTTCATTACTCTGGTCATGGCTCCCGTCAAAGAAACTACAACGGTGATGAAGTTGACGGCTATGACGAAACGCTATGCCCTCTTGACTTCGAAACTCAGGGGATGATTGTTGATGATGAGATCAATGCTACCATTGTACGCCCTCTTCCTCATGGTGTCAGGCTCCATTCGATCATCGATGCGTGCCATAGCGGCACCGTTCTTGATTTACCTTTCTTGTGTAGAATGAACAGGTTAGTGTTTAGCTTTGTATCACTTGTTTATCACTGGAGATTCTAATTTTGATTTTGAAACAGATCTGGGCAGTATGTGTGGGAAGACCATAGGCCAAGGTCGGGTTTGTGGAAAGGAACAGCTGGTGGAGAAGCTATATCAATCAGTGGGTGTGATGATGATCAGACTTCGGCAGATACATCAGTAAGTGTGGAATGAGTCTAAGTCACATGTCTTGCGTTTGTAGCTGTGTTACTCAGACTCATGATTGAAAATTGAAACCATTTGTGTGTTTGTGTGTATACAGGCGTTGTCAAAGATCACGTCTACTGGTGCAATGACATTCTGTTTCATTCAAGCGATTGAACGCAGCCCGCAAGGCACAACCTACGGAAACATTCTGAACTCTATGCGTACTACGATAAGGAATACAGGGAGTGGAGGTGGTGTTAGTGTTGGTGGTGGGGGTGGTGGAGTTGTCACGAGTGTGCTGACCATGCTTCTGTCAGGGGGAAGTGGTATGGGTGGATTAAGACAGGTACAAATCCTTGTTTCACTTACTCTGTTCTGTGGTGGCGGTACATATTGTTAATAATGTGTGTGTTGTGAATCTGTTTTTGACAGGAGCCTCAACTCACTGCTTGTGAGCCATTCGATGTCTATGCAAAGCCTTTCATTCTTTAGTAAAGACAAACTTATTGTATAGCGAGTGCGATGAGAATCCGTCCATTTATGTGATAATCTGACTTCTTTTTTTTTTTTTTAACTTTTCTTTCAAAAGAATAAATTGAAAGACATTGATTCGGTGCTTTAATAAGGATATGATATGCTATATGTCTATGCTGATGCTTATGCTTATACTGTTATATATGCAGTAGCACGCACAATCTTGACAGATACAAGTGCTTACTATGCTTCCTAACTCTATAGGTGAGGTGATATAATCTAATTCACGTTGTAAACGCGGAGAGATTCATGCTAACAAAAAAGATATAGATAATAATGCAAACTGACTATTAATTAATCATATTCCGTATGTTTCTAAAAGATTCAAAACTTTTGTTTTAAAAAAATACATTTTTTTACATTTTCAATACATTAATTAGTGAAAAATTATACATTTCCAAAAATATAATAGTATTTTCTAATATCTTATTGGTTCAAACTTATGGGAAATTGTTAATTAAGAAAAATAATGCATTGGTAAATGAAATTTTATGTTTTTCTTAATAAATGTGAAAAATCTAAAATATACTCCCTCTATCCCACTTTAAGTGGTGTTTAAGGTTTTTGCACAAATATTAAGAAAATACAAGTTTTTATGCATTAGTATTAAATTCAACTAATTCAACCAATAAAAAAAAGATGTAGTATTTTGTAATTGGTCAAAATTTTTAAATAACAATAAATTCTATCTAGATTTGTGAGAACATCACTTAAAATGAGACAAAATAAAAACCCTAAAACACCACTTAAAGTGGGACAGAGGGAGTAGATCTTTTAGAAACAGAAGGAGTATATAACAAGGCATATTCACAAACTATCGTCCATATTCCATAAGAATCATGGTAAGATTCACATAACTAAGAGCAAGGACAAAAGGTGCAATTTTCATAATTTATTTCCAATGAATGCCTTGATAAATATATTAAATTAATTTTCTCACCAAATTATTATTAGGCTCTAACATATTCTTAATCTGACCGTCCACACATTCTAAAAAGTCGTTTTGCTAATTTTGTCATGAGCAACCTAAAATCTCATAATCGACCTTTCACCCAAACACCCTTTTCTTTCATTTAACCAAACAATCTTTTCGTGTTCACTAGACTCTTTGTGCACCATTAATATCACTTTGTCATTCATATAAACACATATCTCCACTTGCTATTTACCCACAAATGAAGGAAAGACGAGAGGTTTGTATGACCCGACCCTTCTTGAAGTTATGTTCACTACTCTTATTCTTCTGAGAGACATGTTTCTATTATTTCATTGTGAATTGTGACTATATACCAGTTACGGCGTGGCTATATTTCGATAATTTTTATCATGCTTCAATTAGGCTACTAGATCCATCACGCTTTAATCATTTTATCATGCTTCAATAGGCTACTAGATCCATCCATGCATGTATTATACATATATATATATATATAGATAGAGCACTAATATGAATTATTTGTTATACTTTGAGTATTTGGTAAAATTTTCTCTCTTACTATATTAAGAATGGTTGAAAGACCATATTACAAATATGTGTGTTGTGGCTAAAATGTTAGCTTTCATTGCGTTAATTAATACTGACTCCTTTGTTTCTTATATGATGTTGAGATTTAAGATCTCTCTGTAACAAAAGATTTTTCATCATGTTGCATATTTACAACATCGGCTCTTATTTTATAATTTATCCTATTTATAATCTTATATTCGAAAATCGATAAGTATAACATACTTAAATGAGATACATATAGCTTATAGGCTTTTTCTTTTGTTTCAGTAATATAAATTGATTTTTTTAAATCAAAAAAGTGAATAAAGTTTTAGATTTGGTCTTCTTTAAGAGAATTTATTAAATAGAGAAAGAAACTAAATATTTTTTATTTGGGAAACGATAAATGATAAAATAGAGATCTCTCAACATATGTAAAACTCAAAATAACACCTTTTATAATTAGAAGTTTTTAATATAAAAAACGTTATCATAAATCTACCATTTCTCTAGACTGACATGCAAACTAATGTTTGTGCTATTTGTTACTGTATATTGTTCACTATTTACACACACAAAAAAAGAAGGGAATCAAATATTTCTGTAAATTTTATATCAAAGCATCAAAATATTAACTATTGGTCTCAAACTTAATAAAATAACCTTAACAAACTCTACACTGATCATCTAGGCGATTCCGTCTCAACTTTTGATATAGTATCTCAACCTGATTTGATCACTATCATTTTTATATGTTTGATATCTCATACATGTAACTACTAGGAAGATGACATGATGCAAAGGAACTCTAACCACAGCAACATCTCCAATAACTCACCTCCACACCAAGCTTGTGCTTCATGCAAACACCAGAGAAAGAAATGCAACAACGAATGCATCTTATCCCCTTATTTTCCCGCTCGGAAGACCAAGGAGTTTCAGGCCGTTCACAAAGTGTTTGGTGTAAGTAACGTACAGAAAATGGTACGGACAGTACGTGAAGAGGACCGCACTAAGCTGTCGGATTCTCTGACATGGGAAGCTCTATGGAGACAGAAAGACCCTGTCCTTGGCTCCTACGGAGAGTATAGGAGGGTGAGTGAAGAGCTCAAGCTATACAAAAGCCTAGTACATAACCAACCTCTCGTTACTTGGGATAACAATAATAATAATCAACAACGTGTATTCAACAATAGCAATAACAACAAGAACGGATTAGCGGTAAACTCGAGTGGCTCGGGTGGGTTTACTGCTGTTAATAACAATGGTGTTACATCAAGGAATTTTCAAGGTGGCTGGGGAAATTTAAAGCAAGATCAAAGGCAACAGTGTTATGCTGTGATTAATGGGTTTAAACAACATCATCTCCCACACTAAGTAATTCTAGCTTACATGTTATAAGTTCTAATGGATACGAATCCTGTTAGTAGATAATTATCGCTTGAATTACATTGTTGAGTTTCTTTTTTTTTTCTTTTTAATGCAATTCGTGGTGTACTTATATGATTGTGAATTGTTTAATGAAGGTTTAATGGTGTTAGAGCCCATGAATAACCGCCGAATATGATTATTAATTGGCGCGTATAAAAGTTAACTAGAATTCGTTAACGAACTTAGTGATTGAACTGAGTTTCCGGTTAAATGCAAACCTATTGAATATTTAGAGAAATTACTTAAAATGACCCTAATCAATCATGAAATAACTAGAATAACTCGTATAATTTTGAAATAACTAGAATAACTCTTGAAACATGGAAATTTACGAGTTTACCATTACTAATAATTAAACTATAATTAAAAAAAAATACACTTTAATTTTAAGAAAAAAAAGGGAAACACTTTACTTTTGTAGGGTTTCTCCACCGAATAAAACTCTCTCCTCTTCTCCTTCATCTCCATCTTCGACGGTCCTTTTTCCGTCACAACCGGCTTCGTCTCCATCACCCCTACCGTAACTCGACTCTATCTCCTACATCCTCCACTTGAACTCACCTTTGTCTCTGTGTTTCTCGACAAACCCGAATCGATTTCAGCTCACTCACTTCCGGCTTCATGTTGCAACTTAATCTAATCTGTGAGTCTTTAATATATGTTATTCGAGTTGTTATTGTAGATTAGTTGATTGCATGTAGAAATTTTGGAACCCTAATTCCCAATTTCATCTAACCTCGACTTCGAGTCTGTTGAACATAGGTTTGATTCTCAATGAGAATTGAAATTTTTGTGTAGGAGAATTTCTGAGTTGAAGGAGAATGAGAGACGAAGGACGTTAGAAGATATTTCCTGAAGCTGGGTGGACCAAAGGTTTCAGCTTGAGAAGACAATGAAGATTCTTCCTGGTGGTGGAGCTGATGAAAGCAAAATAGGCGTTGAACAAGTCAGGTGAACTCTGACTCAATAAGTACTCCTTTATCAAAGCTCCGATGTCTGACCCTGATGTGAGTTGATATTTTGCTGTAAAGTTTTGATTTTTTTCTTAGTTGATATTGGAACTTTGGTTTAATTTGTTGCTGTGCTCTAGATGGATAATATAGTTCACTTTCTTGCTGTTATTGGGGATGGTGCACTATGACACCTTGAAGTTCCACACTGCTACTCAGAATGTGAGATTATGTAAGAACAGAGAAGACTACTTCTAAATTGCAGAAACTTATCTGTTCTATTCTCTGTTTGTGTTGATAGGGAATGCTCAAAGCTTCTAGCTTTACATCACTCTGAGATGCGGAGAGAGAGCAGGTTACGTGCTGTGTACAAGAAATACTCTTAAGATCGAGAACGGCGGAGGTGTTGCTTTAGTTTCAGCCAAGTCTCTCTTGGTTGCTGCTCCTCTTTCTTTATGCTTAAGTGATTTGACGGGAAAAGAGTCGTCGTTCTTCAGATTTGAAAACTTTTTGTTATGAGTTCAAAAGTAGTAATGAATTTCTTTTTTGTATTAGTTTCAACTTTTCTATGATTAATAAATAAGCTTTCTGATTGTGTTTGCTTGCTTCATGCTGTGTAATATTTTGTCAAAACAATCTTAATGATCTAGTATGGGCTTAAACCAAATATTAATCATTTATTTGTGGGGAAAGGTAAAGATGACCAGAACAACATTTAATCTGAGTTCTCATGTTTGAGTCTTGTTCTAGTGATGCCAAATTGTGTATTTGTGTGTGAACCAGGCGATGTATCCAACATGACTCTTGAAATAATGTGTAATTTATTGATTCTATGTCATATAACGACCAAGCTTTTTTCCATATCATATGTGATATAACTTCGAAACCTTTTTCCCAAAGGGATATTCGACAAAGAGGCACTTACGACTCTTGGCATTAAACTTGTTTTGATTACGAGGATTGCAACAAGTGGTTAAAACACCATGAAATGGAACAACTTGATTAGGAAGATAAGATAGATGAAAAAGATGACGGAAATTACCAAAATTTTATCTAATTATGATCTTAATTAATCAAAAAATAAACAAGTTTTGAAATTTATGTAAACCGGGTCGAAATTGAACATTAAATTAAGTTTGGTTTACATAAACCCAGATTTCCGTCAATAAATCTGCCACAACATAAATTAAAAAATCTGTCACTACATAAACAAAAAGTCTACCAACAATTTTAAGTCGGATATATAACTCTACCGTAAGAAAATAAGTCGAACATAAGAAAATAAGTTGACCAAAAAAATCTACCATTTATAACAAATCTGCTACTTCATTCGACAAACATATTTTTAAAAATCTGTTTTCTATTTAAATCGGACAATTAACTCTGTCGTGGAAACAAATCTGACGTTTCTAAGAAAGTCTGACACCACTTTAACGGTAGATTTTTTTTACTAAATAGATTTTATAAAGAGACTTGTTATTCGACAGATATATTTTTTTGAAAATAAATCTGCCGTCGATCAAATATCAAGGGTACTTTGGTAATATTTTTTTTTTGTTATAACTATGGACAAGGGCATTTTCGACCAGAAAAACTTTCTAATAATTTTCAAAAAATATGAAACATTCTAGTAATAACACAATTAATTTGTGTCATTTTAGTAAACTTCCCGAATATTTATATATCCGGTTAGGTTTTAAAACAATTAAAACGTGTAAAGTCAGTAATCACACAACAAATGTGCTTGATAACAAGCTTAAAAGGAAAAGATTTGTGAAAACTGAAGAATATTAAGACACAAGCATGTTGGAAAGCATAGCAAAGTGATGGAAGGTGATAAGTGGCCAAAACAAATGTGCTTGGTAACAAGCTTACAATACACAAGTCATCAAGAATCTCTTGTGATGATTTTTTTCGCTGATTCAAAAGCCCTAACTAAGAAACATGAAAGAGTCAAACCAACTAAACAGCTAAAGACCAGAGAACGATAGGGAGGGAGAGGCAGAGATATACAAAAGTGCCGAAACAGACCAAACCAACCCCTACGGTTACATCTAAGGGTAGAACACAGAACCAAACTACCAATTCTAAAAAAAAAAAAAAAAGAATATATTACTTTTTACTCTTTAACAGTCGTGAATATAATACAACCTTTCCTTCCACAAAACCACGTTGTAAATATTTTCTGCCTCAAACCTGTACGTCACCTCATCTTTAACCTCCCAAACGCTCTTCTAACTCTCTACCTTCCATCTTTTCAAACGCCCTGTTTCACCACAAAGCATCAAAGATTCTGGTTATATTTAATCAGAAACTGAACCAGATGTGATCAAGACCAATCACATACAAAAGTATCACAACCATGCCAAAACAGAGACAAGTAAGATGCCGTTGAAAAGGATTCCATTAACACACGTGTTATTTAGCAAACAGTCAACAAAAGGTTCTTATTAACAGATTAACGAAAGATGATAGAGATGGGTCTTTGTATGACCTTACATATTTTTCAACACCAAACTCTCTTGAACAGTAGCCTCTACGTCTGATCTGATCCAGATGACGAAGAGCTATCGCTGTCTGAATCTGCAGACCAAACACAGAGTGCGTTAAGTCACCAAAATCACAACAGCACCAAGGCAATACATTAGTTAGATAACTCAGAGAAAAGAACGTACCACTAGAAGAGCTGGAACCACTGGAAGAGCTGCTTGAACTACTTGATCTGCTTGCCTCATTGTTTTGCTTCTCCGCTTGAGATGGCAATGGTGTGGGGAGTGTCTTTTTAGCTGATAAGACAAAGTAGAAATGATTATAATCCCTACACGTAGTTCACACCAAACAGAGGCAACTGGAAATTCACAAAATGGCCTGTAAAAATTACCTGTGTTTCCACCCTCCCTAGAAAACTCACGCGCTACTGGCGCTGGAGCCTATAATAAAGGAAAAGATAATATGTATAAAGACCAACATAAAGATTAAAGAAAGGGAAAAAAAAGGAGTGGATTCTCAGGAGAAGTACAAGTACCATCTGTTGTTGGCCATTCCTCTCGGCTTCTGCTCTAGCTTGAATAGCCAGCTCAGCTTTTCTCTTTCTCTTGCTCAATCCTTTTTTGTAGTTGATCACAAATCTGTCCAGCTCCCACAGGGTCTCTGGATCAACACTATCAATATCCACTTCAATTTCTTCATCTTTTAGCTTCACAGCAGTGTTCCTTCTGTTGACTATTTGCACAATCGCATCTAATTTGTCTGGAGGCAAATTCTGCAAGTGGCCACTAAGCTTCTGCTTCTCCTCATACGTCATATCTCTTTTATTCGGTTCGTTTGCCTTTGGCTTCTTCAGAGCAGGGGTCCTTGCACTGGTCGGTGTTCTGCCAGGCGTTGTTGTTGTGGGTTTTGGGTGCTGCTGCAAGTCCGCAGGGCGACTACTACTCCAATCCGTTGTGTTCCTCACGTTGAGAGGCGGTGGCGGCATCGTTGGACCCAGTCTAGACCTCATCGTAGAAGCTGGAAGATTCATCTCATAAGCAGTGACAAATCTCATTTCACGATTATAGTCAGACTCTATAACAGCCCACCTCTCCTCAAACATCTGTAATAGCACCTGCGCCATGATATGGACATCTTGTCCTGGTGGGTTGTAAGTCATGGCATTGTGGAAAGTGAGTCTAACGTCCTCGGCAAACTCTCTCGGTGACTTGTAGAGGTTATTCGTTAACGTAGACTTGACAGTTCCCAAATCCATAGGGTGTTCGATAATGGTGAAGTAATCATGCAAACCTAGACCCTTCACATCTACAGGGGCATTGAACACCCAGCCGTGCTTATGCTTCATCAGCCTTTCCAGTAGAGCGCTGCAGTTCTTGAAAACTTTGGAGCCTGCACCAAACCCATGCCCAACCACTTCCCCTCCGTGCTTCTTCGCACTTGATTTTGATTTCTTGTTACTCTCTGCGGGTGGCAACTTGTCACCAAGTAAAAACTCTGAAGTTCTATAAAACTGATTTGCCTTTGGTGTTCTTTTCTCTTTCTCCACGTGCTCATTGACTCCTTGAGTGTTCTCCAACACTGATATACTGAGTTGATTCAAAGGCCTTGTTGGTACTCTGATGACCTCACGAGGAAGTCCAGCTGACGCGAACCCCGAGAGAATCCTTCCTCCTCCGTTATTAACACCAGTGTTAGCCAAAAGAGGAGAGTCGTGATACGCACCAATCTCCCCTTCTTTGTCCTCTATCTTCTTTACCAGACCTCTGACCACGTTAAGCTGATCTTCAAGCTTCTTCCTGATCTCCTCTTTCTGTTGCTTGGATCTGGAGGCTACACGTATCCTTATCCGTCCATCTCCATCCTCCTCCATCGGCGTGCTGTCACCAGCAGTAGCGTGGATGTTCTGAACAGAATCAGTAGCATTAGCTTCTTTTATAAGGTGATGATCTTCATCTACCACGTGGACGAATTCCTCCTCATCCTCAGAAGACACTTCAATGAGATTCTTGTCAACAACGACAACAACATTATTAGCATCTTCTGCCTCTTCAATAGCCTTCTTGTCAACAACAATCATGGTAGCAGCAGCATCTTCAAGGGCAAGGCTTTTAGGAGGTTCCTTGATAGAGTTCTCATCAACAACCACTGTGTTGACCTCATCTTGAGTCTTGTGGCTTTGACATGGCGACTTAGTGGAATCTGGAACAGGTTGAATAACGTTCTTATCAGTTGCACTGGCCTCTGCCTTGGTATTGGTGGTCTCAAGAGGAACCTCGTGGACAGGATCCAGAGACTCTCGAGCTAGAGTCTCAGGAGGATTCACATGATTGTTTTCTGATTTGCCCTCTGGTTTATCGCCGCCACCTCCTTCAAAGGCAAAGAAGGGTGAGTGTTTCCTCTGGCCTTTACCTTTCCTTGTATAGACTCTAATGCTTTGCTTATTATTATCTTTAGCTCCACCGGTTCCTTCCAATTTTACAGGCTCCGAAGCCATACATGTACTTCAAAAACCCTAATTTCACGTCCGGGTCGTTCTCGATTGATGACTTTCTTCACTTCTCTCGTTTAAATCTGAGAGAAACAGCTCGAATCAGACCGATAAAATATCCTCCACCATGAGAAACCCTAGACGGAATCTTGGTTCGCTTTCGGAGAAGTGTGCAAAAGGGGTTGAGAAAATTAGTGTTTCTGTGTCGCAGATATGAATTGGATGTCTTCGAGTGGATAGAACCTCGGAGGGAGACAATTAGGTCATTTGAAATCTCTCGGTGCTTCGAGATTGACACAAACCTTGGGGAGAAGGAGAAAGGAGAAAGGAGAAAGGAGAAAGGATGAGGTGAGAAACGAAAGGTATGGGGAAGAAATTATTGAGCTTTAAGAGGTAAATCGGAGGAAGCTTACCTTCGAGTTTGGAAGAGAGGAAGCGCCGCAGGTAGAGAGAGAGAGAGAGAGAGAGAGAGAGAGAGAGGTGAAGAGCAATAACCCGCGTTTGATTTTGCTTTTTTTTTTTACCCGACCCGGAAGCTTTTTAGGGTTGGGCCGGAAACAAAATTAATTGGGCAAAAATCAGTTTAAAAGCACTCAAGTAAAAGAAAATTTGATTTTTGATTTCTTTTTTTGTAAAAGTATTACTTTAAACTTTAATCACCTTTGACCCAAAAAAAAAACTTTAATCACCAAAGTGATAAAAAAATAGGTTTAGTCACAACTTTATAATTTTAACCAAAAAAAAGTAACAACTTTATAATTATTTTGTGAAGGAAAAAGAGCCCAACTTTACAAACCAATATAAATTTATTATTTGTTTGTTTAGTCTAATTCACCAAAGTACAAAGAAAACTTTTTATGAGTTTGGCTAGTATTGGATTATATAACTGAGTAAATGCTTATTATATAGCTTAACCTTTTTGAGCTCTCCAACTTCAGAAAAGAAGAAGAATAGCAAGTAGGACTTTTATGGACTGTATTAGCAACTGTTGAGTTCCTCACTGAGATTTTCTAAGAACCAAGTGGTATCGCTAGGGGATTTTATGGATCACATTCACAATTGCTAAGGCTAACATCATGCAAGTCAGTAACAAATATTTGTTGACAATTTGAACTTCATTAGTACCTCTTCGACTTTAAACGTAAAATGGACAGGACATTATGATATCATACAAAGGAAAAATGTTTTCTAGACGAGGAAGTGACCACATTTAAAAGAGAGTCGGAGATACTACTGGTCCTTGCATATAAGTTCTCGATTTTTGATAAGAGAGGATCACATCATCTGCAGATGCAGATCACCCGTCTGCTGCGCAAGTTCAACCATCATCGCTTCATCAAAGAACTTGTTCCCGCTTACATCCTCGCTCATTCCCTACAAAAACCAACACAAAATATAGATGATCGTGAGAGATTGAATAGTGATTTAAGCATATATACTATTGAGTAATCCGGAGTAAATACCTTTCTGCGGCGAGTCTTCACCATGAACTCACGAGCTAGGTGTTGGATGGGGGCAGGCTCAAGTGGGCGCAACAGGATGGATTTGTCCAGAGGGTCTCCTGGTACTATGGCCCAGTGATCAAAGACAGACACGCAGAAGGCTTGTCCCTGTGTGTGATACCTCAGATCCGTCTCAAACCCGAACGACTCTATCACTGGCAGGAATGCCTGAATCATCAAACAACAACCAAATAATCGATCAATGAATCACTCTGTCAGATGATGGAAACTTGCTAAAAGGTATTAAAAACAAACCAACCTTCACTATGTAAGCCGGGGTGCCGGGCTGTGGGACATCTGATGTCACGTGCCCACGTCTGCGTGACAAAACCGTGTAGATGGCAGTCACACAGTCGATCGGTGTTTGGATCTGATACACAGACGATAAGATTTATTGTTACAAGAGGAAGAATGTAAGGAGTGTAAGGCAAGGATTGTACCTCAACGTAATAGACAGGTTCCATAAGCCTTGGAGTGGCCATGAGAAAGGATGAGTAAGCAACGCGACGTGCTGTTGGAATCATCTGACCAGATCCTCGGTGCAACGGCTCTGGTGCTATCCAGGCATCAACGATCTTGAACTTGACATTCCTGATTGGCTCATCACACAGTGGTCCTTCTCGTGCTCCCCACTGGAACCTGCAAGAACATAGCGAACGAAGCTTTTCAGCCACAGCCAACAAAATGAAGTCAGAGGGAAGAGTGGCAGAAGAAAGATAATCACCCTTGAACAATGGAGTCTTTCACTGCCATCATCAAGTTCTTGTCAACCTCAGTTGGGAGCGTGTCATCCAGCAAAATATTTGGTCCCTGATCAGTAAGAAATCAACAGTCAGAATATAAAATAGCCAAAACACGTTATGCTTGCTAGAGAGCCATATCACAAAGAGAGCATAAAGATAAAGAGAGCGCTCAAATTTTCACCTGTTTGTCAGGGCCAAAAGCCCAAATGGAACGCGCTGCAAGTAAGTCCCAGTCATATTTCGTCTTGAAGAAGTCCCCGAGTTGTTTTCTGTTCCAGTCAATGCTTACGACACCATTCTCAATGTCCTCAGCAAGTCCTCTATCCAATGGCTCTGCGATCTGTGGCATGAAGCAGATATTAAATTAGCCACAAAAGTGAATGTGCTAGAGCAATATACCAAACATCTCAGTCCCTATATATAAGGAGTAATAGAGAAAAAGGAAGATCTCTTACCATAGTTATTTTGTTCTTTTTGTTCGGTGTCTCAGCAAAACACTTCATCGACGAAGATTCAACCACTGTCTCACAGAAGGAAACAACCGGATCTGCGACCTGAAAATTTAAGAAAGTTAAAAGGACTTTAATGATCAGACAAAAAAAAGCAGCAAGTTCTCGCAGAAGAGATTACAGTGAAAGATCATACTTAGAACAACAATTAAATACCTTTACTTCGACCTCTGAATAGAGCTCCCTCAGGTCCTTCATGATAGAATCCAGGTACAACTCCCCTGTGCCTAGAATAGTATGTTCACCAGACTCCTCAACTTTGGTAATCGCAAGGGGATAGCTTTTGCTAATCTTCCTAAGCCCTTCCACCATTTTAGGCAGCTCACTAGGATTCAAAGGCTCAGTAGCAGTCTTGACAACTGGAAGAGTATTAAACTGGAGAGCCCGGAATATGAAGACGTCTTCGTCGTAGTTCTCGTTGCAGAGAGTTGCCGTCTTCATGATGGACGCATCAACGCCTTCAATCAGAACCCACGAACCTGGAGGGGCACTGCTTACAGGTATTCTATACCTAGCTTGATAAATCCACAGCTTGGTTACTTCTTTTATAGTCATGTCCTCCTCGTCTTCAGGTGAATACCCTTCTCCTAGCACACGTACGCTTTGCCCTGTTTGAAGCGTACCGCTGTAAACTCTTCCGAACACATCAAAAACACTAGTATCTGATTTGGGGTACAGCTTTGTCACATTAACCATGAGGGGTCCAGACGGATCACACTCTACCATTGATTCGTAAATGGTGGAATCTTTGGGTCCAGTGTATGCGTGGTCCACTTTCCTAGCCGCAGCCTCCTTGGGAGAAGGAATGTGCTTTACCAACATATCGGTGAAACCTGATGACGAACCAAAGACTGAGCTACAGGCTAACCTAAGCAGAGGTCTAACGTTCAGCTTGTATGCACTGTTACTCAAGGTCACTCCTAGCTCTGCAAGGGTGGTCTCTACACTCTTCTTATGTTCACCTATCACTTGGCTGTATATCTTGTACAGCGGCTCCAGAATAAACTGAACAAATGCTCTTTCTCCACCACCTACTGGAGGATTTCTCTTGAACGCCCTAGTATCAGGGTGATAATACACATCTCCCCAAAGCCGAGATGCAAACTTGTCCACGTCCATGTCCACCCCATGAAGCTTCGAATACAGTTTAGCAAAAGACTGCAGAGTGAAGGACCACCCCGCAGAACCACTGGCAAAGCAAACATTCCCAGCTGCAGGGTCTATAAGGGGTAAGTTCCCAGCAGTCGTCGAAGCAGCAGATATGTGGTTATTAATGACTTCAATTGTATGCCTCAGCTTGTAATAAGCATCCCTTGGAGGTAGTTTGAGCTCGGTTATAAGCCTGTCAACCTGTTGGGGGAAACAAAATAGACATATTACAAAAGGTCCAATAGACTATACAAAAATATAAATCTCACAAATGTATCTCAACATGGAAGTGTACCTTATTGATCACAACAACAATAGGGAGATGGTCTTGGATTGCATGTCGTATAGCCCTCTCTGTGTTCACCTATAAACAAAAAAAAAAAAACTAATATCGTTAGTAAGAGTAAACAAAAATCCAAATAAGAACTAAAACACCTACCATCACTCCTTCAGCAGCGTCAACAATCAGAACAGCACCATCAGCGAGCCTCAGAGAAGCAGTCATCTCATCAGAGAAATTCACATGCCCTGGGGTATCTATCACATTGCACAGATACGATTTCGACCTGCTGTCCTCGAGAACGAGCGACATCGGCACCGCCTTGATCGAAATGTTCCTCTCCTGCTCATCAACCCTCGTGTCCGTATACTTCATGTGCTTCTCGTTCTTGACGTTGAAAGTCGTCATGTGGTGCGTCTGCTCCACCAACATATCCATGAACACAGTCTTCCCGTGCTGCAGATGCCCCACGAGCGCAACGTTCCTCACGAGCGCGGGGTTCGACATGAGCCCCACGAGGAACTGCGTGGACACGTAGGTGGAAGCGTCCTTCGGGACCCCGACCTCGAACCTGACGTCTCTGACGGGTTTGATGATCGGCATCTCGAGTGGCTGCTCGTCCTCGTCCATGACTAGCGTCTCGACGTCGTCGCCGTAGACTTCCTCTGCGGTGGGGTAGTACTTTTTGTCCTCCGGGAGAACGATCTGGTTGTCCATCTCCACGTCGTTGATGGTTGTGATCCAGCCGTTGGAGCCTCCAGGGGGAGGATGTTCTCCGTCCGATCCGTTCTCTTCGGGGCGGTTTTCTTGAAACTCCTCGTCTTCGATCTCGTCTTCGTCGCTCTCTCTGTCGGACTCGATCTCGGGTCCGATGTAGTTTCCGAACTCATCGTACAAGCTATCATCCATCTTCGAATCTGTCGATAGCATTCAGCAGTTGATGAGAAACTCAAAACACACACAATAAAGAGAAACGAAGGATTCTAGGTTAACTTTGGACTCGAGCACAAGCCTAGGTTAGAATCGATTAGAAGCTTCTAGAGAAGAGATCGCGAAACGAAGTAAAGGATTGAGAGGACGAACCTGTTGAGAGAGATGCGGACCTGAGGGAGAGGCGAAGACGAGAGTAGAGAGTGAGGAGGTAGAAGAAGGAGGATTGCTCGGCGATTAGGGTTCGTCTGAGACTCTGAGAAGTGGGGGAGTGTTGTGTTGAACGGAGTCGTCGAAGAACTCAGAGAAGGATTTTAGAGTTAAGGTTTTTAATGTAGAAGCCTCTAACTGGCGTAGAGTCTTTTAGCAGAGAGGTAAAGTTTTCTTTTTCTTAAACCGGTTAATTAGCCAATTTCTAGATATTTTTGACTTTATAAAAAACTTGTATAACTAATTATATTTAACAGTCTATTTTATACTTGGTTAACTAATTTTTAGTTGAAATAATTCTAACGTTATCACAAATTTAATATCATTATTAAAAATTATTATTTTCTTAAATATCCTAGATTTGTGATGAGAAAGACTAAAATTAACTTTTTCATTTGTTTATAAATATTTAACAATTATTTATAGAAGTTTATAATCATAATTCAACCTCTTAAATTATCCTAAACAATAATCACTAAGTTCAAATATTATAACCACATGTTAGTGGTGGCAAACGGATGGGCCACAACTTAAGATTTTATTTGACAGGTGCATGGTTCGAAGCGCGGTTGCTGGTGGATTTGTGGTGATTATTTTGAGGGCTTTCGGGTTCAATACGGAGAAGCCCGATTCAAGCTGCGTGTGGCTACTGGTGGATTTAAATGATGTGATCACCGGTTCTCTGGATGCCTTCGGCGGGCTCCCGGCTTGTTTTGGTGAACAGTTATTAGGTGTTAGTCGGGTCTCTTTCGAGGGCATCCAGATATTAAGGTTATAAAAAAAATTCAAATATTATGATATTTTTGATTCAATGTATTTTTAAAAAATATTACTTAAATAATATATTAATGATACTTTTTATCTAAAAAGTAACTTTATTAATATGGATCACTTTCTAATATGGGTGTCTTAACTTTTAACTAAAACATCTCTGGAGAAACGGAGTAGTGTTTTTTTTCTAACAATGTCAAGAGCAAATAAAATGAAGCTCAACAATGTTCCACGGAATTATAAGTCGAAAGTACACTGCAGAAGAAAACATTCAAAACAACAACAAATCTGTCCCCAACATAAGACTTGCTCAATTATCATCTTCATCACCCGATAACCCCAATTCTATTTTCACCTCCTTATCTTCTTTGCCAGCCTTGTTGCCGGATCCTGATGATTCTAAATGACACTTTTGTCGTCATGTCTTTTTGTTTCACATGCTGTTCTTCTTCTATTGGTTTCGGACCAGATGAGTCTTGTTCCACAATGGACGCCTTCTTCTCAGTTTCATCGTAAAATAGATAGAACGCGTTGGAGCTCATCGTTCACGTGGAGAGCCTCAAAAAGAACACCCTCATCATCTGCTGTGCTCTTTATGATCATTTGAATCAACGGCTGTGACTGCTTGCATTTCTCCACCAAACTTACCGTTAGATCGTCCTGTAACCATAGCATATATAATAATAAACACAACTACTTATCTTTATATATGTTTGCATGAGTGCATAGCTCAGAGATTACCTCTGTGTCATTCGGTTTCCCTTCATTTTTCAACAACTAGCAACTCGAGGCTGTTCCGTGTAATCTCAAGTAATAAGATTCAAATTCCTTGTTTGTTTTTGTTTACTATCGATCTCTTTCGCTTCAGATAGGAGAGCACCATAGCTTCTTGTTCAACACCCAAGGGTTGTCACTAAAGTTTCAATTCAACTTTATTAGACTAATAAAAGTAGATATGAGTCATACTAACTAAGTGTGGTATATGAACAATTTGGCATAGCAGATTGACTCAAAGTGTTGGAGAAACAATGCATGGAAGCTACTCCAGTAATGAATGTGTGTTCTACTAGTAATTACTTCAATAATGATCGTTAATAATCAAATTAGTAATCTTTCTAATAACGTTACTACTTATAGATTGAGTTTTTTTTTTGGGGTTTTAACATCACAAGTCACGGAGGTTAATTAATGAACTAGTCACAGGAAACAACCAAGTTACTATCCAGCTTGTTTAGAAAAGGAATAATTAATATCAATTTTTTTTTAATTATCGTTTCCATAGTGCTTAACCAACCTGATCTTACATCCACCAATTAGCAGCCGAGCAACACCGCTTGTTGTTTAACACTAAGGTTTCTGATCAATTCTGTGATATAATATAGACAACCAAACTCGTATCCTCTAATCATAATTCATGCATATAATTTGGTTAGAGATAATATTTTTTTCTTATGGCTTGACTTTGTGATTAGAACACAAACTTATCTTTATACTGGATTTGGGTTTCCTTTTAACTACTTTTTCTCGGATATTTAAAAGATATGATCAACTCAGATTTATTAAGAAAATAAGCATTAAGGAGAGTGATTTACGTAGTATTAGATAATTCATAATACATGCTTTCCAACAAGAACGCAACAGTAGACCACTTGTCTAAACACTTCCAACATCCCCATCACAGCCCTTCCAAAATCCGACAACAATAAACTATTATAAAAATAGAGGTCACTCAAATCTCATATTATTGTTAAAGTATAGTTGATCATGAACATGATCTCATAAGCTCTTCTAAATACTCAGCACCCAAATCCTCAAAAACCACAAGTGGTGTATTACTTTCCTGTTTCGTAGCAACAGTTTGTATTCTACTTCTTGGTGATGAAGAAGGAGAAGACTTCTTCTTTCCTCTCGGCCGGTTTCTCATGGAATGTTTTCTCTTCAAAGCTATCACCGGAGACTCTCCGTTATTGAGATCCACATTCTCCATCTTCTGGAGAGAGTCCTTAACAACTTCTACGGGGAAGTTGAGTACCGCGAGGTCACCTTTCAAAGCGAAAGCTGCCTGATCATAAGCAAGAGCAGCCTCTTCCGCAGTGTCGAACGTCCCTAGCCACACTCTTATCCCTTTCCTCGTTGAGTCTCTTATCTCAGCTGCGTATTTCCCCCACGGCCTCTTCCTCACTCCTCTGTATGACCTCTCCTCCTCCTCCTCATCGGCCACCACGGTGTCTTCTACTTCTTCTTTGATGAGTGATGATTCAAATGTGAAGAAGTCATCATAGGAAGGGCTGAACGAGACGAAGGATTGATCATGTAAGAAACTCTCTTCCCACAAGAATGATTCTTGTGAACTCCATGAGTTTGTTGAACAAGAGTTCTCCGGTGAGAACTCTTGACTTTGGTTTCCGTAGAAAAAGCTAGTTTGATACTCCATTTACAATCTTTTTCTTTCCTTAACGGTTCTCTTTAATGAGTGGTTATACATTTGGGAAATATATGGCATATATATACACGAGATGTGGAACTGGTTAAATATTTGAATTAGAGGTGCATTATATAATATTATAATAGTTTAAATATATTTTATATCATCGGGTCCAACTGATAATAAGGCTGCCTACAAAACTCAATAACCATTTATTTTTAAATGGAAAATGGGGCCATGCAAAAGGATAATATTATTGAGAAAGAAGGTAATACGTAATAGGATCTATCTCTAATACGATAACACACAGAGGTGGGTCTGCATTGTTCCACGTGGGACAAGACCAAGTTCGAGGGAATGACGTACGGCGGCGTGTTTCCGACAAAATACATGAGGTCACCCATTTGTTGACATGGCATCTGTTTGCCATGTTGGCGTTGGTTTCTGGAGATGTGTTTAGTAGAGTTTTTTTTATTGGTCATACTATTATAGTTAGCATATACCGAGAAGAGAACTCGAGATAAGAAATAAAAAGAAACATCACATTGTGATCCGAATTTGAAAAAATAATTTAGCTCGAGTAATTTATATATATATATCATTCCAGTTGATTCATGCAATCTGACGATAAATGCAGTTAATACTAAATATTGGATTTTTTCTGAAGAACCATCGTACTATTTAATCCAAATTTTGAATGTTTACACTCAGATTTTGGAGGATGTCTTGGCACATTCTCAGGTTTCACCTACCATTTGATTTTTTTTGGTCAACATTCTATTAATTCATAGGAAGATTAGTCTTGCAACAAAGGAGAAACAGAGGCCAAGCGAGTAATTTATAGAATGCTAACATTTAACCACTACAACTGTATCTTAAATAGATAAATCGTTTATATAGCACATGCATAGTAACAAACTAACTAAATATAGCTCGAGTAATTTTTATATATATCATTCCAGTTGATTCATGCAATCTGATGATAACGCAGTTAATACTAAATATTGGATTTTTTTCTGAAAAACCATCGTACTATTTAATCCAAATTTTGAATGTTTACACTCAGATTTTGGAAGATGTCTTGGCACATTCTCAGGTTTCACCTACCATTTGATTTTTTTTGGTCAACATTCTATAAATTCATAGGAAGATTAGTCTTGCAACAAAAGGAGAAACAGAGGCCAAGCGAGTAATTTATAGGATGCTAACATTTAACCACTACACTGTATCTTAAATAGATAAATCGTTTATATAGCACATGCATAGTAACAAACTAACAATAGATGTTTTGTTTTTGTTACGAACAATAGATGCTTTGTTTTTGTCAAATTAACAATAGATGTTATATCACAAAACTTATTAAGTTCAATATGCAAGATTTGTTTTACTGACAACAGTGATTACAAATATGCGGCTAAATGGATCAAATATGCGGCTAAAAGCTGAGAAGAATCATTGTTTTTTTTTTCAACGTCACCATGCAGGTTATTAACACATAATATTAGTTTATTATTATATTTTTCTCATGTTCCAAATGTTTCTCACGGTGCGCAAGAAATTATACATGTAAAACAACATAATAAAAACATTCAGTGAATGACATATATAAAGATATGCTGTCATTTTGATCATTATGACTAAAATTAGAATTTTCCAAAAAAAAAAGAATATAACTAGAATAATTTTTCATTCCAAGAGCTAGATTAATTACAAACTAATAACAAATTTTGCTAGTTTAGTTTTAAAATAAAACTAATAACAGATTTACAAAACGAGGTATATTTTGGTCAATTTGTTTTGTAGGAGGGTAGTCTTGTCGGGGTATAAAGATTTGACTGCCACAATAGAAATCGCTTCACGAAATTGACTATGTTTTGTTCCGTTACAAGATAAAGAAGTTGTATTGGCTGAGATTCGTCGCCGCCGCCTCTATAATTGGAGCGTTAGTACTTAGTATAATGTATAGAAGGCCAAAGCTTCTATTTTATTGCTGGTAGAAAAGTATTCTCAACACTTGTTATGACTTGTCCCTTTGTCACATCGTCAAGCGTCCACACATGTACTCTCCATGCGTTATTTACATAAGTATTAGTAAATTTTGTCATTATACAAACATTGCACAGTAAACAAAAACACAATGTAAAAAGAATGGTCAAACTCAGTTTCAGTAATTCAGTTGTGTACTAACGATTCCTTATTTTTTGTTTAAAACAACCAGAGTTACGAGTTCGAACTTAAACCATTAAAATCAATGGGAATTACGTACAAAACTAGGATTTGAATTCCTAGTATAATAATGGAAGTTCTCTTAGTCTATCGATTTGACTGAAGTTCATTAATATTTTTACATAATGAAACCTGAATTTCGACATAAAAATGTGAATAATGCAAATTAATGGAAAAACATTTACATAAAGTTTTCAGCATGATGTAAGTAATCATCATGATTAGATCTTCATTTTCATGATTAGATCTTCATATGACGGTTTACTTAGAGTGATATATTCAAATGTGATTCTTCATAAAATAAATAGAATTGTTGGTTGTGAGATTTTCTATTTAGTATTTTTTATTGTTTGTGATAACATAATTAATCAGATTTTAAAAAATAGTAGTTTTATCAATATTAAGTTAATTGCGGTTTAATTATGATGAGTTATCTAAGATCATATCATAGTAGTTGCCAGATAATTAGAATAGTAGAACTTCCTTAAATATGAAAAAGAAAGTTCTGACTTTCAACGTAGATGACAGTACCCAATCAGAAGAGACGACTGATTAGACTGATGCGGGGTCGCTCGGCTGCAACTTGAAACTTGAAAAATTGACAGTAGATGAGAAGGTTCGATTTCGAAGCGTACAAACAATTATTGGACCACTCAACGACAACTCTATTTAGATTATTTGAAAGTGTCAGCTGGTCTGTAGCATGGAAAATCTCGAAAATTTAAGCGATTAATCTGATATAATAGCTTTTGTTTATCTTCATTTGCTCTAGAAGTTGCAACATTTATCCGATACATTATAAAATGCTCAATGTTTTATGTAACTCGTATGTTAGTGTGCCAAGATTGGTAGACGGAACTTGATTAACTATCTAGAAGTTTCTTTTTGTAATAAAATGAAGTTTTGTTGTGCCAATTCTTTAAGCTGTGCATCCAAGACCGGGTCCTAGATATGTAAGATGTAGTTTAGTGTCATTTTTAGATAGTTAATTTCTAATAGTGCGAATATAGTTGGTGTTTAGTGTCACAGTACTGTGCGTTAGAGAGTGGCTGTTTGTCTCTGTTACGTACCATATATGCATGCAAACCTGAAAACCTAAGGTATTGGATATAAGATGTGTTATGAACAAACGCAAATCAACTTTGAAAAAAGCAAAAGAGCAAAACGAATTGAGACAAATACTCGTTTTAGGGTTTCTTATTATTATTATGTAAATGAATAATTTTACAAACCTTTAAACTCGTATTTATAATAACCTCAAAAAATTCGATTTTTTTTTCTATAAGAATACATACTTATCTAGAAAAAAATAAATTTTCCTAAATCGAATAGCGAGTTTATCTTCTTAGCGCCTACGATGCCCGTACTCTGTCCGATTTCATCCGATCCATGAGTGTTGGGCTTTTACTGGTGTACAGAGATTTAAGACACACAGATGTAAGATAGCATAACAAGATTGATAAAAAAAATATTCACAGCTCTAGTTTAATAAAATTAATAAAATGATGGAATAACATTTTTTGAAAAATATATTTACTCTCTAAAATAGGTTGATTGACTTTAATGTCCAAATGCATACCCCTTGATACAATGTCATATCATTATCGCGGAAAAGTTTATATATCCTGTTGGAGCAATGCTCATAATTTTTTATTATTTTATACTGTTTTTTTTTTGTCAAAACTGTTTTCTATTGATTATAAACGATAGTAACGAATGGCCAAAGTTTAATCTTTTCGGCAAACATCTCATGACTGTGTTTTACTAAAAATCGTATACCGAGATGCATATGAGGTGGTGAACTATCTGAAATAGCCCCAAAAATAGCTCCAAACAATTGACAATATATCTTGAACTACATTCTTGGCCAGAGGAAATTCTTTTAACTAAAAAACACTTCTGAATACATTTCCTCTGTTACACACTTTCGTGAATAATGTATTTAAACAGGATAATTAATAAACTACGAAAACAGTTTCATAACATTGTCGATCTTTCTTCACTTCAAAAATGGTTTTCAAGCATTTGATAAGATTAATCCAAATAGATTGTGTAGTTGAAAATTACGGTGGTTCCTTTTATCAGCATGAGGTGTTGACCGTCCAACTACTTTTGTGAATAATAGATTATTTTGGAAAATAATACAAATCAACCTTCAAAAGTTTCCAACAAATTAAATATCATGAGTTTGGTTTCTTAATACAAAGTATACAACTATGATTTGAGCTACATTTGTCTCTTTTCCAACAATTTATGGTACTTGGCATGGAGGCAAAGCTTTTAATTTTGTAAGAATGTATATTCGAATTGAATCATTCCAAGGACTAGTCAGCATGAGAACTGGATATTTGACACTCATAAAATTAGAAAATGCTTAGAAGCTAATTTTGTCGGTCAACTTCTTGAAGAAAATAGTTTTTTTAAGAACATAGTTAAGAATGGTGTAAGAGAATTTACCAGACTAATAAACTGTTATGTAAAGATTTAGGTTTTAAAGTAAAATCAATTGAGTGGGATGCATGAGCCTACAGTGGTGGACCATTGAAATATTATTGGCTTATATCGCAACTTGAGAATACAACAAATTAAAGAGAGACGGGTGCATGAACACTCTTTCTCTTAAATTTTATTTGTTTTTGTAATCTTTGTAGTTTTTCTTTTTGTCCGGGCCCGTCGAAGGTAAACCAAATTAAATTGGTGATATTAAATGTGGGTCAGAAACTCTTTTTTCCTCACAAGAATCACGACCAAGAAAACTCAGCCATGCAATGCAATAAGTTTTTACTGACACCTACTAGTTAGATAATTATAATGAAAAGAAGGTAAATTGTTTTATTGGAAAATTACGAAATTCCAGCAAATGAAGAGTTTTTTTTTTTGACTAATAAAGTAGTTGGTTTCAATCATCTACAATAATGGTTCAACTTGCTGAAGGAAAAATGACGGATGATTTTAAAAATAACAATAATATTTGTGGTGTTTTGACGCTATTGATTTTTGTTGCTTTCTTGATTTGTTAACCGAAAATATTAAAATTTTGTTTTAGTCTATTTGAGTTTGATAGCCAGTTAAGATTTTTCTGTTGAATTATGATTTAGAACATTGACACATGCATGCTCTAATCTCGATAAAACTAGAAATACATAGGATTATTATTTATATAACCCTTTGAAGTACAAAAATTTTCTTGTGTTTATGTCTATCCATTAATAGAATTATGTTTAATGCATAGAAATTATCTCTTAAGTAGAATTGAACTAGTAAAATTTTAAGAACTCCAAGTTAAATATCACTAAACTACTACACAATAAACATAATAGTTTGGAAATACGTATATGTTAGAACTAGTTTTATCGAAACTAGCTGATAATCAGTTAGTTAAGACATTTTTTTGTTCGTGAATGAGTCATTTTCTATTAGTTTTCGAAAAAATATATACATGAATGCTCTCAGTAATACTCCCATTCCTAGAAGAAAAATTAGCAATCTTTATTTTTACTGAATATTTTGAACAGTATATTATATCGGATCATATTCTTCTATTATAAAATTCTTTATTTTAAAGAAACATAGTAAAATGATCGTAGATGATCTAAGTAGAGTTATAAAATAAAAGCATTATGAGTTTATACGGGGTTATCAATTGCATATAGTAATTTGAGTTTTTAATTTGTTCTGATTGAGCCTTTAAATCTGTGGAAATATTTTGATATAGTGATTAAAGTTTAGAAGGTTTTAATCCGGCATGAGGTTCGATTTTTAGAAAGTAGAATTTCTTGCAGATTTATAATGCAAAATTTATTTGACGTTTGAGAGTGCTACATGTAAAGATGTTCGTTCTGATCATATCTTGTAAAAAAATATGTCCATCGATTATGTCGTACATGCCAAACCGCCGGTGGATCTGAGTATTATAGGAAGAACTACATTATGAAAGCGTTGTTTGAAAAGTTGTTCAGAAAATTGTATATAGTTTAGATAATTAATCATCATATATGTGATATATTAAGATTATATAATGATGCATTTGAAATTTGATCAGTGTTAAAAGCCTTAAAATCCAAACTCGATAAAATATAGAATCTTTTTTTCATGCTCGACTTGGATTCCTCATTTGGAAAGCAAGAAAGTGCATGCACCTTCAATTCCATCACGTGTCTATTTATTTGGACATGATTTAGTCGCCAGCCACACGGAAAATTGAAAGCTTGCTTCTTATTTTTATTTACCCCTTTTATTTATTATGATATAAGTGGAAAGTATGCATTGATAAACAACAATATATGTAATATCGTTAGACGCTGGCGCAATAAACAATTTGGGGGTGTGATACATGGTTATGACCGTATCAAATGAATCCAGCTACGTCATACCTATCTGGTTTAACATATAAAACATCAACTGATTAACTAACATATCTAAATTTTGTATCAAAATTAGGCTAGTAGCAATATAATTTTTGTATATTAGGCTTTCATATTAGTCAATTAGAATATTAGATATACTTTCAAAGAGGTTTACGGTTCTTTCCCCTCCAGTTCATTGTTCCAATGAGACACAAGACAAAACAATAACATGGTATTGATAGTGGCCTTAAACTAGTATGATACTAAACAGCTAACCATATTAAAAGATGGAATGATACGCCACATCCTAACATCATCTACTAAATGAAAACCAGTGCCGTGCCTAGACTTTGTGGGGCTTAAGGCAATTTTTAAAGTTGGGGCCTTAATTTAGATAAAAATTAATCATGTAAATTTTGATTTTGACGAAGTATATTCAACATACCTAAAAAGTTATTTTACATATTTTATATATAAAAATATATAATTTAAATGTGAAGTAATCAGAGTTTAGTACATAAATAAAATTAGATATGAAAATTTTGTATTAGGATTCTTAACATTTTCATCATTACCTAGAAAAGTTCATATCCATGTCAGTTAAAATATATTCCCTCTGTCCTAATATAAATGGAATTTAAGTTTTTTGCACATAGATTAAGAAAAATATATTTTTATGTAATTTATCTTGGTAACATAAAAATATCATTAAATAAAACTAGTTTAACCAATAAGAAAAAAGTACAGTATTTTATAATTGGTCACAAAATTCAAATGATATTAAATTTTATCTAGATTAGTGAGAACATCAATTATTTTGGAACAAAAAAAATTCTTTAAACACCACTTATAATGGGACGGAGTGAGTATAAACTATATATAGCTTGAAAGACTAAAGATATAAATTCATAAAACAACGCAAAATATATTACACCAAATAAATTTTAAAAGATTATGTGATTAGATACATATAGAACATACATAAAAAAATAAATGAACAAATATTTCAAATTTCAAATCTTATGGATATTGAAATAATAAACGTGCAAACATAATTAAATATGTAGGAACTATTGGCAAGAGTAAAATCATAGAACATGTATAAAGTTTTTAACTAGTTGCATTTGAAATAGGGGCCCCAAATTAAGTATGTGAATTAAGGGGCCTGAGGCATTTGCCTTTTTGCTAACACATGGAGCACGGCTCTGATGAAAACATAAGTAAAGAGAAAAAAAAACTGAGCAATTTTTTTATTAGTAACTAATCAGTAACAAAAAACTCATCAGAATAATTTAAATTTTGAAAGTAACTATATCACTAAATGATAAATTTAATCAGTTACTATTAGATCTAGACCTTGCTTAAAGTGTTTTTTCTTAGTTTCACATGCAGGGCCAAAACAACAAAGTAATATGCACATGATGGACTCTCTTTAATTAAACCCAAAGGCCTTATAATTAACAGGTAGCCACAAAACTGGACTTTCCTCTTTTAAGTTTTTCACGAAGTCAAACCCTCTGTCTCTGCCAGAGTCTTTTCACTAGTCAACCCTTCTTAATAAACTAAAAGTCGTCATCTTTACCGACAAACTTAGATTCTTACATGAATGCTCTGACCACCGTGTCCAGCCTCCGACGTTGCTCAACTTCACTTCTCGAAAACCTCCCGATTCTACAGCTAATCAAGCAATGCACATCCCCCAAGCTCCTGGACTCTGCTCTAGCCGCCATGGTCAAGACCAGCCAAAACCAAGACTGTTTCTTTATGAACCAGTTCATCACAGCCTGCACCTCCTTCAACCGCCTCGACCTCGCTGTCTCCGCCGCGACCCTTATCCAACAACCCAACGTCTTCGTCTACAACGCGTTGATCAAAGGCTTCGTCACTAGCTCCCACCCGATCCGATCTCTCGAGTTCTACGTCCGTATGCTCAGAGACTCTGTTTCTCCCTCGAGCTACACGTACTCTTCTCTCGTAAAGGCGTCTCTTTTCGATCGTGCGGTCGGCGAATCGGTCCACGCGCACGTTTGGAGATTTGGGTTTTGTTCCCACGTTCAGATTCAGACGACTCTGATCGTGTTTTATTCATCGCTGGGTAGAGTCAAGGAAGCGCGGAAGGTGTTCGATGAAATGCCTGAGAGAGATGGTTTCGCTTGGACTACGATGGTTTCTGCTTACGTCCGAGTTTTCGACATGGACTCCGCGAATGCGTTAGCTAACCGGATGTCTGAGAAGAATGGCGCCACGTGGAACTGTTTGATCGATGGGTATATGAAACTAGGTGATGTGGAAGCAGCTGAGTCTTTGTTTGATCAGATGCCTGTGAAGGATGTGATCACGTGGACGAGTATGATCAGAGGCTATTCGTGTAACAAGAGGTATAGGGAAGCGATCTCGGTGTTCTATAGAATGACTGAGGAAGAGGAAGGGATTGTTCCTGATGAGGTGACTATGTCGACTGTTATCTCAGCTTGTGCGCATCTCGGTGTGCTGAATATAAGTAAGGAGGTTCATATGTACACGGTGGTGAAGGGGTTTGTTGTTGATGTCTACATTGGCTCTGCGTTGGTGGATATGTATTCCAAATGCGGGTGCTTGAACCGAGCGCTTCTGGTGTTCTTTAATTTGCCTATAAAGAATCTGTTCTGTTGGAATTCGATCATTGAAGGGTTAGCAGCTCATGGTTACGCACGAGAAGCACTGAAAATGCTTGGAAAGATGGAGGTGGAGTTAATCAAACCCAACGCAGTAACATTCGTGAGTGTTTTAACTGCTTGTACTCACGCAGGTCTTGTAGAAGAAGGGCGGAAGGTACACCGTAGTATGAGTGAAGAACACTCTATTGTCTCTGATATTGAACACTACGGATGCATGGTTGCTTTATTCAGCAAAGCTGGGTTGATTCAAGAGGCTCTGGAACTGATTGGAAGTATGGAGCTTGAACCAAACGCGGTTATCTGGGGGGCGTTGCTTGACGGGTGCAGGCTTCACAAGAACATAGAGGTAGCTGAGATAGCGTTTAAGAAACTGATGGTGCTGGAGCCGAGGAATAGTGGGTACTATTCCCTTTTGGTTAGCATGTATGCAGGAGAAAACAGGTGGAGAGATGTTGCAATGGTGAGAGGAAGGATGAGAGAGTTGGGTATAGAAAAGATATGTCCAGGGACAAGTTGGATTGAGTTAGATAAACGAGTTCATATGTTTGCTGCAGCTGATAAGTCTCACTCTGCTTCAGATGAGGTTTACTTGTTGCTTGATAAGGTGTATGAACAGATGAGGTTAGCTGGTTACGTGCAGGAAGCTGAGAATGTATATTAAGAGTTACTAAAAGCTACTCATGGTATAGCGTTTCGGTTTGGCTCAGGTTCTGTTCACCGGAAGCATTGAAGGTAAAGTCGCCACCGCGAGAAAAGTCAAAGATTATGTTAACCGCGTAACACAAAGTCAAAGGCTATTTGTTAAAACATATCAACGCAAACTCAAAATTTAATTTGTTTTTTTTTGTTATTGTCGTAATGTATTTGTGAGTTAAGAATTTCCACGAAATTTCAGGATTGGTCTGTATATACTATATAGATAGACACAGAGTCACATACTGATTCATGTGCAGACAGTTTGTTTCAATGGTACATATCGTGCGTATGTACGTACCTACCACTGCATGTCTTCGAGTCTTTTGGAGTTAAGACTGAATCAAACTTGTGGAATTGAACTTTTTCTATTTGAATATATTTTTCGCTTTATGAGACATTTGAAAATTTCCAAGTTTATTTGCTTAAGTGGTTTCGGTTTATAGGTGATGACATGTCATCCTGACCTCCAAAATGGAATGTGAATCTACGTCATGAAACTAAACGTTTAAAATAGGGTTTGAAAAACCAAAAAAAGTATAAAGAATCAATAGTGCATTTGACCAACATAAAAGAAAGAATCAATAGTTGATTTATATACAATTTTTAAGCGGTTGATTTAACCACAACTCTTGATTTAAACCGGTTGCTCTCTATCTAACATTTACTACACGAACCAGTAGCAAATTAAATGTCTAAAGCTGAACAATAATCAGCGAGTACAAAGTGCAAACTGGACCGGAGTCCAATCAATTAACGGTAACCGGTATAGTGATTTGGCTAATCACCTTTTTTGCATGTTTACTTGTGGTATACATTGCGGTCCAAGGCAATAAACGTGTCATTTTCTTTAACTTGTTTGATCAATTCGTATAAGTTTGGTTCAAATTTGAAAACCAAGTCTTTCCTCGTAAAAGTCAAGCCACAAGAATATCCAAGTAAGACCAAGAGCCCCAAAGTCACACAAAGCTACCAATTTAACAATCCACCAACAACATAATCGAAACCTTATATATAGGTCCTTATAACTAAATGTGATACACAGCAAACAGGAGTTAAAGACATACAACAACTTCTACTGCCAAACTAAAAGAATATTTTTATTTTTTACTTTGAATACACAAAAAAGAAAACAGGAGAGAAATGATGATGAAGAGGCAATTGATATTTGGTCTGATTTTGCTCGGACTTTTGGTGATTTTCTTAGCCACCACACCAGCCGAAGCGGCTAGGCCGTTACGAACCGATGGTAAGATCCAGTTCGTGCTCCAGTTGCTGCAAAGAGGTACGGTGCCACCGTCAGGTCCAAACGGTTGTACCAACGACCCAAATGGCTCGGGAAAGTGCCACGGCTGAGCCGTCCCGTTAGTCTTATTATAATACATGCTGGTTATTTCATTTATTTATTTTCTTAAGGGTATAATTAATTAATGCAATAAACACAATTATAGTTTGTGTATCGGCTCGATCTTTGGTGGAGCTATAGCAAGTGTATGTATCGTAACTCTGTAAGAGCTGCCAAAGCTAGCTAGTTGATGAGATTAGCTATTCTTTTATTTGTTTATGAACTTTGACCATGTAACTTAAAAGTTCAAAGAAAACATGTAACTTTTTATCACTATTATTTTATTTTAAGCATTTCTGTTTGATCTTTTGATATAATTAAACAAGAATATTCTATCGGCATTACGTAATATATGCAGTTCAAGAAATTATATATTCTGAAACAAACAAAATATGATACCAGCAATAATAATTAATCAAGTGATCGGTCACTGCTCAATCATGTCACCTACGTCTATGTGTACATGGGAATGTTGGTGCAACAATTTCGACCCGACCCGCTAACCAGACCCCTTTTCAGCACCTAAATTACGAACCGTATCTCAACGGGAGAGGTTGGGAACGTCCTAATGGCTTAAACGCGCTTGATGTCTAACGAAATAACGAAAATATATATATGTCAACTAACATAGCATGTGTCTTCGTCTTTTTTTTCCACTTTTTAACTTTTTTTTTTCTGTTTAACTATTATTAGTCCAAAGGAAACATAAACTGATCACTTCTTTTACGTATGGGAACGTACTTTTTTTTGTTGTTGTACTTGTAGGGCTTTTTAGTTTGCATGGGGTTTTATTGTAATTCGATAGTGACACTTATATATAGAGAGAGTTTTTTTGGTTAACACCTCATGGCTTCACTTTGGGTTTTTCTCTTCACTATCTCTCATGTACACAATATACACGATCTTTGACTTTGACTGTATTAGCTACAAAAAAAAGAATAATGGTGTTCAACATTTGATTCAAGCGTGTGGGGTACGTTATGTTTAATGAGAACTATGTAATGAAAAACATAAACTATGTTATATGTCAATGGACGCGTATACCATATATGAAATGTACTAAATGATATCTATTACGTCAAAGTTTTCATGTATGAATATATACTGATTTCATGAAGAACTAAGTTGCAAGCAACTAGATATTTATTATTTTTCTTGTTTTAAAAAAAGACGTGTATAAGGAACAAATTTAGTAATTAGTCTTTCATATAAAATCTGCAGGTTAAAATGAGTTCTACTAGCTAAAACTGAATCACAACACTAAGCCAACTCAACTGGCTCGTGATTTGGTGAACCAATGGTAGCATAGTCGCAACCACCTGACCACTAGACCAGACCTCTCTACAGCGACTAGAATGCCAATGTGATATTGGCTCAGAGCTTAGCTTTGGGTCTTTAAAATGTTAAGCACGGCAAACCTTTATGTGTGCTTGTGCGTGTATATCGGTATACGGAATTGGTAATTTCAAGGAAGAAACTACATGAATGTGTTTAGTCAAAAAAAAAAACTATATGAATGTGTAAGTAACCCCAACAAAAAACTATATGGATGTGTATTAAAAGAATTACTCCCTCCGTTTCAAATTACTTGTCGTTCTGGATTAGAATTTTTGTTTCAAAATAAGTGTCGTTTTCGGTTTTCAATGCAAAATTTATTGACAATGTTTTCTATTCTATTTTTCTATTGGTTGATATATGGTTAGATGTATTGGTAATAATATTTTTATTTTGAAAATATGTTAAACTAAATGTTTTCTTAATATGTGTGCATAAACCTAGAACGACAACTAATATGAAACAGAGTATTATATAGTTCAAAGTCAAACCATAGTTTGATTATAAAAAATCGGATACTTCTTATAGTATGGTGACTGGTGAGTTCAACTTTAAATATGTCAAAGAATATAATATTGTTTCGATCTTACTGATTTAATCATGATCTGTATTTTATTTAATGGTTGTAGCTTTGGGGATACAGAATTTCAGATGACAAAAAATAACTAGTAGGTAAGAGCATTTCTAATGTATGGTTTTATTTTTTTCTATTACAAAACGATGAATTAACTCGATAATGGAACCGAATTTTATTCGAACTCTATTATATTTTATAGTGAGAATAGAGTGATAAAAAATATATTATTTTATTAAATAAATTTATTTTTTGTTTCATTATAAAATGGAAAACAGAGTTAAATGAAAGAAGATTTTACTTGTAAAAAATAGAATTTTTTGGTCAAGTTTGTACATACAAACCGGTTAAGTGGTTAAGTGGCTCAATATCAATTTTACGGTTGGTTCACTGATTATTTGTTTGGTTTGGTTCGGTTCAATTTGATTTGGTTTAGTAAAAGTGGAGATTGGGTCGGTTTTTGCTGTTAGAACGTTCACGAAAAATCTCCTCTCTCTGTGTAGAAACCGCGCCGACTCTCTCTCTCTCTACACTGCATCGAGCAAAAGAAAGAGTTTGTCAGCTGAGAGAGATGCAAGCTATCTCCAAAGTTTCTTCTGCAGCCTCCTTCTTTCGCTGTTCCAGGGTTTGTATTTCTGTTTCCCTCTTTATATTCGTACTGCATAGTTTCTCTGATCTTTGTCTCTTAGTATCATATGATTATAATCTCAGAAAGCTGTTTCTGCTTTAGTAATGATTTTCTGATTGCCTCAGAGTTATGTAAATAATCTTCTCACTCAAAGCTTATACCTCTGCTAGTTAATTTTCTTGTTGGCTCATCTTGGAGTAAACTCTGTTTTGTTCTGTTTATCAGAAACTAACAAGTCATCAGCCATGTGTGAGCCAGCTCAGCCTCAGAAAAGGTTTTGTCTCTAATGGTGTGTTGAAGCTGTTCTCTTCGCCTCGTAAGGCTTTGTGCGATGCTGCTTCTGGAAGATCTGTTCGAGTGTCAAGATTCTGCAGTGCCTCCAATATCTCTTCCTCATTGCAAATCCAACTGGTGTGTGTGTGTTGGTTTTGTTCCTATTATTGATACTTTTCTTGCTTATCTAAATCCTTTTTTTTTCTATGCAGGTGCCGTGTCTTGCGGACAACTATGCTTATATATTACACGACGAGGATACTGGCACAGTTGGTGTGGTTGACCCTTCCGAAGCTGCACCTGTCATGGACGCCTTGCAGAAGAATGGTCAAGACCTAAAGTATATATTGAATACACATCACCATTATGATCACACTGGTGGGAACTTGGAATTCAAAGACAGGTATGGTGCAAAGGTAATTCTCTCTCTCTCTCTCTCTCTCTCTTCTGTCCATTCTAGACTTTTCTTAATTGCACATTATATAACCTGTGGCATGTACTTAGGTGGTTGGCTCAGCTGTAGACAGGAAACGGATTCCTGGAATTGATATAGCTCTGGGAGATGGTGATAAGTGGGAGTTTGCTGGCCATGAAGTCCATGTTATGGAAACTCCTGGCCACACAATAGGTTGGTATAGTCCTGCTTTAGAGTGGTTCAAAGCTCACTTATTCTATTCGTATAGCCAACTAACCGAATACCGAACCGAACCAAATTTTATTCCAGGTTAATTCGGTAATATTTATGTTTAACCGAACGAACCAAAAATCGAAACCGAATCCACAGGCTTACCTTTAAGCCTTGTTCTCAATTTTTATTTATTGTTGCTTGTAGGCCATATTAGTTTCTACTTTCCAGGGGCACGTGCAGTTTTCACAGGGGACACCTTATTTAGCTTATCATGTGGTAAGCTCTTCGAAGGCACTTCAGAGCAGGTATTCATCATTTTATATATATAAATCTTTCATGCATTCTCTGAACTTGGCTCTTTTTATGGTGTAACTTATTGTATTGTTCTGCAGATGCTAGATTCGCTCCAGAGGATAGCTGATTTGCCGGATGACACAAGCGTTTATTGTGGCCATGAATACACGCTGGTTTAGTGATTTTTTCATATATACCATGTAGTAACCACACATTTGGAATTTCATTTAACTTAAAATGATTTTTTGGTTTTGCAGAGTAACTCCAAGTTTGCGTTATCTATAGAACCAAGTAACGAGGTGCTCCAGTCTTACGCTGCCTACGTTGCAGAGCTCCGTGACAAGAAGTTACCGACGGTAATCTTTCTTTTCTCGTCTGATTAACCTCGCTGTCATTGATGTTACTGTTGTTGCAATGATAACACTTCTGGCTGCTTAATCTTAGATTCCAACAACAATGAAGATGGAGAAAGCGTGCAACCCGTTTCTCCGCACAGGGAACATGGATATTCGCCGGGTTCTAGGTATACCAGAGACTGCAGATGAAGCAGAAGCTCTAAGTGTTATAAGAAGAGCAAAGGACAATTTTAAAGCTTAAGCTAAAACATTTAGATAATGTTTCCCATGTACATATGTTATAAAATGTTTTCATTGTTCCTTAAAATTAAGGTGTTTGAATCAGACTAGTTTTACATGTTCGTGAGAACTGATTGTTATCAACAGTTACATAAAACAAACAAGTGATGAGTACATATCATTAAGAAACACAAAGTTGAAAGCGAAGTAGATAGAAGTAGAGCTGAGATTAACGAGGGAAAGCCAACTTGCGTTTCTGAGCCTCTGATGGCAATTTGACGTCAGTGGCTAAACCGAGAGCCTGGAAGAACGAGATGAGGTACCAAGTTAAGTCTACCTGGTACCATTCCAGTCCATGCCTAGCCGAAGCCTCAAAGGCATGGTGGTTATTGTGCCAGCTTTCTCCCATCGTGAATGGTCCTAGCCACCTACACCATTCGACGTTCACTAAGCATCATTTTTGGTTAAAATGTTATGGTTTGATTGCGAGTGCCGTTTCATAAAATTATTTACCATGTTCAAAAATTTATTAATAGTATATTTAATATTACATAATGCAATAGTTTTAAAATAAATAATTTTATATATGTTTTAACGTTTATTTTGAAATTATAAATTTTAAATTTAGAAGGATATATAAAATTTTGAATTGTAGATCCTAATTTATATATTTATTTTCTAGAAAATTTAATTTTTGTTTTTAGATTTGGATCATGTTTGACGGCTTCACTTTTCACTTATACAGTTATACATGTTAAAAGACGACTCTTGGCATATATGTTTTAGTCTTTCTCTTTATGTCTCTAAAAGAGACTACTAGAGCTTGTAAATACCAAATGTTACGAGATGTGTCCTTAGTGTTCCAGGCTCGCGAGCCCAAGATATGGCAAGCTGAGTTTATTAGCCAAGTCCCATTGTAACTGATTGCTCCTCCAACACCCTGTTGCAAATTAGATTCACGAGATCAATGACATTTTTCTTGCTTATTTATAGTATCTTGATTTTTACAATTAATACAAGATGACTTTCTTACCACGCCGCAAGTTAGATAAGGTAGACCACCCCACATATAGACGAGGGTCCAAAACGTCATGACGTGAAGACCAATTGTGTTTCGTAGAAACCTATAGAACCATTGCTGTTTCAAGTCCATCACGTTGTCACGTCCTCCACACTGTTTACATTAATTTGCATTGTTACAACATGTACGTAGTTTTTTTTTTAACAAAGGTTTTCAATATGTACGTAGTTAGCCACATAGCCCGAACCTGTGCAAAGCTGGATAAAACATTGGTCTTAAAATTTTTGAAAAAAATTATAAACATAGATCCCTCGAAATTTTTTTTTTGTGCCCCCCCATATTTGTAAAATAAAAAAGTAGTTGAAATTTTTAATAGATCATCTATGGTCCCCTAGATCTCAGGACCATTAGTTAATTATAAAAATCAAGATCTTTGGTAAAGATTTTATAACATTGTGTTACCTTTTCTCTCAAGTAACTGGTGTCGAATATCCAGAAGACATGACTGAACCAGAATCCTTCCATAGGGCTATGTGGGTCACGGTCTGAATCTGTGAACTGGTGATGGAACCTATGTGTGCTCACCCAATCTATTGGATGACCCTGCCAAAAATGAAATAACTGAATATACATATTTGGCTTCATGTTTGTTTTCGGTTTAAAATGATATTTACCTGAAGCGCGAAAAGAGCAGAATAAGCAAATGAATATTCAAGCCATTTAGGGAGCTTAAAGCTCCGATGAGCCAAGTTTCGATGGTACGAGAACGTAATGCTGAGAGCAGTCACAAAAGCGAGAATAACACCGAACAGGAGAGCTTCCCATTTGAAGTAAAAAGGAGCCAAGAGACACAACAAATGCACGGTCCCAACAGAGGAGGCTCTCATTACATCGACCTTAGTCCATTTCCTAAAGAAATACGCTCTCTTTTTCTTACCCACGACTTTTCGGCTAGAGCCAGAGACATCCTCCTTGGTGGTATCACCCATTAAGGACTAATGGGTCTGTGTTTTGTGATAGTATTAGTTATATGATTTTACCAAATGTTTGATTGTGTATATATATGGGATGATGTTGGTGCATTCAGGCTTAATGTTATGGATTTGAGTAATCGCCACTACTTAACAACGAGATAATACACTTGTACACTCTACCTCGTATTTGCCTATTGGCTCTAAATGAGAATGTAGTTAGGAAAGAAAAGAAATAAAGCCATTTGGTTGGCCAGTTTTTTCGTTTTAAATATTCATTAATGTCTTGCGTAGCGATCCCGATTCATTGGTTAGTCCGAGAATTACGAGCTAAGCATAACAGGCACATCCGCACATGTACAAGAATGGACATTTGTAACTATTATATGAATAGTTTACGAATAATTTTACGTCATAAATTAAAAATGCAATTTGATACCTCTTAATTTTTAGGGTATCAAAATTTGGAAAACATTTTTATATACTGTATCGAATATTAATCAGCGTAAAGCGTCCATCATTTAACCTGTTTCCTCTATAATTATTTGTGTTTGTGATATATTATCTATCAACCATCTTAGATTATATGATTAGAGTGTTATATAATTGTGTATTGTAATTTCTGATGTCACATATTCACGCATTAAAATTCTTTACAGAGCGATCACCTAGTCATGCATTAATATTTTAATATAATCTTTCCATGCATACTTTGTTGGTAGTTTTCACTATATATTTATTAAAATTTAGAGCGTTAATGTTTCATTTTCGAACTTTTGAATACTAGAGTTGTGGGCTAGCCAATAAAATCAGTTTCGAGCTTCGTTTTTTTGGGGTTTGTGTGGAGGCTGAGGAAATCAATGGATTGATAAATGACGTGCTATATCTTAAGTTTGGTTCATAGACGTTTTATTTTCAATTTTTTTTTGGTACTGTAACCTTGTGTTTTGCCAACTAAAGCTTCTCGCATCATAGTTTGTAACTTTTTCGTTACAAAGTAACTCTAGTACATAGCCTTCTTAATGAAGGTAGCAACCATTTTTTCTGCCTGCTTTTGTTCAATCCGCTTCTTTCGTTTTCTTGTTGCTTTTTTGGGTCAAACGTTTTCTTGCTTAAATCTAATTTTCTTGCATGTTTTCCTGAGAAAAAAAAACTAACCACGACAGTATTATATGCTTATAAATAAGCCAATAATAATAATAATCATAATACAAGTTCAAGTGGCTTACAATACTGCCATTGATTTGTCACGATGTGGTTTGCAAACTTCATTACGCATACTAAAATTTCGCTCATACGAAAACGAACGTAACTTAATTGAGTAGGTTGGTTTCAACACCACACACGAGATGACAACAAAACACCGCATAGTACAATAGTATTATTTACAAGTGTTTCGTTAACCCAAAAGCTTGAGGCATCTTTCATTTATAATTTATCTAAAGCCAGTATAGAAATCCCAATCTCTTCTGTAACTGAAGAAATTGTATATACCAAATGAAATGACATTATTATATGTATTCATGATGAATCATTATTGAGCAAAGATACGTAGTTACGTACCAAACGTTACGAGACGTGTCACTGGTCTTCCAGGTTCGGCAATATTACCCTACTTATACGCCAATATTACAATTATTTATCATTTTTATTTATACTTGTTACTAATAATAGACAAACGTTAAACGCATTAGGTATATAGTTGTCTTCAAGATATTTTTTTGGAGAGTAATAAATAATTGAGAAATTGGCATCAATAACCATAAAAAAAATTATAATTAGGGATATGACCATAACAAAGTGTGTTGGCTAGAATATAGTGTGTATTTTGTGTATTAATTGCTTTTTTACACTTCTTCTCACGTGCACTTTAAATTCTTCATTTTTTTCTCCTTTTACAATTCATGTTGTTCATCTTCCATCATTCCATTCTTGCTTCACTTCGACCACTTTTATCTATAACATCACCACCACCGTCGTTACATATTACTTGATTAGTCGCCACCATGGTCGTCATCATCCTTTCCATCACCGCCATCGTTTTTCTCCCACCACCACCGCAATCACTTTACCTCCTCCCACCTTTTCTTCTTCCTTTCCATCTTATATGATAGTTTCTACTTCTCATCAACTCCGACAACTCAATTATATGCTCTGCTAATCATATTCCCTCTTTCACTTCGTGATTCTTTTTTTTTTTTTTGTAATTTGATATTTGTTTTGTTCTATTCTATTTAGCGAATGTAGAATAGAAAAGTAACTTCACAATAAAAGAATATGTATTATATTTGGTTATTGTATCATTTTATGAATTAATTGGTATATATGTATTGATCAAGAGTTATCAATTACAAACAACAGTATATCAATATTATATCATTGGAAATCAAAAATGCCCAAGAATGAGTTAAACACTGTGAATCAGTAATACGAAAACTATACCACTTGGATAAGCAATATGGTATAGTATATGATATGGTATTAAGTTTCACAACTGGAAATGAACAACTCCGGCGATAATGTCACCAACTCCTCTGTACATCGTATGTTCTGCTACGATTATGATTGTTATCATTCACCTCTAAAAAAATGAATAGTTCAAATTTAAATAGAACATTTTGTTTTGTTCTATTCTATTTGAGCAACACATAATAGAAATGAATCTTCACAATCTCTCTCTCTCTCTCTCTCTCTCTCTCTCTCTCTCTCTCTCTCTCTCTCTCTCTCTCTCTCTCTCTCTCTCTCTCTCTCTCTCTCTCTCTCATTTTTTCTTCGTGATGTATTTGTTGTTGTGCTTCGATTGTTCTATACTAAGTACTTAGTAAATATAGTATAGTATAGAATCACAATTTGTATTGACGAATGGTCACGCGCTGGGAAGAAAAAACTCGTCCCTTTTCATACCAAATTGACACACTTATCAATACATGGCTATATTCTTCGTTTTTCTTCCACTACATGCATTTCACCAATTCACCCATAATAATTAAAGGAAAAAGAAAAACAAAGAATAAAATATTACCATGCCTCAAGTAAGAAAAAACAAACCACCGAAGTAGTAGAGGAGGAGACCAAAATGCTAGAATGTGGTAAAGAACCGCGGAATCTATAATACCATTGGCAATGGTCCATTGCCTCTTTAAGTCTTCCACATTTGTCCTTCTCCCATACGGTGCCATTACAATATGATATTGAACTTTGATTGTGATTAAAGTAACTAAAATCTTCTTAATTACACCCAAAAGTTAATCACCTTTTCTACAAGATCCGGTATCAAATGGCCATAGGAGATGGCTGAATCAAAACCCTTCAGTAGGACTATGTGGATACCTATCCGAATCCGTACACTGGTGGTGGTATCGATGTGTGCTCACCCAATCAATCGGATCTAACTGTTACAAACAAAACAAACGTTCATGGTTTATGATAGAATTAAATAATACTAAGGATCTAAGAATTTTTAGGTTGTTCAAAACTTCATATAACTATGTAGCAAGACATAGTAGCTAAAATAGTTTAAATAATATTATAACTATAATATTAAATCTAAAAGGGTTTACAGATACACAATGGCTTTAGTCGTTCTGTATACGAGGTGCATGTCCTTACAGCTTGCAGCGTACTTAGAGATTAATTTGTTTGAATCAGACTAGTTTTAGATGTTCATGAGAACTTATTATTACATAAAGAACATAAGAACGAGTGATGAGTACATGTAACTACGACAGCAATGTTGAAAGTGAAATAGATAGGTTTAGAGTTGAGATTAACGAGCGAAAGCCAACTTGCGTTTCTGAGCTTCTGATGGCAATTTGACGTCAGTGGCTAAACCGAGAGCCTGGAAGAACGAAATGAGGTACCAAGTTAAGTCTACCTGATACCATTCCAGTCCATACCTAGCCGAGGCCTCAAAAGCATGGTGGTTGTTGTGCCAACTTTCTCCCATCGTGAATGGTCCCAGCCACCTACACCATTCCACAAGTACTACTCAATATCTTTTTCGGTTAAGGTGTTATGGATTATGTCTCTTAAAAAAACTACTAGAGGCAGTATATACCAAATGTTACGAGATGTGTCCTTGGTGTTCCAGGCTCGTGAGCCCCAAATATGACAAGCCGAGTTTACGATCCCAATCCCGTGGTAACTGATTGCTCCTCCAACACCCTGTTGCAAATTAGTTTCACGAGATCACTGACAATTTTCTTGTTCATTTATATACTTAACATTAATCCAAGAGGACTTTCTAACCACGCCGCAAGTTAGGTAAGGTAGGCCACCCCACAAATAGACGAGGGTCCAAAACGTCATGATGTGGAGAGCAATTGTATTTCGTAGAAACCTATAGAACCATTGCTGTTTCAAGTCCATCACGTTGTCACGTCCTCCACACTGTTTACATTAATTTGCATGGTTGCAACTTGTACGTGGTTAGCCATTAGTTTATCATAAAAATCTTAGTTTATCACCCTGTTGCAGTGCCGGTCCGAGGTCTTGTGGCCCATCAAGCACACTAAAAAATTATGCCCTCTAATAACAATATTTTCTGAAAAACACCTTTTGAAACCAAACCAAACAAAAAGCCAAAATTGTTTTCATAATGATTCAATTTCATCGAAAAACCTAAAAGATTAATCTACTATACTGTTAAAGTTATGATTCTAAAATATTCTTCTCCATTTAACAAGTTACTAGAGAATACCACTGGTTTCATATTACATCAATTTTTTCTATTAACTTATCTTCTTTTGTTTACGGCATCACTTTCTATAAATGCATGAAAATTATAATAGCTTTAATTTATTTAAAGTGAAAAACAGAGAAATACATAAACTGATAAATACAACACAATACAATCATGGGTGTTCTTAGTTTTAAAAATATAGATAAATTTGAATCGCCTATGGTAAATAGCATTGATTAGAAAAGAAAATTGGATTTTTTTGGTTTTTAGTTAATTTTTTATTTTATATAATTTAAAAAGGAACAAAAATGTAATTCCATTTAGTTTTTTGGATATATCAACTGGTTTTTTGCACAATGCGTTGTAGTTAAAGGAAATCAGAATCTTTCAGTTATTGCGAAAAAAAGGAGACCACAAGACTCGAACCATGAAGAATATCTAGAAGAACTCAAGCCACTTGACCAAAGAGAAAAAGGGTAAGAGTATTTCCATCGATGCGATAAACACTAGTATCTATTTTTTTTTTTAATAAAAATTAAAATATGGGAAAAGAGGAGAGAAATTGTCAGAAAATATCTCTACATACATATTTTAGAAACTACCTTTTTTTTGGTAAACCATTAGAAACTACCTTTTCTCTAATATAACTGCCGTCCAATATCCAGAAGACATGACTGAACCAGAAACCTTCAATGGGGCTATGTGGGTCACGTTCCGTATCTGTGAACTGGTGATGGAACCTATGTGTGCTCACCCAATCTATTGGATGACCCTTTCCAAAAAGATTAATGAAATAGCTGAGTATACATATGTGTTAGATGCTTGTTTTCAGTTAAAATGATATTTACCTGAAGCGCAAAGAGGGCAGAATAAGCAAATAAATATTCAAGCCATTTGGGTAGCTTAAAGCTCCTATGAGCCAAGTTTCTATGGTACGAGAACGTAATGCTGAGGGCAGACATAATAGCGAGAATAACACCGCATCGAAGAGCTTCCCGGTTGAAGTTAAAAGGAGCCAAGACACACAAAAAATGCACTGTCCCAACACAGGAGGCTCTCATTACATCGATCCATGTCCATTTTCTAAAGATATACGATCTTTTTTGCTTACGCACAGCTTTTCGGCTAGAACCAGAGCCATCTTCTTTTTGGGTATCACCCATCGCGGACTAATGTTTTTCTTTTCTTTTTCTTTGACTAAGACTAATGGTTTTTTTTGATATATGATTTAACAAATGTTTGATTGTATATCTATATGGGATGATGTTGATGCATTCAGGCCTAATGTTATGGATTTGAGTAATCACCACTACTTAACAACGAAATAACATACTTGTACACTTCACCTCGTATTTATTGTCTCCAAATGAGGATTTAGTTTGAAAAGAAATAAAGCCATTTGCTTGGCCAAATATTATCTTCGTTTCCATTAATGTTTTGCGTAGCGATCCTGATTGATTGGTGACTACGAGAATTACGAGCTAAGAATAAAAAGCACATGTACAAGCATGGACATTTCTAAATGTTATCAATAGTTTACGAAGGCTTTTACGTCATAAAATTACACGCATATTGATACCTCTTGACATTTTGGAAATTGGAAAACATTTGTATCTACAAATGTATCTAGTTTTAATTCAGCATGAACGTCCATTGTTTAGACTTTAAGCTTGATTCCTCTACAATTCATAACTGTCTTAGAATATATGATTGATTAGGGTGTTATATATATATTTTGTTAAGAATGTAAATATCATTTTAAAAAAATGAACGAATTTACATTTAATTTAGCAAGAATGTAATACTAGTATAAAAGTAAATACGAATTTTTAGTTATTTGCATGTGAATATTTCGTTAATTGTATTGTTTTATGATTGATTACATATTCACACTTCAAAATTCCTTATACAGCATAATCATCAATTAATACGTTGGTAGTTTTCAGTATATAGTTATTCATATATACGTTAATGTTTCATTTTCGAAGTTTGTTGATACTAGCGTTGCGGGCTAGAGTTAAACGCAATAAAAGTTTTGTTTTGAGCTCCTCTTTGGGTTTGTTTGGGGACTGTTGAAATCGATGGTTGATAGATAAAGTACTACATAGTAGGTCTGGCTGCGTTTAAAGTTTGGTCCTAGACGTTTGATTTTCTATTTCTTTTTTTTTTTTAACACAAACTTACTTTCATTACTCAAATCTTGTTCAATACAATACCAAGAGGGATTTTTTTTTTTTGTTTTTTGAACACAATACCAAGAGGGAATTATCCATCCTCTTTGACAATAAACATAAACTACAACATTTAAATAAGATAAGTTTAATGAAACCTTGTGTTTTGCCAACTAGAGTTTCTCTCTCCATCATAGCTTGTAACATTTATCTTATAGCAGGTTCGTTCTAACACCACACACGACATGACAACGAAAAACACCGCATCGTACGATAATATTACAAGTATTACGTTTACCTAAAACTTTAACCGTACGTAGACATTAACGTATACTTAACGGAGACGAGAAATCCAGCTAATATTCTCCATTTTCAACGAACCAAAGCCATACGCCGTCGTTGACTCTCTGAAGGGAGCTTAACGTCAGTAGCCAAACCGATAATCTCGAGGAAGCGGACAATGTACCAAGAGATGTCGATTTGCCACCATTCCAAGCCTTGTCTCGCGGATGACTCGAACGCGTGGTGATTGTTGTGCCAGCTCTCTCCAAATGAGAATACAGATAGCCACCTATTTACCAATTTATACCACTTAATTATTTTCTTCAAAGAAAAAGTATCCTTGTTTATTGCCAATTTTTAAAAATGCAAAACACACACACATAAAAAAATATATATATATATATATAGACTTGCACCCCACCCCCCAAATGTACATGCATGCCCACATTAATCGATATATAGTATATGTGGACTAGGCATTTTATCCTTTAAATTTGATTCGATTCATTATTCGATTCGATTTGATCCAAAAATTCAGAATATCCGTAAACTTTCGAAGCAAAACAAATACTAAAAATCAATATCCGTTAAAATCGAAGCAAATCACTTAAAATTTTAGAAAGTGAATATCCGATCCGATCCGGCAATAAATAAATACATGTATATCTTGATTATATTTTAAAGTTTTAAATGCATAAAAGTATATAATTATTATTCTAACATATGATTTGACAAATTCTATTCACATTTTTTACTTATATGAAAGTATTACATAAAAAGAAGAGAAAAAATTTATGATAATTATAATTTTTATCTTAAATTTTGTGTTATTATAATTGTTAATTAAGTTTAAAAAATTTTAAAATATGTAGATTCACTACTTCTTCAAAAAATTCACCTATTTACCATTTTATACCACTTAATTATTTTCTTCAAAAAAAATTATCGTTATATATTGCCAATTTTAAAAAACGCAAAAACACACACACATAAAAATATATATAGACATGCACCCCCACCCCCCAAATGTACATGCCCACATTAATCGATATATAATATATGCATGAATGCATGCACCTTCCCCCATTTATTTATTTGCGAAAAAGGGGTTTTATTCGTTCGGTACATCTTTATCAGCCGGATGAGGAAGAAGTTTTAGGCATAATTATATTATTAAAAAAGATAAAGTAAGTGAGAGATGAATATGTTAAAACACAACTTTTCACAACCGATTTTAGACCTCAGTTGCATACTTGTCATCATTTCATTGGTTTCATTTTCTGATTTTAAAATTATAATAATCTAATAAATTTGTAATAATATATTAATACTCTATAGCTCAGATATCCAATTTCGATATGTAACCGATGGACATGCTTAGCGAGACAGGGACCAAAACAAGTTTGGATCAGCCTGAAAGTTCCGGGAAGTCTATATAGGACTTTTGTCTTCGACTGGTTGTGTTACAAATAGTATTAGCTTCAAAAGATAATATATATACTTTATTATCAGCCTAAATATTGTTCAATTTTAAAATATGTTTACTTCATAGTCTAACAAAATAATTGCCCATAATATATGATAAGTTTTAAATTTAAACATGAACCACATTTTAAAATTTGCTTGCGTGTACGATCTTACAAATTATTTTTCTTAATCGTACACTGCAAAAAACAATCTTCTTTAAAAATAAAATACACTATTTAGAACAATGTACGTGGTATTAGCTGAGATGGACTACACAAAACAACAAAGTCAAAATATATATTATGTATGTCGGGTTTATGGAGGATGAACTAAATAAATGCTTTTGAAATTGTTATTTCAGACGATTTGAATTCATCTGCATATTAGACTCACAATTGTATTGTTTTGTCAAGTTAAATAGTTTAAATTGAACGTTTTCTTGGAGAATGTGAAATTTAATATCTTAACCAACCTTATCAAACAGAAGTGGTTGAGGTATCTTTCATTTAACCAGCTCAAAATATATAAATTATCTATGGCCAAATAAAAATCCCAATCTCTTTTTTAACTTGAAAATTAGCTGAAGAATTTGTATATAAATGACACTGATACATGCACTCATTATGAATCAATATTGATAAGAGTTTTGCACTACGTACCAAACGTTACGAGAAGTGTCACTGGTCTTCCAGGTTCGGCTTCCCCAAATATGGCATAGAGAGTTGATGCAGCAAGTCACATGATGCTCCATTGCCACCCCAATACCCTACATATACGCCAATGTTACAATTATTTATCATTTTTATTTAAACGTTCACGATTTTTTGCCAAGTAATATAAAAATGAAAAGGTAATTAGAAAAACAAGAGAGTAAATATTACCATTCCCCAAGTAAGAAAAGATAAACCACCGAAGTAATAGAGGAGGAAACCAAATGCTAGGATGTGGTAAAGAACCGTTCTTTGAAGGAATCTATAATACCATTGCTTCTTTAAGTCTTCCACATTTGTCCTTCTCCCACACTATGCCATTACAATATGATATGATATTGAACTTTGATTGCGATTAAAGTAATAAACCAATCTTGTCAATTACCCCCAATAGTTAATTACCTTTTCTACAAGATAGCCGGTGTCAAATAGCCATAGGAGATGGCTGAACCAAAACCCTTCCTTAGGACTATGTGGGTCCCTATCCGAGTCTGTAAACTGGTGATGGTATCGATGTGTGCTCACCCAATCAATCGGATCTCCCTGTTGCAAACAAAACAAATGTTAAGGTTTATGATAGAATTAAATAATACAAGGATAGAAGGATTTTTCGGTTGTTAAGAAATTCATATAACTACAAATTGGCATAAATAATATTCTGGTAAATATTAAATCTAAAGGGGTGTACAGACCAACAAGGGCTTTTGTCATTCTGTATACGAGGTGCATGTTAAATCTTCTTTTTTTTGCATGCATGTTTTTTTTTTTTGAAAAAGAGCATTTGCATGCATGTTAAATCTGATAAAATAGTATTCTGTAAATTGTAATATCAATTGCACTTGCGTTGAGTATGGAATTTACGAAAAGTTTGGTATACGAGGTACAAAGTTTTGCGAGATTAGTACCAAACTAAAAGACTTTTGGAACCTAATAATTTGTACTAATAAAGTAATAGGTTTCAAAAGGCATGTTATCATTAAAACAAAATCAATAGTTTATTTTGGAAACTAAAATAAAAGATTTTTAACTAAAAATGTTAACAAAATAGAAAATAAAGAGAACCTGAATGGCAAGGAGGCCACAATAAGCAAACAAATACTCGAGCCATTTAGGGACTTTGAAGCTCCGGTGAGCCAAGTTTCGGTGGTAAGAGACGGTGATTCCAAGCCCACCCACCGTATAGACAACGAGTGCAACCCGTAAAGCTGGCCAAGTGAAATTGAAAGGAGCTAAGAGACAGAGGAAGTGCACAAAGAGAGAAGCAGAAGCTTTCACAATGTCCAATCTCCTCCACTTTCTTTCCCAAATTGCCCTCTTTCTCCTCCCTATCTCAGCCTTGTCCTCTACATTTTTCCGGTGATTTTCCTCCGCTGGTGACATTGACATTTTGTAGTAAACTTTTTTTTTAGAGAAACTCGATTAAACAAAAAGACTATCTTTGATCTGAAGTTTGCACAAAGAGTGCTATGATGGTTTTTTGTGTGTGTAAGGTTGTGAAGGAGTATCGTTGTTATTTATAGTAGCTTGGAGGGGAAGGATAGATAGATTAAATAGAGTGGACTGACTTCCGTAATTTATTCTCTAATGCATGCACAGACACGTGCCTACGTTTCCGGCGGATTTAGCCTTGACTCGAAATTGTGGGGCACGAGGCATTGGCCTTTACCTTGTGCATGCACCCTTTTTCATCGTGTCTGTAAATTGTTGGCTTGTTACCGTTGGGAAGTAGTCGTTAATACTAGCTACATTAACTTGCTGTGTTTGTTTTTTTTTTTTTTTTTGCTAAAATGCTGTGTTTGTTTATAAAGTAAAAATGAGTATACAATCCTTAGATAGATGCATGTAACTATGTAAGCATAAGGATGTCACAAACCTCGTATTGATCTTGTAGTGATTGTGATTTATATGCATATATATTCTTTTGTGGCTCTGAGATAATATTGTTCTAGGTTATGTCTGTGAAAACTTATGTAATATCGTTCATGTGGGAGAGAGAGAGAGAGAGAGAGAGAGAGAGAGAGAGAGAGAGAGAGAGAGAGAGAGAGAGAGAGAGAGAGAGAGAGAGAGAGAGAGAGAGAGAGAGAGAGAGAGAGAGAGAGAGAGAGAGAGAGAGAGAGAGATACAAACTTAAGAATAATATTCATAAAAAAACTTAAGAAAGAGTACTCTGTGAACTTATTTTTAATTATTGTTCGATACTTAAGGTTTATTTCTTCTCTAGAGCCACTTTTCATCGTATATGTAAATTGTTGCAGTTGGGACGTTGGGCGTCATAACACTTCCATTAACTTGTTAATATTATTGCTACTGGAAGCTATAGGTGATGCCTGGAAGCATAAAACTGACACGGAGCTCGAAACTGACGGTTTAGTTTAGTATACATTACATGCACTAAGCTCATTTCTCAAATAAAACAAAGCATGTAGTATTCGTTACCAGCAAAAAAATGAACTATTTTAGTATTTCTTATGGCTGTATGGATGCTGGTTAAATGCATGTATGCATGGAACCTGTGAGATGGAGACTGTTATCCGAGTAGATTCAAAAATGGTGTACGCAACATATTTTTTTCAATCTTTTGTGTGCTATTTTGAAAAAGTAATATGTTGGTCCAAATAAATTTTTCCAACAAGAATCACAGAATGGTAAGAGTATAAAATAATTCTAACGTGATACGAGTGCCTATATTGGGTGAACTGTCTCAGGTCTCGAAACTCTTTACAAAGGAACTATATGTGTATGCATTTTTCTTTATGTCAGCTCCCAACTACACTGTCCGTGTGCATGTCTAAAAGCATACTCGTATGAACAAAATAAGATTCATTTTATTTCCAAAACCCATAACATACCCATTCCTTCATTAAAAAGACATACCCATATCTTCTAAGTCTGAACATGGTAGCAACAGCGGAGTTCATTATTATCCATCTAAATAGAATTTCAGTCACCAAAAACTTAAAATAAATGGTGCTCCTCTTGGAGGGAAAGGAAGATAAATAAATTGCAGTTCTGAAAAAAAAAAACTAAAAATAACTATATTCACATATATTATTGATGTATAAAAACGAGTTCTTTTGTATTTGTCCATTGTATATATACATCAGCATCTATTGAAGTTTGAATTACTATATATGCATCTCAATAAATTACGAGTAGACAAACAAAAAAGGTAAAAAAATGACTTTGTTGGTCTGTGTCCCAAAAAAAAATGTCTTTGTTGGTCCATGTGAACGTTTATACACAGAATGTAGCCATTATCCATTCTATTCATTTTGAATGAAAGATTTTCGTGACACCCATACATACCATAACTTCGTACTCTCAACGTCGTAACAACGAAAACATTAATCACACGAAATTTTGCGGGGTGAAAAATACGGCAGTACCATGTGAGTTAAATGCAAATTTTATATACAAAAAATATCCACACAAGCATACTAGCTGACATTGTGTATCTCAGCTGGTTTCTACATGGAAGTTCTGTAACTCCTAATCCTCGTCCTATAGTGGCCAATTATTTTATATGTAACGTTAAGGGGTTCCATGAAATGTTAATTAAATCAATTGTTGTTTCAAATATAGCAATATTTTCGAAACCAGGTATACCATAGTACTGAAACACTTCGAGTGATCAGATTAACTACCCATATTTGTGTTCATTTGGTATACTTGTGCATTATGATCTTTAGTTTAGGACAAATATTTCGATTCAAAATTTCTGTGAAAAGGTTATAACTTATAAGCCAAACAGATTTTGAATTCATCAAGAAGTTAGATACGAAATAAAATAAACGAAAACAAGAGTTAATTAAAGATACATTAAACCACAACTGCACATAGACTGTATAAACTGCGGGCAGTGTAGTTATTGTAGTAGATGAAGGATTTCAAGAGTAACCACAAGCCACAGTGCCATAGTTTCAACATCATAACTACAATAGACAGTAATTAGACTAGGGCCCAAAAAGTCAATGCCGCACCTGCAAACACCACAAATGGGCAATAGCCATTGTTTCTTTCTTCACCAGAAGTTGAAGTTATGTAATTGTTATTTTTATTTAATTCGTTTTAAACCTAGTCGTCTCATAGGTCATTACAAAACGAGTAATTGAATTGAATCACATATCTCAATGAAGAAAATGTCAAACTTCCTCTGTTCCAGAGATTTTAATGATACAATACAGGTCGGTGTCCAATCCGATTGTGTCGGTTTTGCTATCATTTAAGGCCATGCCTCGCCATTGATTCGAGCCTGTTCTGTTACACTATGTTTACTGGACTACAAATTTTTAAAATTTTAAATACGCAAAAGCATACGATATTTTATCATCATGACACAATGATGAACCGGAGGATCAATAAGTATTTGTAAAACCAGATGTCTGAACACGTCTGGGTTGTAAATAAGACCCCTGAACTCTGAAGTAAAAATGTTCGTTTTGAACACGAGATAGTTGAGCCAAATTACTATTTTTGGCCTAAACAAGAAGAATGTTTTTGTATAACATTTTGTATATACTTGTCTTGCCACCTCAGTGGTCGTCAAATTCGGTTTGGATGAACCCAGTTATGTGTACCCTAAGGCTTACCATGTGATGTTTATAATAATAATATGGAGTTTTAGAGCCAACGAATCTACACAAGGCATTCACATGGTCCAGTATGATCCAAGGAAATTGCTAAAAAAAATAGACAGGAAAGCTTCATTTACCTTTAAAAGGTTGATGGTATCTATCTTATTAAAATAGAAGTACCTTTTGATTTTGTTTGGATATAAGAATAGTAGAAATAAAAAGATGTTTGTTTGGAAACTTGGATAACATTAAAAAAAAAAGTTTGTTTGAAATCATGGATAACAGTTATTAAAAATGATTTGTTTGAAAACGTTGATTGTAGTTTTTAAAAAAATTTGTTTGGAAACATGAATAGCAATATATTAAGAAAAAAGTAATGATTTATGTTATTTAAAAAAATTGGAAGCCCATTACCTAAAAACATATTTTGTCTAAAATAATCATTCAAAAAATTTAAACTTTATATACATATTTCAAATCAAAATAATAATTTAAAGTTGATTTATATTAAAAATGATTCAAAAATATACATATATTCAAAAATTGAATTTTACTAAAATAGTTTCCAATAAACATTATTAAAAAATGTTTTCAATATATATAAGCAAAATATAATACAAAGCCCAATTTTATATACCAACTTAAATTATGGTTTTTATATTTCTCATTAAGTTTTAAAAATATAAAATATGTGATTATTTATATGATGGAACTATAAAATATTATTAATTATATGATTACTTATATGATGGTATGTATAAAATACGATTAATTATATGATGACACATATATGATATATAATAGTGACTATGGGTGGGCGTTCGGGTACCAATTTGGGTTCGATTTGGATCTTTGCGGGTTTGGTTCGGGTTCGAATAACCCATTTAAATAATTTTTAAAATTTTAAAATTCATTATATACTTTAATATATTACATATAAATCTGAATAACATATGTTAGAATACTTAAATTTAATATATAAATTGGTTTGGTTTAAATATTTGGATAGAGAATCAGTAATTATTTTAAGTATTTTTGGTATTTTGAGTATACTTTAACTATTTTAAATATTTGACTATTTGTATATATTTTGATGTATTTAAACCAACTTAAAAGTGTCATATCTATTTTATATGTTTTTATATATATTAAATCTAAAATAATTAATATATATATAAGTATATAAATCTATTTTGAATACATTTGGGTATCCTAAATAATTCGGTTTGGATCAAATTCGGATTCATTTATTTAAATACCAAAATTTTGAATAATTTGGATATTTAATCAATTTCGATTCGGACTTGGTATTATTTTTTGGATCGGGATCAGTTCGGTTCTTTGGATTAAGGTTTTTTGACCAGTCTTAATATTGACATGAAAAATAAATAGTAATATTTTTTTGAAAAAATACATCCGCGCAGGTGCGCGGATCAAAATCTAATTTGTATTCTAGGATTAGATCTGAATTGAAGATTTATTGTAACCTATTTCTTCTCTCTCAATTACAAATAGATATTATGGGCCTTCTCTTTTACCACACGGCCCATAACTTATGGATCTAACGGCCAGTAATATGGTGAGGTGCTCTTGGAAAATCTTTTCTCTTTCCAATTACAAAGCTGTGGCTCATGATCAGAGGCTCATGGATTTGAGATTCATTGCATTCTAGAGTTAAAAATAAGATACTTCCGAAGGTGCGTGTTCAGAAGTTGTTAGTGAAGCCTTTTGTTTTTTTGTCTTCAGGCAGTTTACAGTCTTCTCTTTGTATGGGCCTAAAGCTCTTAAAAGGTTCTTGGATTTGGTTATAACTGTGGTTTTGAATTCAAGTCCGTAGCCTTTATTTAAGTCTGCAAAAGAAAAAAACCTTGAATGTATGGACAAAAAAAAACATAATAAAAATTACAAAAATTAATGTTTTTTTTCAAAATCATGGATTTCAAAATGTGAAAATATCTTACCTAAAAAAAAAATCTCATCTACCAGTGCATGTTACATGATATGTCGTCATTCTAAAGAATAAATCCAAAATGTCATTTTTTCAGATAACGTGGAGTCGTGTAGTAATACTCCACTTTCTGTATAGTATCCAAATGTGGAAAGATACTGAAAGGAGAAACGTGAGCCACAGAAGAAGAGTGGGACCCAAGAAACCTAGCTGTAAGTGTTTCCTTTTGATTCACCAAAATCTCTTATCTTCTTCTTCTCCCCTTTCATTCGCCACCACTTGTTTATCGTTTCACATCTCTCCAATCTCAAAAAAACACTTTCTCTTCACCAACGTTTCTGCTAAGCTACTCTGAGATACAAGTATTCTTGTTTCAAAAACCCAATAAATCAAGAACTGTAGTTTGATAGGTTGATTCAAAAAGATAAGATGAAGATCCAGTGTGATGTGTGTGAGAATGCTCCGGCGACAGTGATATGCTGTGCAGACGAAGCAGCTCTTTGTCCTAAATGCGACGTCGAGATTCACGCCGCTAACAAACTCGCTAGCAAGCACCAGCGCCTTCATCTCAATTCTCACTCCACCAAGTTCCCTCGTTGCGATATCTGCCAAGTAAGTTTATAGATAGATAGATAGATCTCTTCCCTTTGGTCTAAAACTATAGTTTATTGCAAAGTTTAAAGACTTTTTGATCTTATGTTGTGTGTGACTTGTAGGAGAAGGCAGCTTTTATTTTCTGTGTTGAGGATAGAGCTCTGCTTTGCAAGGACTGTGATGAATCCATCCACTTGGCTAATTCTAGGTCTGCGAATCACCAGAGGTTCTTAGCTACTGGGATCAAAGTGGCTCTTGGCTCAACTAGTTGCACTAAAGAAACTGAAAAGAAGCATCATTCTAAGGAGATTCCAGCTAAAACCCTAAATCAGCAGCAGCCTTCTTCTGCTACTACTACTCCTCTTCCGTGGGCTGTTGATGATTTATTTCACTTCTCTGAGCCTGAGTTCACCGATAAGGTAAATACTGAGATTGATACGTTGAATCCTTGTTATGTTTTGTAGCTAGTTTTTTATATTGGCTTTCTTGTTGAGCAGAAAGGACAGCTTGATCTTGGGGAGTTTGAGTGGTTTTCAGACATGGGTTTCTTCGGTGATCAGACTCTTCCTGCAGCTGAAGTTCCTGAGCTTTCAGTTTCTCATATGGGTCAAGTTCATTCATACAGACCGATGAAGTCAAACGTTTCATACAAGAAGCCTAGGTTGGAGATCAGAGCTGATGATGATGAAGAAGAGCACTTCATTGTCCCTGATCTAGGCTAAAAGCTATATGTGTAGACATTCCTCTATGGAAAAAAGTAAATCTAGAAACTTATATGTATAAGGAGGATGATGTGTGGAGTCAATGTTATATCTATAGTAAGTTGAGTAAGCTATGTTGAGAGCTTATTACACCTTTTCGTCTTTTGTCTGAATCTCTGTGAGATGTTTGTTTGTGTTTGAGTTTGTTCATATATACCTCTTGAACATGGTATGGTCTTTGCTATATCTTTAGTACAACAAACTTGAATCAAAATCTCTGCCTCTCTCTTACTCTATTTGATAACACTAGTCCATGTTTTGCTTAATACTCTCTGATTCTTGGCTTAGGAAAAAACAAACTCTATTGTTTTATTAGCAAGAGATCCATCAAAATCATCAGAAAGGATCCAAATGAAAAACAAAATAACAAGGGATAAGAACAACATTATGGACTCAAAAGGTTTGTTACAACGTCTCTACTTGTCTTCAAGAAATCACAGAGCTTCAGAGTCTGAAGGAAGGGCGGAATGGTTCCCTTTTTGGTCGTTGTGATTGCTCCACTTGCGTTTGAGAACATCAGCAGTTTTCTCAACAGATGACTGAGAGATCTAGGGCTATGTTTAACCTTCAGTATTGACTGATCATCAACAATCTGGCTTAGAAACGCGCCGATGAATGAATCTCCAGCTCCAGCAGTATCCACCGCCTTCACATTGAAAGCTTCAACAGACCCATGAAAATCATGCAAGTGATTTTAGTAAGTGCACAAGAGTAAGATTTTAGCTTTCTTTGTCAACAAGCAATCAAGATACTTAGGGCACAAGTTACCTTGGTGTAATAACGACATCACTTTTCGCCGAGGGTAACAAGCAAGAGCCTCAAATTTGTATGCCATAGAGACATGGCTGACTCATCAAAGATGGTTTTGTTTTTGGTAAGGAACTCAAGCTCCACGTCACTGTCCTTGATGATCTCAGCCTTGTCCCAGATGCTCATGATCTGTGTCCGAGCTTCTCTCAGGAGATGACCAAAGAGGTTCCCTTAGGTTAGGGTCGTAGGAAAGAAGAGCTCCTGCTTCTTTCGCCACTGTCATTTCCTTCCAAGTAAGCTGACCTACATGGTGGCTCTGTTATCAAACTTATTGATCCGTAAACACTTTTGCCTGCATAAATGAAAACATCAACTCTCCAACTAACACATGCTTAAATTTTGTTTATATGTTATGGTTATATTGTATATTATATAAGACTAGGCATGGGCATAAAATTGGAACCCCAAATCAAAACGAACCAAACCGAAATAATAGCTACTGAGATTGCCCTCCTCATGAAGCTTCTTGGTCGATTTCATTTTTTCAGATTATTATCCATATGCAACATCTGGTATCTTCTAAAAATAGTCGCATACACATACATAAACTAACAAAAGGAAGAGGAGAAAACAAGAAGAAGATTTAAAAAAAAAAAACAGCAGAAGAAGAAGCAAGTCTTGTTCTTCATTTGAGTTCTTTGGCAATCTCTCGATCTGACTCAGGCAAAACAGTTTCATCCGTTAAGACCGATCGACTAGCAGTTACGTTCTGGTTTTGTTTCGGTGCTTGTTCCTGGTTCATCATCGTCTCCATGTCATGCATTCTTGTCCGGACAACACTGGCCACCAATACTGCAAACAAACAAGTAAAACAAATAAAAGATTTAGTCAAAAATATTAGATGGATACATAGACAGATCATCATCATCTATCGATCTCTCCATCCATAGTCAACAAGGATAGAAGATGTTGTAAGAATGAGAGAAAAGAGTGTTAGTACTAACTAGCTGCAGTGCCGATGGTCCAGACCCAGAGGATTTTCAAGCCAGGACTCTTTTCTCTTCCCATTTTGCCCCTTTTGCAGCACTGCATCATCAAACATTCATTCCAAATTGTTTTAGCAAAGATTTTTGTCTAACCATCACGGTAAGTGATCTGAACAGAACATAGACCAATCAACTGTTTATTGAGCCGAACCGTAACCATACCCCCCCCCCCCCCTCCCAAATTTGTAAAAAAAAAAGAAAATTAATTGGGATTTATTTCATCAAGACATGTTCTAAAACCCTTTGATATATAAACAAAACCCAGATTTTGATACTAAAAGCCTAAATCTCAATAGCATCTACACGATTTTAAGAGACTGCAAGTAATCGACGATTGAAATTACAAGATTTCAAAAACTTATTGATACTTTCGTGATCTCCAAAACGAGAACTGATTGGGTTTTTGAGTAAATCCACCCAATGTAGTTAAAGTTAAGCAGATCGAGATAAAGAAGTGAGTAAAGGAGAGAACAAAAAAAAAATTATACCTTTACGGATTCAAAGACGCAGAGAGGTTGACAGCGACGAACTTTTTTTCTCAGGAGGAAGAAACGACTCCGAGAGGTGGGAGGAGCACTAGCGAGCAACTATCTGGTCTAGTAATCTATAACCGGATGATTTAAAACCGGTTTATAGTTATTTACACTTTAAACCAAATTAAACCACATGCTATATGATTTTCGAGGCTTGTTATGGGCCGGCATATATTCTCTAAACATAGTGAATCCTCTCAACATTGCAAAGTCCATTACCAATTTTTTAATTTCCCTTTTAACTGTCAAAATGAGCTATATCGCATGAGTTAGCTCAATTTTTCATGAGCACTATCACTATATTTTAGATTCATTTACTAAATGATTAATCGAGCTTAAATTAGATCACAAGTTATATGAACGATCTTTAATGAACATGAGCTGGCTTATGAGCTTATTCATTTTTATACTTACGATTTTAAGAGATTGCAAGTAATCGACGATTGAAATTACAAGATTTCAAAAACTTATTGATACTTTCGTGATCTCCAAAACGAGAACTGATTGGGTTTTTGAGTAAATCCACCCAATGTAGTTAAAGTTAAGCAGATCGAGATAAAGAAGTGAGTAAAGGAGAGAACAAAAAAAAAATTATACCTTTACGGATTCAAAGACGCAGAGAGGTTGACAGCGACGAACTTTTTCCTCGGGAGGAAGAAACGACTCGGAGAGGTGGGAGCACTAGCGAGCAACTATCTGGTCTAGTTATCTATAACCGGATGATTAAAAACCGGTTTATAGTTATTTACACTTTAAACCAAATTAAACCACTTGCTATTTGATTTTCGAGGCTTGTTATGGATTGACATCTATCTATTATATTAAAAGAAAAGTCATGATTTCTCATTCATGTGTAATTTTTTTTAAAATGGACCCTTCCTAAAAATTCATGTTTCATTTATTTCTAATTAATATATGTTGACTTCTATAACTATTTAATTGCCTATAATATAGGTATATTTAACAAACATATTTTGACATCATTAATGCATCACTACAAGACTTTAGCATGTTTATTTCCAAATTTATATCGAATCTAACGTATTCTTAATAAGATTCACTCTAGAACTGGTTCGATTTATACATTTAAAAAACAAAGAAAGCATTAGATTAAACTGGTTCTAAGCTTGATAAAAAAAACTGGTTCTGACCATGATTTCTAATATATGATTAGATTGATTATTCAACCTATTCGGTGTAAACACTAAATAAACCACATCATGCATCGGACTTAACCAGACATCAAGTCGTCATCATCTATAATACATTATTAGTTTGACGATTCAGTCGGTTCATTTTATATAGTAAGTAAAATTAAGCTATAGATTGTAAATATTTTAAAATAATATATGAAATATGTGATATATATGTAAAATAATCATTTTATCAATTATATTTGTATAGACTATCAAAAGAATTTTTCTAAGATAGTCCTAAAAAAGTTTTTGTCATAAAAATAGTTTCCAAGGATCAAAATGCCCAAAATGTTTTATTAAAAAAAATATATATATATATATATATACTTATACTCCTAGGGTTAATTAATCTAGACTTAGGGCTTGATTGGTAGAGCATTAGCATGAGCGTTATGTTTTTTTTTTTATTATCCAATCAACAATATTTACCAAAGCATTTATGATAGCATTAAGAAGATCACTACAAGACTTTAGCATGTTTATTTCCAAATTTATATCGAATCTAACGTAGTCTTAATAAGATTCACTCTAGAACTGGTTCGATTTATACATTTAATAAACAAAGAAAGCATTGGATTAAATTGGTTCTAAGCTTGATAAAAAAAAAACTGGTTCTGACCATGATTTCTAATATATGATTAGATTGATTATTCAACCTATTCGGTGTAAACACTAAATAAACCACATCATGCATCGGACTTAACCAGACATCAAGTCGTCATCATCTATAATACATTATTAGTTTGACGATTCAGTCGGTTCATTTTATATAGTAAGTAAAATTAAGCTATAGATTGTAAATATTTTAAAATAATATATGAAATATGTGATATATATATGTAAAATAATCATTTTATCAATTATATTTGCATAGACTATCAAAAGAATTTTTCTAAGATAGTCCTAAAAAAGTTTTTGTCATAAAAATAGTTTCCAACGATCAAAATGCCCAAAATATTTTATTAAAAAAATATATATATATATATATATATATATATATACTTATACTCCTAGGGTTAATTAATCTAGACTTAGGGCTTGATTGGTAGAGCATTAGCATGAGAATTATGTTTTTTTTTTATTATCCAATCAACAATATTTACCAAAGCATTTATGATAGCATTAAGAAGATGCAAATGCTCTTTGTCCAATGCTCTCGTATGAAGCTTTTGAGAGAGCGTTTGCATTTAGAATATATATGAAATTAAAAATTAATTAATTTATTTGTTTAATAATATCACAAAATTATATTAGGCTTCAAAAATATATTTTATTTTTTAAAAAAAATTTATTTTTAAAAAATAAAGAATAAATTTTCTATGAAAATAAATTAATTTACTTTCTTTTAAAATAAATTAATAAATTTTTATTTTCTTTAAAATAATTTTTTTTTCAAAAAAAATAAAAGTTATTTCTAAGAAAAGTAAAAAAAATATTCTTTTTAAAACAAATGTTTATTTTATTTTTAAAAGTATATTTTATTTTAGAAAAACGAAATTTTATTTTTAAAATTAATATTTATTTAAAAATGAAATTTTATTTTTAAAATTAATATTTATTTTTAAAATTATATTTTTATTTTTTAGAAAAGTAATTTTTATTTTTCAAAAAAGAAAAAAAAACATTTTTAACATTTTACATTTGACATATATATAAAATATGATTTATTATTGTGAATAAAATTATAAAATTAATATATATCATAAATATATCTATATTATTTAGAAATGAATAAATTATATAGTGTATACTAATTTTAAAAATAGTTTTATATATGAATCATGTTCTGCTGTAACTGCATACAGCTTCTATCGCATATTGCTACAGCTTTGTTATCTGCTGTGCCAATCAAGGCCTTAGTGTTTAAAGTTAAGAAGTGAGGTATTGAGATTCAAGTTCAAATTTAAAAAAAAAAAAATTTAAGTTTGAAAAAAAAAATAAAATAGTTTCAAAAAGTATTTTCGAATTTCAAATTAAAATATGAAAAAATAAAAAAAAATTATAAAAAGCTCGAGTTTGAATTTTCTTTTTTTGTAATATGAAACTAACAATTTTTTTTGTATTTATATATGTATAGTATAGTAGTCTTTTGCCTCTTTAATTAAATATTTGGTCATTTTCCTTCTTGAGAGTTGTTTTGTGACAAAAACTAAAAATGGTTTATTTGAGAAAATTACCCAATTATCAAAGTTTACTATTATTTAAAATGTGATATGTAAATAATATTTATGTTATTTAAAATATGTCAGTAATTTTAAAAACACCCAAAATTAAACTAAAATATTTATCGATGTTTTCTAATTATGATTATCTAATTTATTTGATGTTATAAATAATTTTTTCATTTTATAGATTTTACAACATATAAAAGAAAGATGTAGGTTTTTTACCTAAATACATTAGAAAAAGGTTTGCTTTATTTTTTTGATGTAGCTTTAAAAATAAAGCTAAAGTATGATTATAAAAAATAATTAAAACTTGATGTATATTTTATTTTTTAAAACAATGTTACAGAATAATTAATAAATTTTAGTGATTTAAAAATAAGTAAAGCTAAAGAAGGGAGATAAACTCCAACCAATCAAAATGTTACAATATCTTTAAACCAATTGTATTTTAATATATATACCATATAATCTGTAATTACCCATATATTTAAAACAAATTTCTTTAATTTTATAATCATCATTATCTAAAAAGATTCAATATTTTTTTATCGAAAAATATTTTACATCATTATATTTTAAAAATAAATATAAGTTCCTGTATTTATTTTATGTATATATTAATGTTTTCAAGTTTATTTTATGTAATAAAAGATATTTTATGAAAATAATTTTTATTGTATATCAAAAATTTAATATTTAATTAACTATTAAATATTTCAAAAATATGAAAATAATTTATTTTAATGGTTTTTGAACTGAAAAATATCTATTTACAAATTTTTTTTAAAACTATTAAGTCCGCAAGTGTGGACAAAATACCTAGTTATAAAGGTATCTAACAATTAAAGTATTACTATTTTGTAAAAAAAATTAAATCACATTTTTAAATAGAAAATATGAACCAATAATAAAATAATAGTTGGCAAGAAAGTTTATATACCACTTCTTAAAACGTGTGGTCTAGAATTTTTCAACATTCTCTCTCTTCTATTTTTTAGACTAGGTGCTTAGTCCCCGCGCAAGCGCAGAGTTATGGACAGAATTTTATCTCAATATTTGCTAGTATTATTGTAGTTGTGAGTTTTGCGTTTTCGGTTGATCATTGTTTTTCAAGTTTTCAGAAGATTCATCTTCATATTCGCGACCGCACTTGTTAAAGTGAACCCTCTACTTCGAAACTTTGTGGGAAGATGTTCGTCGTTAGAGAAGACAACACGTCGTTGCAGATTATTTATTTCAAAACTTTTTGTCACATTTTTTCATGTCATTTCCTTCTAATAATTTTAATTTGTTGGCTGCATGTTTTAAATGTGTATATTTCTAAGTTTGAAAATGGGTTTAACATGTACTCTCACTCGTTTTCCTGTATGTGCTAATATATTGTGTATATTTTTAAAGGTGTCAATAATATATGAGTTTTGATTTACGATGTTATATCTATTTACTCATTGAAAAATAGCTGACTAAATTGTATATATTTTATTAGATACAATAACTTTACATATGCAATTTATGTCATTCAATTGTTTTGGAGGCAATTCTAGCAAATTTATTTGGTTATATTTTGTTATTTATGTTCAAATTAATTTTCTAAAATATTGGTTGGTGAGTCAATATTAATTATTAATTGAGGATTTTCTTGAAGGTTTTTATTATTTTTTAACTTGAGTTGTGAAAAGAAACAATTAAAGATATATTACACTAAAATAACGATATATATATAGGCAAGTAGTATCCAGTATTTTAAAATGCCTAAAGTTTTTGCCAATTCTTTTCAGTAAATGTGATCTTATGAGGATGCATATGTACCATTTTCCATTATTTTGATAAAGTTAAACTCGTTTAACAATATATTAATGGTAAAGTATTTTGTGTTTCTTTCTGAACATGTTCAAATATAATGAATTAAGAATTTGATGAATTGTGTAAACCCGTAAACACTTCGGTTAAATTCAAAAGATAAAGAAAACCTCGTAAAAGATAAATATTAGCAGGAAAAAACAAAATTTTAAGTGGGTGACAAAGATAATAGCAATTTTAAAAACTACACATTGAAACTACGGTTGACGGGCTGATATGAATAATAATTTTCTATCACTCACTGTGGTGCTTACGGGTGTTTTCAACGTCCTCAATCTCTGGTGAATTTGTTGCGCTACATTCTATTCATACCTTCTTCCCCACATGGTGTTATTGGCTTGCTCTTGGTGGCGTCTCAGGAATGATCTGTTGGCTTAGTTGCAGCCGGAGTGTGACTCATCATCCACTACAGCTAGATAAATCGTGCGAAACCATTTGATAAATCACTGAAAATGCCAGTCCAATCAGTGGCGTACCTAGAAATATTTTTTTCGGTGTCATCAAATAAATAAATTATTTAATTAAAATATATTTAAATAAGAATAATTTAAAATTAGAATTTTATTATATATTGATTATATATAATATTAGATTGTCAAATTATTGATTAAAATAAATACAAATCTTCAATTTGGACTGAGAAACAAAAAATAACAAAAAAACAATAACTAAATTAAATTGTCTACCCCAAATATTAATGTGGATCCAAATAAAAACGTAAAAATATATTGGACTTTTGGTATATAACAAAAAGAAACAAATAAAAATTAGGAAAAAAAAAACAAAAAAAGGAAAACAGATGCATTAAAGAGTGTTGAACCCGGGTTGGGAATTTTAGAGGTGATAGAAGAGAATTTTACCAACTGAGCTAAGATAGATGTTTGTACATGTTTTACGAAGAAACTTTTTATTATTAAGAAGTACGAGTGGGACCTACAAAAATGCTGACGTGTCGGCTCAAGAGGGAGTGAAGTCCCCCATTATATTATAGATTTCTCATTTAATTCATTATTAGATATTGTCATTAGAGTACCTTCAATTGGGGTTCTAAAAATTCATGTATATATTGTATATATGTATGTAGTTGGGGTCTTTTTTTGGGAAGAACCCCCTCAAAAAGTTTTTAAAGTACTTATGAAGTTTTAAAAAATTTTGGAGGGGTTCTTCCCAATAAAATAGACCCATAAATATATACATATATATAATACATATATATACATATACAAATTTTTAGAATTTCAATTGGTATATCCCTCCATCGGAGATGCTCTTAGAACACTACGTTAAAGGTGTTCTAAATAAATTTGGTTTTCCATATATGTTCCAGCCAAAAAGTGAAGGCACAAAGTCACCATTTATTCAATTCAGTTCCCATCTATATTTTCGTATAAAAATTTAAGTTAAACCTATAAAAAGAAGAAAAATATCCAATTTTACCTCGACAAGACCATATGATACGAATCAACGTACTTTCTTCTTTCTATATACGGCTATGTTTACCTGTATAATAATTTTCTTTTTCTTTTTAGCAGTTTATATCACTCGTTTTACGAATCGTTTGAGTCGACTGAATATATATTGCAACATCATTTCATTGTATATATAATAGAGATCCATTTGTCTATCTCTCTTCATTACAAACTACAAAAGTAATAATAATAAGTAAGAATCAATCATGACAACAATGAAGAAACCACACGTTCTCGTCGTACCGTTTCCACAGTCCGGTCACATGCTTCCACATCTCGACCTCACTCATCAGCTTCTCCTCCGTGGAGCCACAGTCACCGTCCTCGTCACACCTAAAAGCTCTCCTTACCTCGAGCCCCTCCGTTCTCTTCACTCACCAAAACATTTCAAAACCCTAATCCTTCCTTTTCCTTCTCACCCTTCTATACCTTCAGGCGTCGAAACACTCCAGCAACTTCCTCTACAAGCTTTACCTCACATGCTGGAAGCACTCTTTGGTCTCCACGACCCTCTAGTTGACTTCCTGAACCACCAGACGCCGGCGGATCTCCCCGACGTTATCCTGGGAGGCGCTTTTCTCAGCCCTTGGATTAACAAAGTAGCTGATGCTTTCTCGCTAAAGTCTATTTATTTCTTGCCCATCAATGCCCATACGATCTCCATCTTATGGGGTGAGGAAGATAGAAGCTTCTTTGACGAGCTCGAGACTGCCACAACGGCCAGCTACGGTCTCGTCGTCAACACTTTCTACGAACTAGAGCCTGAGTTCGTAGAGTGTGTTAAAACCAAATTCCTGACTCACCACCGCATTTGGACCGTAGGACCGTTACTCGCCGTTAAAGCGGGCGCTAACCGCGGCGGGCAGAGCTCCCTCCCGCCTGCGAAAGTCTTGGCTTGGTTAGACACGTGTAGCGAGGATAACTCAGTTGTTTACATCGCTTTCGGTAGCCAGATCCGACTGACCGTGGAGCAAACGGCGGCTCTTGCGGCGGCCTTAGAGACAAGCGGCGTGCGTTTCATATGGGCCGTGAGGGACGCAGCTAAGAGAGTAAACTCCGGAGATAACAACATCGGTGAGGACGACGAAGATGTGATATTTCCGGCGGGGTTTGAGGAGAGAGTTGAGGAGAAAGGTTTGGTCATAAGAGGATGGGCCCCACAAACGATGATTCTTGAGCATAGGGCCGTTGGGTCGTATCTGACCCATTTGGGTTGGGGTTCGGCTCTAAAGGAATGGTCGGAGGAGTTGTTATGCTTGCGTGGCCGATGCAAGCAGACCATTTCACCAATGCTGAGATGCTCGTTGATGATCTAGGAGTTGCGGTGCGAGTCGGAGAGAACAATGACTCGGTTCCAGACTCGGGAAAACTCGCTAGGGTTCTGGCAGATTCAGTGAAAGATGATTTTCCGGAGAGGGTTAGGTTGATGAAGTTTAGGGAGAAAGGTATGGAGGCCATTAAAGAAGGTGGGAGCTCGTACAACAACTTGGATGAGCTTGTTGCAGAGATGTGCCTTTAATTTTTTCTGTTGCTTTTTAAAAAAAGTTAAAACAAGAAAAATAAAGTGCGGTTATAAAACTGTTGTTGTTGTATTGTTTGTCCCGTTAAGGAGTGTTTTGGCTTAAGAGAAAAGTAAACAAATGGGGTAAGAAATATATTCTTGTTTTTTCGAGTTAATTATATGTGCGTTTTGTTGGTTTGTGCGTTCAATATAATATGTACGGTTTGATAATCACAGTTCAATAGTTGCCGACAGAGTTGCTGACAATCTCACTAGAAGAAAAGTCCCCTTCCCAACAGCAAAAGATTTTGTAAAGTCGTCGGAGCTCATGTTCTCTTTTTTTTTTTTTGTCAACATCATAAACAGATTCAATTAAGACTCTGCGAACCAAACTGGAAGCTCGGAATCCATATGAACGACAAAAGACGGTTGTTTCCTCGCGCTACGAGCAAGACTATCCGCTCTTGTATTATGCGTCCTTGAAACATGGATTATCTCTGAGTGATTAAAACTCTCCTTTAAGTGCTTAATATCTTCTAGATAGGTTGCAAATGCAGGCCATTCTTCTGGATCTGAAACCATCTTCACCAATTGAGAACAATCTGTTGCAAACGTCACATGATACTGTCTTAAATTCCTCATGCTTTCCATTGCCCAAATAAGGGTTTCCATCTCAGAATGAAGAGGAGATATACTGGCTCTCGTATTTCTCGCTCCCATCAAGCCATCATACCCTTCTAATGTACTGTACCAACCTTGTCCTGAATAAATTTCAGACAACCAATAATTGATCGGAGATTGCCTATCGGAAACGAAGTTAATCGCCGGTTTGTCGGAAAACAAGGCATTTCCCACGAGGTTATTGACAAACAGTATTGTGAAAAATGTTGATGGCTATCTCTGAGGAGTGAGGAGTGAAAATCTTAATATTTCTTTGAATTATATTGAGATGATCACAGAGTATAATAAAATATAAAAAAATAAAATATTATGATTTATTAAATATTATTCTGGATAACAAAATTTTTAAACAATAATATCTTTTTTTGGACAACAAACTATAATATATAAAGTTTATATGGTAGCTAGATTTTATTAATATATCTCGAAATAACGAAAACTCAAAAATATGAAAATTAAAATGATAAAGATAAAACATTTTAAGATAATTAAAACTTAAAATTGTAAACCATAGCTGACAATGATACTTTTATAATTTATGACAAAGTCTCGGTTACATATGTAGTTAAGGGGGTGTTAGTGGGACTAGGATTTATATAGAGTTAGTTGATTTGAAAAATTGTGAGATTTAATAAATTTGGAAAGAATTGTAGAGAATTTTGTATATTGTGAAAATATATGAAAATAAAGTAATGTAATGATTATAAGAACCCAAGGGAAACATGTAGTATTCCCAAAATCTTGTTTTGTATGTTAAAATGTTAAGAATATAAATTCTAATAACACTTAATTTACTAGATTTACAGAATCATTAAAATCTAAATTTTTTCAATAATAAATGATTTTGTAGAGAATTATAGAATCATCAAACCAATAACATTAGATTTTAATGAGAATGTGAGAATCTATAAACCAATAACACTAGACTTCAAAACTCTTATAATCATTATAAATTCAATTCCCATTAACACCTCCTAAAATTAGTTTTAGACGTTTGGAGTAATTAAGAAACAAATTCATAAGCATGTCCTAAAAAGAATTATTATAGACTAAGAAGTCCCTTTAGTTAAAAACTTAAAATATGAAGTTTCAGGTAATTTTTTACATGTAATTTTGAAAATCAGTGGGGGCACCTCCTATAAATTCAATTCAATTCCCATTAACACTTCTCTTATAATAATCATTATAAATTCAATTCCCATTAACACCTCCTAAAATTAGTTTTAGAAGTTTGGAGTAATTAAGAAACAAATTCATAAGCATGTCCTAAAAAGAATTATTATAGACTAAGAAGTCCCTTTAGTTAAAAACTTAAAATATGAAGTTTCAGGTAATTTTTTACATGTAATTTTGAAAATCAGTGGGGGCACCTGCCCCCACTGATACTTTTATAATTTATGACAAAGTCTCGGTTACATATGTAGTCAAGGGGGTGTTAGTGGGACTAGGATTTATATAGAGTTAGTTGATTTGAAAAATTGTGAGATTTAATAAATTTGGAAAGAATTGTAGAGAATTTTGTATATTGTGAAAATATATGAAAATAAAGTAATGTAATGATTATAAGAACCCAAGGGAAACATGTAGTATTCCCAAAATCTTGTTTTGTATGTTAAAATGTTAAGAATATAAATTCTAACAACACTTAATTTACTAGATTTACAGAATCATTAAAATCTAAATTTTTTCAATAATAAATGATTTTGTAGAGAATTATAGAATCATCAAACCAATAACATTAGATTTTAATGAGAATGTGAGAATCTATAAACCAATAACACTAGACTTCAAAACTCTTATAATCATTATAAATTCAATTCCCATTAACACCTCCTAAAATTAGTTTTAGACGTTTGGAGTAATTAGGAAACAAATTCATAAGCATGTCCTAAAAAGAATTATTATAGACTAAGAAGTCCCTTTAGTTAAAAACTTAAAATATGAAGTTTCAGGTAATTTTTTACATGTAATTTTGAAAATCAGTGGGGGCACCTCCTATAAATTCAATTCAATTCCCATTAACACTTCTCTTATAATAATCATTATAAATTCAATTCCCATTAACACCTCCTAAAATTAGTTTTAGAAGTTTGGAGTAATTAAGAAACAAATTCATATGCATGTCCTAAAAAGAATTATTATAGACTAAGAAGTCCCTTTAGTTAAAAACTTAAAATATGAAATTTCAGGTAATTTTTTACATGTAATTTTGAAAATCAGTGGGGGCACCTGCCCCCCCCCCCCCCCCCAACACCACGTGCATTCGCTCCTGGGTATAACTAAAACTAGTTACAACTTCCCAATGATATGGCTGTCGAATTTTAACAAAAACTAGATCTCGACCCGCACAACCGTGCGGGTAATTATTTTCATTTTTATACATGTAACCATTTGGTTTACATGATTAGTGATATATAATTGTAATATTTACCATATTATTAATAGTTTATTATAACATTTTCAAATAAAATAATTTTATAGTTTGCATGCAATAATTTATTTATTTTTGTTTCAAAATATTAGTGATATCTCTCTTATTAAAATATGAATACTAACTAAAATCTTACATTCTTTGATATTTACGATAAAATCCATTCAACTTAATATTAACTTAAATCTTAATTTCCTTAAGATTATACTTGTATTTTAGGTTTAGATCATACATATATGTTAATCGAATTATTTATATGATTTAAATATTTGACTGAATAACCTACATTAAGTATAATTTATGCTAATGACAAAAATTGGTACAATATCTATTGCATTTTCAGAATTGCACAAGATAAAAAGATACAAAACAATCACATTAATGAATAATATATTAATATGGTATATATAAAAATAAGCTTGATTATATTTTTGTAAACGAAGCAGTCATATACTTCTATTATTAAAATATAAATAAAATCATCCATTATATTTAATAACAGAAACTGAATGCACGTTCAAAACAGCATTTGTAGACCTATTGTTCATATTGATGGCATATTTTTCAATAATGTGGTACAAATATTAACAAATCTTAGTTGGTAGAGATCAAAGATCTAATTTTAAAATATTATATTAAATTAATATCACAAATTTAATACAAAATTGTACCTGGTTAGTATAATTACAAATTTAATTAGATACTTAAAGGTTTATTTTAATGAAAATGAAATATACATCTATTGTATTATTAATTATGAAATTAATTAAATATTTAAAAGATTTGTTTGAGTGTAAAACAAAATATACATTATATTTTAAATAAATACGAATATATATATTTATAGCGTAAAAAAAAGATTTGAAAAAGATTTTATTCGGATGTAATTAAGAGAAAATCTAGGAATATCTATTTATAATTTATTAAAGAAGCAACATGTTTATGTTAACCAATCCGGTTTTGTAGGCGTCGATGGTTAGATGATTATATTAGAATGATATTATTAAACCATATTGTTAGTAATAAATGAATTATAGCTGATTTCTAGTGAGGGTCAATTTTTTAAAAAATCACACATGAATTAAGGTTGTGACTTCTGTTTTAATATATAAGACTAGATCTTGACCCGCGCAACCGCGCGGATGTTCTTTTTCGGTTTTATAAACATATATATATTTATTTTAGTTCATTAGTGGTACAATTTTAGCGTTAACCATATATTTAAATGTTTATATACCTATATCAAATATAATAATTTTATAGTTTACATGGTGTAACAATCAAGAGTTTAAAACCATCACATGTATTTGTCACTTCTTATTATATATTTACATTACTGTATTTGGATTTAGTTATTAGATAAATTAATATATGCATGAAACAACATATTTGAAAATTATTTTGTATCTAATTTATATTCAATTCTGACCTGTTAACCTTCAAAGTCTTATTTCCTTTTAGCAATATTTTTTTTACATTTATTCATTTTAAAAAATATATTCTTTGCATATAAAAAAGTCTAAGATATGTTAAATTTTATACATGTATCATATAGTTTGCGAATGTTAAGTGGTTATGTCATATTATTATATTTTTAGCATAAATATTTTATATTTATGAAATTAAAATTATAAATTTATCAATTTAATATAATTTATCATATTTAATTCAATATAATATTTTTATTTTAACATATTATTATTATTATTATTATTATAAAATAGATAAAAATAAGATATAAATTTGTGTTTCATTTTATAAACGATAATTGAATATATATTAATGGATAATAATAGTTAATTGCTAATTAAAAAATTAGTTAAATTATTTACATAAACTTCCTGAAAATTAAGATATTGCTAAAATATTTTTCAACAGATTTGTTAGAATTATATTTATATATATATATATATATATATATATAGTTAAAATGAAAAATATCATGATTAAAATAAATACAAAGATTTTATATTATTAGCTTTAGTGAAATACATGCTAATTTTTATACATGTATTATATAGTTTTTTAATGTTAACCCCTGTTACCAACATATTATATTATGAACATAAATACTTCTGAAATTAAAATAAATAAATCTAATAATTTAATATAATTTATCATATTTAGTTCAATATAGTAATTTTCTCTTAATATGATTGATTATGATTATATAATAGATAAAATAAGATAAACTTTTATTCTTCATTTTATAAAATATATTAATGTATAATAATATTTTAAAACTAATTACGAATTATTAAAAATATTTACATAGAATCTTTGAAAATTAAGATCTTGTTAAAATCTTTTAAACAGATTTGTTAGATTTTTTTAGATATATTTATATTTAAAATTAAAAGATATCAAAAGATATTATGATTAAAGTAGTTCAAAGATTCTATATATTATTAATCTTCATAAAATATATTTAATATTTTTAAAAGATGGTAAAAAAAATTACACATGAAAAAAAGTCATGATTTCTATTTTAATACAACTTATCATATATACATTGGTTAAATTATTTAAATCGGTTCAGTATTCTGAACTATACGATGGTTTACACTACTACTATGTATAATTTATTAAGGAACAAATATATGTTTGTTAATCAATCCGGTTTATAGGAATCTATTGTTATATTAGGAATGATATAATATTACGCCATATTATTAGGAACAATGAATGATAAATGATTTCTAGTTAAAATCCATTTTTTAAAATATTACACATGAATTAAGGTTGTGACTTCTGTTTATACTACTACTATGTATAATTTATTAAGGAAGAGATATATGTTTGTTAATCAATCCGGTTTATATGAATCTATTGTTATATTAGGAATGATATATTATTACGCCATATTATTAGGAACTGAATGATAAATGATTTCTAGTGAAAATCCATTTTTTTAAAATATCACACATGAATCAAGATCGTGACTTTTGTTTTAATATATAAGATATTGAACAAATCTTTGCGAAGAATATTCCCATATTCGTTCAAGGAGTTGCCCACAAATCCAAAGCAAAAAGCAAAACAAAAAAAAAAACATTGTATTTTGGAGCGGAACAGGAGCCTATTTTAACTAAACCACGCCAATGTTCCGGTTCAATTGCATAACCATGAGTTTGGTTTTAAATAAACTTGGTTTTCCATATATGTTCCAACCAAACAGTGAAGGCACAAAGTCACCATTTATTCAATTCAGATGCCATCTATATTTTCGTATAAACATTTAAGTTAAACCTATAAAAAGAAGAAAAATATCCAATTTTACCTCGACAAAACCATGTGATACGAATCAACGTACTTCCTTCTTTCTATATACGGCTATGTTTACCTGTATAATAATTTTCTTTTTCTTTTTAGCAGTTTATATCACTCGTTTTACGAATCGTTTGAGTCGACTGAATATATATTGCAACATCATTTTATTGTATATATAATAGAGATCCATTTGTCTATCTCTCTTCATTACAAACTACAAAAGTAATAATAATAAGTAAGAATCAATCATGACAACAATGAAGAAACCACACGTTCTCGTCGTACCGTTTCCACAGTCCGGTCACATGCTTCCACATCTCGACCTCACTCATCAGCTTCTCCTCCGTGGAGCCACAGTCACCGTCCTCGTCACACCTAAAAGCTCTCCTTACCTCGAGCCCCTCCGTTCTCTTCACTCGCCAAAACATTTCAAAACCCTAATCCTTCCTTTTCCTTCTCACCCTTCTATACCTTCAGGCGTCGAAACACTCCAGCAACTTCCTCTACAAGCTTTACCTCACATGCTGGAAGCACTCTTTGGTCTCCACGACCCTCTAGTTGACTTCCTGAACCACCAGACGCCGTCGGATCTCCCCGACGTTATCCTGGGAGGCGCTTTTCTCAGCCCTTGGATTAACAAAGTAGCTGATGCTTTCTCGCTAAAGTCTATTTATTTCTTGCCCATCAATGCCCATACGATCTCCATCTTATGGGGTGAGGAAGATAGAAGCTTCTTTGACGAGCTCGAGACTGCCACAACGGCCAGCTACGGTCTCGTGGTCAACACTTTCTACGAACTGGAGCCTGAGTTCGTAGAGTGTGTTAAAACCAAATTCCTGACTCACCACCGCATTTGGACCGTAGGACCGTTACTCGCCGTTAAAGCGGGCGCTGACCGCGGCGGACAGAGCTCCCTCCCGCCTGCGAAAGTCTTGGCTTGGTTAGACACGTGTAGCGAGGATAACTCAGTTGTTTACATCGCTTTCGGTAGCCAGATCCGACTGACCGTGGAGCAAACGGCGGCTCTTGCGGCTGCCTTAGAGACAAGCGGCGTGCGTTTCATATGGGCCGTGAGGGACGCAACTAAGAAAGTAAACTCCGGAGATAACAACATCGGTGAGGACGACAAAGATGTGATATTTCCGGCGGGGTTTAAGGGGAGAGTTAAGGAGAAAGGTTTGGTCATAAGAGGATGGGCCCCACAAACGTTGATTCTTGAGCATAGGGCCGTTGGGTCGTATCTGACTCATTTGGGTTGGGGTTCGGCTCTAGAAGGAATGGTCGGAGGAGTTGTTATGCTTGCGTGGCCGATGCAAGCAGACCATTTCTACAATGCGAAGCTGCTCGTTGATGACCTAGGAGTTGCGGTGCGAGTCGGAGAGAACAAAGACTCGGTTCCTGACTCGGGCGAACTCGCTAGGGTTTTGGCAGATTCAGTGAAAGATGATTTTCCGATGAGGGTTAGGTTGATGAAGCTCAGGGAGAAAGGTATGGAGGCCATTAAAGAAGGTGGGAGCTCGTACAACAACTTGGATGAGCTTGTTGCAGAGATGTGTGTGTAATATTATGTTACTTTTAAAAAAGTTTGCTTACTACAAATAAGCTAGGGTTATAAAACTCATGCATGTTGTTGTATTGCTTTTCAGTTATTTATTTTTCAGAAGTGTTTCGCTTAAGGAAAAAAAAAGAAATGGGGTAAGAAGTATGTTCTTGTATTTTCCATTTAATTATTTAAGAACTTTTTATCTGTGACGATCATGTGCGTTTTGTTGGTTTGTGCATTCAATGTGTACGGTTTGATATCTCAGTTCAATGGAATAAAAATCTTGGAAAGTCTTTTCACGCCGACAGAGTTAGGTTGGCAATCTCACTGCAAGAGAAGTCTAGGCTCCGAATGTGAACCATAATAGTTGCAGGAGAAAAGCAGGAGAAAATTAATGCAGAGAAGACTGCAAATATTAACCATTCACATAATAAATTACAGAACTAAAATAAAATAATAAAATATTATTGTGCTGCATGCAGAAATGTGTATGTATTATATTTTTGGTCTGCAGGTAAAAGAAGGAAGGTGGGTGGGCGAGAGGCAGAGGGCCAATCGCTGTGTAACTTTTTTTTTAACTGTTTTGCCTAACATTTATTATTTATGGTTTTTATTGACAAATTACAGTGAAACCTCTATAAATTAATAATGTTGGACTACATCAAAATTATATTTTTTTATTAATTTGTAGAGATATTAATTTATCGAGATACTAATTGAACCAAAAACTCAATTTGAGATTATAAAATTATATTAATTTATAGAGATTTTTAGTGTATATTAATTTATCGAGTATTAATTTATAGAGGTTCTACTGTATCTCTCTATCAAGTAATTTTTGGAAATCAAAATATCTTTTATGTTTTTCTTCTAGGAATTCTAAAAGTTTTATGCATGCATACATTTTTATCTTTTAGTTAATTAATTTTATATTTTAATATAAACTAGGTGTGCAGGCATAATCATTTTACTAATAGTTATTAATATATGTATTATGATTTTAATATCATGATAACTTATTTTTTATATTCTTAATCATTTTAGTTTTCTTTGATTTTTATTTCAGTCTACGTCTTCTTAACACAAAGGAATACTATAAAACTATGAGACCATGAGAGGATAATTACATATCAAAAATATTTCACACAATAAAGTAAAGTAAGAATGTGAACTTTTGGTCTCTCTTAATCTACTTTGTATTTTTGAACCAGAAACATGTATTAAATTACCAAAAAACACTAAAACACATAAAATGAGAACAAAATAAATAAAAACTAAATAAAAACTAAAGTTCATTGATAATTTTGAAGAAAACTTAAAAAAAAACGAACTGAGATAATGACAATATTTCATTGGTTTACTTGATCAATATATACAATGACTTATCTTAATATTTCATAAGTTTACTTTTAATAAAAGAAAAAATAGATAATGATAGTTTCATTATTAAAGTTAATTTATGGTTAATTATATAATGATAAGTCTAATTATTCATTAAAATATATCTACTTTAGCCGTTTGAGAAATTAAACCATTAAACACATGTTCATAACACGATTACATAGGCAACTCTCTAAAGTTAATATCAAAGTGTATTTTTCTTATAGATTAAACAGTAATAAAACATACACGTGAAATAAATATCAAAGTAATTCAAAATTCTAAACTCCACGTAACAAAACTGATTTGTTCCTAGTCTTTCAAACTCAAAGAAAGAAGAAAAACATAGAACTCCAACTAAAAAAACAAATATCAAAAGTACATAAATACATATATCAAAAACTATAATTGAGGCAACTTGGAATGAATGAGAAAAATGAAACTATAGAGTTAAAACATCTTACATCATATGAAAATAAAAATTGGTTCTAACTTGTTTAAAATAATTATAATTATAATTCCAATTAAAAAAGTTTGAAATAGTTATATTATTTAAATTAATAAATTAATGATCTAAGCTAAAAACTAATAAGAATCTTGTGAAAGTTAAATAATTATAATCATAATTACAATTAGAAATATCGAGATATTTATATTATTTAAATTAATAAATTAATTAGAATTTTTTAAATATTTATATTATCTAAATAAATTAATAAATTGATGATTTAATTTAAAAACTAATAAAAATATGACAAATAAGCAAAATTAACTAAAATCATGGAGAATGTGACAAATCAGCAAAATCACTTCATATATAATAGTATAGATTAATTATTAATTCATGCATGTGATTAATTGAAATGCAAATAAAGAGAAAAAGAATATGGCCAAATGTGAGATCTAATGAGTGATTTTTTTCCTTTTTAACCTATAAATACTACATAACTTTATTTTTTGTTCATAAACCAAATAACAACACTAAATAATCTTTATATAAGATTTAGATAAATAGAAGAACATATATGTTATAGTTGATTTTATTTTTCTTATTAACAATTATTAACATAAATAAAGTAATTACAGTTGTATTTTAATATTTTAATATTATATACATCTATATATTTATAAATCTTGTATAAAATTTAATTTATCTTTTATCTTTAGAATTTTAATATTTTTAAAAATTATATTTAATTTTTTTTTTACGATTGGATCCGAATACTGCGGATAGTACGATATCCGAAAACCAGGAATCTAAATTCAAAATACTAAATCCACGGATCCGATAATTTATTAAATTAATTTGATCTGCATGATCTGCACCTGTTCTGCTTTATCTGCATTTCTGTTTGATCTGCATTTTTTGATCTGCTTTATCCATTCGAAGCCCTAGTCCAAGCCGACAGCAAAATATTTTGGAAATCGTCGGAGCTCATATTCTTACATTCCCGACAACCAATAATTGATTGGAGTTAGAGTGTTGGAAACGAAGTTTTATTGTCAGTTTGTCAGAAACTTACCGACAATTCTTTTTTTCTTTATAGGTTTATTCTAGGCAGAGTCGGACCCACAAGCTTAAAGTCATAGGACTATTTTGAAGCCGAACCGGAGCCTAGTTCAACTAAACCACGCCAAAGTCTCGGTTTAGTTGCATAACCATGACTTTGGCAACAACTATGAAGTAACTATACGTATTACTCTAGCACAAACATGTATCCAACCCCTGGTTGGAGACAAGAAGCGGTTTACAAAAATGGATTTGAATTTTAAAAACCGAGATAAACCGGATACAACACATTAAGCCCTAGCCACCTAAGAAGAAAATGTCATCCAACCCCGGATCTGCCACCAAGACGCCGTGATAGTCTAGCCCCCGCCGGGCATTAACTATTGTCGGAGTTGGCGCTGTATTAATGTAGTGATAAACATCTGCGTTGTGTTTTTTTTTCCTTTTGTGCTTTTCATATTTATAAATAGGATCAAAGCAAGAAGAAATGAAAACACTAGCTCAAAGCGCTAAAACCACCACCTTTCATCATTTGTCTAAACTCTTTGTAATTAACCCTACCATCACCATCAACATCCACTCGCTTAATCATCTTCTTACAATCGTCCAATGTCTTACCTTGCTTGAGCCCCAAGGATGACAAAACCGTCTTCAGTTCATCCACCGTTATAAACCCATCTCCGTTCTGATCAAATACATTGAAAGCTTCCTTCATGTCCTCTTCTTCTTCGTCTTCCCCGTCTATTATGGTCTTGTAAAGCTCCCCGAACTCGTCTATGTCTACACACCCATCACCATTCACGTCGATCTTCTCCATCATTTGAGTCAACTCGTTGTCGGAGATGTGGATCCCTAGGCTTCGCAGCGTCTCTCTCAGCTCTTTATTCGTGATTGATCCGTCACCGTTCTTGTCGAACATTTGGAACACGCGTTTGAGCTCCGTCGGGTCCATTTCTTCTTAGTTCTGTAGGGTTGCGTGTGGAAGAAGAAAGGAAGTTAAAGAACTCAGAGAGATGCAACGAGATACATTATAGTTGGACGAGAATATATAGAATGGGATACAAAGAGGAAATATTTGCCTTTCGGTTGATGTTATTATTGGTTGAGAGAAAATATTGAGGGGTTTTAAAAGGATACATGCTCTATGACTTTCTGGAATCATAATATGTTATAATTTTTATTTTAATTGGAAATGCAATCAAATCATTACCAAAATGCAAGTTAAAAATTATAACATATATATTATGATTCCAGAAAGTCACATTTTAAAACTTTCAAGTTGTCGGCTCCATGTCTATGCGACTATGCGTACAAATGCAAGTGCCATTTTGTGACGAAACACAGTATATTCTAGCTAGGAAAGATATATATATCTCAAAATACGACATAACAGGATTCACATTTTCGAAATATGTGTTGACAATGATTATAAGCCAATTAAATCTACATGTTTGATGTTAAATTAATGTAACACTACGACCAATCACAATAAGAGTTTTACAAAAAAATGGCCAACCTCGATTGATCAAGAATAATTCGGTTTTCTCAAACAAGACATTTCTAGAGCAAATATATGTTTTGATATAAGACAATTGGATTGTAAATAATGGTTGGCAAGTATGGAGAAAGCTCCCCATCTTAGAGGAGATTGGTTGCACGTTTAAGTCCAAACATTTTAATATTCAAATTAGCGAAGTATTCAATTAGAAATTCATTTAATTAACACTTTTCTTGAAGAAAAACAGCTGGCAAAAAAAGAAACTAAGACCAAGTCCATCGGGGGGTTCAACAAGGGGCTCTACACAAAAAAAAAATGAAAAATAAATGAAAAATGCAAAAGAAAGCCTGAACCGGTCCTTTACGAAGGGGCTGTAGAAGTGGAAAAAACCCCATACGTGGCAGGTTCAGATTGGCTTCACCAGCGGTGGCCTCTTCTCTTCTCTTTTGATCTCGTTTTTTCTCGATTCCGTATCTCTCTCATCGTCGAATTCTCTCTTCGCCATCGACGATGTCGAAATCGAAGTTTGATAGGTTTATCCGTCGACGATTCGGTCTCTCTCTTCTCTTTCTATCTCGGTTCTTTCTCTCTTCGTCTCTCTCTATTCGTCTCTACCTCTTCGACGATTTCTATCTTCGCCATCGATGCTGTCGAAATCGATGTCTGATCGGTTTTTCCGATGACGATTGGTCTCTATCTCGTTCGATTTCGTCGGTTGGTGAATCTCGTCGGTTGGTGAATCTCTTCGTCGTCGCGGGCAAAAGGAGTTTGATCCGTTTCTCTGTTCGTCGGTCATCTCCTCCAGAGCCGTCGATTCCATTTCCGTGAAGGTTATGTTTTTTTTAATTTATTTGTTCTCATGAATGTAAATCTTTCGATTAGAATAAAAAAAAATTGTTTTGTTCTTGAGTGTTGACTCTGTTTTTCACCTCTGTTTGTGTCTCATATTACATGGGCAGAGAGATGTGAAGCAACAGTCAGGAAGAGAGATGTGATTGTGCGTTAACAGTGAGGAAGACAGATGTTCAGATATCAAAAGGTTTGTGATCGTTTTGAAATTGTCTTGTTTTGTTACGGTCGTATAATGCTCATTGGTTTTAATAATGTGATTGCAGATGTAGAACCAGATGGCAGAGTTGAGAAAGGTGAGTGATTTGCTCAGTCCCGGTTTGATACCATCAGGCGTTAAAGGTATCTCTGCCTCTTGCCTCCAATATACATTTTAGATTCTTTTTTACTCTGCTTATTATAGTGATTATTTACTTAATTCTTGCAGGGAGTAGATATAAAGAAGGAGCAACAAGAAAAGCAGATCAAACTTCATCAAAGCTTTTAATGCGTGTAAGTATACAATCCTTTTAATGCTTGTTAGACATAGATTAGCTTGAAATTAAATGGACAGTGACTAGGTTGGTTGGTTTAGTTTTAGGTAGAAACATTGATTCCTTGCTTAGCAATAAATTTGTTGGTTGGTTTAGTCATTGATTGCCATTAACACGAGTTGGTTTTAAAACCGAGCAAGCCTATGTAATTTCATTTCACTTCTCCTCCTCCTTCTCCTTTCATATCTCGTACGCTATGGATCCATTTCCTAATGGTTCTGGCCCGTTTTCAAATCTCTTATATAGTCAACAGCCAAACCAGTCCTTCTCTTTTGTCTCTCGTGAACCTAGTGTAGAGATCTCCTCCTCTAATGCCTCTGTCTTCGGTACTCCATGGTCTGAAGATGCAAACGAAGTTGAACACACGGTCTCAGACCGTACAGCAAGACGGAAGTGGTCACCAACTGAAGACCTTGTGCTCATCTCGGCTTGGTTGAACACCTCTAAAGACCCTGTGGTGGGTAATGAGCAGAAAGCAATTGCTTTCTGGAAACGCATTGCAGCGTATGTTGCATCAAGTCCAAAGCTCGAGGGACTGCAAAAGAGGGCCCCTAGTCACTGTAAACAAAGGTGGGGGAAGATCAACGAGGGTGTGTGTAAGTTTGTAGGGTGTTACGAGGCTGCAACGAACCACAAATCCAGTGGGCAGTCTGAGGATGATGTGTTAAAAAGGGCGTATGATATATTCTTACAAGATAACAATGTGAAGTTTACACTCGAGCATGCCTGGTTGGAGCTTCGCCATGATCAGAAATGGTGTCTGACTACCAAAGACAAGGTTGGCTCCAAAAAAAGAAAGTGTAATGACCAGTCTGCACAATCTTCGGCCTATGTCGCAGGAGAGGAAGAAGCAAGGCCTGTTGGTGTCAAAGCAGCTAAGGCCAAAGGTAAAAGGAAGGCAACAAATTCAGCAGAGGCAGTGGAGTTTGAGAGCATGTGGGAGATTAGGAAAAGAGACTTTGAGCAGAAGGAGTTGCTTAACAAGCAAAAATTGCTTGATAGTCTCATTGCCAAGACAAAGACTCTCACTGATCTAGAAATAGCATTGAAAAACAAGCTAATAACTGAGATGTTGTCCAACTAATAATCTAGAGTCTTTATGCTTAATGTTGGGTTTATCTTTAGTTTGGTCTCTCTTTATGGTTTCTCTGTACTCGCTTGTTATGTATAATATTTGTTTTAATGAAGATCGATGTTGTATGGTTCTTGGTATGAAGTTTGATGCAATAGATAAGTTGTTTGATGGTCTGATGTATGGTTAATGGGTTATGCTTTTCGTTCTGTTTTCTTGCTGTCATGGTCTGATGTATTTTTCCTGTGTTTGTTTTTATTGCAGCTGGAAGTCACGGGACAGAACAAGACATTTGTGGTGCAGCTGGAAGTCACGGGACAGAACAAGACATTTGTGACAGAAACAAACAATAAGTTGTTGTGTTTTGTAGGTAGAGACATTTTTCACGTTTGTTTTATAAGTTGTGTATTGTAATAACTTGTCTCTATAAAAGAAGAAGAAAACGAGATAGAGGAACAAAGCAAATGCAAAGCTTCTTATTTTCTTTGTTGGCTATTTTAAGTTGTGTTTCATATTTCAAAGCAAACGAGAGACAGAAACAAAGCAAAGCAAATCATATTCTGTTTCATATTTCTTTCTTTTTTGTCTTTTCAAATTTCTTTTTTTTTTCTTATTTATCTCCTACAACAAGAACACGAGAGACAAAGTGCAAATCATATTCTGTTTCATATTTATTTCTTAGAACTTTGAAAATGGCTTCTTCTTCTTCTTACAATTTCGAAGAAATGGATGAAAGGTTCGATCAGATTTTCGATCAACAATTCGAGAAACTCCTCATTCAAAATGAAAATCGGCAAGAAGCATCAAGGTCAAAAAAGAAACGAGCCTATATTGAAAGACAACGAGAACAAGGACACATGCAGTTATGGAATGATTATTTTAGTGAAGTTGCAACATATTCTTCTCACATGTTTCGACGCCGTTTTCGAATGAACAAGTCCTTGTTCTTGCGTATTGTTGATCGACTCTCCGCTGAAATCCCATACTTTCAACAAAGAAGAGATGCTACTGGAAGTTTCGGTCACTCTCCGTTACAAAAGGCAACGGCAGCAATTCGTATGATGGCATATGGTTGCGCAGCTGATGCGGTCGACGAATACCTCCGACTTGGTGAGACCACTGCGCTTCTATGCTTGGAAAATTTTGTTGAAGGAATCATAAATTTATTTGGAGATGAGTATCTAAGAAGATCCACGCCAGAAGATCTTCAACGACTACTCGATCTTGGAGAGATACGCGGATTTCCCGGGATGATAGGAAGCATCGACTGTATGCATTGGGAGTGGAAGAATTGTCCGACCGCATGGAAAGGTCAATATACACGTGGATCAGGAAAGCCAACAATCGTTTTAGAGGCTGTAGCTTCACAGGACCTCTGGATATGGCACGCGTTTTTTGGACCTCCAGGTACATTAAACGATATCAATGTTCTTGATCGATCACCGGTTTTTGATGATATATTACAAGGTCGAGCTCCAAGAGTGAGTTACATTGTCAATGGACACGAGTACAATTTGGCTTACTATCTCACAGATGGTATTTATCCAAACTGGGCTACTTTTGTGCAATCTATTAAACTTCCACAAGGTCCGAAAGCATCCTTATTCGCTACACAACAAGAAGCTGCACGTAAAGATGTCGAGCGTGCTTTTGGGGTCTTGCAAGCTCGATTTGCCATAGTCAAAAGACCAGCTCTGCAATGGGATAAAATAAAAATTGGAAAGATCATGAGAGCATGTATCATTCTACATAATATGATCGTAGAAAACGAACGAGATAAGTACACTCAGTTAGATATATCAGATTTCCAAGACGAACGAAGTTCAGAAGTGGATTTCACGTATTCTACAGAAAGGTCAAATGTCAGCAATATGATGAGCATTCGGAGTCGGGTTCGTGATAAAATAATACATCAACAATTGAAAGCTGATTTGGTTGAGCATATATGGCAAAAATATGGAACAAATCAAGATTTTAACTAATCGGCTTTTTTTCGTTTATGATTTGTATTTGTATTTTTAATATGCTTTTATGTCATTTCTAATAAAATTTTAATGTATGATTTTAAAGGTTTCTCATTCTAAATTTAAAAACAAAAAAAAAAAATTTAAGAACCCCTATGGGGTTCTCCCATTGGAGGAGCAAAAAATTAATTTCCCTAACTAAGGTTCTTAAGTCCACAAATCCACTTATTACTTATTAATTTAATCTAAAGAACCTCTAAGAGGCTCTAATTGATGGCCATGCTCTAAAACCCAATGGAGTTGTGAACCACTATAGGAAAGTATCAAAAGATTTTGTTGTGGTTAAAGAGTCCATACCTCGATCTTAATGGAAAAATTTAGACAAAAAAGAATTTTCCTAGGTTTGTTTTATTTTATTTTACCACGGAAAAAGAAGAAATAATGCTTGATTTTAAAAAGTGCCCACACGCAGGATCGAACTACGGACCTTCAGTTTACAAGACTGACGCTCTACCACTGAGCTATACGGGCTCTTGTGCTTTATAACAGTAGTCTATTTATTTGTTTTCCGGCCAAACCATCATCATGACAGGCTTGTGGTGTGGTGGCTATTTTTATATGGGCCAATACTCGTAGCCCATTAGTTGTATCTCAGTGAACGGGCCGACAAGAAGCTTCCATACCCGGACCGTATATCGCTCGGACCAAGTAAAAGCTCTGTCTGATCAAGACAAAGATATTTCAAAGGGTAAATCCGTAAATTACACCGTTTTCGGACTGACACTTTCCGACATTAATGGCGGAAAGAGAGAGAGAAAAGATTTTTAATAATGCGATTAATAATAATGATAAAGAGACGAGAGAGAAGAAGAACACGATGCCACCTCCGAGCGGGCAAAGCTGGATTAGATTTTTTCTTCTTCTTCTTCTTCTCTCCAGCTGCCCTCTCCCCATCTTCTTCCTCGGTAAATTTTCAATCCCACATCTTTTTGATTAATTATTCTGTAAAATTTGATTCCTTTTGCTGTGATTCCAATTCTTAAATCTTGCCCCTTTTTTCTTTCAGGGTGTGATCTGGGTAGGTGGATACTGAATTAGGGGTTTTTCCATCAGAATCGCGTTGCTGCTTGGGGGGAGAAGAGGAGTTAGAAGACAATGGGGGTTATGTCCAGACGGGTTTTGCCCGCCTGTGGTAACCTCTGTTTCTTCTGTCCTTCCTTGAGAGCTAGGTCTAGGCATCCTGTTAAACGTTACAAGAAGATGCTCGCTGAGATTTTCCCTCGTAATCAGGTCAACTCTTCTTCTTCTTCTTTTTTTTTTGAAACACTATCAATCAATCTTCTTAAAGTTTCCTCTTTTGGTACTAATGAAGATCATCTGGTCTTGTTGAAGTTTTTTTTTGTCTTGTTGAAGTTTTGTACTTGTTAAGTTATATCTTCTTTGAAGTTTCATTTTTTGGATGTAGAACATCTAGATTATAGAGTGTTTTTTTTCTTTTTCTTTTCTGTTTAGTGATTATTTAGAGGGTAGTCTTGTTGAAGTTTAATACTTGTGACTTTTACTTTAAATTCGGATTTAATTTACTTTTAAGTCCAAAGATTAATGGGTTTTGGATACACAGGATTTTTAAAGTTTCATCATGTTTCTTTCCCAATGTTGTGATTTGGCAGGATGCTGAGCCAAATGATAGGAAAATAGGCAAGCTTTGTGAGTATGCGTCAAGGAACCCTCTACGAATCCCAAAGGTGGTTGCAACGTTTCTGTTATTCCCTATTGTGTAGTTTGCTCGGCATTCTTCTCTCAGTTCTATTCTAATGTGTTGCAGTCTTTGCTTGACAGATTACAGAGTACCTTGAGCAGAAATGTTACAAAGAGTTGAGAAATGGAAATATCGGATCAGTTAAAGTCGTCTTGTGCATTTACAAGAAGTTGCTCTCATCATGTACGGAGCAGATGTAAGTAGTAGTTTCTTCAGTATAAACTTGGGTGTTTGACATCTTCTGCTTTGCTTATAACTAGTTTATCATATGATACTGAACCTTTTTTTTCCTTGTAGGCCTCTATTTTCATGTAGTTTGCTAAGCGTTGTCCGAACCCTTTTGGAGCAAACAAGAGATGAAGAAGTGCAGATATTGGGTTGCAATACCCTTGTTGACTTTATAAGCTTACAGGTACGCATGGTTACATGTTCTTTAGGAAGATTCTTGTCCAGCTTGGACTACATAATATGGTAACACATTTTGTTTAAAAATACAGACTGAGAATTCGCACATGTTCAACTTAGAAGGTCTAATCCCTAAGCTTTGTCAACTTGCTCAAGAAATGGGAGATGATGAAAGATCACTCCGGTTACGGTCAGCAGGAATGCAGGCTTTAGCATTCATGGTAATGGCTTTTTATTTTTAACTTGTTCATTTGCTTCACTGACATAATACATTTCCTTTAAGATTTATACATTTCTCATTCAAAACATATCCTATAAAAAAGAATATGTGCCCAACATGTTACCGGATTACATATTTTTTTGCTACTAACCAATAGTTATTTGCCAGGTATCTTTCATTGGTGAGCATGCCCAACTATCAATGGACTTGGATATGGTGAGTCAGGTCTATTACCACCAGGGTTTATATGGATTAGATTATTAACTCTTCTTTTTCATCTTGAATTAGATTATTTCTGTGATTCTGGAGAATTATATGGATTTGGAGAAGAGCCAAGAAGATAGCAACGAAGTGAAGACTCCCAACATGAGCACAAAGGTTTCTTTCAAACATAATCCTGTGACTGACTATAAGTTGGAAAACATGTAAGGGCTTCTCAGAACTTTATATTGTCACTTGAAAATGCATCATGTATATGTTATTTGATTTAATTCGTTAAATCCATTCAGGGACATTTCAAAGAGCCCCTCATACTGGTCTATGGTTTGCCTTTGCAATATAGCCAAATTAGCAAAGGAAACTACAACTGTTCGTCGTGTTCTGGAACCGCTTCTGAATGCTTTCGACAGTGGAAACTACTGGTCTCCAGAGAAGGGTGTTGCCTCTTCTGTTTTATTGTTTCTTCAGTCTCGTCTGGAAGAATCAGGTCAGAGAGGATTAATATTGCTATATTTCCTGATTTTTTAACTTCGTCTATGAGGCGACTGATTAAAGAAGTATTCAAGCAGGAGAAAACTGTCATGTGCTGGTATCTTCTTTGATCAAGCACTTGGATCATAAGAACGTAATGAAGCAACAAGGAATTCAAGTTAACATGGTTAATGTAGCTACATGCCTTGCGCTACATGCTAAGCAGCAGGCTTCAGGAGCGATGACTGCTGCAATAGCTGACTTGATGAAGCACTTGCGGAAGTGCCTGCAAAATGCAGCTGAGTCAGATCTGTCTGCTGATGAATCGAAGCAGAACTCTGACCAGCAGAATGCGTTAGAAAACTGCATCACAGAGCTCTCAAATAAGGTTAGTTTTGCTGTTTTTATTAGGTTTTGATCCTACCCTCTGATTTATCAATGGTTTTTGTGGACTTTTGACCATGATATAAGTCCGGTTTTAGAGTTTTTTTTTTTGGTACTTTTTGAGTCATTGTAGGTCCAAGTGTGTTTCACAAGTATTGCTAATATTATCTTGTGTATTATAAGGACAATCACATAACTTTGTGCTATTTATTTTTGTTTTTTCTTTAAGGTTGGGGATGTAGGGCCCATTCTTGATATGTTGGCGGTGGTTCTTGAGACGATAGCTACTAATGTATTAGTTGCTAGGACCACAGCATCAGCCACTCTCCGTGCTGCACATATAGTATCAGTGGTCCCAAATGTTTCTTACCACAAGAAAGTGAGTTTTTTTTTTACTGCAGCTTTTGTTTTGTTATTTGACTATCTGATCTAATGGAGTGTTACTGTGGTCTGTCTCCAGGTATTTCCTGATGCTTTGTTTCACCAACTGCTCCTTGCCATGTCCCACACAGATTACGAAACTAGAGTTGAGGCACACAATGTTTTCTCCGTCCTGCTTCTTCGAACTCTTCTTTTGCCTTGGTCAGACCAACATAAGGAAACTTCAGATGCTGTCAGGAGCCAGAGTATCAGTTTACAGGAGGAAGAGAGAGATAGAGTTGAGGAAATCTTAGACAATGATCTGCGTAAAGATGCAAACCACATATCTCATCCAAGTGATCTTAGTTGTCAGTCCTTGGATAGCTTAAAGGATGGTGGTATAAAGGTATGAATCTTCTAATTGATTTGAGTGTATTTGATAGTGAGCTGATTATAGTGTGATTTCATGTTTTTGCAGTCGTTATGTTCACTTCGGCTGAGTAGTCACCAAGTAAATATGCTTCTTACATCCCTATGGATCCAAGCAACTTCTACCGAGAATACCCCTGCAAATTTTGAGGCAATGGCCAGCACGTTTAATACCACTATTTTGTTTTCACTAGCAAAGGTTATTCCACTTATCTTATTCTATGATTTTAATGGTTATGAACTTGTACTTTTTTTGAAGTTGATTTTTTTTTTCTCTGATTTGGTGAATGCAAATGGCAGAAATCAAATCACATGGCTCTGGTGCGGTGTTTTCAGCTTGCCTTCTCTCTTCGGAATCTCTCTTTGAATCAAGATGGTAAGTTAAAAGACTACTTTGTTGGCTTTAGATATAATGCAACTCTGACGTATATTTTTTTTGGTATGATTCTGAAGGAGGTTTGCAGCTCTCTCGTAGAAGATCTATCTTCACTTTTGCATCATATTTGCTCATTTTCAGTGCCAAGATTTGTAACTTACCGGAGCTAATTCCAGTTGTCAAAGAATCTTTAACTGGCCAAATGGTTAGCTTTTTTGCTAAATATTGCATCTGTTGGATGCTCAGCTGTCTTCTAATCTGTGTGTGCAATTCTTTCATGTACTGAATAGGTTGATCCTTATCTTGTACTGGAAGGAGATATCAGACTGCGTGCTGGTTGTTCTGGATTTCCACAGGAAGAAGAAGTGGTAGCATATGGATCTGATAAAGATGATGGTGCTGCTCTCAACTCGTCAGAGATTGTGGAAAATGATAGCCGCCTTAAGGAAATCGTTATCACTCATTTCACATCGAGATTTCAGACATTATCCGAGGTACTTGTGTATCTATTCATGATAGTGCTGTTATCTTTTGGTGGAAGTTGTGTTTGATCTTATATCCAAATTAGCAGATAAAAAGCGGTATTGATTATAAAAGAAACAATGAGTTTACTTACTGGTCTTTTAGCAGTAAAGATACTGTCCTAATGCTATGTTTGGTCAGTGTATCCATTCATAACCAAAGAGTATGCTTACTGGTCTCTTCTTGCAATAACGTCACCTTATGAAAATGTTGGGTAATGCTCTTAGGAGGAGCAATCAAGTTTGAGAAAGGAGATTGAGTCAGATTTTTCACGAGATGATGCACACCTGCTTGGTGCACCATTGTTCATGGATACACCAGGACCTAGTTCTCCTCTTGATCAATTAGAACTCCCAGCTTTTGAAGAGGTATTAGTGACTCCCCTAGACATTTGCTTCAGGTGTGTGAGTTCCTTAACTGAAATTTGCGTTTATTCTTCAGGTTGAGCTTTCAGAAATAGCTGCATTTGAAGAAATTTCACCGGGGGCTAGTGGGAGTCACAGAACGTCCTTGTCCACAAACACTAACCCTGTTGATGTTCTGAGTATCAACGAGTTGTTACAATCTGTAATATACATACACTCAGTATTTCATATGAATCTCTATTGGTTCCCTCGGTGATCTCTTTTTTTTTTTTGTTTCTCATTTGGTATGTGTAGGTATCAGAAACTGCTAGGCAAGTTGCAAGTCTCCCTGTTTCCTCCCTTCCTGTACCTTATGACCAGATGATGAACCAGTGTGAAGCTCTTGTGACGGGTAAGCAGCAGAAGATGTCTGTGCTTCGAAGTTTCAAAGCCGAAGCAACCAAAGCTTTGACATTCTCTGAAGATGATGATGAAAAGGAAGAACTCTTTCTTCTCAAGGAGGTGAGAGAGAGAGAGAGAGAGAGTTTGTTTCTCTGTTCTGTTTGAAACTAATTGTCCTCTCATCAACTTTAAATTTCATTTTGTGTGTTGCAGACAGAAGAAGCAGATGAAGATGATCAGAAGGCAATCACTGTGGCACAAGTCCAACCTCAAGGCCAGTACGGATTCTGCTCACGTGAAGTGGAACAAAACTCTTTTCGGTTACCGCCTTCGAGCCCCTACGATAAGTTCTTGAAAGCAGCTGGATGTTAAACCCCGGTACATTACGTAAAATCTTGCATATAACTTATATATATAGACTCACACGGCATAATATATATATATATTATCACGTGTAATCATGTGCTTCATATATTCAACTAGTCACATATTGGATCTTGTTGGAAGCAACTGTGATTGATTCATTCCATTTGTATGTTGTGATGAAACAAAAAAATGTTGTATCATCAAGGAAGCAATTGTTGTTGATTGTTTTTTTTTTTTTTTTTGTCGTGGCTGCGTGTGTTTGTGTTTTGATCTCTGTTGTTGTAAGAATTGGAGTTTGAAAGCAGTCTTGTCGTTGTTTTATGGTTTTGTATCTTGGCTCTGAAATTGACCAGTCAATGGATTAACAGGTGAAGTGAAACAATCTGGATGAAATAACTTTTACTACGTTCAAAGAGTCTTGAAAAAACAATTATAGCCTTGTTTAGTAGATATCATAGCTTTTTCAGGTTTTTTTTTTTTTTTTTTTTGGTAATCCATAGCCTTTTCAGGTTTAGAGCTACTTGACTGTTATGTCAATCTCAAAATCAAATGAAAGACTCCTCCTATCTATCAATCGCTTCAGGAATCTCTAAAAGTAAAGATGAGAGCAAATCTACTGTACAAGACTGGAACTCCCCAAATACCCTTAAATTAGACACAAATTACAGTAAAAAAAATATGTAAATGATTGGCGCCTTTTTATATTTCCATAATTGTAAACAAGAAAAACAAATCTAATCAACATCTTCTGCTGCTGGTTCTTGTCCCTTATTATACTAGTAGGGTTTCCTTTTCCTGGTAAAGCTCATCACTTCCTGGTTCTTCTATGTTTGGTCATTCAGATTATGGAAGAGGTAGATTGTGTTAATGCATGTTATGTTCTGACTCATATAGAAAGAGGTATCAAGAAGATGAAACTTAATAGCATGCAAGCTCCTGCTTCTGCTCCTCACTCTAATCTAAACCCTGAGGAGCTAGATGCGGCTCTTCTCTCTAGAGCAACATCACTTTCCGAGACTGCAGTGAAAGTTCTACTTTGCAAACGAGATAAGCTTGTAAGAACTCTAGACTTTGATCAAAGATACAAGTTGATTGTCAACAGCAAATTTTGTGGATGCATGTATGCAGATTCTTGAGCAGCGGGCCATAGAAGACGAGATTGCAAAATGTGATGGACGCATCAAGAACATCAAAGGTGCTTAACATTTTTTTTTTGGCCCCAACTTTTTTTTTTCTACATGAACTCGAATGCTTATCGTTGGGGGCTACATATAGGTGATCCGGAGCTGCAACTAGAAACAATACTCGAGAGCTGTAACGAGTCAAACCAGAGGCGCATCATTCAAGAATCTCATGACAAGTCAGCATTTCAAAGCAACAAGAGGCAGAAGCTCTGTGAACCTCTTCCTTGTACCAAAAGCATGTGTCAGGTAAGTGTTTTGTAAGCAACTAACTTGAGTTTTTTTTATCATTGCATGTTGAAATAAAAAGATCCATTTCTCTTATTTTATTGCAGAAACTCGATGATCTTTGTCTCAAGAATAACTGGGTACTACCAAGCTATCTTGTGTTTCTATCAGATGGTAAAGTTTTGAGATTTTATATGGCAAATTCGTATACTTCTTCTCCTTTTCTAACACAACAGATTACATGTTGATGTTGTTGCTTTTCTCAAAAAGGTGGGTTTGTAGCTGAAGTAAGGATAATAGAGACTCATTTCGCGCATTCAATCATTGGAGTGGAAAAGTCTGATGCTGAGGAGGCTAGGGAATCTGCAGCTGCCTGCTTGCTAACTAAGTTACACCATAACACAACAACAACCAACTATGTCCTAATTACAGAGGACCATTTAAGGTTCATGCAAATCATTGCTGTGTTTTATCTGTTTCAGGCTTGTTTAAGATAGATAGCATTAGGTAAGACTAATATATTCGGTTGCAGATCCCCTTCTTCCGTGAAAGTGCTGAAGCCGAGTACATTCGGTGAAACCTCAGAAAAAGATCCACTGCCATCCAGGGGCGGATTTAGAAACGTTTTAAGTTGGGACCAAAACAATAGAATCAACGATCAATGAATACTACGTCACCAATGACAAAGGCTACATGGAATAAACCATTGGCATGGAGAAGCTTTGACATAAGAACTGAGGTGAGACTTGAGAGTAATTACCTTGGTGAAGTTGTAAACACTCTGAAACTTTAAATTCCAAGAACTTTGTTGTACTTTTTTGTAAAATTCTACGGCCTACTAGATAAACCTTAATGCTAAGTAGATTGCATGAACTTTTTATTTAGATGCTTAGCTCTTCTCATGCATGATCTTTCTAAATAGCTGTGATCAATTCTGTATGGTTTAACCATTCTGCATGGAAACAATACGTAAGAATGATTTTAATCTGTCGGATGCTTTAATCTGAGCGACCTGTCGTCCCACGGTCACAGACCAGAAGCAGCGTAAAGTCTCCTTCGTTTTCCTTTGTTTTTTTTTTTTGCTGTTGGTGTGATTTGTGAAGTATAGTTGATTGTTTTATTTACCGTGAACTGTTTTTGTGAATAACCAGAACACAAAACTGCATATGAACATGAGATTTTAAATTTTTTTTTTTATATCAGTAATCATTTGAATAGTTTTTAAAAAGTAGATAGACACTATACATCTGATTTACTAACTAATGAACAATTTTTCACACGATTGTTCATCAACCAAAATATTATGTAGTTAGTTATCTTGCTAATTAGTCTTGATCAATATGTTTAAGTGTTTCTGAATATATGCATGTTTTGTTTTCGGTGATATTTTCTTCTTCTTTAGAACAAATTTCAAATTTCCTTAAATGGTAAAAACTTCTGCTTGTTTATGATCCAAATTCTTTGTTTGCTTAGTCCTTAGATTGTTTTATTAACCGTGAACTGTCTTTTGTGAATAACCAGAATACAAAACTGCATATGAACATGAGATTTTGGATTCACAAACGACAAAGATATTTTTTTATCAGTAATCATTTGAATAATTTTTAAAATTAAAACGTAGATAGACACTATACTTCTGATTTACTAATTAATGAATAATTTTTCACACGATTGTTCATCCACCAAAATATTATATGTAGTTATCTTGCTAATTAGTCTTGATCTCTTTCTTTCGACTCACCTAAATATGTTTAAGGTGTTTCTGAATATATATGTATGTTTTGTTTTTTTTGTCATAGCAAAGGTTCAAATAAAGTTCACCAAGGCAAGGTTTGTAGGCTGACAAACCAAAAGAAATAAAACAACTCGAGAACCAATAGGCCTCAAAAGAAAACCCAAACATGTGGGAAAGATCAAGGAAGAAAACGGCAGAAAAGCTCTTGCACTCACCCAGTTCCGCTAGGGAACATTAACGTGAAGATGCTTCTGCAGATAGAAGAGGAAACAACCAGCTGGGTCCCCCTCTAGACACATATGAGGGACAACGATTGTCTCTTGTTACACTTAACGCAATCTCTGAGGCTGCCTTATTGCATGAGTCTGGGACCCATTGAATCTGACTTCTCGCAACAGCATGAATATTGCGTAAAATCTCGTAACAGCTCTGATAACAGAACGGAGAAACCAGGGGATTGCTAAGTAAAGCCGCCGTTTCGGTTGAGGAGAATTCAAATGTAACATTCTTCAATCTCAGATCAACCACAGCGGCCGTAGCCCAGGATAAAGCCCCGACGTCAGCTTGCTGCGCAGAGGAGATTCCACTAAAGGAACGTCTACTATGCATCAAGGTAATCCCGCAAGCATCTCGAATAATCCATCCAGCTCCACTAACAGACGATGCAGAAGACCACGATGATCCGATATTGCATTTCAAATGTGCTGGTGGAGGTTTAGACCAGACCTCATCTCCAACAGTTGTACTCTGTGAGACCCCAATATTCTCTTTCATGACACCATTGATGTTCAACCAGACCACCGCTTCCGTCAAGGAACTAGCTGCTGTCTCCCTAGCCACCGGGATCGCTTGCTCAAAATAAAACTTGTTTCTTGCTTTCCAAATATGCCATAATAACCACGGAAAGGCTAAACGGACCGAAGCCCCAATACTCTGTTTCTGAGCACACATTATGAGATAGTGTATATTCAGAAATACCGAAGTCTGCGACCATCCAGAAGGCGGTATTGGAAAGTTTGACGCTCTCCAAACATCCTTAGCAGCCGAGCAATGGAACAACATATGACAAATCGTTTCCGGACCTTGGTGGCACATAGAGCATGTTGTATCCAGGGGGATCCCTCTGGTCCGAAGTTGAGCTTTCACTGCAAGTGCACCCGAAAGAACTCTCCATAAAAAGTGTCTCAGCTTAGGGGACGTTTTTGTTTTCCAGAGCTTGGACCACAACTGTTGCTCTAAGGGTGGAAGAGAAGTATTAATCCCAGATCTAAACTCCGCCAGGGTCTCCAGCAGCTTGTAACCACTCTTTGCGTCGTACCTCTCGGTCCTGGTGAACCCCCAGATAACATTATCCAGCTTAGATAAACAAAATTTTGAATTGATGACCAAGTTAACATCCTCTTCTGCGATTAATTGACGTATCAGATTGATGTTCCACGAGTTGGATGGTACATCAATTAAATCTTGTACCGTCAACGTAAGATCCACCACCGCATCTTGTCGGTACATAGGAGGTCTTGGAAATCTGTCCAAGAGCCAATTGTCGGTCCACACCCTTGTGTTCCCACCATTACCAATCTTCTTCAACAATCCTTCTTTGAGAAGATCTCTCCCATGTAAAATGCTCCTCCATGCATAAGATGGACGTGTTCCTATTCCGCACTCGAGTAATTCCGATTGTTTGTAATACCGATTCTTGAGGATTCGAGCAAGTAGAGAGTTAGGAGACTTCCAAATACGCCATGCCTGTTTTGCTAGCAGAGATTGATTAAATTTCTCAATATCCTTGAAGCCTAATCCCCCCACATCCTTATCAGAGCACAGTTTTTTCCAGGCCACCCATGGAATTTTCTTCTTATTGTTGCCACTGCTCCACCAGAATTCGATCATCGCGCTTGTAAGTTTCTCACAAGTATCTTTGGGCAACTTGAAACACGCCATCGCATACACTGGTAAAGCTAGCCCAATCGATTTTAATAAGATCTCCTTTCCACCTTGTGATAGCGATTTAGAGAACCAACCCTTGAGGCGTCCTTGTAATTTCTCTCGAATGAAGCTGAGCAGCTTCCTCTTGGAGCCACTGAAACACTCAGGGAGACCCAGGTATGTACCTTCACCTCCTTCTTTGTCGATGCCCAAAATATTTTTAAGCTCCTCCTTAGTCTGATCTGACACCATAGAACCGAAAATTACTGAGGACTTGAGGTAGTTGACACGTTGTCCAGATGCCTCACCATATCTGCGAATACACTCAAGGATCTCCGTGGCTTCCTCTGCATTTGCTTTACACAACAGTAAACTGTCGTCCGCAAACAGTAAGTGATGCACAGGCGGACATGATTCAGTAAGTTTGACTCCATGAAGCAGGCCAGCAGCTTCTGATGCATTTAGACAACTTACTAAGGCTTCCGCGCAGAGGATGAACAAAAAAGGCGATAACGGATCACCTTGACGAATGCCTCTTTCCGGTTTGATATAGCCATGAGAATTGCCATTAAGTAGTACTGAGAAAGAAACAGAGTTGACGCACGCCATAATCCATCTGATCCAAACTCTATCAAACCCCATTTTTTCCAGTAGAACCTCCAAGAAATTCCACTCGACGCGGTCATAGGCCTTCGACATATCAGTTTTAATCGCCATCCAACCCTCCGACACTTTAGGATTTGTCCTCAATCCATGAATCATCTCGTGGGCGATAAGGATATTATCAGAAATTATTCGACCAGACACGAAAGCTCCCTGTGTCTCTGATATTATCTCCGGTAATATAATCTTTACTCGATTGCACAAAATTTTTGAGATGATTTTGTACTGCACCGAGCATAGACTAATCGGTCTCATATCCGTCATACGAGAAGGGTTTGATATCTTTGGGAGTAGACTGAGTTGGGTGTGGTTCCATCCATCAGGTATAATTGCTGATCGGAAAAACTCATGTATCTCCGCCGTCAAACCAGGACCGACGATATGCCAAAAACGCTGATAGAAGATACCAGTCAGACCATCTTCCCCAGGTGCACTACTTCCTTTGACATCGAACGCAGCTTTCTTGATCTCTATGTCTGTAACTGGGCGAGTCAAACACCTGTTCATGTCGGAAGTTACTCTGCTCTGAAACCCGACGAACAAGGTTTCAAGATCATAAGGGTTAGAGCTAGTGAACAAATCTCTAAAGAACTCCACTGCAAGGTTTCCTTTGGCACCCTCAGAGAAATGTTCTTGGCCTAACTCATCCACTAGCATAAGAATGCGATTCTGGATCCTCCTTCCTTTCACACAATTGTGAAAATATTTCGTGTTGCGATCCCCAGCTTTCAGCCATTCTTCACGACATTTTTGTCTCCAGAAGAGCTCCTCTTCACGCAGAGCTTCTGACAGCTCCTGTTTCAACCGATTCATTAGGTCAAAAGAAGGCAACATTTTTGCTATTTCGTTCTCTAAGGCTGCTCTCAACCGGGTGATCTTGTCTCTGGAATTCATGTCTGACCTTTTCTTCCAACCCAAAATACTTTTACGGCATCTCCCAATGCGTTCCATTGTACTACTGCGATCCCCAATACCTCCTTCCCAGCTCAGGCGAACCATATCCTCAAAACCTTCTCTTGAGAGCATCCGTTTGTCGAAGAAAAACCTCCCTTTTGCAGGGTTATCTCTCTCCAAGGCAAAACACACTCGTATGGGTCTATGATCAGACGCCCATAGCTCCAGATACTCCAAGTTAGCTCGAGGAAAAAGATCGAACCATTCATTGTTTCCAAAACTTCTGTCTAACCGGCATTGAATCCACCCAGTTTCACGCTTCCCCGCCCAAGAGAGGCAATTTCCGGAATATCTCAGTTCCTTAAGCTTGCAATTTTGAACCATGTTTCGAAAATTCCAGAAGGAGGATTCGCTTCGAGTAGCTCCTCCACTCTTATCCTCATTGGAAAGAAGTTCATTAAAATCCCCTACCAATAACCAGGGATCATCTCTTTGAAGACCTATAACCTCAAGGCGGTCCCATACCACTTGACGCCTAGAAGCCACAGGGTCTCCGTACACACACGACATGAAGAAAAATGCTGAACCAAAGGATACTTTCATGTCGATTATTCTCTTGTCACTAGACAACACCGTAACTTTGTAAGAATCTTTCCACAACACTGCTAACCCACCACTTAAACCTTCCGGTTCAACTGTAAAAACATGATCGTAACCTAGCTGTTTCTTCAAACCAACAACGTAATCAGACTTTTGCTTTGTTTCCATCAGAAAAATAAAATCCGGGTAATGCTTCCGACGAAGGGCCCGGAGGAAACGAACTGTCTCAGTGCCTCCTGCACCTTGACAGTTCCACGACAGTAAGCTCATTGGGAGGGCAGCAGCTTCAATACGGAAGCCACCGTCGAGTCTGAAGTTTTCTGGTTTTTGTTCTCTGAAGAAGAAGTGATGGGACCAGCTTTCCTTTTTGTGTTCGGAGTCGCCTCTGCCGTCCTTTGAGAAGATGAAGATCCAAGCAATTTCAGAGGACCGCCTGATACTCTTCGCTTCCATGAAGGAGGACGTCGTCTTGATGCTTTGTTTGCTCCTGTGTTCCCGGTGACTCGCCCCTCCGAGGAAGGGCCAAGCTGAAAACCCGTCGGAACAACAGGTGCAGAACAAGATGATAGCTGTATACCCGAAGACTCTGTATCCTCATCACTTTTTTCATTACTGATCTGCAGAGGAGCAGCACACTGGAACGATGTGGCGCGATGTTGGGACTCCAGAAGCTCTGTATACGAGAAGACATGTCCTTTCCCTTTGTCTAACTCCTTTGTGATACTCGTCAGATGCACCGACGACGCAGCGATATTGTCAGCTATTCCTTGATTGATCCTTTCAATACGGGCTAAACGCTCAGTTGGGTCTGAATGTGAGATATAAAGCATAGCCATTTTCCGATCTTCACTGGAGAGCTCTGGAAACATCACTGGGAACCCTGGAGGGCTAGATACCGGTTCTTTGATCACAGGACCTCCTTGCTGAACTCGTGGTACCTCAGGAGCCATTGGAATTCTTTGAGCACCCCGCTTTAGCATAGGGCATCGTATCTTCTCATGGGTCAGATGGAGACAATGGAAGCAGCGTTTGTGTATTTTCTCATACTCAAACTCAATAGTCACAGTACCTCCTTCAACAGTAAGCTTACGAGAAGCTTTAGCTGGATTGTTCGTATCAAATAATACCAATGCTCTGATATAATCCTTAGTCTGGGATATTTTAGGATCATAAGCGATTTCTTCAACTTTTCCAACTTCTGAAGCAAGTCGGAACATGGTATCCGACGTGAAAAAATTGACAGGTATGTGCTTGATGCGTATCCAGATCATCATCTTTTGAAGAAAATCCTCCGGGGGATTAGGAGTCCACCTTTCAAGAACCATAGTCCAATGGTTATATGACCATGGTCTATCCTTAAGCACTGTCACCAGATCTTCCTCCCGCTGAAATATGAACTGAAACCTGTCTCGCGACAAGGCAATACCCCGGACACGCCCATACACTCTCCATGCCGTCGGCATATACCCAATCATCCTCTCCATAGATTGGCAATCGGGGTTAAGTAGACGCCCTAAAAGACTCGTTTCATTAGCATCGAACACTCTGAATTTGGGGTCATTCGGAAGTGTGAGAGGCTCCTCCTCCTCCAACGACAGACCTTGAATAGCTTTCTGAAGCAAATCAGCCATAGTATCTCGCTTACTAAACTTTCCGGCGACTGCAAGAAATTGGAATTGCAGGTTTGTGGGAAGTAGGTCAAGCGTAATTGAGGTGAAGTTGCCTTTGATAACACAATATTCAATCATGATTTTTTGAGAAATCATGTTAAAAGGAAATAAAATTTCCGAGAGGAAGAAATAAAATTTCCGAGAGGAAGAGAGGAAGAGAAATATGTATGTTTTGTTTTCGGTGATATTTTTATTCTTCTTTAAAACGAATTTCCTTAAAAGGTAAAAACTTCTTCTTCTTGTTTATGATCCAAATTCTTTGTTTGCTTAGTCCTTAGATTGACTCCACCCACTTGCCCTCACATTTGATCAAAAACGCCCCGCTTTATGTGCACCATTCATAACCTTTATTTTGTTCTTTTTGTTCCGAAGTTTACTACGTTCGGAAGAGCTTAAAAACACAATTATAGTGCCTTGTTTAATAGGTATCATAGCCTTTTCAGGTTTTGAGCTATTATGTCAAATCTTAAATCAAATTAAAAGACTCATATCTATCAATCATTTCAGAATCTCTAAATAAAGATAAGATCAACCTACTGTACAAGAATGGAACTCCCTAGAAACCCTTTTAAAGAGATACAAATCACAATTTAACCAAATGTAAACGATTGGAGCCTTTTCGAATTTCCATTATTGTCTAAACAAGAAAAGAAGAAGGAAAAAAACACCTTCTACTGCTGGTTCTTTTCTCCCTTGTACTCATATAGAAAGAGATACTCAATAAGATGAAGCTTAATAATAGCATTCCAGATCCTGTTTCTTCTCCTCTCCCTAATCTAAACCCTGAGAAGCTACAAACGACTCTTCTTTCAAGAGCAACATCACTCTCCGAGACTGCACTGAAAGTTCTACTTTGCAAACGAGATAAGCTTGTAATAACTCTAGACATTGATCAAAGAAACACACGTCTACTCTAAATTCTAAGCTTGAATCACTCAAGCCCACAAGATTCGGTTCAAGCCCAAACGTATGAGCCCAGTAAGATGATCCAGCTGCACAGCAACGGTAACAACGCAACAAACAGAGTCACGCCAAAAGCAGGTCAGTGTACGACGTCACCAGCTGGAGGCGTTCAACTCTGCAACCGATTTGATTCCTTAAACCTCTGCGCTGTCACCTGCTGAGCTGTACCCTAGGAGGCTCCTCTCATGTTTATCCTTCATCTATATATATTGTAATGCTCTGCTTTCGTTGTAAGCAAGAAAGAAAGATTGAAATAAAACCTTCTTCTTCTTCTAGTATCCTCAAGCTCTGTTGAGCTTTCATGGTATCAAGCGTACACTGGAGATGACACTGTCTTGCTGACAGGAAACAATGAAACATTGATACAGCAGTTAATGGTGATTCTGAATGGTACCTTTCGAATGAAGGATATGGGTCCCGTGCACTATTTCTTAGGCATTGAGGTGAAACCATATGATGAAGGGTTGTTTCTATGTCAAGAGAAATACACCAAAGAGCTCTTGGAAACTGCAGGGATGGCAGGATGCGACGCTATGCCAACTCCGTTGCCACTCCAATTGGACAGAGTGATTGGTCAAGATAAGTTGTTTGATCAGCCTACGTACTTTCGTAGTCTTGCAGGTAAACTCCAATACCTGACTCTGACGAGACCGGATATTCAGTATGCAGTAAACTATGTGTGTCAGAAGATGCATGCCCCGACCGTAGCAGACTTCAGCAACTTGCGACGTATCTTATGTTACTTAAAGGGTACGTCTCATCTTGGATTGACGATCAATGCAAAGACAGGGTTTCTTCTGTACGGTTTTAGTGATAGCGATTGGGCTGGTTGCCGAGAGACACGGAGGTCTACAGGAGGGTTTTGTACATTCATTGGCTCTAACATCATCTCTTGGTCGGCTAAGCGCCACCCTACAGTCTCTCGCTCTTCAACAGAGACAGAGTACAGGACACTTTCTCTTACAGCAACGGAACTCAAATGGCTTGCTTCGTTGCTGGGTGAGATGGGAATATCGCTCCCTGAGACTCCGCAGCTGTATTGTGACAATTTGTCGGCTGTCTATTTAACTGCAAACCCGGCTCTGCATAACAGGTCCAAACACTTCGACACGGATTTTCATTATGTTCGGGAACGAGTTGCTCTTGGAGCTCTTGTCGTCAATCAGATCCCAGCTGCACAGCAACTTGCAGATATCTTCACCAAATCTCTGCCTCAACAACCGTTCTGTTCTCTGCGCGCCAAACTTGGAGTCGTTGAGCCTCCTCCTCCTCCAAGTTTGAGGGGGTGTCTAAGCTTGAATCACTCAAGCCCACAAGATTCGGTTCAAGCCCAAACGTATGAGCCCAGTAAGATGATCCAGCTGCACAGCAACGGTAACAACGCAACAAACAGAGTCACGCCAAAAGCAGGTCAGTGTACGACGTCACCAGCTGGAAGCGTTCAACTCTGCAACCGATTTGATTCCTTAAACCTCTGCGCTGTCACCTGCTGAGCTGTACCCTAGGAGGCTCCTCTCATGTTTATCCTTCATCTATATATATTGTAATGCTCTGCTTTCGTTGTAAGCAAAAAAGAAAGATTGAAATAAAACCTTCTTCTTCTTCTAGTATCCTCAAGCTCTGTTGAGCTTTCATAAATAAGTCTACATGCAATAGCATATCTAAGGCTTGCTCTCTTCTTCTTTGTGAATGCGTGCATGCATGTAGACTCTTGAGCAGCGGTCCATAGAAGACGAGATTGCCAAATGCGATGAACGCATCAAGAACATCAAAGGTACTTAACTTCTCCAACTTTGTTTCTACATGAACTTGAATGCTTATGGTTTGGGATATAACATATATATAGGTGATTTGGAGCTGCAACTAGAAACAATACTCGAGAGCTGTAACGAGGCATACCCTAGACGCATCTTTCAAGAATCTCATGACAAGTCAGCATGTCAAAGCAACAAGAGGCTAAAGCTCTGTGAACCTCTTCCTTCTACCAAAAGCAAGTGTCAGGTAAGTCTTTTGGGCTATTATTATCTTGAGTTTTTGATCATTCATGTTCAAAGAAAACGATTCATTTCTCTTATTTTTTTTTTCTTTCAGAAACTCGATGATTGTTGTCTCGAGAATAACTGGGTACTACCCAGCTATCATGTGTCTCTATCAGCTGGTAAGGTTTTGAGTTCATATATGGCAAGAAGACTCAGCTCTTTTACTAACACAACAAATATACATGTTGCTTTGTTTTAAAAAAGGTGGATTTATAGCTGAAGTAAAAACAAAGGAGACTCAGTTCATGCACACAATCCGTGGAAAAGAAAAGTCTGATGCTGAGGAAGCTAGGGAATCGGCAGCGGCTTGCTTGCTCGCTAAATACGTTACACCAGAACACAACAGCAGCCCAACGAGCTCGTAGCAGAAGACCCTTCAGGTTCATGCAAAATCATCGCTGTGTTTAATCTGTTTTAGGCTTGTTAAAGATATATAACTTAGCTAAGACTTGCATATATATGCAGATCCCCTTCTTCTGTGAAAGTACTGAAGCTGAGTACACCCGGTGAAACCTCAGAAAAATATCCATTAACATCATTTGGAACAGCAGATGTGGTCTCTCTCTTTTTAATAATCTCCTTTTTTGTGCTGAGATTAATATTGCTGAGTTTGGCTCATTATTGATCTTTTTTTGTATAGAATCTTACCACCAACTTGTTCTTAGCCTTGAGGAACCTTCGTTCACTTCTTGTCAAAGAATGCCCCGGCGGTGTCATGGGAACTTATATATTCACGTGAGTCTTGATAAAACTATTTTATCTGCTTATTTATCATGAATATGTCAGTTTGATCCATGCACCTTACAAAAATACTTGTGTGTTGTGGTGGCAGCAACCCAATGCTACAGAAGATAAGCACCAAGATTCCGAGAAACAAAGAGGAACTCTTCCAGATAGATGGCCTTGGGAAGTAAGTTTATCTTAGCTTCCACAAACTCTACTCAGTAAGCATCAAAGCAATGAATCAAGAATATGCAAAAGAGTTTGATTATTTATATATGTGTATTTCTAAACTTGCGTTCAGGGACAAAGTAAGTATGTACGGTGATCTGTTGTTGGAAACCATAGAGACAACGATCAAGGAGTACCATGTAACCAATAAGAAAGGCTCCATGGAGTAAAAGTATGGGCATAAAGAAGCTTTATTTTGAGTTTTGAATGACAAAGATGGGTTGGACATATGTAAATAAATATCATGGTTAAGTTGTTGTGACTACTCTGAAACTTTTTGTAAACTTACAAAAAAAAACCTTAATGATCAATAGGTTGCAGAAACCTTTTGTAAACTTCTGTGGCCTGCTCAGTAAAGTAGATTGCAGAAACTTTTTATTCAACGTTTATAGTTCTTCATGATCTTTCTAAGTACTTATGTCCAGTTCAGTATGGTTTAAAACCAATATGCATGGAAACAAAACATACAATATGATTTTAGATCGGATGATATAAATGTGTATGTGATAATTAACAAATCTCAAACTGAACCTGTAAATAGAAATTAAGTACACAAGACATGATGAGATTTTTTTCTCACACATGTGTGTTGTAAGAAAACTGTTGTAATAGTTAGCATTAAGTAGAAAAGCAGTGTTTTGACCAAAAAAAAAAAGTAGAAAAGCAGTGTAAGGTTGGTTTGATCATATTGTCATGAATTGGAAGAACCATCTGCTTACTCGTGTACGGGTTGGATCCATCCGACAAGGAAGATGAATTTCAGCAGCATTGGTGTTCCCACCACCACACTCTCACACCACGTTCTTCACAAACAGTATCACCATTGATCTTCTCAAGGAACGTTAAGACACTTGTCTTCTGAAAACACAATTCTTAAGTTAACTGAAGGAGCAACTATGTGCACTCTACACAAGGAAAAAACTTCCCGAAATACCCTCAAAAGAGAGACCAGTATTACAGTGAAACCAACCCCAGGGAAAACAAAAAGTATTGGCGCCTTTTCGAATTTCTTTTCTTTCTTTATTATTAAACACAGAAACAATTGTTACACATGAAGTCTTTATGATCTTCTTCCTCTTCCTTCTCCATGTTGTCTCTCTCTCTCTCTCTGCCTATAAGTACAAAGCTGACACATTTCTAAAGTTTTCAACTTTCTCTTTTTCCTCATTTACCCAAAACGGCAATTAGGGAAACTTCGTCACAAAGCCTAAAAAGGGTTTCCTTTTCCGGTAAAGTTCCACACTTTCTCTCCTTCGTTTCCATCGGAAAGATCTCAACTTTATCCTTCTCGCTTCTTCCTCTGTAATCAATTTATAGGTTTCTTCTCACGTTTTGCTTAAACTCTTTTCGCTTAGTGATTGAGATTATGGAGGAAGTAGACAGCTCTTTACATGTCCCTAAGGCCTCCTCGGATGCTTGTCCAACAGAGGACGCCATTAGAGCTCTGTTAGAGAACTTAGTCGACCCTTTGCTTCCACCCAAACCTTCTCCAAACGACGTTCCTTCAAAGGCTCTCCGTGAATCTGTGGCTAAACAGGTGAGTTCTAAAGCCCCTCTCTTGGTGGACTTCAAAAATCTCTAATTTAGACATCTCAGACAACAAAGGTTGTGTCTTTTTGGTGTTTGATTCAGGTCCATGCTGTTGTGCTGTTGTACAACTATTACCACAGAAGAGACCATCCTCATCTTGAATGCTTGCCTTTTGAGTCGTTCCGTAGCTTGACTACTGTCATGAGGCCTGCTCTGCTGCCTCATTTCAAGGAATCTGGAGAAGATGGAGTTTTGGAGAAGGTTATGTTAGATGCATGTAGTTTATCCATGAGCTTGGGTGCGTCTACTACGGATTTCTCCAGCTTGAAGAAGTTGCCCATAAGGAAAGTTGCAGTCTTGTTAGTTGATTCCAGGAAGACTTGTTGTTATCTTCAACACAGTTCCATCACACAAGGTGTGTGGTCACTACTTGAGAAAACTATTGAAAGAGAGAAGAGTCCTGCGGCTGGAGGCCCTAATGAAGAGGTTATCTTTCAGAAAGTTGCATTTGCGGCTATAGAGGAGGCCACTGGTTAGTATGAAAGTTTAATCATATGGTTACTGTGTAGTTGCATTCTTGGTGGAAGTGTTGACAGTTTTGAATCTTTTTCAGGTATTAATCACAAAGACGTTGTGATCTTGGAGAGGCATTTGGTACAATCCTTGAGTGAAGAGAAGACAACGGCCCAGTTTTACATAATGAAGTGCACTTCACAAGACAAATTTTCAGGAGAATTTCCAGTGGAGGAAGCTCTTAACTGGTAAGTAGATTTTGGCATTGTAAGTATAGAGAGGTGTTGATATTTCTTAATCAGCTTCCTTTGCTCTTCTCTGCATATATAGCATGCAAGGTCCTTTGTTTGAGAAGAGCTTCTCTGAATGGTCTACCAATTCCACAGTGGAATACTTTCATGTTCTTCCATATGCCACTCTTATAGCAGACTGGTTTTCCAGGTATATGTGCACCCTTTTATCTTTTACAAGTTATTATTCGTAGCATTGGTTCTGAGTTTGTTTTGCACCTCTCTTGATTCTGTTTCTTTTTTCAGGCGAGAAGACGCTGAATTTGTGATAGAGAAAGGAGCAGAAGCTGTATGTGATGAGATTGAAAGCAATGGAAAGGCAGATGAGTCTGATGTTTGTCCCAGAGAGGACGCCATCAGAGCTTTGTTAGAGAACTTAGTCGACCCTTTGCTTCCACTCAAGCCTTCTCCAACTGATGTTCCATCAAAGGCTGTCCGTGAATCTGTGGCTAAGCAGGTGGTTTCTAAAGTCCCTCTCTGTTTCTTGGTCGACTTCATGATCTCTAGTTAGACAAAAATACAACAATGTTGTGTCTTTTAGACTTCCCTTTTCTTTTGTTAACTTTCTGTTTTGCAAATGGTGTTGATCCAGGTTCGTGCTGTTGTGATTCTGTACAACTATTACCACAGAAGAGAGCATCCTCATCTTGAATGCTTGTCTTTTGAGTCGTTCCGTAGTTTGACTACTGTTATGAGGCCTGCTCTGCTGCCCTATTTTAAGGAATCTGGAGAAGCTGGAGTTTCGGAACAACAAACTGTATTGCTGGAGAAGGTTATTGCGGATGCATGCAGCTTATCCATGAGCTTAGATGCGTCTTCTGATTTTTCCAGCTTAAAGAAGTGGCCCATAAGAAAAGTTGCAGTCCTGTTAGTTGACTCAAAGAAGATTCGTTGTTATCTTCAACACAGTTCCGTCACACAAGGTGTGTGGTCACTACTTGAAAAAACCATTGAGAAAGAGAAAGCTGCTGCTGCTAAAGGCCAGAGTGAAGAGGCCATCTTTCAAAAAGTTGCATTTGCTGCTATAGAGGAGGCCACAGGTTAGTAAGAAAAGTTAATCGTATGGTTACTGTAGTTGCATTCTTGCTGGAAGATACCTAACAATTTTGAGTCTTTTCAGGTATTAATCACAAAGACGTTGTGATCTTGGAGAGGCATTTGGTATACTCCTTGAGTGAAGAGAAGACAACGGCCAAGTTTTACATAATGAAGTGCACTTCAGAAGACAAATTTTCTGGAGAGTTCCCTTTGGAAGAAGCACTTAATTGGTAAGTAGATTTTGGCATTGTAAGGCTCTATGGCAGCTTTAAATGAGCTTACATATTCACTTAAAGTTTTGATTCTTATTTAAAGATTGACTCATAAGCTTGGCAAGATTGTCTCTTGAACTCGCTTTATTTCAATAATTGAATGATTGGATAATGAAGTAGCATGCAAGGATTTGTTTGAGAAAATTATATATTCACTTTAAAAAATTGATTAATGTTTAAAGATTTGACTCAGATTATATTATTATCTTCCTAAATCAGTTTCTTTTGCTCTTCTCTGCTTGAATAGCATGCAAGGTCCTTTGTTTGAGAAGAGCTCCTCCGAATGGTCTACCAATTCCATTGTGGAATACTTTCATGTTCTTCCATATGCCAGTCTTGTAACAGACTGGTTTTCAAGGTATATGTGCACCCTTTTGTCTTTATAAATTGCTATTCTTTGCATCAGTTCTGAGTTTGTTTTGCATCTCTCTTTGATTCTGTTTCTTTTTTCTTTTCAGGCGAGATGAAGCTGAATTTGTGATAGAGAAAGAAGCAGAAGCTGCGTGTGATGAGATCGAAACCAATGGAAAGGCAGATGACTCGAGTACTTGTCCAACAGAGGACGCCATTAGAGCTTTGTTAGAGAACTTAGTCGACCCTTTGCTTCCACACAAACCTTCTCCAACTGATGTTCCTTCAAAGGCTGTCCGTGAATCCGTGGCTAAACAGGTGATTTTAGAGTCCCTCTCAGTCTCTTGGTGGACTTCAGACATCTATGACAACAATGTTGCGTTCTTTTTTTTTAACCTTGATTTCTGTTTTTGCAAATGGTGTTGACTCAGGTTCATGCTGTTGTGCTGCTGTACAACTATTACCACAGAAGAGATCATCCTCATCTGGAATTCCTGTCTTTTGAGTCTTTCCGTAGCTTGACTACGGTTATGAGGCCTGCTCTGCTGCCCCACTTTAAGGAATCTGGAGATGGAGTTGTATTGCTGGAGAAGGTTATTGTTGATGCATGCAGCTTATCCATGAGCTTAGATGCGTCTTCTGATTTTTCCAGCTTGAAGAAGTGGCCCGTAAAGAAAGTTTCAGTCCTGTTAATTGACTCAAAGAAGACTACTTGTTATCTTCAACACAGTTCCATCACACAGGGTGTGTGGTCACTACTTGAGAAAACCATCGAAAGAGAGAAAACTGCTGCTAAAGGCCTGAATGAAGAGGCCATCTTTCAAAAAGTTGCATTTGCTGCTATTAAGGAGGCCACAGGTTAGTATGTAACTCCAGTGAGTTCTCAGAAAAGTTCTCAAAACATTAAAATTAAAGATATTAACAAAGTATTACTTTGAGATACTCTTTATAAACTATAGATATTTTATATATACATACATATGAGAAACTTGTTTTGAGAACTTCATCTAAGGTTGCTCTAAGTTTAATTATATGGTTACTGAAATTGCATTCTTTCTGGAAGTTACTTAACAGTTTCTTTTTCAGGTATTAATCACAAAGACGTTGTGATCTTAGAGAGGCATCTGGTACACTCCTTGAGTGAAGAGAAGACAACGACCAAGTTTTACATAATGAAGTGCACTTCACAAGACAATTTTCCTGGAGAGTTCCCTATTGAAGAAGCACTTAACTGGTAAGTAGGTTTTGGCATTGTAAGGAGAGGCTCTAGCTGCAACATATATGCCAGCTTTAGAGAAACTTATATATTCACCTAAAAAATTGATTCATATTAACGATTGACTCCTAATCTTGGCAAGATGGTCTCTTGAACTCGCTTTACTAATCAGCTTAATATATATTATTATCTTCCTAATCAGCTTGTTTTGCTCTTCTCTACATGAACAGCATGCAAGGTCCTTTGTTTGAGAAGGGCTTCTCTGAATGGTCTACTGATTTCGCAGTGGAATACTTCCATGTTCTTCCATATGCCAGTCTTATAACAGACTGGTTTTCCTGGTATATGTGCCCTTTTGTTTTTACAAGTTGTTATTCTTTGCATGGGTTCAGAGTTTGTCTTCAAGAAGCAGCAATGTTAATTGATTCTGTTTTTTCTTTCCTAGGCGAAAAGACTCTGAGTTTGTGATAGAGAAAGAAGCAGAAGCTTTATGTGAAAGCAATGGAAAAGCAGATGCGTTTGATACTTTTGACACTCCTGGAAAAGGAGATAATGCTACTAATGTATGTATTGGTATTGATAAAATTGTGTTGTTGTGTTGAGGAATATGGCTCTACAGAAGTAACTTAGACAATTAAAATTGCAGGCCAGAAAAGATGCCGCCGCTTCACGTAGCAGTCCTAAAGCTAGAAAAAAAGTTGCTCCCAAGACGTATTCTCGTGTCTTGAGAGGAAGAACAGTTCCTGCAGTGGAACCCAGTTCCCAGGTTGAGACGGTAGTTGCGTTGAAGGCTAATAATGCAGATAATGAAATGAGCCCTTGTAAGGATAATGGGGAGAGAGGTGGTTTGGAGGTGAAGTCTGAAACCTGACATTCTCAGTTCTGTCTTCTAAGTATTCTTCATCACCTTTTTTTTTGTAAATGCAGGTTGGGTCTGGTTCAAATTATCAAAGAGATAAGAAGAAAACTGTTTTTGACAAACTTAAGAGCATGCTTAAGCTTAACTCATCTCCTGTTTCTGCTCATGACTCTAACCTAAACCTTGAGGAGCTACAAGCCACTCTTCTTTCTAGAGCATCATCTCTCTCCGAAACTGCGTTGAAAGTGCTTCACTGCAAACGAGATAAGCTGGTAATATAACTGCAGAATTTGATTAAATAGTCAGAATACAGTAAAGAAACTGATAAGCTCTCTTCTTCCTTGTACTTAGACTCTACAGCAGAGGGAGATAGAAGACGAGATTGCTGAATGTGATAAACGCATCAAGAACGTCAAAGGTGTGTGTGTTGTATATACTTCCTTTTTCTGCCCCAGTTTTGTTTTTTTGTATGAACTTTTGAATGATTGTCATGGGTGTTGTACAAGGTAACTGGGAGCTGCAACTAGAAACAATACTCGAGAGCTGTAACGAGGCAAACCAGAGGCGAATCATTCAAGAATCTCATGATAAGTCAGCATGTCAAAGCAACAAGAGGCAGAAGCTCTGTGAACCTCTTCCTTCTACCAAAAGTATGTGTCAGGTAACTTTTTGGTTAACTCTTGAGTGTTTTGATCATTTCAGTTTCAGAAGAAAAAAAAAAAAATTCATGACCCTTATTTGTTGCAGAAACTCGATGATTTATGTCTTGAGAATAACTGGGTGCTACCAAACTATCGTGTGTCTTCAACAGATGGTAAAGATTTGGAGATCATATGTGTGAAAGTCTTAGTTTCAGCTGCTTTACTGACTCAAAATCCATTTTGTGGATGTTGTTGCCTTGTCCAAAACAGGTGGGTATGAAGCTGAAGTAAGAATAAAGGAGACTCACTTTGCGCATACAATCTGTGGAGATGAAAAGTCTGATGCTGAGGAAGCTAGGGAATCTGCAGCGGCTAGTTTGCTAACTAGGTTACACCACAACACAAGACAACAGCCATCAACTTCTCGTCATGATTGAGTGAGATCCATGAGCAACTCACTAACTTCTCACTAGAGTAGAAAAAAGGTTGTAAAGATCACTAGTTCTGCAGTTTCATCATCTTTGCAAGTAGTTTTGTCTTAAGCTGGCTTTTGAACTTGTTTTAGATATTAAGATGCAAGTTTAACTTTACAAGAAGATTCTACTGATGAACTATCTTTTGTTCTTGCAACTTTTCCAGTCAGACAAAATCCGGATTTAAAAAAAAAACTTTGGTTCCTTTCATTCTTCTCTTAGCAAATCTATAACCTATTGAACCGATATGAGAAAAGTTAAGCCTCAGAAATTCGCCTGATGCTGGGCGAATTCCGATAAAAATCTCAAAATTGAATGCTTAGGGCTTTGATCATCATCATCACCAAGCCCTTTGTCCAAAGTCTCAAGAACACCCTTCATGATTCGAGTATAAACCCTCTCCATCTGCGGGATGCTGTAGTTTTCAGTACGCTCCATGAGCACTCCCTTCACAGATTCTATCCCGCTTGACATTTCTTCGTCTGGCTTCTTCGCTGAATCTCGGGAACAGTCGCCACTCGCTTCTTCCACACAAGTCTCCTCCTCTTTTCTCGGTGGCTGCTCGCTTTCATCTTCTTTATCACCACCATCTGCTGAACAAGGCGCTGATGAGCTTGAATTGCCTGCTTCCACAAATGTCATTTCTACGTCCGGATCTTGGTGTTGTGGTTGGTCTGCAGCAGAATCTGTTCATCACAACATAAAACACAAACAAGTATTGTTCAATATCCAGCAACAAGTTTGATTCTTCACCCGTAACCAACTATGCGTTTGCAGAGGCATGTTACCTGTACAGAGAGCATCAGCTGTTTTCTTGGGCTTTTTAAGACCTTCGGTATCTCGATCTATATTAACCTCTGGCTGCAGATTTCGAAGTCGGGCACTTGATCTAGTAACAGTCCCCATCTGCACCACAGGAGCTAAACCAAGGATAGATCCACTCAGATCATCTGGTATCTGTGAAGGACCGCCTTGAGCTGAGATCTTATCACAATATGTTAGCAGTGCTGGGTCCATCTGCGACAGCATCCCATGCACCTGAAACATATTAGATAATTATCGCGTCAGAAAGTTTCATGGAAAGCTATATATGCAGTCAAAAGAGACTTGCAAACGTACTACATCTCGAAGCTCATAGGCTCTACTGACAATTCTCGCTCCAGCATAATCATCTCCATTGTAAGCCTGGATAAATGAGATCAACATGAGACCCCGTTTTCTACATTTTTAAGTTTTTATAGCCATTTAAAGAAGAGATGTGTTGTAAAGTAGGAGTGCACCTTGGCATTTCTCACAATAAGGTCAACATCTTGCAAGAACGGTGAACAAGTGAGGTACTGCCCAGAATCAACACGCTGCAGCAGAGTAGCCGTATCCATTGGATTTTGAATTATTGAGCGGTAGTTTGGAGCATCCTCGTCAGTAACTGGGAAGTGGAATGCGCTGAATCTTTTATCATATAGTATTCTGCACAGCAAAAGCATCCCACAAGTTATAATATATATTTTAAAAAAACGATAACAAGAGACAACAAAAACGGGCTCATCTATAATACACCCAAGAAAACTCCTACATGATATAATTGAGAGCATTCGACAATAATAAAGCATCAATATGAAGCCACAGCAAGCCTTTAAGTAGGTGCAATGAAGATTAAATAAAACAGAGAAGAGAAAATGGAAATATTTCCAAAGCCAATCTACAAACTAACTATGCTATTGTGTGAGCATATAGTTGTAAAAGAACATCTGAGACTTGTGTGCACTAGGCCCTCAATTACCATAAGATTATGAGTCCAGCAGACACTTTAAATATGATGTTTGGTTAAAGTCAAGGTACCTATTGCAAACATCCCTGAGACACATACGCAATCGTCGAAGGGCATGCTGCTCTGCTTCCACCTTGGCTTTTATTTCTGCGGGTTTTGGACCAGTAGGTTCTTTTAGAACCTTGGAAAGTTCTGGAAGGGCTTGGGATCCATCAGCTTTGCCATTCACGCCTGAAATGACTGAGAGAGCAGCTTCAATCAAACGGTCAAAGAACAAAGACCTGTCTTCGTTTGATGGCTTGTCCACAGTATAGCTGAAAACAAAGGTACACAGTCTAAGAAACTGAGTAGAAAACCACAAGCGTGGAATCTATTACATGGAGAGCCAAAAGAGTGAAAAGTTACACTGATCGATTGTCAAAAACTGACTGGTCTTCAATGTCAGATAATTCACCATAAGATGTAGCAAGTAACAATATGGGCAGATTTGATGGCAATTCTTCTAACAGAGTCAGAAATACAGCCCTAAGCTGTTCATGCGCCTGCAGTCATCAGTATCAAGATGCATTAAAACTCTAAGCAGTTCCTGCTACAACCAGTAGGGCAACATAATGCATTATAGGAAGCAAACATGCAAACATTATCTCCCAGAGTAACTGCAGCAAAATGAATTTAGGTAGTAACACACTTACATTTTCCCACCAATTATTAAACATCGGTATGTAAAGTATTGAAGGTGTTGTTCTCCTAGCTTCAGTAAAAATATGTACTAACGCCTCCTCCGGGGTCTTGGCACCAGGATCCGAAAGAAGAGATGGAAGTCCCAGAGAATGAATAGGAAACTTTTCTAGCTCATGTAGAATAGCAGGCCCAAGATGATCCTATTAAGCAAACAAGTGAATTCAGTTCATACTAATAAAGCCTTCTGAGGATAATCACAAGAAAAGACAAGCAATTACCAGTCCAGCTCCTTCACCACCAAGCAGCAGAAGGCGAGGACGGTAAACGAGAGGAATTGCGGATCCAAATGAAAGCATCGACAGCTTGGTCAACTCTGATGACATGGCTGACGAGGGGAAAATATCTGATATTAAACTCATGGATTCGAGGAGGTGTCGATGTAAACATGGATGAACAACCGGAGAGAGTGGTCTGGATTGCACGACAGACCCTCTATGGGCAGCAGGAGTGATAGCTGACATTGCCTCTACGAAGTGGCTTTTGTCAACTTTAACCAACCCAACATCTATGGCATATTTATCGTCACTGGTATAAACCTGTGGATATTTCTCACGAAAAGCACGAATGGCAGCTTCAGTGCACAACGCTTTTAGATCAGCACCACAATACCCAACACAACTAGCAGCCAGTTCCTCTTTCAGTTCCCTAGTAGGAGGATTCTTCCATTTACGAGTGTGAATATCCAATATTTCAGCTCTTGCTTCGCAGCCTGGCAGAGAAAAAGTGAACTCTCGATCGAATCTACCAGGGCGGCGTAATGCTCCATCTATTGCATCTACCCTGTTTGTTGCTCCAATGAGAACAACTTGACCACGTGAATCAAGGCCATCCATCAGCGCCAGCAAAGTTGAAACAATCGAATTATGTATCTGTTCTTGTTTGCTAGATCTTACAGGAGCAAGACCATCAATTTCATCAAAAAAGATTATCGACGGCTGATTTCGCTGAGCCTCCTCAAAGAGTAGTTTTAGTTGTCTCTCAGCCTCGCCAACCCACTTGCTAAGGACATCAGCACCCTTACGCATATAAAAGCTAACTTTCTGTCCAGCTTTTGAAGCAGCAAATGCCAATGCTCGAGCAATTAGTGTTTTACCAGTGCCTGGAGGACCACACAGCAATACCCCTCTGGGAGGAGTAATGTTGTAACTTGCAAAGAACTCTGGGTACAGCAACGGAAAGAAAACCATTTCCTTCAAATCATTAATGTATTCCGACAGCCCACCAATATCGTCAAAATTGATATTCTCATTAATCTGCAGTGGCTGAATATCTGCACCTCCTTTAGAGCTTGGCCCAGCAGTTTGAACCCCGGAAGTTAATGCAGTTAAACCATCACTCTGGTGACCCCAACCAGAAGCTCCAACATTCAACCCCAATGAAGTTGACCCGTGCATGTCCAAACCCCCAAATAGCCAAGGTGGTCCAGATCTGTTTCCACCTCGAGCCCAGGGAATTGCAAGGCCCTGGTCCAACTCATCCACAAGAAGAGAATCATCTGAATCATCTGTTCTTGTAGAACGGTGGCGCTTGTGAAGTCGAGACCCGCCTCTTCTGGCATCCCTTCCAGCCCTGCTGCCCATGCCTTGATGCAACACTCTCCGAGGAGATCTAGGTTGTTGTTGCTTATTAAATTCTTCTGTAGGCATCCTACGCACTTCATCACGGTTGCGCAGATCATATCTCTTTCTTCCCTCCTGTTCTTCATCAACATCTTCATCATCATCACCATCTTCTTCTTCCTCATCTTCGCCATCACCATCTTCTTCTCCATTACCTTCGTTTTCTGCCTCAACCTCATTTTCACCATCATCCGCATCATGGTCATCTAGTTCATTTCCGTTCTCGTTTTCATCTTGGCCATCTTTCTCTTCTGATGAATCTAAATCGACGCCAGATTCTGTTTTCAGTCGTTTATTAGCAAGTATTTTTGAACGACGAGGACGGAGGCCTTCACGTCGTGGTGCCGTTTCATCTCCCACGGTCTTTCTACTCTTTGAAGTTGAGAAATTTCGATGAACACCATTATTGACCCTACTCCTCGAAGTTCGATAAGCTGGACTCTGAAAAAAAGATCAGAAACTTATTCTCAGAAGGTATACCACAGTACATACAAAATAGGTTTCAAGAGGTAGTTATTCTGACCATCATATCTTCATCCTCCGCTCCAGAACTGTCAGTATAGTCTTCAAGATTTACAGAAATTCTTCTCTTCCTCGTGGAACGCCGGAGGTCAGATGCATTTGGCTGCACGTCATTAGCAATGTTATCAACATTCTAGTTCAATCAGACTAATATAAACTGTATGGGGGTAAACCACCATTATCGTTGGACAGTGATGATCATTTCTTCTGAGTAAAAACATCATAGCGGCATAAATAATAGGCACCTCAACTAAAAACTGTCATCTACTTATAACTCAAAGGGAAGAGAAATGCTCTTAATAACAGTAAATGTAATACCACTAACTATTCTAATTTACATGTTGGTTCTTGATGCTTACTGTGGCATTTGATGCCCGTGCCGGCTTGTTCCCTTTATGAAGCATCTTCGCGATCTGCGAAGCTGCCGTTCTCGTCTTTGTGTTCCTTTTCCTATTATGCACCATGCTCGGTGAGTAGTAATAGCACGAGCGACCATGCAATCTAGGTCTCCTCCTAAGCCTATCGCTGCTCCTAACAGGCTTAGTATCCTCCTCCTCACCATCTCCTTGACTCGATCGCTTCGGATGCATAGAAAAAATAGCTAACTAACTCTCATTAACTATCTCCTTCCATAAACTACAAAACACACACAAGATTCACCACATCACATTTCAAAAAAATCAAACACTCATATAACTCCTAATAGACATGCACTCATATAGATAAACCTCAGAAGGGACGTTACTAAACCTCCGAGCACTAGATCGAACGTTCTTTAATCAAAACCCTAGAAACTGGAAGTGATCAGTTCAATCAAATTAAATGATTCTACCGAGAACGTAGAAGAGATTATTTTGCTTATGAACAGCTGTGTTTCCGATTGCATTAGCTATAGAAACTCAGACGAGCCGAATCAAATGAGATAAATGCGAACAAAAAAATCGAAGCAAGCGTAACTGATTGATGATAACGTAGAGAAGCGAATACCTGAAGATTTTGGAGGAGTTGAGAAGAGAGGAAAAGATCGAAAAGTGTGTCAGTGGGGGAGAGACTGCAGAATTTGCAGGTTCGTCTTCGTCTCTCTTTTTTTCTTTTTCTTTTTCTTTTTCGGCTTCGAGCGTTTTTTTTTTTTTTCGGGCTGTTGCTTTAATAAAATTTTCTACTCTGCTCTCTGTTTGGATGATGGGATATCTCTATCCCCCTACCTCTCATGTAGCTTGTGGATATTCTCTTACAAGTTTTGGATTATTTCGAAAACTACTCCCTTAAATTTATCACATACCACATATTGACCCAAAAACTTTCAGTTCGTTTAGTTATTACCTTTCACTAATAACAGACTAAGCAACATCAACTAAGAGTAACAAATGAATTTTAAATGACCAATCTATACTATTAAAGCAGAATCACTATTAGAACTATGTCCTTGATTTTTTTAATTATTTACAAAGATATGTCATTTTTTTTGAACTATTAAAGCAGCTCCAATATATTTACACCTAATCAGAAGAGAGAACTTTTATGGCCTAATCACATTGTTGAACTATGAATCTAAAAATGGTAGTTATGATTGACTGCAACAGATTTTCATCGATATCTTCCCATTTTATATGATTTGAGAATAGCAGTAATATACGAGCTTCCTAACTTCACGATTTTATTCCATATACTGAAAGTTTCTTAACTTTATCACTCGTATATTATTCATAGTTTAGAAGGCTTATAATGTTAAAAAGGCCACCAGTTATGTGTCAGTGAGGTCCATTAAGTTCTTTTAAATCAAGATAAAAATTTGGAAGCCAAATTAAAATTCATAACATTATTAGTTTCAGTTCTAAAAGTCAACTTATTATAAATTATAGCAAAAATTTTTTACAGCTCAAAAATTTGGTTAACACAACTTTAAAATTGTATTAAAAATTTTAAAAGTAAAAAAATTATCGCAATATTTTTAATAATTGTAAGGTCTATATGTTAACATTCTTTACATTACCAAAAACAAAATCTATATAAAAATTAAGAAAATAACATTGTAATCGAAATATATAAGTGTTCCAAAAAGTTATCAAACTAATAAACAAAAAAAAAACTACTGAAAGATGAAAATTATAAATTTGCTATAAACAAATATTAAATCATGAAAAAATATTACATTTTACAAATATTTATCGATTGAAAATGAAATTTATAAAGGAAAATGAAGCGCGAGGATAAAAATTAGTTATATTCTTAAACCCAACGTGGTAGCTGTACAGTTTAGTTACACATCAGTCATCAGTCATCACTAAGATTTAAACACATTTCGCTTAGTCATAATAATTGTATAAATATACCATCACAGATTTACGAAGGCTAGTTCAGTCTTCATAAAGGCAAGTTCAATCTTCAAGTTACATGGAAACGAAATGCTCATGCTCTTGCATTTCACATAAAGCTATACAATTTCTTGGATAAATTTATGTTTTACAGAGAACTAATCACAAAATGGTTTAAGAAGTGATCAAGTAGGAGAATCGAGAGCCACAAAGCAATTAGAGTTTCTTGCTTTTGATAGATTTTTTCAGCTTGGATGATTTGCTTTGGGTCTCTTTGAAGGCAGATGGGCAAAGCTCATTGATACTACACACTCCGCAGCGTGGTCTTAGCGGTGTGCATATCTTTTGTCCGAAACCTACCTGTATGAGTTTCAGACCCAAAAAATGTATAAGGGGATTCATTGGAGTTATACAAAGGACATGTTCATGCATCTCTAAAGTTAGAATCTCACCAAAAGAAAGTTAATAGCGACCCATTCTTCTTTTGGAAGCCATTGTTGCAGAGCTATTCTAGTTTCCTCAGGGGAAGACGTTTTCTGGTGACAATGAGCAGACAAAACATGAATAGGAACTTCATTAAAGTGTTAAAGAGCTAATCTCGTCGAGCATGTATAAGCATTGATGTTTGAGAAGCACCTGTTTCGTTCCTGGTTTAGACACCCAACCAAGCCGATTGCAAATGCGATGCACATGTGTGTCTACGCAGATCCCTTGAACATCGTTCCATGCTACATGCAAAACCTATAGCAGGACATCAACAAGAAACCTTTGAGAAACGTACATCTCTTTAAAAAAACTGACTAGTACATACAGTTTTACCAGATGAGCAATCTTAGGACCAACTCCTGGAAGTGAGAGTAGCTCTTCCAAAGACCTCGGAATGTCACCGTCATATTCCATGAGACAAATTTTTGCAACTTTCTTCACATTAGTTGCCTTTCTAGTATAGAATCCGACCTAAAGGCAGACAACAACATTTTCAGTTTTAGTGTTTCTCAATCCATTTCCATCATCCATTTCTTGAAAGACTTTCATAAAGTCATAGAGGCCTTTAAAAACAAGAAGTAAGATAACTTACCGGGTAAATCAGTTCCTTTATGGTTGATTCATCGGCTTTATCAACGGCCTCAGGAGTGAGAAGGCCATTTAGACGAAGACGTTCTACTGCCGCTGCATATCGAAGTCAGATATATAAGCGTTGTCCCAACATGGGCTAAGCAGTTCAAAATGAAACCTCACCACCAGTTACATGTTCTTTAGTCTGACTTGAAAGAAGTGTTCCTATCAGGACATAAAATCTCCTTTCCTAGAAACAATAAGAGATACGGTGAGTGAGAAGCAAAAAAAAAAAAAAGCAAGAAGGGCAAAGCCTATTTTGAATTTATGAAAAGTGGAAACAATCTAGCAGTAAGCAATAGCTCAATTACCAGACGGAGTAAGTAAGATATTCTACCTTGGGAGGTAAAAAGCTTCCGGTTCTATCACAATTTAAAGGGTCAGCAGTTGCTTCTTCTGAAGATGTCATTTTTTTAATACCCTCCATCATCTTTTCCCAGTTTTGAGGTGGTCTGCTGCCTATATACGATTAACACATCTTAGGAGCATCCCATTTCCCATTAAAAAAAAAATCCAAGATGCATGCCACTAAGAGTAGTAGTGTCTTCATGAAAGCAAACCTGCTGTTCTGATTGACGATGCTGATGTGCTAGCTTCTGTTGATTTTACATATGAGTTTAGTTTTGACGCCCCTGCAAAACCATCTCATACAAGAGTTTCTGCCATGAGTTGGAGCTAGCCAAAACAAGTTTTTTTTTTTTGGTTCAGTCGCATTTATGTCTCTCAAATGTAACTTATCTGATGAGAAATGTTAAAATTTTGTTTTTAAAATTAAAAAGGCAAAAAATGTAACTGTAACTAAGACTTACTAGATGAAAAATCTTCTATATCTGGTAACAGTCCACACATCTCCTGCATCATTACATAAACGGAAAAGAAAAGTGAAACTAATAACATAAGTTTAATTAGAGAAAACTTTTTTCTAAACATATGATTGTCTACAAAGCTCTAAACCCATCAAGAATAATCAAAGCATTTACAAAAAAAAAGAAAGAAGAAAAGCATTTACAAATACTGTTTACAGGCCAAAGGATCAACGAATTGGCTATAAAGCTCTAAACTTTCATGATCTATCATAGTATTTGAAAATTTTCCAAAACCATATTCTACAATGCAAGCAAAGTGAAGGAATGTTACATCACCGCCATTGATTGCTCTGCTTGAATCTTTCTCCACAGGCTCCAAATCTTCCTGCTTTAGCCTTTTCTTCCTTAGAGATGATACTAGTTTCAAAAAACAAGTATCGATACAAAAAATCTACGCCATTCGATCAAAAATACAAAATTCACCATGAACCTTACCAGAAATGGAACTGGAACGAGGAGTTAGGGATTCTGCGGAGATAGATTTGGAAGACGATCGAGTGGAGTACATGATCCGGCGATTCATAGCATTGAAAGCTCGAGAGGAGGTGGTGAGAATCATAAGAGCTTTACTTTCATTCAAATTCAAATGGACCATATACAGACACGCTGAAGCTCCTTCTCAGGAAAAAAAAAACTATTTTAATTTTAGTTTTAATCATCCCTCCATATTGCTTTCATGGGCCACAACTTAGTAATTTCATTGGGTCCACATACTTTATAAGCCCAATTATAGCTTTGATTGGGTCGATATATTTGAATTAAGGGAAGAAAAAGTACCCAAATCAACGAATCATAGAGTTTCGCGCCTTTTTACAAAAAGCAAATAAAATTACTTAGAAAATATATTAAGCTAGAAACTTTCCTTCCATATGGGCACATTTAATAATTTCAAAAAAAAAACTTTATATTTAGACATTATTATTTTTGTATTTTAACATCATTGGTTTGAGAGAGAAAAAATAAAACTACAAAATTTTATTTTGTAGTCTTGTTTCTTTTTTTTGTTTAATTATTTCATTTATCAGTGACAAAAATTATTTCATTTTTCTCTACTTAAATTTTAATAGAGCTAAGATTAGATTTTATAAAAATAAATTTTAATTTATATTTGTTGTGTTGAACTTTTATTTATTTCAAATATGTCTATTATTAATTAGTCTTGAATATCTATATATTTAAATATATAAATTATAATACGGTTTTTTATAAAAAAAATAGTTACTGGTAAAAATCAATTTATTAATTAATATAATAAACCAATAAATTAAATTATATTTTATATGTTTTAACTGTCAAAAGAATTGTTTGATTAGTGTTATTTTGGTTTTTGTATTTATTGTTGCACACTTACGAGTTACAGCTAATTTTGATTATATATAGAGTATATAAGTTGATGTAGAAAAACATATTTGTAACTATATATGTTCTATTTTATTAATGGTAATATATGAATTATTAATAATTATTATATTTAAATATTTTTTGAAACAAATATTTATGTTTAAAATTAAATTAATATTGACATACGAATAAATAGTCATTATCATATTAGAATATTGTTAAAATTATAAAGTATTATATGTTATTAGGTTAATATCATATCATTATTTAAAAAATTATATTATATTTTCTTTAAAATTAAATATAATGATAAGTTATATGTAAATCATTTCGTAAATAATGTTTCTAGAAGATTAAGTAATAACCTTATTGGACATAATGTTTTCTTAGGGCTAGGTGTGTAGCCTTTCAAGGGTTAAGGAAAGCCGAAAGCGTTAGATCGTGTGGATCCCACCATTGTCTCCGTTACGGCTCGCACCACGAGTGCAGGTGGTCAAACTCAAGCTTTATACAGCAACTGAGTTTTAATATTTTAATTTCAAAACATTTTGGAAACGGAAAAAAAAAAAGAGAGTATTCGGTGGAATTTAGTTTTCGTTGCTCCTAAATATTCAATAGGTTCATTTTTCAAGAAGAAAAATCTCCTAACATTTCATTTTTAGATACGCCTGGGAAATGAGCATAAATGTAGAAAAAAATGTGGACCATGTATTAATATAGTGAGCTCAACAACAATAATGATGTGACTTTGTAGTCTTCTCCTACCAGCTAAATTATAATAGAGCAGACAAGGACAAGGGAACGTGGGTTTGTTGGTCTATATTCATCTTCAGTTTAGGATCTCTCCATTCGTTTTAATTCACGTGTCCCAAGTAGTAACTCCAACTGTATATATCTTTGGTGTCACAACCACGTCCAGGTCCTCACTATTGTTTCTCGCATTCACACAGAGACTTCTTTACAACGTGACAATTATATATTTGCTCATACCATCGCATAACTAGTGGTACTGGTACGCATCTATCTATATACATTTTAAAACTGATGGCTGATTAACGTGGACATGTGACTTGAGAGTTACAGATGATTGATCATTTAAAAACCGAAGAAAAAACTTTCTATAAATAAAATATTTTAATTCTGGAGTAATGATAATTGATACGAAAGTAATTACTTGTGGCCGTGAATTTTGTTTTCAATTATTGTTTGGGTCCCATAATTTTAATACGACATTTAGTCACGCGAGAAGATGTTACCATCCATCATCCATCATGGACGAACGTACATCCAGCTCATTGCGGCTCCTATAAGTAACCATATCAACTCTACTCTCTCTCAGACAAGACACTATACAGAGAGAAACACAGAGAGGCCCTGATTAAAAAAACGTAACTGAGAAAGAGTGAGTGATGGCTTGTGTTAATAGCGAGAGCCGGAAGAAACTGGAGAGGAAGAAGAGCAACGTGTTGCTGGAAGGTTACGTGGAGACTCTTGCCACGCTGGATAATCAGGACGATCTGACAAGAGCCAAGAGCTTGACTGATGACGATCTTGAAGATCTCAAGGGCTGTCTAGATCTTGGTTTTGGTTTCAGCTACGACGAGATCCCTGAGCTCTGCAACACTCTACCTGCTCTAGAGCTATGCTATTCCATGAGCCAGAGATTCTATGAGGACAAGCAGAACAACAACAACAGGTCACCAGAAAGTTCCTCGGTGGACCACTCTCCCTCTCCTCCAATCGCCAACTGGAAGATATCTAGCCCTGGTAATTAAGTAATCTCATTCATCGGTTTGGTTGCTTATAGTGTTAGTGTGTGTGAACAAGTGTTAACGTTGCTTTTCTTGTTTATCAGGTGACAATCCTGATGATGTGAAAGCTAGACTCAAGTACTGGGCGCAAGCCGTTGCCTGTACTGTCCAATTATGCAGCTGAGCGTATCATTGAACACTATCTCAGGAAGGCATTGGAAGGTCTGGAAATTAACAATATCTATAGTGATTCTTGACTACAATTACCATGTATCCTAGTCTAATTATTTTTATGAACGGAAATAAAGGTATCACTGAATAAAACAAATATCAATTTTTTTTTAATAGCCCTGCTAGTCTCAGCTTTTGAGAGCTTAACATCTGACATCTAAACAGCTGGATTCTTGTCCTTTCTGTTTTCTAGAGTATTCATTTCACTCACCTGACTGTGTCATGGGTCTACTGAGGTAACTAATCTAACTTTGTATGTTAATTGAGTGTGATGTTGTGTTTTATGAATGAATATGCCTTAAGCTACAAAGTAAAGCTTAGTACTTGTGAGAAATAAAAGCTGGATTGTTATCCTTGTGCAGTGGTGAGAGACTTGTGTTTGTTACTAACTGGTTACAGACCTCTTACTTGCTGAGGTAACTAATACTAACTTGGTAACTATATCACTATAACCTTCTTTATGAAGGCAATGACAATACTAACTATATTGCACCGGGATGGATACATGGCTGAAATGGGTACCCATATAGAAATGGGAAACGGCAAAACCAAAAGTTTTTAGATATGGATACATCATATATATATATATATATATCAGTAGAAATGTATATACTTGTAAATTTTTGAAAATAAAAAAGATATCATAATTCTTTACATAAAAACACTTTAGCACTATATTTTAAATAATAATTATAAAGTTTAACCATTAAACAACTTATTATCAATTTATCTTCATCTAGTAAAATGATCATAAGCTCCAAAAACTAGAAACAAGATTACAAGTTGAAATTTTAATTAAACTTTGCTTTTGGTTTCATTTGAATCTTTTTGGAAAAAATCATTGAATTAGTTTTAAATTGATAATTTTGAAGCAAATACGTTTCCGAAACTTATACATATCAATTACAACATTTTCATTAATTTATCTTCCAGATTTCCCTGTGCCGTTCCCAAGCCATCCCAAACCCAAAACATATATGTACCAGATTCATCAGTCAGATTGATATTCCCGTTCTTCGTAGATTACTACTATCTTCTTCTCATACCATCTCGTCAATGGCTAAATTGCCTAGTTAATTCAAGGAGTGGGAGGAAAAGTAAAAAGATAGATGATCTTCAGGTGTTATGTGTTTCATATTTTTTGTTTTTCAATAATTGTCTTAATTAGAGAAATAAATTAATGACTGATTACAATTGATATTGATCATAGATGTTGTGAAGATGAGTAACTCACTTTCTGGATCTTTAGAGTGCGTGTAACTATAACCTTAAGTAGATTCTGATGAATGTTGTCTCCACTTCTAAAAGCATAGTCCTAAAGGGCTCAAAATCATACTTCAAACGACAAAGACTTAAAGTAATGAAATTTTGAACATTAGGACTCATGCTGGTGCAAGTGTTTGTTTTAGACAAGTTAATGTTTTTCACTACCAAGTTAGTAGCTGCACTTCAGAATACAAAATTATAAGTTCTTTGTACTAACGAGGCACATAACAAACCAAATCAACACAATAATGAAGCAAGAGACTCCAATGATTGACATCTACATCTATATCTTATTCATTCTCATGCCGCCTCTCATTGGCATAAATAGATGCATGTTTGTCATGGTGTTATACATTCTGTGGATATTCTTAAGCTTTTTTGCGTAATTTCATGGACGTTGACGAGTTTTCTCAGCATCTCCCACAAATTATTAAGGGATGTTTGGTGTTGCTTGTGAAGACAATCGTGTGTCCTCTGATACGGAGTATGGGTTCAGTATTGCTTGGTTCCAGGATTTGGAAAAAACGTTCATGGATACTAGAGTTTTTCTACTCAGTTTCCGTTGTATCTCTTTATAATCTGGATGCTTGGGTTACTCTAGCTTATAATCAATTTCAAGTTAAACCAGCTGATACAGAAAGTAAGTATACTGACATATATTTAATATGTGATGCTTTTTTTTCTTTATAATTGTTTGTTAGAAAATGAGTTTCTTTTGTGGCTAATCATACGTCCCATAGACACCTGCGTGGTTTAAATAAATATAACTTCTTGGATCCCAGGTTGTTTGCAACCTGTAAACAAATTACAGTTTAGATAAATTTTTGGATGATGAAAAGATATTCAATAATGCTGATAATTATGTTTCGATTTGGAGACTATAAAAAAGAGGTAGCAGTGGAAACAGTCGTAAGAAAGAAAAAACAAAGCTTTCTTTGATGGGATAACAACACTGATGAAAATTTTATTAGAATGATACTGACAAATACAATAGAGATGCAACTGTTTTTAAAATATTGATAATAAAGTATATTTGGTTAAACCCTATCAATATTTTTTTGACTAACAACCCATTAGTTTTCTATAGACAAATATTTTTAAATGTGAAGTAAACAAACATATAAGGAAGGATTTTAATAAAGATGACAAGTTAAAATTGCAAAACATATAGAAAACAGTAATATTTTTTTGTGGTTTGATCCACTTAGTTGGGCCATACAATTATCAAACTGTTTTATAGGCTTTTGTTTAAGGGCCTCTCCAACTTATATGGGTGTAGATATAAGAGGGTCAAATATACAAAAAAAAAAAAAAAATCAAAAAGTCCACGAAGGAAATTAAATACAAAGAGGCTGTGTTGTTATTGGTCGTAGAAGAACTGACCAAACAAACTGACTCGACTTTGATATTTTTCTCTCCCAACTTCCTCACCTCCCTCGTCGCCGTCGTCCTCCTCGCCGGCCCGGTGGTTCCCGCCATCTCCTCCGCCGTTATAAAATCAGGCCGCGAGGGAGAAAGGGAGACGATGATCGTCAATTTCTCCACGCTGATTTCGTTTCTCGCGCTCCTCGTCTGCGGCGTCTCTTCGAATCCGGGAGTGTTCAACGTCAAGTACCGTTACCCGAGGCTCCAAGGCTCCCTCAGCGCCCTCAAGGAGCACGACGACAAGCGCCAGCTCACAATTCTCGCCGGAATCGATCTTCCTCTCGGTGGAACCGGTCGCCCTGACATCCTAGGGTTCGTTTCGTCTCTTCTGTATCTGATGAGTGTGTTGTTGGATATTTTCTCATTGATCACTGTGTGCTGTCTCTATCAATCATTTGAATTGAAGGTTGTATTATGCGAAAATTGGAATCGGAACGCCTGCGAAGAGCTATTACGTTCAGGTGGACACAGGGAGTGATATCATGTGGGTGAACTGTATACAGTGCAAACAGTGTCCAAAAAGAAGCAATCTTGGTGTAAGCCTGTTTCAATAGGTGTGTGTATGTGTGTGTTTGATTCCTTATTGAAAGCTTTTTTTTTTTTTGGTTTTGATTATGTAGATCGAGCTGACACTGTACGACATTGAGGAATCAGAAAGCGCGAAGTTGGTTTCTTGTGATGAAGACTTTTGCTACCAGATCAGTGGGGGTCCTCTCTCCGGATGCAAAGCTAACATGTCGTGTCCTTATCTTGAGATTTATGGAGATGGGAGCTCTACTGCTGGTTATTTTGTGAAAGATGTTGTGCAGTATGATAGTGTGGCTGGTGATCTCAAGACTAAGACGGCTAATGGGAGTGTCATATTTGGGTAAGTCTTCTCGCTTACATAGATTTTGCATAAACACTGAAAAGAACACAAGTTTGCCTTGTGGTCACTGTTTATACGTGGTAGAGGCTGTAAAATTGATTAATTGGTGAACCAATTCATAAAGCATATAGGTAAGCCAAACAGATAGAAGTTGATTGGTTAGAGAGATAATCTTTAAGATTCTGACCGAACTAAGAGTGCTTCCTGGAATCTGTTCTGTGTTTTTTTTTTCAATTTTAAAGTATAACATGTGAATAAGTTCTCCACTGTGTGTGGTGATTTTCTCGTGGAGCGAATAAGTTCTACACCATGTCTAGTAGTATTCACGTGGAGTATCTACAATATGCCTTACTTAAGTATCTTTTGTTCTGGATTATAATAACTGATTGATATGCTTATTCTGGTTAGGCATGTTTCTGGGCACAGCTCATTTCACTTCTTTCATAAGTATTTTTAAAATCCCTAATATTCTCATAAAAATTATATTCTAGCTGTTCATTTCAATTTTTTTTTTTTTTTGCAAGGAAGTTTAATAGTCATTCCTCATTGCTGCTTACATATCTTAATGTTTTAATTGTAATACGATGTTGAAGGTGTGGTGCTAGGCAGTCAGGAGATCTTGACGCTTCTAATGAAGAAGCACTTGACGGAATACTTGGATTTGGAAAAGCTAATTCCTCAATGATTTCCCAGCTGGCATCATCAGGAAGAGTGAAAAAGATATTTGCTCATTGCTTAGATGGAAGAAATGGGGGTGGAATATTTGCCATTGGACGTGTGGTACAACCAAAAGTAAACATGACACCATTGGTACCCAATCAGTATGTCAATATTGTTTCTTTTTCAATCATTGGCTTACAATCTGGGTAGAAATCTTAGTGAGATACCGGTAGACACGGCCACCATGCCAATCTTGTTATAGTTCTGCTTAGACTAGTTTTACTCGCTTGTTGAGATATAAAACTCTTGGTGTACATTGGAATAGCTAGAGTGTTTACTTGAAACAGATTGAATATTCTTGCGTTTATCTAAGTGGTGAATGTACTCGATTCTCTTGGTCGTTTCTGTTAATGAACTATCTTTGTTTTTAATTGTAGACCACACTACAATGTCAATATGACAGCAGTTCAAGTTGGTCAGGAGTTTCTAGATATCCCAGCTGATTTATTTCAACCGGGAGATAGAAAAGGAGCAATAATTGACAGTGGTACGACCTTGGCCTATCTTCCAGAGATAATCTATGAACCATTGGTGAAGAAGGTGCGTTGCATGAAAAACTTCAAGTTCTCAGAGATTTCTTTTTTGCAGATTATGTTCTCATAAATCTGGATCTCTCTTGTTAGATAACGTCGCAGGAGCCTTCTCTGAAAGTTCACATAGTTGATAAAGATTACAAATGCTTTCAGTACTCTGGAAGGTTAGTTTTATATCTTGAATTTATGATTACTACTGCAAAACCATGAATTACATACATACCTTACACAATGGTTTTTCTTATGAAACCACATGTTACTTTTGCTGCCAGAGTTGATGAGGGGTTTCCGAATGTCACTTTCCATTTCGAAAACTCGGTTTTCCTCAGGGTCTATCCTCATGACTATCTGTTCCCTTATGTAAGCATCCTCAGCCTTTTCTAGTTGCTTTGTCGCACCAGGCAACCTCCTTGTACTCATGAAACTAATTTTCTTAACAGGAAGGAATGTGGTGCATTGGTTGGCAAAACAGTGGAATGCAATCCAGAGATAGGAGAAACATGACACTTTTGGGAGGTACCATTAAGAATACTCGCAAACCTTTCTTTACCTCTGATCCTCCTTTCCACTAGCAAGCTCTAAATCTTGTGTTGTGTAAATAAGATCTATAGTTTGCAACGTATTATACAAACGCGTGACTCAATGACAAAATTTTGTTATTCTTCGACCCTATTTGAATCAATCCCGTTCCCACAGTATCTTACATTCCCTTTGCAGATTTGGTCCTTTCAAACAAGCTTGTTCTCTACGATCTCGAAAATCAGCTTATTGGGTGGACTGAGTACAATTGTAAGTGTTAGACCAAGATTCATGTCTCACAGTTTCTGTGATTTTTTTTGAATATGAATCACAATTTGTCTTGTCTCTCTCTCTCTGCAGGCTCATCAAGCATAAAAGTGAAAGATGAAGGAACAGGAACAGTTCATCTAGTAGGCTCACATTTTATCTCCTCTGCATTTCCTCTAGATACGTCTTTGCTTTTACTTTTGTTACTTCTTCTCATTACTCTTTTCCTCCTCTAGTAGAGACAACTTATAGTTTCTCCTTTGTATATAGATTCAACATATTGCTTGCCCAAATGGTAAAAAGGTGGTCTGAATATATAGATAATACAAAGAAAACCCAGTAGATTGATGAACAAAGGGATCTATTTTTATTGGGTTTTAGCATTTTATTGATGATTCACACGCACTGAAACGACCAAGAAAGAGGACTCAGAGCAAACTGGTGTTAGTTTGAGTAGTTGAAAGAGAGTCTGCATTGGACTCAACGGCAAGCCGTCGTTAACGACGCAGGAAAGAAGAAGATAGAACACGGAGGAGTTTAGGTCCACAAGGGACTGAGGAAATCCTTGACATTTCAGACAAAGGTTGATGATTGGATATTTGTTCATCACTTCAACTCTGAACTTCGTTCCTTCTCTCGTCTGCTCCACCGTTGGTTCGCAGCTTTTGTTCTCACATTTTTCTCAAAAACATATACATTGATCTTCACTCACATTGTCTATATACACTATGGTTACAATTCAAAGTTTTGAAGTAACCTGTTTGAAGAACAAGAGAGCAAGAGATAACCCACGCGAGAGATATTGACATTTCGTCATAAGTAGAGAGAACTACAGAAGCATTGACATGTGACCGTTATGTATACATTACACGCGTGTGTGTGAAGGAAAGAGTCAAGGGGTACAACCAGTAATGGTCACATGCACAGAGAACCAAAAAGGGTGAAATAAAGTTAACAGTACAAAGGACTAAAGGAGTGAAGATGACTTGTTCACATGTGTCAGAAGAAAACTATGCATCTCTTATTTCTGATTCAAAACATAATCCCCTGTTCAATCTCTAATCACAGTGCTTACAAATCTATGTTTTTCTAGAAATTAATGGGAAACACTAAATTTTTAGTTGGAACAAAGTTTGTCGTTAGGTCAAAACCTTTCTCTCACAGGCTTTCGTAATCTTCTATCATCATTCGTCGCTTACCTCTCAAGCCTCTGTCCACTCTTTTAACTCACAGGGAGAAGCATAAATATTTGCCTGTTGTTCTTCGGCCTCTGCGTCATTAACAACGCCTCGACATCTCGGGAAGCCACAGTAACATGAAAGTCGCTCATCAATTGAAAAGAACCTGCAAGTTTGGAGATAAAGTATCAGTAAATGATTAAAAAAATTTCAAAAGCACCTGGGAAATAAAGAGCACGAAGAAAAACCTATAATCGTAAGTCAGCTCTTCCCATTTTGCGACATCCCTCTTTGCAAATATGATAATATGATCATCGTCATTAACCCTAATGACTCTTGAATAGCAATTCGGCTGTATAGACAGAAGCAAATCCACAAGTAATGTGATGATATTGCAGATGCTAACAAAGTCAAATTCAAATACTCAGTTGACCATACCTCACATGAGTGATTGATCAGGTGAGCAATGCTCCCTGTCCTTGTTGCATCTATGACCCGCTCATTGTCAATTCTAAACATGTAGGTCCCCGCACCCTATATCATAAAATTTATTATTTGCTAAACTGATATTCTACAGGTCAATACTCAACCGAAAATATCAGTGAGAGAAAGCTGGGACGATGTGTAGATACTAAGGGAATGCTAAAATAATATTCCAGAGCTCAAGCAAAAAAAAAAAAAAAATTAATATGGTTCGACTGGAGAAAAAGCACAGACCAATGTGCTGATAGTTGGTTAAAATATTGCTCATAGAATCTTCTATCGAGTATAAACAGATACGCACCACCATTGAGTTGTATATAAGATGTTCTCTCTTGTCAGCTATTGAAGGCCTAACGAGTTCTCCAGTGTATTCAATAACCTGCACCCACCCAAATTCACAATATTCTCATGACTGACACTTAGCCATACAAGAATTGACAGTTCGAGTTAAGAGTGCTAACCATATCTCCTGCCCGGTGTGGAAGCTTTGCAAAGATCCCAAAACCATGAATTCCTGATTTCCCTGTGTAAAGGAAGTAAACCATTTGAAGGAAAAAGGATCAGAGATAAGGTAGGCTTAATGGGAAACGTTTCCATCTAAGCCATAATCGGTAGAAACGATTACGATATTCAAAGACCCATCACACAATATCACCGTGCATCCCAAGTATTCAAGGGGGGAAAACCAACAGTTTTAGCTTTTTACAAAATTTTCCACTAATTTGATCTTCAAAAGCACTGAAGATATGGGGCAACATACCAGTAACATCTTTTAGGATTGCTAGTTAAAATGCTTACCGAATGCTAGTCTCTTCCTGTATGTTTCCTTCATGAATCTATATTTCTCGGCCATAGATAAAATCTTGCTTGGAGTAATTATCTGAGACACCTTTGATCCACGTATGCGTTCGTACGTTGAAAATTCATGTCGAGAATATCCACCAACAATATACGGCTGATTTTCAACAAACAATCGTTTTGAAGAGGCACCAGCAAGAGCTTCGGGTTCCTTTCGTCCTCTTCTTCCAAGATAGTTATAAGGCTCTACCAGAAACAGAAAAAAAAACATGTTAGCAATTCTGCAAGATAAAGCTATAAACTGGCATAAGGAGTGCCCCCTTGGATGTGAACATGAATACAAGCAAGCAAAATGTGAAAAATACATGAGACTAGATCTCAGACCACAATTTGTAAAAGCCACCAGATAATAATGTAAGATCAATGATGATAACGAAAAGACACACATTGCCACATGTGAGGTAAGAGAATAACTAGCAATACATTTCGATCCCAAAGAGGTGCTGTAAATCTATACACTTTATTTCAAAGAGGTAGTGATTAATGCAACTGCATACCAGTCCGTGCACACCCAGATGGATTAGGAGGTGGGACATACTCCGCAGTATTATGAACAGGTTTGATCATGTACTCTGTTTCTAGGTGGTTATTTGATGTTTGTCGATGCCTCTTACAAAATGAAAGTAGACGGATGCATTGATCTGCATCATCCTCCTCCATTGATAGAAGAAAAAGCCTATCCTCATCCGCAAGCTATAAGAATGCAATCATAGTTTTAACAAAAACATTCTTTTTGTGAATGCTGAATGGTTGAGTAAACATATATGAATGAATGTAGAATCTCATGATCCCCTATAGGATATGAAAGTACCTCAACACAGAGACCAGCAGCTCGTGCGCACAGTGGATGATATGCCACTCGACAAGAACTGTTTGAACACTGAAAATATGTAGCTCATTACTTTTTTTCTTCAAAGTGCCAGTAATATTGCTTACATTTTCATTGGGAATTTTCTGCTCGAAAATACTTTTATATGAAGGATACACAAAGAATTATTATTTCTTACTTGGATACAAGCTCCATAAGATACCCCGCAGATGCTGCACAGTAACTTCCAACGATCCTATCTCAAATGTTATGAAAAGAGCACAACTAATTAACCATCATGCGGTTACTAGAAATCATACTATGCTGCGATGTCCACTGACTCTATCTGAGGCAACAGACGTAAAGGAAACTGAAAATGAAGAACTCAAACCTTATTGACTTTATTAATCCCATCAATGGGTTCCATCTTCTTGACATTGGATAGGCATGTTTCTGATATCACATGGATGGGTTACTCACACACACCTTGGAAAAAAAGCATAATCCATAGTAGAAAGAATACACATCAGAATAATATAATAAAAAAGGTCAAGAGTGAACCTGGGATCCATATGGCACACGCCAGATGAGCCCAGCGCCCATCAGTTGTCGGCTTCATAGCGCCACCTGAAAGATCTTTTGTTAATCACTGATGAAAGCATATAAAGACTCCATACCGAACAGGTTTGGTCAAATTACCAACTACAGGACAGAGACAACATCGTGGAGGAATATCAACAGCGCCAGGACGACACAAGTTGCATAACCACAGAAAACCATCACGGTGTTCGAGCTGCCCATAGCATCTAGTATGGACCTAGTCCAAGATCAAATCTTTAGCATCACGTCGAAGTAGAAAGGATACCAGCCACTATAAAGTAGAAATCTTAAGTGACATAAGAAAGAAAGAACAATACCATCATTCTACATTTATCACATTGCAGGAACAGATTGTTCTCATATTCCTGCAGACAAGAAATTCTAAGTCAGAGCTAACTTATTAAAGTGTTCTATATTAAGATAAGCATAAAGAACATTTCATCACGAAGAAAACATTGTTAACCTCATCCATGTGGCAGACATTGCACTTGTCAATATCTTTCCAGTCAACCCGCACAGGTCGGTAACCAGTAGGATGATCTTGATACTTCCCCGAACTATATTTGCGCTGAGAAACCTTTGAGGTTGGTCTGGATTGTAATAGCCCCTGCCAGTTAGGTCAAGCCTTATCATGGAGCATCAATGGGAAAGAATAAAATTTAACTAAGAAACTTAAAGTGCAAAGAGATACGAAGAAAGATTTAATGCACATAGCTTGAAGGTCTAAAACTTCCATGAAAAATATAAAAGATTCTTAATTATGCGTTTAACTGCAAAACAGAAGGCCGAGCACCGAGTGACCCATAAATGTGTACAACAGAGAACCTAGGGGAAACTCCTGAGAGTCGAGTGAATGAAGGAGTAAAAAGAGACAAATTTGAAACCACTACATGAGATTCGAGAAGAAAGTACCTGTACAAGTTTATCAACTTCCGGGTTGGAGAAGCCAAACATATATGTACCAGATTCTTGTAGTCCGTCACCCAACATATCAGGACTATCCGTAGCACTCTGAATCTTTTTTATTCTATTATATATTTTATTCCAGCAGGCAGATGGAGTTTCTCCTTGGAACTGTAAAAAAAAATCAAGTATCAATGTAACACACGGCTATAACAAACTTTATATGCACACAAGCCTTCCACCTAGAATACTAACCTGCTCACCGCTATTTGTGGTCACTCTGAAAACAGGGCGAGTCTTTGACTCGGCATCTCTAAGCACTTCCATCTTGTACATGGCAGATGCACCAGGATCTGCTTGAAGTCAAAGCAAGATATCGGGCATATTGATCTACTAACTCAATCAACCAAAAACAGAGACTGCTTGATTAATATAGAAAAGCACGAAAAATGACAAATACTTCACCTTTTAGTGAGATAAACTTTCTCATAGCTGTATACCCTTCAGGCCAAGTATGATGACTGTCCTTAAAAAACTCAGAGTCAGTCACGATTCTTCCTGGAAGACAATTGACATACGCCTATGCATAATGAGCAGAGTCCATTCCAACCAGGAATAGTACAGAACACTTATAAGTTTCATACATTACCAAGATTTATTATCTGCAGATCTCCTATCGTATACAAACAATTTCCAAGTTCCGCTGGTCGCAACCAGACTTCTCCACCTTTTGTGTATTCATTACCAGAGTTTGAGCTGTCCTCTTCTCCACTATTAGTCCTTTCAGAACAATCAGTATCAGCAACTTTTTGAAGTTGATCCATCCTTCCTGGAAGCTTAAATTCCTTTAAGTACCTGGATAAGGTCAATTACAGCAATTTAGCACATGCATGAATGTTGATGTTCAGATAAACATAGAGAAGTGGTCTATTTGTTAACAACTTCGCTATATTGGCAAATTAAAAATGTAGAATGTCAGTGAAAAGGAAGAGAACTTGCATTTTTGCTTCTTCCATGGCCTGTTCAAACCGAGGTTGCTTGCATTTCAGGGGAGACCTTGAGAGAAGCCCTTGAAGAAATGAGACCGCTTGCTTGGCTTGTATTCTAGACAACCAAATGACAGAATGTGAATTTCCTCTTGATAAATATAATGTGTAACATCAGTTTCAACAATTTCGTAGTAACGACAAAGGTTTAAGAAGACTTTCTACCTAGCAAAATCATGAGTGCCGAAAAACTGTACAAGGATTGAGTTTCCTCCAGGTGCCTTGTTGTTTAGACTTTTCCGCTTTACTGTAACAGACTCATCCACAACAATCGCTGGCCACATAGCATGACCTGTCCGGAAAAGGTAACAAACATATCAGTATCGTTCTCAGTCAGCATAATTGCTTCTGTGCAGAAAGTTCTTTCGAAAACAAGAATGTTTGAAGCTAGGCACAACATGCTAATCACCACAGAACTCTAACAGCAACTTAGTATGGTAAGTTATATACTTCCTAGCGGCAACACGTCTTCTATACCACCAAGGAAGGTTCTACAAAGCGTTAAGCAAATACGTGTACAAGAAAACAGACATAGAGTAGTGACCTGTTAGTTTCGCCCATATGATGTCTCTAGGCTCAAAATCTTGACACCCCTCAAAAGAAGCAGCCAATACAACCATCTCATCATAATCCTGACCACCGACAGCCACATCATTACCACCAAACTTCAGATTAAGCCGCTCCATCTCCTCACGAGAAATGAAATACTTGATCATTTCACGACGAAGAGCCAACTCCTCAACATCCCCATCTCCATACTTAATCTGTACAGTAGTGAAAAGGAAAAAAGCCCCTTAGATATACCGAAAACAATGGCATGAGAAAGACACACACAACAGAGAGAAATAACTCACAGTATGATGCTTATTCTCTACATTATACCCAATGATTGAACCAGTATACCAATCAGCATCCAACGGCCAAAAAACCTAGAGATGATACAACAAATCAAGTGTCAAACATGGAGTAGAATTAGCTAAAACACATAACCAAAAAAAGCTTCAACGCTTACCTTGCATTGCATCCCGATGAAAGCGGTAGGATCAACACCATCGTAACTTAACCTGAAATACAATACAAACAAAGAACACATGAATTAATGACCACATTGTTTTAAATGACACGTGGATCTTACTAACCTACCTAACCCATTTCTTAGCTGAAGGAGAAGCTTGGAGTAGCTTCTTCCTCTTCGAAGATCCGTTTTGCTTATTAGCGTTGTTAATTCTACATCCTCTTAGCGTATTAGAGACGCTTAACGTAGTAGTCGAATCTACTCCCAGTTTCATCAGCTCGCTATTACCAATCCTCCTTCTCTTAATCCTCTCCTCCTTATCAGGTAGTCGTCTCCTACGGCGACTGTAGACGCGAACGATCTCCGGTCGCGGATGAGTGGGAGCATCGGTAACTGTGAGCTGCTCGGCTTTGATCTCGTTGGTGTTATTAGCACAGCAGAGTGAAGAGGAGGAAGAAGAGGAGACGGAGTAGACGCGGTCGAGAGAGGCGTAGCGGAGAGGGAGACCGGTGTGGTCGTGGAGTTCGGATTTGATTCGGGTGGATCCTTCTTCTTCCTCGGCGACACTCGCCATTGAAGATAAGCTCACTCGCTAGTTAGTGGTGATACGAATTGAAATTGAGATTTTGAAATTGAGAAAATTAGGGTTTAAGCGAAAGACAGACGACGAAGAGGGGATGCGGAGGAGATCTCTTTCCCGCCGGTTAAAATTGGCAGGAGAGTTCTATTTCCAGATCTGCTCCTCTCACTCACCTTCTCCGCAAGTGTATGTAAACTGTTTTAGTTGAAGACTCTGATTGGGTTAGAGTCTTTATTTATTCTTCTAATCAAATTCATTAATAGTTTACTATATATTTGAAATTAATTTGGGAATAAATATCAAATCAAAGCAATATATGCATACATCAAATGAAAGGGATTCAGAAGATTTTTTTTGTAATGCAGGTTCCTTTTTCTAAGTTCAAATGTTTTCTAAAACTTTCCAGGTTAATGGTGAGTTATTTAAATTTGAAAAATATTACAAACAAATATGAATATATAATATATTTCCAAAATTATAACAGGAGAACGAGACAGATAAATTATACTTTTCATTTTTTTTTTTGAGAAATAAATTACACTTTTTTCTATGAGACAACAATAGAAAACTTACAATGAGAAAGAAAAGATAGAAAAATGGAAATGAAAATGAAGAGAAAGTAAAAATATATTGTTATTTGTGTATCAACTGGAGGAGCAGCAAGAGAACCCGGAGCTCTGTTTAGAGTCAGTGGTATCATCGTCCTTAACGAGACTTACCCGACTCACAGTGAGTTTATCTTTGTAAGTGTCCGAGTTTAGTTGCTTACGGCTCACGTTATTGTAGATATCGAGAATCACTTTCTCGAAAGCTGATCTAACGTTTGTGGAATCAAGAGCCGATGTTTCCACAAAGAATAGTCCTTGGGCTTCTGCTAGAGCTTTGCCTTCTTCCACGCTCACTGCCCTTATGTTTTCTAGGTCTGATTTGTTTCCCACCAACATTCTAGCCACCGTTGTATCAGAATGAACTTTAAAAAAGTAGAAGAAACAAAAGAAATGGTTTTAGTTCTTAGAAAGATATACCAAAATCACAGTTAATTGATTTATATGACGTGTTTACATAATAAACAAGGTTCCTTTATGAACAATGATCAAGAGCACATGAAGTTGATTACACTCATGTGTCTTTCATTACAATGTTTTAGCATCTTTTAGAGCATGTTTATTGGAGATTTTTTAGATTGGGTCTCTTAACGTAATATAAGATACGGTTTCTTAGTTTTTAACTAAAAAAAACTAAGAAACGTCTTTTAAATAAGAGATATAAGAGACGTCTCTTAACTTTTTTTAGTTAAAACTAACAGACCGAATCTTATATTACGCTAAGAGACCCAACCTAAAAGACCCCCGATAAACATGCTCTAAGTATCTAAATTCTAAAACCATATTTGTGTGATATAACTTTCTCGAGAGGTTCAAGAAGAATCTACCTTTGTGTCCTAGCTAGCAGAAACATCTTCAAAAATTTAAGACACAGAGTCACAAAAGTCATCCCTTTGACCTGTCAGACGTAATAGACTAATAGTACCTAACGTGATTAGCACTTAACATTATAAAAGTTCTGCCAAAACTGTTTTACATTCCATAATTCTAGTCAACCCTACGACTTTATTTTAGCAATCAAGATCATGTCATAATCGACCACACCGATATTCAATGGCATGATTCGAATGCATCTCACCATCGTCTTCAATCTACTAATCAGAAAACTTAAATATTCAACAAAAAAATTGGGCTATGGAACAAAATGGAGATCGACTCACTCTTGAGCTCATCGAGCCAACGTCCAACGCTCTCGAAAGTCATCCGGCGGCTAATGTCGTAGACGACGAGTGCACCGACAGCGCCACGGTAATAAGCAGAGGTAACGGCACGGAAACGCTCCTGGCCGGCAGTGTCCCAAATCTGAGCCTTAACCTCCTTACCATCAATATCCATGCTCTGAGTCTGAAACTCCACGCCGATCGTTGCTTTGGAATGAGCGCTGAACTCGTTACGAGCGTACCGAGACAAGAGGTTTGATTTACCGACCGCCGAGTCGCCGATAACCACGATCTTGAAAAGATATTCCTCTCTTCCTTCGTCATCCGAATACATTGTTAATTGTTATAGCTCCTCTCTTTGTTCTCGTTTCTAGAGAGAGAGAGAAGAAGTATGAGAGGTTTTAGAGAGAGGAGACGATGGACGGTGCAACAAGCTGGCAACAGGACATACTGCGCATTAAGTGCCCGTCTTAATATCATTGACGTTTTCACGTAATTTTTTTTCTTGTCAACACGTTTTCACGTACTTTATAAACTATATATACACGCTAAAGTATATGTACAGGTAAGAAAATATTAAATAAGTCTAATACATATATAGTTGATGAAAATGTATCTTTAATCAAGGTTGAATCTGGTGAAAAAAAAATCAATGTTGAATCTACCTCTGTAACGTGCATACACGCTACTAGTGTATATATTATGGTTAGTCGGAAACCCGATCCCAACATCTACTAAAAAAACTATGCCTATTGAGGTTTACGCACCATGACAAGACCCAAATATATATACAAAACATGTATTCTAACTTACAGCAACTTGTAATAATGTCGAAAGATACTAATTACTCCCATGGTGAGGATCAGGATGTTCTTCGCTTTATTATGTGCTTATGTCCTACTACATGAATTGTGTGCTTGCGGATGCAAATTTTGTTACTTTTGGTTTGTCACAGAAGTTTAAGTAAAGTTAAATTGCTATCATCCAGGCCAATTCAAAATCAAAAATGGATTTTTTTCAAAATAAAACAATCTATAGAATAAAACTGGAACTAAGACAATAAATAAAACCAATCCGATTTTTGGCTTATAAAAATCAAACATAGATATACTTCAATTTGATGGAGTATATATAACTTTAATATACATACGAAATGAGTAAATAGAATAATCCAATTTATTATTTCCAAAATTAAATGTTTAATTAAAAGAAAACTATATTATCTCTATAGTAACATTTTATTTATTTTTATACAGATAAACTACGGAATGTCTCAAAATATATTAATAAATAAAAATAAAGTATTAACTAATTATCATAGTTTAGTTTTTTGTAAAGTATATAATCTTAGATCGACTTTTATTTATTTTTTGGTTAAATATATTTAATCAACTTGTATAAAATTAACTTAAAATTCTGATATAAAAATTGCATAACTATAAAAAAATAAAACTAAACAGTATTTATAAAATTTGTATATATATATATAAAAGAAGCTAATGATTTTACAGTAAAAAATGTAGAATTTTTTTAAAAAATTTTGTAATAAAATTTCATAATTATAAAAAAAATAAATAATATTTCAAAATTTTCAATGCCGTATTGGAATATATTTATTTTAATGATAATATATGGTTATTATTGTTGACAAAAAATATTGATTATTACTATATTATAAAAAGTTTATCAAATATATAAATTAACATTAAATGAAATTTATGAGTTATTACCATATTCTAAAAGATTCACTAAAAATATAAATCAATAATTAATATAATTGTTCATCTTATAATATAATTGTCCACAATAGAAACCAATAGGATAAAATGTTCGGTTCAAAATTTTACTGGAACATATATTTTTCTGAGTCAGTTATGATTCGAATTTTCGGGGTCCCGGGTAAAATTTCCATAGCTAGTGAGTAGCTTCTCCAACATATGTTCCAGTAAAATTTTGAACCGAACATTTTATGGAAATTTTATACAAGTTATGTTCTGTCTTTATCACTCGTGTCAATGTCTCAACCGATCTTATCCTTTTGTTGTACAAATTATTTACACTTCATGCTACCATGACATTTCCTTCGTAATGCTTCCACTCCTGCTATGTTTTTGAGTTGATTTTAATCCTTGATTCATTATGTTTCCTGTATTTATGAATAATACTAAAACTTTGTTCTGTAGTTTTTGCTTTTTTTTTTTTAATATGTTCCAAGTTCTGATGTAGATTATTGGGTTGTGCTAACTTGAAAAGAGATCCCCATCAGTTCTCTGCTTAGGGCAGATAACTTCATTTAAAATCCATCCTGCTTTGTTCTGTAATTGTGTTTTCTCCTGGTATGTTTCTCATTGACTTCAGTCCTTGAAAACAAGGAACAATAAAAGTGGAACAATGAAAGTTAGCATGTCTCAGAAACTGATAAACACATATATTAACACTCGGTTTTCCTGCAACTTACATCGACATGAGCTTTTTGGCATGGAGATGGAAAGCATTCTCTAATGATTCAGAAGCGTTATTTAGGTTCTAAAGAGATTGAGTTATTTGGGATTTGCTGTATGCATAGAGCAAAGAAGCAAAAATCATGGAAAAGTCAACAAAGATCACTCGACCCGCCAAGTGCTCGATGAACGGTCTGAGAGAAGAAAAGAAGAAGAGAAGGAAGATGGTGGTCACAGGGTCTAAAAGATCTGAGTACCCTGGAGGTGGAGGGTATTATGTGCGCATGAAGATAAAGTATGTCAAGCATCATCCACCAAAGCAGAACACCAAGACAACATTTGTAGTTAACAAGACTGCTTGCTTGTGGAGTTTTAGGTCAGGTTATGAACTGTCTAGGAAGATGTTCAAATGGTGTAAAAGAATTGATGAGATAATCCACTTGAGGTCTTCTATGTGGCTGCAACTATATGGAATCGAGAAGCATATTTGGAAATGGATGTTAAATGCTGATAGGAGAAATCGAGCCAAGTTATGGTTAACCTGGTTTCGCTCCTGATAACATTTTGGATGAAACTCAGGTTCAAATGGAAGGAGCGAATGGCCAAGCAGAAGACAGATAACAAAGAGTACCTTCAGGGCTTGAGGAATGTAGGACTGCTAGTGGGAGTTAAGGGGCACAAGAAGCTTACGCTCAAAAACCAGCACAAGAAGCAAAAGAAAAAGATTAGAAGGAACCACTGTGAGAAAGCTTATTTGAGAAGTGATAACTTACTGCTGCGAAGGGATTATGAAGCGAAACTGGGAGTTGTTGTTTGCTGCCAAAACGTGAAAAGAAGCAGTCCTTTACAAGCAGGAAGAGAGTTAAATTTAGAGAGCAAGTGTCTCAAAGGTCTCTCTCGTAAATGGCTACAGTTGAAGAGACAACTAGGAGATCCTGAGTTTTAGATGAAGAGACGAAGAAACGAAAAAAATAGGCAAAGAAATGAAATGGTCGAGGTGCTCAAGGGACAGTCTGGGAATCTGGTTAAATTGTTCTGTGAAATGGGGTTCTCAGCGTGAGCTGAAGGTCTGGGATCCAGGCTATGGGCGTGTCAAAAGGAACCAGTAGCTGGATGTGGTGGAAAGAGTGATCATTGCTTTAGCTTCTCGAAAACCAGTGTATCTACTCCTACAGAGAAATGGAGAATATGAACATGTGATTAGCTGCGAATGAGACCCAGGTGGAGAAGGTTCTGGTCAAACAGATAGGATAGAGAGAGTTGGTATTGATGGGGAAGTGAGCCTCTTAATCTTCTCAGGAAGCCAGAACATTTGGTGGAAGGCAGAGTACAAGCTATCTGATTTTTTGTCACCACACGGAGAAGATAATGGGGGTCTTTCAGCGGGAGAATGAAGTGGAAACCTAAAGAACGCCCTCCTGTTGGATCTTTACTGGGGAACAAGTCTGTTAAGATCCACAAATCAGGCCATCGGAGCTACACATCGTGGTACAAGGGGACAGGTCAGTGTGATTCTGTTGTTTGTGAACGTGATGTTAGTGTGCTCTGAATTTCAGAAAGGAGCTATAGTCACGAGCTATGGTTGTTGGAAGAGAAGCTGCTTGACTACTAACATGAACATTGGAAACCAAATCAAGGAGGCAAGCGAGGACGAGTTCAGGACAGAACCATTCGACAAATCCAAGCTTAGGTTCTTCACTTGCGACTGGTTGCATTCACCAAGACCACCAGAGTTGCTACCTGGTTCATCACATCAGACTGCTATTCAAAACTGTAGAAGAGCTGCTCTGTGGCTCACAAAGGAAGGTACACTGGTGAATAAGCTAGGTGTGGCAAGCATGTTCAAGAACCTTTTATGCTACTTGATGCAACATTCTGAGAACCACATCATGGAACTGACTTCAAGACAGGCTGATGTTAAGGGCAGTGAGGTTGATGCAGTGCATGAAGTTGCTATGTGACCCAAGAACCTTTATCCTTGTAGATGAACAGTGAGTATGAGATGCTAAGAAAACAGAGGCGTGAAAGCTGGAAGGAACAGGTAATGAGGAATTGCCTAGAGGATTGGTAGGTTGTTCTTTGCTTCAACCTTGAAGACAAGATTGAATTAATAGGGGAAGTAATGTTACGTATGAGACTAAGAGGAGGGCTTCTAGAAGGATTATCATGAAAGTGATAGAAGAGAATAATCCACATCATCACCTACTTGCACAGGATGTTTTACACATGGGATGTTGGCACATCATGTGAGAAGATGGGAGGGCAAGTGCTGCGTATTAATAAGAGAGTGGGATTGTAGAGGATCATCGAGTACTTGAGTGGTATCAGAGTAGAGCGTAATGTAGAGAGAGATTAGAGAGATGGATTTGTAAACTGTTTCCTCTGTAAATCATCATCTCTTCACATCAATAAGAGATACCTCTTTTATTCATATTTTGAGAAGCTGCTCGTAACATAGTATCTAAAGCAGTGAATCTGTAACAGGTCAGCAAAGGTTGGCTTCTGCTCCTGCAAAGAAAGAAAGATAACTCAGCTCAGCTAATAGGTAAAGTCTCTTATTTAAACAATATTTTACCTTCTTTGTAGAGGATCTAGAGCAGCGAAATTGTAAGAAATATCTCTTTTATTCGTACTTTGAGAAGCTGCTCGTAACATAGTATCTAAAGCAGCGAATCTGTAACAGGTCAGCAGAGGTTGGCTCTTTTCTGCTCCTGCAAAGACATAAAGATCACTCAACTCAGCTCATAGGTAGTGTCTCTTATTTAAACAGTATTTTACCTTCTTTGTAGAGGATCTAAAGGAGCGAATCTGTTAGAAATATCTCTTTTATTCATATTTTGAGAACTGCTCGTAACATAGTATCTAAAGCAGCGAATCTGTACAGGTCAGCAAAGTTTTTCTTTTTCCTGCTCCTGCAAAGAAAGAAAGATAACTCCACTCATCTCATACTCATAGGTAAAGTCTCTTATTTAAACAATGTTTTACCTTCTTTGCAAGTTCAGCTTCTCTACGCTTTTGAAAGGATAACAGCTCTTCGCTTAGCTTATTAGCTCTGAACCTTTGCAATCTCATTGTTAATGACTTCTATGATGTAAAGTTCTTTTAGTATAATTACAAGCAAAATCCATCACTTTTCTTGTGTTATGCTTTCTTGTGACAAAGAGAAATGTTTTTCTTTTTTTTTTCAGATGATAAAATGGCTAAGGAAGAAAAGTGAAAAAATTGTTCAAGAAACCGATCATAAGAAACTTATACTTTGATGAAACAATCAGAAGACATAAACTAAAGCTTGTTGATATAAACAATCTAACTGAAGATGCACATGAGGAAGCTGGAACCCAAGCTACAATGTCAAAACATCATGCAATGAATTTGTTGAAGCTGAATCGAAATCTGAAGTCTCACACCAACAAAATAAGTGACTAAATATTAATTCTCAGAAAGAGCAAACTCATTTGATGTGCACTTGTAGCTGATAATACAACTAAAGCAGAGAAACTGACTGTAGAAGCTCTAATACCATTATACCATATTACCAAATGAACCTCATTCTCATTAATTTACAACATAATTACAACCATCGTATATATATACAAGTATCATGTGGTATAACCATAAGTAAACCTAGATTATCTACACCGGTATAGAGTTTATCGATTTATATAACTATATACAAGATAATAGTTACTATCTATATGTTAACTTTATAATACCTATGGATTTACAAACGTATGGTCTCTCCTTTGATTTAGAGAAAGGATATACTTGAGGGCTGAAATGGTAGAACAAAAGCAAGCTCTTGGAAACATGAAGTAGATGGTGGATCTAGACTTTGATGAAACTGCTTTCGAGAAGGAATAAAATTCACTGATAAAAGAAATAGACGCTGAGCCGCAAGTCAACTGCTTTTGTCTTAGCATTTGCCAAAGAGCAAAGAGACTGGCTCAGTTTCTTTATGATTGCACATTTGGAGTAAAAGTCAATTACAGAGCTGATATCCAAGAGCATGACAAACATTAAGAAGTGATCCATGACTAGAAGGCAAGTTGGAAAAATTGTTCAAGAAAGAAGAAGATCCCAAATTCTTTTACAATCAACTATAGATTCAATTGATGAAACTATTGAGAGACATGAATAGAGGCTTGAAGACATAAACACTCGAATCATAGCTGCACATTAGAGAGTTAAACACACAAAGAATCAGACTATGAGTTATTTGCAGCTAAAACAAATCCTCTTATTAAAAGATTAAGTTGTTCCTGGATTTCCATATGCGCCATAGAAGTCAAAACGGTAATATCTGGTGCGTAAAAGAACCACTCTAGTACTACCTTGCAACTGTATCAACGCCAAAATATTGGCTTCCATATCAAAAGAAGAAAATGGTCTCAAACATGGGATATTTGCCAATCTCCAGACAGATGGATAAGTTGGACAAGTAAAGAAAGAAAGTACATTGATACTTTCCATGAACACATGCTTGCATTCATCAATCTCTATCGAACTAAACCATTCTTTAGACCTAGTTTGAATGGCTTTTCAGTTTAAGCTCGCTAAGATGCTTCATTAGCCTCTCTCCTAGCTCTGTATCGTTACCATATGTCATATTGTCATGCAGCTGCAATCAATAAGCCAAAACACAACTTCATTCACATTCATCATTAATGTTTTCTTTTTACATTAGTGTTTTTCTACATTAGTGTTTTTATTTTTATCTCTAGCTAAATTCGACTTAGGTTTAGTTTGGTTCCACTAAGTCCGTGTATCAACAAGACCGAGAAGACAAGTTTTTGTTCACCAATTAAAACCTCAGAATCTAGTAAAACAATCATCAATAACAGAAAACTGAAAGTATAACTATCAAGACAAAACACCATTACAAAAATTAATGTTTTAACATTATGAATCAGCCAAGACAAAAGCTAGAAGATAGTCGTTTTATCTCTAAGAGATGATTATTCTAGTCGCGAATGGAGAAGGCTGTCTTCATCCTCTGCACAATGTGAGGCAATGTGTTGAGACTCTCCTCAATGGATCCGTTAACGCAACTTTCCATATCTTTGGCCGCATCAACCCTGTTCTTATGGAGCTTCGACGCCTCGAATTTGTCTTGGCACACCATGAGAGACCTGTTCATCCTTTCCTGAAACTGAGCCATCTCGCCTTCGAAATACTGCTGAGATTTGACGACGGGAACGCTGCAGTGCTCAACGCAGTTGGCTATCTCCTCTTGCTTCCTGCTTCTGTCAAAGCACTCGTACGCACACTTGAAGTAGGCTTGCTGCAAGAATTGACCATTTATTCACATAAGCATCATCAACTTAACCGAAACATAATATAACTAGTGCATATGACCAAAACTATCAATGTTTAGTTTAATCATTTATTCACATAAACATTATCAACTTAACCAACACTATTAATGTTTAGTTTAATCATTTATTCACATAAACATCATCAACTTAACCCAATTTGAATATAAAAAATGCATATGACCAAAACTATCAAGGTTTAGTTTAACATAGCTAACACATCTTCTTCTCAAGCGACCTTTAGAGACCAAATCTTCATATGAAATTGAAATCTGTTTTCGAACTAAGCTCAGACCACAAGAGAATTTCACTAAAGTAGACCTTTTTCTTCGGATTTTGGGGCTAATTTTCTCACAATTGATCACTAAAAAGGCCATTAACCAACACATAAGCACACATACCCTAAACTAGGAGAGGACAAGAGGATACCTGAAGGGTGAAATTGATATGATCCTGAACAGGAGAGAGCTGAGATTGAGCAGATGCATTGACTTCCTCGAGCTTTCTTCTAATCCTCTCCGTTACGATTTGCTCTTCCGCCGCCGCTATGTGATCCATCGTCTCTCTCTCTCTCGAGAAGGTGATTCTGACTTTTTTAAGGGTTTTAGGGGTTTAAGATGCTCAAAACCACATGTCGTTTTTGCTTTTAAACCACTCTCACGTCGGTCGGTCGAGACTTTTCCGGTTTTCTATTAAACCAAAGACGGTGTTCTAGACCAATTCCCAATTGCATTTTAATTCAACTAAACCGGATACGGCGTTCTAGACCAACAATTCCCAATTGCATTTAAATTCAACTAAACCGGATACGGTGCTCTAGACCAATTCCCAATTGCATTTTAATTCAACTAAACCAATTCCCAATGGCATTTTAATTCAACTAAACCGGATACGGTGCTCTAGACCAATTCCCAATTGCATTTTAATTCAACTAAACCGGAGACGGTGCTCTAGACCAATTCCCAATTGCATTTTAATTCAACTAAACCAATTCCCAATGGCATTTTAATTCAACTAAACCGGATACGGTGCTCTAGACCAATTCCCAATTGCATTTTAATTCAACTAAACCGGAGACGGTGCTCTAGACCAATTCCCAATTGCATTTTTAATTCAAACCGGATATTAACCGGATCGGATTACGAGCAAGGGCGTCAACAACACTCTGCGAAGACTTGGATCTGTTGATGCAGAAGAGAGAGATGGCTCGAGCGTGGACGAAGATGGTGGTGATGATGATTATGATGTTGACATCGACGATCTCAGCGAGAGAGCAGCTGAGCGGTAAAGAGTGCGAGGATCTAGGATTCACCGGTCTCGCTCTCTGCTCCGATTGCCATTCTCTCTCTGAATACGTCAAGGATCAAGGTTCGATTTGAGTAGACGTTTGATTTATGATTCGGAATCGTGAAATTGGTAAATTGTGGATTAGGATTGCGATCTTATAGTTTAAGATTGTATATATTGCAGAGGTGGTATCTGATTGCTTGAAATGTTGCGCGGATGATTCTGAGGATTCCATGAGTAAGGTAATGCAATAGATTAGATGATGATGGAGAGTGTAACAACATCTTCTTCTCTAACGAGAGTGATGATGATGAATTTGTCAGGTTACTTACTCAGGCGCTATATTAGAGGTGTGTATGAGGAAGCTGGTTTTCTACCCTGAGATTGTTGGTTTTATTGAAGAAGAGAAAGAGAAGTTCCCTAGTGTTAAAGTTCAGTACGTTTTCAACTCACCGCCCAAGTTGATCATGTTGGATGAAGATGGTGAACATAAGGAAACAATCAGGTATGATTGCATTAGTAGATTGAGATTAGTGATGGGTTTCTCATCTTGCTTTTAAGCAGGAAGAGTTTTCATTTCTACAAGGTTGTAACTGGGCCCTCTTTGTTTCTTGATTTTTTTTTTGGTTTCTTTGCAGAATCGACAACTGGAAACGTGAACATCTACTGCAGTACATGCGGGAGAAGGTCAAGCCTACTTCAGCAAGTTAGTGTACATGTGGTGCTGAATACCTTTTGTCAAGCAATTGATCACACATTGTGTGTGGTTTTTACTATCTCCCAGCTATTTGCTCTGTATGTTCTGAACCTTAGCAATCTCAATTGTTAATTACCTCTATTTATTGTTCTTATGAAAGGGTAATGAGAATCTTGTACTTAGCTGTAGTATATAATTAACTAATGAATGGAGAGATGACATGGGACAATGAATTATGGTGTAAAAATGAAATCTCATTCAACTATTTCAGCACTGTCTTCATATTCACTTCCTTCTTCTCCTTTCATGTCTGTCTTGGTTTTCGATCTCTTGGGTGATCTCTCAACTGGCTGAAAAAAAAGAAATGAGAAGAATGTTGTAGAAAACTACACTCATAGACCTGAAAAAGGCCATGAGGATGAAGGAAACAATTAAGATAATCTTAATTATGGTTGTATCCAAGAGCTCCTTGATTAACCCATTAAGCCTCTGTAAAAGTCCAGACTCAAGTCAGAAAGAAGAACAAACACCACAACTCCAAATACACACACACACACTTACCTTTGTCGCTTCCTCAGCTCGTTTTTATCGCTTTTCCTAATCAAGAGAGAAAAAAAAAAACAGAACAAGAGTTTGATTGAGACAACATATAGGTCGTTGATGTGACATCATCATGTTATGTTCCATAAGTCAGTTACTAAGGTATAAAGCAAAGTTCAAGAAGAGTCACCTTTCTTGCTTTTTTCACAGCTGCTTTAGAAGCTTCAACAAGGTTCCTAGCATAGTCTGGGAAATCATCAACTGCCTTAGCTGCTTGAGGCTAAAAAACAAGATTTAGTTTTTGGTTAGACTCTTATGTATGTAAACAACACAGAAAAAAACCAAGAGAAGATAAATGATATATAGCCTATCACCTCAACATAGTCTGGGTTTTCTAAATTCCAGATGGTTGTCTACAGGACTTTCTCATTGAGAAAAATGTCCTCCACCTCAGAATCATCGGCGTCAGAAAGGCTGCCTAGGACGTCTGAAGCTTCACTATGTTCATAGTGTTGATATCTTTCATACTGCCAAAATTTTGGACAAAGAGAAAGATTTGAAGCATAAGATTCCACCAAAGCAAAACTGAAAAGTGTCTACACTTACATTTAGTTGTTCATCTTGGTTTAAGCTCCCAAGTCCTCCTCCTTCGTTTTCTTCTCTAGCCGCTCTTTCCACTCTCTATTTCTCTGCTCGCTGGAAAGCAGGAGGATCCGACCCACCAACAAGTCCACCAGCTAGCTCTATAAACTGCAGCAAAAATTGTCAATTCTTGGAAGCCAAGTTTCAAGAACTCGCAGTTGCGTAAACAGACAACATGAAAAGAGGAAGAAGACCTACACAGCTCAAACATAATCCATCAGCCTGATGCTTACAGAACACTCTTTCTTTGTCAGAATATGGTGTCACGATGGAAGATCGTTTACGCGGTAGCGTTTCTCTTTCAGTGAGCTCATCAACCTAGTTAACACATGTACAACCATTGAAGAAAATGGAACATATATCTACAACAAGAAACTCTTTAGCTGTAACGTATCTTTTAAATGAAATAACTCACATTTAAACTTGCAGACTCGGTATGACAAAATTCAACCAATCTTTTGACTATTGTTGCTTCACATGTATGCACAATTGTTGCCTGAAAAATATATAGAAAAACACATCATAAGTGGTGCTCAAAACACTATTTGAAATATTTTTTCTCTCAGATATAACAATATTCTTTAAAAAGCTAATTATATTCTTACAATATCCGTCTTAGGGCACTTGATACCATGACAGAGGGCAGCTATGTAAAGCGCTGCTCCACATATTCCACTTGGTTTCACGCCGGTCTGCAAGTCAATAGATGTCCAACTAACATTAAAACAAGCCATCTATGCTTCTAACAATAAAGCAAGATGAGTCAAACCTGCATCCAATCTCTCTTCATGCTAGCTAGAAAGTCTCTAGCCGTTTTTATGAGTCAAGTATTTTGATATAACTGTTTGTATCTTGGCTGATGTTCAACCCAAATTCAGAAGATAATGAGGACCAAAAGACAAATACACTTACTGTTTGAGAATTTAGGAATGAAAATTTAAGGATCAACAAGCTTTTCATAGTTTTGGGTTTCAATGTATAGCAATTCACAGAGTTGCAAGTACACAGAACCTAACTCATAACTACACCAAAACCAGCAACAACACCTGCGTTACTAAGACTGCAGTAGACTTAAGTCACTTAACAGGTAATAAAGCTATTAAGTAAAGAGAAATGAAAGCAACTCATCATCTTACACGCTAACTCGAAGGTAGCTTGAGAAATCAATAAGAAGAACCGGAAAATTCTTTTGCCTACAGATGAGGAGAAGTTTTAGGTGAATAACACATCACTAGTATTAGGAGTGAAGAAAGACATTTACTAAGAATCTAACCTGCAAGTCAAGTAGAGACAGGAAGACTGCACTAGTTCAGTTCTACGCCCTTTGGTGAAGTTTTGCTCAGCTGCCATCTTCAGAAGATTTAAAAGGTGTAAAAAAATTCTAACAAATTTTTTAAAAAATGACACAGAAGATATGTAACTAAACATACTCTAAATAATCACCAAGCCATGTCAATCAAATCATCTCTCTCATCAGCAATTCCCACGGCATCTCTCAAATTCATAAACTCATCTTTTGATGCAACCAAAAAAAAAAGATATCACAATTGCATACACGTGATGAGTCTAACAATTAGGCTAACAGATGAGCCAATGAATGTCTGCAACTGGTTAAGATCAAAGCAAACGCTGAAGACTAGAACTTGTAAATAGCCGGTCATTAGATTTCCATGGCTATAGACAATTTACTAAGAGTTAAATATATATATTTACAAGTTGCTCAAAAAAAAAAAATATTTACAAATTTATGGGTTTATATATATATGTAAAAAAAAAATCTAAAATTCGAGGAATATAGGCTAACTGCTTCACTATCTTATAAGGGCAAACCTTTTCGAAATCTCCTTTCACGTGAGCTTGAAATACCACTCTGAACACTCGTCACTATGTTACCTGAAGCTTGGCTCTACAGGCAAATAAGGATCAAGTTAAAGGGCAATGTTACTAATACACTATAAACCATAGAAAGTTGCACTACAATGTACCTGTCCAGCAGCATTTTTAACGAAAGTAACATCAGTAGAAAAGTTAAAGTCTTCCAATATCCTCCCACATCGATTACATGCCCTGAAGATAGTTTTAAATTCAAGATTCGGATTTAGAAACCACAAAATCTAACATCAGTCAACACTTTACAATGCACTATCATAAGGGCGTATTCCAGGAACGTTCTTCCCACAATGGTTACACCACACCATAAGTCCATAACACCTCTCTAATTCAAGAAGCTCCCAATTTTGCTAACAGTACTCAGAGATGAAGCTTCAATCTATTCCAAAACGACAGCTGCTAGTCTCAATGTTCAATAAAAAAGACAAGATCAGATGCTTTCGTGCCGAGGAAGCAAATTAGGGCATGCAAAAAAAAGAAGAAGAAGAGAAGACCGGATATATTTATAGGCCTGCGTATTCGGTTTATTCCGGTTAAATAGGTCAAGGTCAATGGTTGGTTCTGTTTATTAAATAGGTTTTCATTCTACTTTGAATTTCTTAACAAGAGAATGTATGCACACAAACGGCAAATTCAACAAGAGAATGTATACAGAAGTCTTTTTGAAACAAAATGGATTCTCCAAAGGATGATTAAAAGCGATTCTTACACCTGATGCATTTGTTTTGTTACTTCTGCTCTAAGATCTAGCTGTAACTGTCAAACGCTACAAGTCCTCGTCACCGGCTTCTTCTCGAGGTGAACCGTCTAGGTTCTCTGCTTGGTCTGCGGGTTTGGACTCAAGGACGCATACTCTAGCTGAGAAGCAGTGACGGACTTTGATAGAGTGGCTCGTCCACGTAGTTGAGCAGCTTCCTCTAATGTTCACCATCAGGATTGCTTCTCTATCTCGAGTGTCTTCGCTCTGTGGGACACTATCAGCATACTCTTCCAGTGTGTGAACATCTTCGTGATGAACTTTCACTTCCACGGCTTCTTCTGGTTTAATTATCCCGTGTGCTGGTGAAACCTACAAAAAACAAGATTCATGAATCAGCAAAATCTTGAAGACTAGATATGAGATTCATTGGCACTGAAAAAGAAGAGAGGTTTTAATACCTCAAGCCAGCGAGGTAGACCAAATGAGCCTCGTGGATTATACTCAGACTCTTCTTCTCCATCATCCTTAACTATAGTCTGACCACCGCAGAGGATGCTGAAAATGGCTTTGCTGGTGGTTGAATTGTTTGTGATTGTTAAGGTCCCTGTGTCCTGACCCTGGAGAACGATGCTGTTGGTGCTCACAGTTGTCTCTGGAACAGTTTTTTGATCCTCGAATATGGATCTTATCTCTTCATTGGACTTTATTATATTCCCCAGCTCCTGTCTCCTCACAGATTTATCAACGTGAGATATGGTCGCGTGAAACTTGCAGCGCACGGGTTTGTGATCGCTCTCAGTAACATCCATGCAAGCTTCGTACATTATAACGGATGAAACTACGGGGCATTGCAAGTTGCTCTCTGAGAATGGAGTTGATTGTGTGTCCCTGTATATAACTCTGTCACACCATGCAGGAATACGCTTTTTCTCTCCTGAATCATATCCTGGAGAGTACATAACATAAAGACAAAGTTAATGGTTCCGAAACAATGCAAAAAAATGTTCAAGAAATTGCTAGACATTAACAAAATAGTAATTTTATTGGAGAGAAGATCCCACATCGGAAATATGAAAAGGACATTAATAATATATAAGGGACTTGGACCACTCCACTAATTGCCTATTGGTTTTAAGTTGGAAGCCCAAGAAACTTATCATGGTATCAGAGCGGGTCCAATACCCTGACCCATTAATCCGGCCCGGACAGTGGCCCGATCAACCCATTAGCTGATGGCCCATAGAAGGCTCAGTTCTAAATTGCTAGAAGATAAAGCATGGTCTTGGAGGGGTATGATGGATTCTGCGAGATTAATGGTTATACGCACCATTATCTCTTAATATATAAGGGACTTGGACCACTCCACTAATTGTCAATTGGTTTTAAGTTGGAAGCCCAAGAAACTTATCAAATTTATTTTACATATATATTACATTTATATAAGATATTTTAATTTTTAAATCTAGTTATATAATTATTTTGATGAATTATCAAAATTAGATATACAAATAAAAGAAATTTGTACTAATTTCATTACTTAATTTAGTTGATCAAAACTAATTTAGATCATTTTAAACCGATTTAAAACATTTTAAACTAATATAGAATGGTTTTGATTAGATTTTTCTGAAAAATCGTTTTGGCTAGGACCTTAAACCAAATTTTAGAACCATGCAGAAAACAGAACTAAACAAAACTGTCTCAAATTCATATCTATGTTCTTACCTCCTAGGCCTGCTTTGTTCCTTTCAAATTTGTAAGTGGGAGGGAAAGTGATTAATGCCTCACGCATTCCTTGGAAGACTTTACCAAGCTTCATCTCTTGTCTAAGTTGGTCCATTTCTCTAAGCCAGTCAAAGGATCTCTGCGTAATGAAATCTCTCGCTTCATCATAGCTTATACCATACAGCCTATAGTTAAAGTCGCCAAAAAATGCGATCATGTCTGCTGCTGCTAAATCAGACTTGACTTCTTCAGCTCCGGGACTTGGATTCTGTGAAACAAAGAAACATGTTCAGCACAAAGATATAGGAGCAAACAATTAAGAAGTGTTGTAGTAACATACAGTGGTAGTCTTTAGTGTATAAGCGGCTGTTGAGGCACCAGCTGCAAGAGAGAGGGCCCATGGCAAACCAGAAGAATAAAGCAGCCAAAATAAATACGTGGAAAAGGCAAGTGAGCAAGACAAGAACAGGAACAACAACACCATACCAGCTGCAGCGTTACTTAGGTTTTGTCCTCGCGAGAAGACCATTAGCCGGAAAATGTGATTAAAATCAGCGTTTCTACGGTTAACTGCCTCCAAATGTGCAGCCAAGTGGCAGTTCACAAAGCACATGATCCGGTCATAAACTCTGATTCTCAGACCCACACCTCCCTGTTTAGACAAGTAGGAGATTAATATGTTACATAGAATAAATTTGAATTCAGCAATATATTGCAGGTGAGCTTAAGTTTCAATATATAGATTACTTCCTCATTTACATTTTAACAATCACACAAGAGACAAAAGATACTGAGATGCAAAGAGACATGAGTGTATATAGGCTCCATAATCAGATCTTAACAAGTAAAAAACCAAAGAAGTGGAGATAGTGTAAGACCTACTTTGTTGCCAATGGCACGGCCAAAGCCACATGGGACTGCTGCAACATCAAGATCTCCAACATGTGTTCTAATCTCCTTCCTCGCCCTAAGCAGGAAATTACACAATACAGGTAGTTAAAAATGAGAAGAACAACAAGTGACACATATATTAGTTGATTAATCATGTAAGTTAAGCAACTGCTGATGGTAGACCTTACAAACGTGTTACATACAAGCTACACATGAGAATGCACCATTTTCATAAAATGAAATTTTCACTAACCAAAGAGATATCAGAAGTCCAGCCAACTGCCTTGAACCCATACGCTCGAAAGTTTTCTTCTCATCAAGTGCTTTCCCAATTGCATCAATCCACCATTGCCCCGCAACACTTCCTTCAAGTCCAACCTATACAACCACAACACTCGTTTCTTTTGACCTTTTATCATTACAAACAAGCTTAAGGAGTTTACCGTTTCCTTAGCAGCAGACATGGCAAGGAAACCTGCCCCCATATCCACTTCTTGCAACCCAACAACGACAACACCAACATCCGAAGTGACGGACCCCAGCCACGACATAAGTGCACCGTGTGAAGCCCGTCCTTGACCAACATTCCAAGTACCAATCAAAACCCTAACATTGTCTTGTCTTGCATACGAAGTCTCCTTCTGAGACAACTCCGTTCGGATTATGTTGTCAATAGGCCCTGGAGATGTCACATACCACCCTCTTACTCCACCATGAGTGGCCAAGCTAAAAACAAAACCACCACCAGCTGCTAGCTTTATCACAGGCTCATTATGCGACACCCAGCTCGATACTAAATCTCCATCAAGATCCAAGACCTGGATGTAGCCACTAGCATATCCCACGTAGATCCGATCTCCAAAAGTGCAAAAGCACAGAACAGCCCTGTGGTGGTGATTCACATACCTCAAGCGAGTTCCATCTCCATCCCACTGGACGATCAGTCCACTCATGTTTCCGGTCCAGATCGTTCCGTCTACAGCTAAGATGATAGCTTCTGTTTTTCTAGTATCTTCCACATACACTCCTGCACTTCTTGTGGCTACTCGGCGAACAGCTCCTGCAGCTCCCATTATGGCGTTACGTGATCTCTGTAGAAAGCCTGGTGACTTTTCCTTTTTTGAAGGTGTGGGAAGCTTGGCTTTCATCTCATGGTCACTCTGTTGGCCGTGTGTAGGTGGCATGTCCACACGACACTCAACTTGCCCCTCGACGTCTAGAACTTTCAAGAGGTCTTTACTCCGAGCATCCCTGCACAGATCAAAATGTTATTAAAAGGGACAGAACATCCGTACCGAACCAAAATAAACGAATTTTATAAATAACCACACGGATCTTATATTTTTGGAATTGAGAAAACGAAACCGAACTGGAATTGATCCGAAAACGTATCCGAATTTTTAAATACATATTATATACCTAAAGTATTGATTATATTTAGTGTCTAAATAATCAAATATCCTAAAAATACTATTTATAAACTAAATTATCCAAAAACTCGAATTATCGGAATAATTTGTAGGGGATCCGAATTGTTCGATATTTAACACTAAACCCCGAATTATCTGGCAATTTTTGGCAATTTTACCCGTATTATTTGAAATTACCCAAAAATTAGATTCGAAATGACCAATTTTTTTTGGATATTAGCCGGTTTTTAACTTTTCAACCCGAACCGAATACCGAACCAATTTTGTAAATAAAGGTTTTTAAATTTCTAGAACCAAAAAAAATTACAACCAAAATATTCAAATCAAAACCGAAATCATGCCTAGTGCCATTTGCTAGAGAAGTTTAACAAAACCTACCAGATTGAGAATGAAAGTGACTGCACAGCCCACACTTTAGCTCTAACTGAATCATTTAGCAAATACTTGACTTCGGAGGAAGATATGCTGCATGTGCCATTGACAGTAACTTGGCTCCTGAGATCAATGGGACACCTCTCTATTAGCAACGCAGCCATGTGTTTCTCTTCCGGTTTAAGCAGAAGAGACTTCTCCAACGACTCCCACGGCCATATTTTGATCACACCTCCTTCAGAGCATGTCCACATATCACCTACATCATAAACATTATAACCATGATGAACAAGAACACATCAAACAAACCAACCAATGTTAGAGTAAACTAACCATAAGAGCTAATGACAATTGAATTCACAGGACCACGATGAGCTTGCCACGAGATTCGCTCCTTGAAAGGATTAGAATCATCATCAGAAACACAATCCATCTTCCAAGCCCGGATCTTCCCATCTTTGTGACCACTCCACATAACCTTGTTGCTCTGGTCAGCCAACAAACACAATGCGGGAGAAGTAGCAACCGACTCATGAAACGGCGACGTATCCTCATCCCCTCTCCGTACCTGCCCCTCGACGACCCCACACCCAGCCTCGTACGCCTCTTCCAAGTTCCAGAACCTCACGCCGTTCTCCTGACCAGCCCACAGCTGCGTCTCCGTGCAAGCGACGTTCCTCAAGAACCTCCCGTTCTGCGTCTCCCTCAGCGGATGCGGCCTCAGCTCCAGACACGGCGGCCGTCCGGGATGCACCGCCGCGCGCACCGGCACCTTGAAGATCCCCGCACCGCCTCCCGCCCCGACGAACTCCGGGAGCGGCTTGACGTCGTCCTCCCCGACGACGGCGTCGGGAGGAGGCGTGACGACGGCGTAATCCTCCCCTCCGTCGCAGACGCTGTCGCCGTTGGCGACGACGCCTCCGGTGGAGAACTCGTCGTCGGAGGAGTCGAAGTAGACGGCGGCTTCGGCGGCCAAGGTGGCGGATCGGGGGATCTCGTCGAGGCTGTGCTTGCGGTTGCGGCGGATGTGAGGGTGTGGCTTGAGGTCGAACTGGTGGCTGAAGGACTGCGTCTTGCGGTGGGGAGGGGCGGGGACGAGGGAGGCAAGCGCCGCCTCGTCTTCTTCTTCGATGGTTAGCGTATCCCTTGAATGATGATCAGATCAGGAGCTCAACGATTGGAGAATGAAGAAAATAAAAGTGTGGAGAGTAGTGAGAGGATGAGAGGAAAGCACGGACGTGGTTTCGGGAGAGAGAGAGATGCGTGAAGACGACGAGAAATGTACGGAAGCGAATGTTCTTTTGTTATTCTTGTCTTCATGAGTGTTGTACACGGAAGCAAATGTTTGTCTGAGAGAGAAGTTAACTATCCATTTTTTTTTTTAAATTAAAAACGTCGTCGTGTCGTTCTTTCCATTTATAGGTTTTACTTTAATTGTCTTCATGAGTATTGATGTCAATTTTCAGAAGTTTTTTTGTTTTGTTTTGTTTGAACTAGTCAATTTTCAGAAGTTTCCTCACAAATTTTGTCAGAACACACTACAAAAAAAAAGTTGCAATCCTCAACAGTTAAAATGTTATTTGCCCACAAGAAGAGCAAAATCAAAGAAAGATGTAATTAACTAGTTTTTTTTCTTTTTTGAACAACGTAATTAACATTTTAAAGAACCTAAATGATCAAGACTCCATAAGCCTATCCGTTATGAGTTCCAAGACTACAGAAGCATCAACCGTCACTGGCACTTTTACCAAAGGTTCACATCACATAATTTTGTTGACCCCATATATAAGTCCAAAGTTTTTTTTGTTCAAATCTTCTTCATAAAATCAGCTAGCTTCAAAACTTTCTATTGAAAGGCTTCAGGTCATCTCAGACCATGATATGTATATATTCTCTCTACTATATAAAACCTATTTCATGAATCTTTGGTCATTTTAAACACTTGAAGTACCAAACCTTAAAACCCTATAGTACCCTCTTTTCTTCTGCTAAATTATAGTTTGTTAATCCATGAAAGATACAAATTTTTAAGGAAGAGAATGAATGGATAATTCACGTTCTTTAATCTCATATAGGAAAAGGAAAATAGCTCTTTAACAAAAAAAGGAAATAATGAAACTAGTTCAAATAAAATTAGGAGACTCAAGTTTGATGCCAAATCCTGATAGAATTGAGATATCTGGTGCACCTCTCTCTCTCTATATATAAAACTTTGTTGTCTACTTTGGCATATTAAGAAACAAAAGTATAGTACAATGGCTGACGATGAAGAAGCTGCACAAATACTAATTATGATCAGCCAGTCACAGCCACCGTCCACGAATACTAAGAATACAAAACGAAAGACGACAGTGGGAGCCTCGTCTTCATGGACGACAGATCCAACACCCGAGTGGTTACTGAAGTTGATGACCAAAAAGAATGGAGCCGAGCTGAAGAAGATCATAGAGAAGGAATTGAGTGCAACCGATGTTAGGCGAAGTCACGACCGTCTCTCAATGCCTTGCAGCAACATCATTGACTTGGATTTTTTGAGCCCTACGGAACAAAGGATCATAGAAGAAGATGATGAGGGGAAGAAACGCAAGACTGGAGTTGATGCGAAACTCGTGGTTAAACTTGGGGATTCTGATGTTTTAAAGGAGTTTGATGTGAATTTGAGGAGATGGAAGATGAAGAAGAAACGAGGGAACCACACTTTTGTTTACAATTTGATTAGGTGGAAGCAAGTGGTCGAAGGTGAAGGCTCATGCGGTCTAAAGAAGAGCGATAAGATTCGCCTCTGGTCTTTCCACTCTGATGGCAAGCTCTATTTTGCTCTTGCTACTCTTTCTCCTCCACCTCCTTTGTCTAGTGATTCCGGAGATGCTAAGCCTGAGGAGATAGGCTCTGCTTCAGTGATCTATGACAAGGCTAATGATGACTTGCCAACCAAGTAAGAAAGTCTTGCTTTCAGGGTCTAAAGCTTTTATCAGGTTTCTTTTTTTCTTAGGGCTTTTTATTTTGGGTTTTTCTAGACCTTCATTAGGAATTTTGAGACTTTCAAGTGTGCTTGCTTCTACGAACATTTGATGATTTCAATATTTTAAGAAGTTTTGGCAATGGTTATATTTAATTTACTATGTCTCTCAACAAAGTCAAAACTGAAAACGCATCAAAATTATCAAGTGAAACAACATCAGCTGGGCCATCCTCAAGATATCTTACCAGACGTTCTTAGTGAGTTCAGATTATGCTGTTAGGAAACCTAAACAAAAACAAAAAGTTCAAGTACACAAAAAGAGAGTAAAAGCTGGGTAATTTAGTTCGCTTAACTTATGCATAATCTACTTTGTGATGAAAACCAAAATACCAGATACTAGTGAACTGAGTTGTTTAAAAACACTAATGGGTTATTGTCAATTTTCAGAAGTTTCCTAATTTTGCCAGAACACTACCAAAAAAAAAAAGTTGCAATCCTTCAACAGTTTTAGGCTTTTTGAGTTAAAATGTTATTTATTATTGGTAGATCATGGAATAGGTATTGTGTTATTTACTATTGGTAGATCATCAAATGAGAAACAATATTCGGCTGATAAGATACATAAAATAAGAATGATTTTTTAAAAGTTAAATTGCAGCAACAAAAGCCTTATTTCAATAAGGATTGTGTTAAAACCAAAAGAGAAATGACTCACACAAGAAGAGAAACAACAAAAGAGATGTAAGTAACTAATTTAACGAAGCCAAATGATCTAAGACTCCATAAGCCTATCCATTATGAGCTTCAAGACCGCAGGTGCATCAACCGTCACTGCCACTTTCACCGATGGTTTGTCTGTCCACTCGGTCACTTCCTCAAACCTGGTTCACATCACATCATTTTGTTGACCCCATTTCTATACCCCAAAGTTTTTTCTTTCTTTCTAATCTTCTTCATACAATTGGTTAGCTTAAAAACTCCTTGATTAAAAGGCTTCAGGTTATTTAAACACTTCTCTACTATATAAACCTGTTTACATGAATCTTACCTCTTTCGATTGTTGTACAGTAAAGTGAGTCCTCTAGTGATACCGTTTGTTTGCACTCTGACAACTCCTTCAGTATAAGTGAATAGAGAAGGAAGGAAAGCCGCGAGTATCGTTGTAGGATCATGAAGATAAACACCTACCGTGGAAAACAAGTTAACATAAGACCATATAAACGCGGATGTTATTGTTAAGGTCTTACAAAGAACAAATGATCAAATCATACCTTCGATCTCATAAGCGTCAAGATGATAAGAATAGTACACACCAAGGATCTTACAGAGGTATTGAGCTAATTTCCCGTTGGATGCCGCCAATTTGTCCCTATCACCAGCTAAATCAAGCAGAAACACAGCCAGAAAAATCAAGAAGTTGAGATGATAAGAAAGGTGTGTATATACATATGCTTAGCAGGCAAAAATATTTTCCAAAAAAACCTGTCATGATAACTTGATGAGTGACGTTGATTCCCACAGCAATCACATCGGCACCACATGTGAACACAATATCTGCAGCTTCTGGATCACCAAAAATCTACACAAGAAGATAGTGGGTGATATATAAACTAGTCACTAGTGTGTATAGAGATCACATGTTACGCATTATGGTAATGGGTGAAAGAACTTACATTAGCTTCGGATGCTGGATTTACATTTCCATTTACGGCAAAAGCACCACCAAGAAGAACAATTTGACCAACGTTTTTGGAAAACTCAGGATCAAGCTGAACAGCCTGCATCAAGGTAAATAATGAAGTCTTCAATGAGATAAGTAAAACATACAAAAGAAGAGAATGAGAGAGTCTGACCAGTGCTATATTTGTCAAAGGTCCCAAAGCAACAACAGTGATTTCACCAGGGTGAAGCTTAGCTTGTTCAACTAAGAACTCAGGTGCAGATTTTTCAATTGGTTTGCCTTTAGGTGGAGGGAAGTTTTGGTTGCCAAGCCCATCTTTACCGTGAACGAAGTCAGCTATTCGAAGCTTTGTGCCGTTCTTTAACAATATTAAGGCACAGAGATAGGAGGAAGTGATCAAAGATGGTGTCCTTTGAGTATATAAATGACATAGAAGTAGAAAGATTACCATGATAGTTTTATGTGTTCCTTCAGCTACAGGAATGTCTGTCCTACCCGCAACCTCCAACTAGTAGTAGTAGATCAACACCAAAAAGATGCTTACATCATCTTATCATATAGCTATTGATTTCATTATGAGATCCAAAAGTGGTGAAGAGGATAAAGGATACCAAATGCAAGGCGTTACGAGTGGCGAGAGTGGTGTAGACGTTTCCGTAGATAGTGGTGAGGCCAATGACATCAACTTCTGGTGACTTTAGAGCCACGAATATCGCCATTGCATCATCTACATAATCATCAAAATAACAACAGTGAGAACAAAAAAAAATCATGGATCGCACCTCACATCTTCAAATTTTATCAGAAACACGTAAAACCCAGATGTTGAATCAGTAAACTCTGTACTTCTAAGCAGAAGAATCAGTTAAAAAGACAAACTTTTTAAAAGTCCGAGAATATCACAAAGACAGAAACAGAGACTATTTGCTCAAGTGAGGCTAATCCGAATCGAATCCAATTAAAAGTTTGTATTTTTTGTTAAAGAGGTGGATGATAATAAACCGATTCCAGGATCAGTATCGATGATAATCTTCTTGCGCTGCTCTCCCACCACCATCGCCACCGCAACTTGAGCACCGTAAAGACAGAAGGGACCCAAACACCGAAAAGATACTACCTTTATGTCTTTATTTCTCTATCCAAAAGTACACTAAACTAAACCAAAAAGCAAAGAGTTCAATCATATAAAAAAGGGATCTGCGATCGTGTCTCCTTTTTGGCTTCTTCTACATCAGACGAGAACAAAATTCTCAGACACCGGTTCAATCTAATTTTGACCACCCAAGTTCGGTTAAGAGAAACAAAGTACAAAACCGGATAGAGAGAAAAAAAACTTTTATTTAAAACGTCGTCGTATCTTTCTTTCCGTTCTTAATTGCGTGTTTTAACTTTACTGAAGCTAATCTGGTTGCTCAAAAAAAAAAAAAAACTAAGATGATCACAACACTTATCAAACCCTCCTCTTTCCTTTTTTTTTACCGATATTAAGATTTGTTTATCCATATAATAAAACGAGATTTAACAGTTAGGGATAAAGGAAAATTTTTTTATTCAACGTCGTCGTATCCTTCTTACCATTCTTGAGTTTGTTTAACTCTACTGAAGTTAAAATCATCTCAACGCAAATCAAACCATCTTTTCTTTTTTAACCAAAATAAGAAAACGAGATAATCACGAAATCGATTCTTAAATCTCACTTAGGAAAAGGAAAATAGCCTTTTTAATTATCTCTATCTCTCTATATATATAGGAAACTTTGTTGGCTTTGCTTTGGCACATTAAGAACTCAAAGGAGAGAAAAAAATAGTTGTAGAACAATGATTAGTGATGAAGAAGCTGCGCATATACTAATTGCTATGAGTCGTTCAAAACCTAGAGTCGTTGTCAAGGCAACAACAGAGAAGGAAAAGAATACTCTTCCTGATCGAGTTCCACGACAGAAGAGAAGCTCTTCTCGAGTGCCACGTCAGACGAGTAGAGACTTTCCTCTGGATCCTTCTTCTTCTTGCTCAACTGCATTAGTGGCATATGTGGGTCAAGAAGATGACCCTAATAAGGGCCATATTCACCACTCAAGAACCCCTTCCTTGAGACGCAAGAAACGTCCTATGGATCCTTCTCTGTCGACTGCGTTGGCGGCATATTTTGCGAGTCAAGAAGATGCATCTCCTCCCTTGAGCCGCAAGAAACCTCCTAGGGCTTCTTCTTCAACTGCGTTAGTGGAATACGCGAGTCAAGAAGATGAATCTCCGCCTCCCTTGCGCAGCAAGAAACGTCCTCCTCCGTTTCCTCCCAAGGCGAAACAACCTAACAAGAAGGCAAAAGTAGTAGCAGCCCCTTCTTCGTGGGCCTCAGAGCCAGCTCCTGACTGGTTGTTGAAGCTGACGAAGGAGGAGCCGAAGAAGATCATCGAGAAAATACTGACTTCAACCGATGTCAACACTAACCACAACCGTCTCTCCATCCCTCGCAGCCACGTCATCGACTCTGAGTTTCTGACCCTCGAGGAACAAGGGATGATAGAAGAAGACGAGAAAAAGAAGCACAAGACTGGAATCAACTCGAGGCTCGTGGTTAAGTTCGTGGACTCTGAGGTTTTGAAGGAGTTTGGTGTGAATTTTAGGAGATGGAAGATGCCTAAGACGAATGGGGACCCCACTTTTATTTACAATTTGGTCACGGGGTGGAATGATGTGGTAGATGGTTGCGGTCTTGGTGCGTATGATAGGATTAGAGTCTGGTCTTTTCACTCTGATGGTGAACTCCGCTTTGCTCTTGCTCTGGATACTCCTGCTCCTCTTGGCCATCCTCTTCTTCTTCTTCCTCCTCCTCCGAGTGGTTCCGGAGATTCAGAACCAGAGGAGATGAGCTCTGCTTTGGTGATCTATGACAAGTCTAATGATGACTTGCACCCCAAGTAATTAAGTATTGCTTATTCAGGGTGTTTTCTTAGGGTTTTTTTCTGAGGTTTTAGATTCTTATTCAGGGTGTTTGGATTTTTTCAGACTGTATTTTTGGTAGTTTTTTTTTATCTTTGGTGTTCTGTAGGAAATTGAGATTTTTATGCGTGCTTACTTCTGTAAACATTTGATGAGATCAATGATAAAAGAGGTTTTTGCAAAGATAATATTAAATTTACTATATGTCTCTCAACAAAGTCAAAAACTCAAAACGCATCAAGATTTGTCAAGTGAAACATCAGCTAAACCATCCCCAAGATATCTTACCAACCCAAAACCGAGAATTTAAAGTACACAAAAAAAAGAGAGAGGAACCTAGTTAGTTTAGGTCACTTGATGCTGTAATTAGTAAAGCCTTCTTATAATCACTAGTAATTTGCTACTAATTAGATGCTTAACAACATCAACGGCACAAAAGCAGACAGACTCAGCCACAGAGTTCCACACACAAGATTCTGCAACCATGTCCTGACTAACCATTCCTTACGACCACATTACAGCTTCATGTCTCTGGTCCATAACACAAAAACCTTTTCTCAAGATCTTACCAAGAATCTCAATTCACACAAATTGAACTCATGAAGGCTCTTGTAGAGAGAGAGCTAGCATTGTCTAGCCTTTAACCCCATAACTTTTAACTCTTTGTAAAAATATCCCTATAACTTTAGCATGTGATATTATTGTCTATATCAGACATGCAAATTTATTAGAAGAAACAATAACTTTTTTAAGTTAATCAAATTTTCATTTTTTTCCTTTCTTTATAGATCTTCTGAAGCACCATGAACGGCAGCATTACACATCCCAGGGTTCTTCAAACACCACAACGGCTGAATAGGTTCAGCACCAATCCCTCTCTTCACCATTCTGTACCTCCAACGGTTTAACCGGTCCAAAGCTTCACCACATCTCTTCACACCTCTCTCATCTCTATTCCCTGACCACAAGCTCTCAGCAAACGCAGAGGCACGAGGCCATATCCTTGAGTCTAAAACCGTAGGGTCTGCTTGCTCTGACCACAACGCTACCTCTCCTCCTAACACCAGCTTCCTCTCTTCCTCATCGACCAAACCATCGGTTATATCATAGTTGTAAATGCTCTGCCACGTCTTAAAAGGTGCACACCAAGACCCTCCACCACTACCACCACCTCCTTGCTGATCATATTGGCTATCGTTCCCTAGAAACCCGCCGTGACCACAGTCTAAGTAGTAGTACTCTGATGAAGATACAATTACTCTGTAACCAGCAGAAACGATTCTCTTTGTGTTCACAGGACCGTTGTTCCAAGTCTGTAAGATTGTGTGCTCCTTAGGAAGAACCGATGATTCCACCTTTATTATTTTATCCAACAGAACATCTTCCCAGTAAACAACTGTCCGGTTCTGTGACACAATGTAAGGTAATGTGGAGTTTATGTACTTTTCAAGAAGCTGGCTTAGTGTTCCACCAGAGGACAAGAAGGTACTGATTGCAGGGTCAGTTTTCCAGCAGCCTGGGATGACTTCATCTCCACCTCCATGAAAGAAAGGCTCAGGGAATAGCTTAGCCACATCTCGTATAACGTTTTTTACAACTTCATATGTCTTTGGATTCAATGGGTTAAGCTGACCAGTTCCCGGTTCACTAGCTAACCGCTCGTCCCAGCCTTTTCCAGCAGGCCACCAGAACATGTTGCCACATGTGACAATGTCCGGGTAAGCTTCTCCCCATGATCCTGTATGGCCTGTTAAAGTATCCATTAGAACCAATCTATGTTAGCAAGTCAAACATTGATTGACACTCACCAGGAGTGTCTATCTCAGGAAGAACTCTAACACCATGCTCCAAACCAAACTGAACAATCTTTGAGACATCTTCAGGAGTGTATACCATGTCCGGTCCGTAAGATCCCTTTGCAGCAAGTGAAGGCTCAGAAGGAAGTACCAACGGGAAAGAGTGAGAATCAGTAATGTGCCAATGGAACACATTGAGTTTGTTAGCACTCATGGCTTTGATGGTCCTTGCTATATCCTCTACTCCATAGTAGTTTCTTGATGTATCTAGCAACACTCCTCTATGACCAAACAAAGGAGAGTCCTGAATAAATATTCCAACAGGTACACACAAATCAGCTCTTCTCCAGACCATCTGAGAGAACGTCTCAAGGCCATGCATAGCACCCCAAACCGAATGAGCTGACAAGCGAGCGGAGGAGCTTCCAGTGGGGACTGAGAGGGTGTAAGACTCGTTAACACCGTGGTGAAGCGGGAGAGAAGGGTCTGTGACAGTGACTACGAGTTTGCTTAAGGTGTAGCCTTTGATAAGTTTGATGGAACTGGTGATGAGAGGAGAGTAATTCTCTGAGTGGATCAGGTTGTGGTAGCGTGTGACAGAGGCTGAAAGGTATTGGTGTTTAGGGGAAGTAATGGTGAAGTCTGGAGAGAGGGTGATGGCTTTATGTTGAGGCCATGAGAGAAATCTTGGCTTTGGCCAAATGTTGATAGGTGTGGAAGTGGTGGAGAGCAACGGAGAGAGAAGCGAAATCAAGAAGACTAGTAGCAGACTCATTGAAGTGTTTAACCACCACAAAGTGTTTCACTTATCTGCAAACAGAGGAAACCAAAGATGGTAGCTGCAAGATCACAGATAAAGATTAAACATTTACAGCAGGAAGCAGCAGCAGCAGTAAGAAGAGATCCAGGTGCTATAAAGTGTTCAACCTATGTGAATTGAAAGGCACTCTGAAGCAGACCCTAGAAGATGATACCTCTAAAAAAGGAAACTTAGATTCGTTGGCCAAGCTTTGAACTTTCTACAAGTAGTTGGAGTTGCAGAGAAGCTATAAGTAAGAGAGGGGATGACACTTACAAATTAGCAGTGGTGGTGGCCGACGACGACGAAGGCTAGTTGACTTAAGGAAATGGAATAAATAAAATATGTGGAGTACTTCACTTCCGGATAATAAGATCTGAGATTGATAGTGATGCATTCATTACCCTTACCCTTTGTATAAATGACAAATAATATTATATTATTTTATGATAACAAAAGAATCTTATTGGAGTAACTTTTTATTAAACAATTTAATATTTTTTCTTTTAATTTTTGTCAACATGTTGTTTTATTTTATTTATTTAATTTTGTAAAGTTAGATATATTTGCATGAACACTTAGATTTATCTAAATCTTCTTGTAACTGATCTTAATAACTTGGACACAAAAAACTGGGATTATTGGTGGGGCTATGACAATTGTGTTTAGCTTTAATTTCTATCTACAGCTACAAAAATCACTAATAATCCTTTATTTAGTTTTTTTAAAAAATAAATAAAATATAAATATAAATAAAAATAGTTGCATGGATTTATTTTTAAAACATTATTTAGTAAGCTGTAGAAAAAAATATATGTTGTAACAATATCATTTTAAAAAAAGTTTCTACGGTAATATTTCTATGACTACAATCCAACTAATCATCTACGCTATGTAACTAATGTAGAACGACTTTTTAGTAGTAGATTTAATTAAGAATTTAAACTAAATTAAAATAACACATTACCAAATATGTAACTGTAACTGTGTTACACTTACACCATTAGAACTTGCACAAGTTTTTTTTTGATGTTAAGTGTTCCATTGCTCTAAGAAAAACAACCTGCAGCCGTTTAAAACATCAATCAGGTAGTCTCACATTGAGCTAGGGGCAAATAGGAGACATATTAGCTTCGTCCAATTTCACAATGCAAGCTTCCGTTTTAGTCATTCAGCAACAATCTCTATTGGAGCGGTCGTTGGTGCCGTGAGTAACAATCAAGAATCCATTGGAGGTGGGGCTAAGACGCCTCATGATGCTGAGCCTTTATGAAGTCTATGTACGAAGACAACGGGTATGATGAAGAAGAAGAGGAAGCACACCAATATGGAATTCATAGGTAATAAGCTGTATAATACTAATATACTCATTGAAGCTATGACTTTTTTATTCGATTAGCCAAAGAGAAGTGTAAATGATCATGGAAAACATAACTGTATTCAGTTTGGAGAATTTATAATTTTCCCATTAGTTTTTTTTTTTTTTGAATATATAATTTTCCCATTACTTGTGAAACGATTAATCATCATCTTCTCAAATCCATTTTATTATCTTATTCTCTTGTATTATATGTTGACGCATATAAATTATTATTGTACGTCGGTATACGATGATAACTGCGCATACTAGATACATCAACAGCATAGAGATAGAGGGAGACTGAACTCTACTGAGCTCTGTTTTGTTTTTCCACTAAAACTCTGATAACACAAACACTCTCTAAACAAAGAGAAATTCAAAAAAAAAAAAAAAAACAAAGAGAAAGAGAAATTCACTGTAAAAAAAAGTTTTTTTGGGTTGAATAAATTCTTACTTCCATTGAAAAAAAAAGACACATCAACAACACAAGAAAACATAAAATAATTAAACCGATGGCTATTTAAAAATTATATAAAAACTAGTCTTAATTATACGGGAAAGGTTATTTTCTCTCTATAAGTAAATGATGTACATACTTAGCCAAGAAAAAAAAAAGAGTAAATGATGTAAATTTTTCCGCAAAATAAAATAAAACAATAAGGCTGTAACTGGTAAAATATTAAAGAATTGGTGGAATGAAAATATTTGAAATGATAGAAATGAAATACAGCAAAAAATGGAATTCATTCCACTCATTCATAACCAAATTTGTTCTGGAATCATTCCTCTTTAAATTTATCTTTTCTTTTTGAATTGATAGAATGATGATTTCATTCCATTCATGTCAAATGATGAATTTTTTTTGGAATTAATATAATAAGGCATTCCACATCATTTCATTCCAAAAATTAACAACCCAGTTGCAGTCTAAGTATCCGTTCGCAAGAATTAGCTCGATTTAGAAGAAGTCTCAAACTGAAGAGAATACAAAAGAAGTATCACATGTATAAAATCAAATTATTAATAAGAAAGATTTATTTTTCATAAATGCTAGTCCTGGTCAAAGATCTTTTAAGGCAAGGGTATATATGTTAAGGGATAATGCATATGTTAAGTTGCTAAATCACGATAAATCTGCTTAGAAGACTTTATCTTCTTTCTATTTTTAGCTTTACATGGACTAAGACCATAAATCTCTCCTTCGAGATCTCTTTTTACCAAACCTTTTCTGTATTTTTTTTTAAAGATTTGCATGCCTTAACATAGCATTAAAAGGGAAAAAAGAGAAAGAAGTTCCAATAAAACATATATTGTACCAAGGAAACAAAAACAAAAGGTGAGTGGTGATATCTCGAAACCCTATGTTTGTTCTTTGTAGTCCTACGAGAAACATGCAGTTTCTGTTAATCCGCAATACACTTTTTCATCTCCATCTATGCATATGTTTTGTTTTGTCTCCATAAACATGTCTCATTGGTTTCTTTTTCTCCTTTTTAAGTATTTTAATTAACATTCAAAACATGTCTCATCCATAAACTTTGCTCTCTAAATTAAAATCAGTTTTTAAGAGTCATATCTTGTTTGTCTCTTTATTGTCTGAAAAGCAGAGAAGTGAAACTCTTTGAAGTACTGTTCTCATACTGTTTAAAATCTAATTAGCTTTGGCTTGTAGTTCTTTTGTAAAAGACACACAGAAGAATAAATTCGAAGACAAAAAGAGAGAGATAGATGGAAAGTAATGGTGCAGGAGAAGTAAGAAGAGTGAGATTAGTTTATTTCCTTAGCCGTTCTGGTCATGTTGACCAGCCTCATCTATTGTCTGTTCATCATATCTCCCGTAATGGTGTCTTCCTTCGAGGTTAAACCTCTCTTCTTAATTACATTTTCATCTCTTAATCAGTTTTATTTCGAACAATCTCATCTAAAAATGTGTTAAAAATGCAGATGTGAAGCGATGGCTAGCGGGTGTACGAGGCGATGCAATGCCAGACGCATATTCTTGGTCGTGTAAGAGGTACAAATTGTCACATTCTCAACCAATAATTATGATATTTATCGATTTATATATGTACCAAAGGTTTGAATATGGTTCTTGTGATATACAGGAGATATAAGAATGGATATGTATGGCAAGATTTATTGGATGACGATCTTATTACACCAATCTCCGACAACGAATATGTCCTAAAAGGATCTGAGATTCTCCAAAAACCTCCAAAGGGTATGTCATGTATCTATCTCTATGTTCACTGAACCAGGGTTTATAAAGCTTCTTTAACTAATAATGGTTATTAGAAACAGAGGATTCTCTTCATGAGGAAAAGAAAGCTTGGGAGACAAGAAACGGTGGTGGCGGCAGAAAGATGATCCACAAAGAATCTCCAGTCTTCTGCTCTCAGAGATCGACGGGGACAACGTCGACAGTCACCGATGAATCCACCACGAACGTTGAAGACATGGTCGTTCTCAAGAAACCAGATAGGGAAAAAGTATTCGGTGAAAGAGACGTTTCGAGGCAAAACGGGTCGGGTAAAGATATAGAGTCGGGTCGACCCAGTGTGTCATCCTCTACGTCGTCTTCTTCGTCGGGTTTCATTAAGAGTAAGAGCTATTCGAGCGTGCGTGCCTCCCACGTGCTGAGGAACTTGATGAAGTGTGGTGGTCTGGACACAAACGATGTCGTTTTGGTGCCTTTGAATAAGTCTGCGTCTGGGGCTTTTGGTGCGGCTTGGGAAGATGAACGCAGGTTCCAATACCACCAACAGCAAAATGCTCGGTATGCTCCAAAGTACTAATTACTCTTATTTTTTTAATCAGTTAATTAATTAGTTGTTTTTTTAATTTAGTTCTTTCAAATTCGTTACTTTTTCGCAGCTAATGCCACATATATTGGGACTAATGTCTGGTGTATAATATATTTACAACCATTACGGTTTAGCTGGCTGTTTCTCGTTCTCAAGCTATAGTATATTATATCATCTAGGCCTAGTATCATATTAATAATTTGAATTAAATTGGTCACGTGTTCTTGGTTATATAGAAAAAGCTTAGAAGGGGCATGGAGTGGCATAAAGATGAAAGAGACAATTGAATTCTGTAAGCCGAAGGTGGCTTCGAGCAAGCCTTCTATCATGGCTCCATTGTGCTCGTAAGCCTGCCTAACTATTTTCATCACTTGATGATATTGTGGCGATGAATATAACTAAACTTAATGATTATTCATAATATAGGCAGTGTGGGAAGTCATTCAAACCAGAGAAGATGCATTCACACATGAAATTGTGTCGAAGGATGAAGAGTTCATCGGAAAGTAAGGATTTGATGACAGAAAACAATGCCGCTAAACCAAGGCAGCAACGGTGCAGAAACATTCGGGGACAACAACGTCTAGTGAGGACTACTCTCATCTCGAAGAGTACTGATGATGCTTAGTTATAGTTGATTCTCTAGCTGTGAAATGGTGACGGATAACTATTTGCCTAGTTCAGTGAATTTAGCTTTTGATGAAGTGCAGACGTGGCAAGAGGCGATTTCTGAGGCGACTTAGGGTTTTGAAGTTTTTGACGCACGCTAAGGCTTGGGGGCCGATGTCGGCACCGGAAAAAGATTTCCCACCGTTACAGATGGTGGAGAAGAAGAGGATGGAGACGGGGAATGAAGGGAAGAAGGCATCTTGGGTCCAAGTTGCTCAGAACGGTGGCTCTCTATCAGAACATGTTTTGACGGTAGGGATTGTAGACGGAAAAGAGATAGTTGAGGTTCCGGATAATGTGATTCAGGACTCTGTGCCCTTATGGGATGATCTGCTGGAGGGAAAGTTTTTGTCCACTGCGCCGCATATTGCTAAGATTCATGCGATCGTAAACAAGATTTGGCCTTTGGGAAATGAGTCGATACGTATTGAGGTCTTTGAAGTGGATTCAGTAACAGTGAAATTCCGTATCAAGGATAAAAACACAAGGAACAGGATTGTAAAACGGGGGATGTGGAATATATGTAACATTCCAATGGTTGTTACAAAGTGGTCTCCAGAAGAGGAGGAGGAGGAAGAACAAGAAATCAAAGTCATACCAATGTGGATCACTATGAAGAGTGTTCCTCAAAAAATGTTCTCTTGGAAAGGATTGAGTTTTATTGCTAGTGCAGTGGGTAAGCCAAAGCGCCTCCATCCAGAAACAATACTTTGTAAAAGCTTTGTGGAAGCAAAAGTCTTTGTAGAGGCAGACGTGACCAAGGAGTTACCCAAGACACATCATTTCAAATCGAAATTGGGTGTGGATGCAGAGGTTCAGTTCGAATATCCATGGTTACCTCATAGGTGCAATATCTGCTCAAAGTGGGGTCATCTTGGATCGGCATGTGGGAATAAAAAAAAGCAGATAAGAATACTGCAGAGAGAGAAGGAGAAGAAGATAGAAGGACATTCGACCATGGATCAAACTGCAGTAGTTCCTTTCGAGCAGAACTCTGCTATAGAAGATCAAAATGTAGCTGTTACTCAGAGGAAGGAGGTTCTTGCAGCACTGATAACCACAGAGGGTGATCTTTCAGAATCCAACAAACAAAATGCAGAGGAAACATTAGAGGAGGCTGTGGAGGAAGTTACGGGGGAGGTCACAGAGGAGGTCGGAAAACCCCCAAGTGAAGGAACTAATGAAGTAGAGGTCAGCGAATATGAACGGGAGTTGGTAACAGAGAAGGAGAATTGGTTGGATGTCTCTCCATTGAAAAAGGGCCGGTCAACAGGGAAGAAGTCAGGGCTGTCGCCCAACAAGATTGTTGGCTCGCCATCACGGTTTGCAGTACTTGACAACGTCTCCACGGAAAGTACTCAGTCTGCAGTAGAGAAATTACAGGCAGATTCTGAGGGTGAGAGTGAGGAGGGAGAAATTCTTGAAGATAAAAATACCACCACACAAGCTCAGATAGAAAAGCCAGAAGGTAATGTTGAGGAGAAAGAAGAGACACAAGTCCGTAGAACCTCTATCAGAGCATCCCGCGGTATCAACAAGAACTCAGCAGAAAATTTCGCTTTAAGCACACGGGAATCTCTCCCGAGTGCTGCGGGCAAAAAACGTAACCACAAGAAGAAATAATATGTCGAGTTTCTTCTGGAATGTTAGGGGCTTTAATAAAAAGAAAAAGCATTCTGTAGTGAAGAAATGGGTTATGGAGGAAAGGTTTTGTTTTGGTGGATTGTTGGAAACAAGAGTCAAGGAAGGAAGAAGTCAGCAAATAGCATCATCAGTTTTTCCGAACTGGTCGATGTTAACAAATTATGAGCACAGCACATTAGGGAGGATTTGGTTGGTATGGGGACCTGATGTTTGTGTTACTCCTTTGTTTAAAAGCGATCAAATGATCACAGTATCGGTGTTGCTAGGAACAGGAGGAAGCGAGTTCTTTTTCTCGCTGGTCTATGCGGCAAATACTGTTTCTGAACGAACAACTTTATGGAGGGACTTAAGAGCTCATCAGGACTCACCCATTATTAGAAGCAAAGCTTGGCTTGTGGCTGGAGATTTTAATGAAACCCTTGATATGGAGGACCATTCTTCTTATCATGTTTCCCCTATGGTTACACAAGGCATGCGAGATTTCCAAGAGGTAACTCAACACTGCTCTTTTATGGACCTATCAGCTCATGGTCCGAGGTTCACCTGGTGCAATAGAAGGGAGGAAGGTCAAATTTCAAAGAAGCTGGACAGAGTGTTATTTAATGATCACTGGCTCAGCATATTCCCACAGTCGTATAATGTGTTTGAGAGTGGTGGTTGCTCAGATCATTTACGATGCAGGATCCAGCTGACAGCTGATATTGGTCGGCCCAAGCGACCTTTTAAATTTGTAAATGCTACGGCAAGCCTACCGGGATTCAAGTCGCTAGTGGAGGAATACTGGAAAAGTACAGAACCAATTCATCTCTCAACCTCTTCGTTATTTCGATTCTCAAAGAAACTAAAGGCTTTGAAGCCGAGCATTCGGAAGTTCGCTAAAGAGGGTCTGGGAAACTTGACAAAAAAGGCAGAAGAAGCACTTGCTATTCTACGTGAGAAACAAGAAACGAATATGGCGAACCCATCAACAAATAATATGGAAGCAGAGAATATAGCCTATAAGAGATGGGACTTGGTGTCAGATTTGGAGGAGAGTTTCTTGAAGCAAAAATCAAAAATGCATTGGCTGGAAAAAGGAGATAAGAATAATAAAGCTTTCCATCGTGCAGCAACAACTCGTGAGATCAGAAACGCCATTAAAGAGGTTCAAACAGAGGATGGAAATATTTTATCAACAGGGGAGGAGATCAAAGCAGAGGCTGAACGTTTTTTTCGGGAATTTCTGCAATCCCAACCAATGGATTACACGGGAATCTCAGTGCAAAACTTAAAAGAGCTTATGCCATATCGATGCAATGACCTCGAGAAATCACAGTTGATAAAGAAAGTGTCGCCTGAAGAGATCACTAAGGTTCTGTTTGCCATGCCTAGTGACAAATCACCAGGGCCAGACGGTTATCCGGTGGAATTTTTTAAGGCATCATGGTCTGTTATTGGAGCAGAGTTCATCCTGGCAGTTCAGTCGTTTTTTGAAAAAGGTTTCCTTCCGAAAGGAGTGAACACAACAATCTTGGCTTTAATTCCGAAAACTCTAGAGGCTCGACGTATGAAAGACTATCGACCTATCTCTTGCTGTAATGTTATCTATAAAGTCATTTCTAAGATTATTGCTAATCGGCTGAAAGTGACTTTACCAGATTTCATTAGCCAGAACCAGTCTGCCTTTGTGAAGGATCGATTGCTCATTGAGAACCTTCTCCTGGCAACAGAGCTGGTTAAGGACTACCATAAGGACTCAATCTCACAACGGTGTGCAATCAAGATTGACATATCGAAAGCTTTTGATTCAGTACAGTGGCAGTTTCTCCTTAATACTTTGGAGGCAATGAACTTTCCAGCTCAGTTTATCCATTGGATATCTCTCTGTATTACTACACCTTCTTTCTCAGTTCAGGTGAATGGAGAGTTAGCGGGGTATTTCCAGAGTAAAAGGGGACTAAGGCAGGGCTGTGCGCTATCCCCTTACCTTTTTGTAATCAGCATGAATGTTCTGTCAAAGCTCTTGGATAAAGCAGCCTCGGAGAACAAAGTAGGCTACCACCCGAAATGTAAAAATCTAGGACTCACTCACCTGAGTTTCGCAGATGATATACTGGTGTTCACTGATGGGAAAGTTCGATCTATTGATAGCATAGTGGACGTTTTTACCCGGTTCGCTGAGATATCCGGGTTGAAAATCAGTATGGAGAAATCGACAATATACTATGCTGGTCAACAAGCTACTGCTATTCAAACAGTGCAAGCGCAATATCAGTTCGAGTCTGGTCAGTTGCCAGTTCGGTATCTTGGCCTCCCATTGTTAACAAAACGCATGGGAGCTCAAGAATACAAGCCTCTGATCGAGCAAATCAGAAGACGGATCAGTTCTTGGACAAACCGTTATTTGTCAATGGCAGGACGCCTTCAGCTGATCGCTTCAGTGCTTACAAGCATCACAAATTTTTGGATGTCATCTTTCATCTTACCGGGCGAGTGCATCAAGGAAATAACTAGAATTTGCTCTGCTTTTTTGTGGTCAGGACCTGAGTTAAACCCGAAAAAAGCAAAAATATCTTGGAATATTGTCTGCTTGCCTAAGCAAGAGGGAGGACTGGGGCTTAGGCCTCTAAAGGAAGCCAACACGGTTAGTAGCCTGAAGCTCATATGGCGTCTGACATCTAGGAAAGGCTCTTTGTGGGCAGATTGGATCCACACGTATTTGATCCGACGAGGAAATTTTTGGTCCATTAGAGAAAATACATCTCTTGGCTCTTGGATATGGCATAAACTGTTAAAAATCAGGGACAAAGCTAAGACTTTCCACAGGATGGAAGTAAGGAATGGTCACTCCACGTCCTTTTGGTACGACACATGGTCTGATATGGGGCGCCTTGTCGATTTAGCAGGTCCACGAGGATGTATAGACATGGGCATAACGGCTACGGCTTCTGTAGCATCAGCGCTAGACAGGCGTAAGCGAAAGCATCGAGTTGAGATCTATAATCAGATGGAGACAGTCCTAGAAAATCTACGCTCAAAGCTGGCTGATGCGGAGGACATTCCCCTATGGCTGCAGAAGGAGGGAACTTATAGAAACTGCTTTAGCACAAAGAAAACGTGGCACATCATCCGCCAAGCTCATCCCATAGTAGACTGGTCCTCAGGAATTTGGTTTCAGCACGCAACACCGAAATATGCTATCTGCACTTGGTTGGCAAAACACAATAGGCTAGCAACAGGGGATCGCATGATAACTTGGAACTCAGGCATCGACCCGTCCTGTATCTTCTGCCAACAGGGAATTGAGTCGCGCAATCATCTCTTTTTTGAATGTGGTTACTCAGCAGAAATATGGACCAAATTAACTAGGAATCTCCTAGGGTCACACTTCACTACGGTCTGGGATAGCATTTTCCATCTTCTGGTGAGAAATACTCTGGAATTTCAAACCAGGTTTCTGCTGAGGTATGTATTTCAAACAGCTTTACACTCCCTTTGGAGAGAGAGGAACGAGCGACGCCATGGTTCAGCGCCAGCGCCAGTCGCAACTCTGATCCGGTTTATTGATCGCCAAGTCAAGAACAACTGCCTGTCTATCTCAGCAATGGGGAATCACAAGTATGGAGCTCTCCTGCAGCGATGGCTTGCTTCGCAAGCATAGATCTTACTTATAGGAAGGGTGTATATTTGTCTCCTAGTTAGCAGTTTTCGCTTAAAAACAAGTTACACATGATGTAAAAAAAGTTTTTCTTGAATAAATTTAACATATTATTCAAAAAAAAAAAAAGAGATTATTTAAATATCATGAGGTATTTGGTCATCATATAGTGGATTTGAAGAGTTTAGTAACAAATTGGCCACAGTTTTGAAAAATTATGTCTTAGAAACTCATTTGAAGCAACTTGACAAGTCTTAGGTCAAGATAGTGTAGTCGATAGTATTTGATATTATTAGTTAACTTGTTTAATATCGACGGGATGTGATCATGTGAACATAATAACATGAAAAGACTCCCCGCTCCCGCTCAATTTATTATTCTAGTTTTTTTGTATCTAACTAACTTTATTGTTTCTGTAACTAACTTTCTAAGCCTTTGATAAACTTTTTAATAAAACACTACAAGAACCTAATGAAATAGCTTTAAATTAACGTTTAGTTATCGAACACAACCCGTATCTAAAACTAGGCGGTCCATAGATAGTGGTCGTGTAGATATAATGAATGGTTATCGGTTGCTTGAGCTTCAAGTTATCTTCATTTAACCTTGTTAAAATCTTCGTACAAATTTTTTCCCACAAGTTCGATCGTAGAGAAAAGTGAAACGTATCACATGGAGTTCTCTACATAGAATATATCGTTTTCTCTTCCACATCGTAATAAATCATTGATAACGACGGACAAATTATTGTTGATAATTGTTTTCAATATTTGTCTGCGTTTACCATATGACATGTTTATAATAGGGTCAATGAACCTAATATACATAAGTTGGATATAAATTAGGTAAGTAGACATTTCTTTTTATTAATTGGCGAACATGTAGGAGCAGGGGACTATAATGACGCATTTGGCCTCGAGACAATCTGACACTTCTATTACCTCTTCCCTTCAACCGGCTAGTTGACAACTTGTGATTTTTCTTTTTTTATTTAATTTTGATAAATGAGAGGTAAGAAATGTGAACATACGGAAGGATACGTCCCAGCATTTTTGTCATGCGTCTCTACCACATGTATAGCCAATTTTTTTAATAATATTTTCAAAGAAGAATAGTGTCCCGATATTTTCAACAGATTGGCATGTGCAATAAACTGAACCAGCATTCATTAATAAAAAATAAAAGCTGGAAAGTTCTATGTCAAGGGTTTCGAACAAATGGTTTTCACTATTATTTAAATAACTGGATATTGTTTTTAGTATCCATATTAAACTAATATTACCATCTATCAGAAAAATGAATCAACATAAATGTTTGCTTTGTCAATTGTAAGATGAGTGTGGAAAACTTTATCCAGTTAACCGAACTAATAACCGTCTACGCTTGAAGATATATACATGCAAACTAGTAAGTAAATAGTTACATATCCGGTGTCCTTTTTAGATTTGACCACCTATATTAATGAATACTAAAGTTGTATAGTAGCACAACTTAATTTGGTCATGTTATCTTTTGTCATAACTCAATTTGTCCATGTGTAATCTCTTGTAATAAGACATTGAAGTTAAACAAAGTTGTTACATCAAAATATAATGGTTACTGCATGTTGTATCCAGTTTTTTAAACTATAACTGGTTATATGTGGTAGCGAAACGGCGTCTGTGGAGAGTAGATTGGTTAGATTATGTGCAATCCGGATATAAAGCTTAGATTATTTAGATTATGTGCAATCCGGATATAAAGCTTACGTATCCGGATTTAATACCGATAGAAGATGACTAAAAATAAGAAAAATAATGTTATGTGGGCTTTGTACGAGTTAGTAGCAACAATTATGTCTTCAGATATTATAGAAACTACAAAATTACTACTATAAAAATGACTAAATAAGAGATTATTGTATGTAAAGCCATGATTTTTTTTTGTATAATTCGATGTTAAAGAGCTTCTATAATCTGATGCAAACTATGATATGATCATCACTCTTTTTTTTCCTCTATAATTGCTTCAGCTGCTACAAGAGTTACTGGGTTAGGTGGGATTAGCAAAGTCCTTCAAAAGATCATCCGCGTTTTCGATTTCAGCTTGGAGATGAAGAAGAGAAAGCGATCAGGAAAATCATTTGTTTGAGTTATCTTGGTCGTGCCAAGTCGACTCAATGAGTTGGGGTCGAATTCGGGAGAGTTGGGGTCGAATTCGGGAGAGTTGGCGTGTGGACTTGGTGGATGAAGGAAATTATGGTGAAGAATTGCCGATGTTCACATATCCCAAGTAGCGATCTCTTTCAAGTTACTGGTTGACGATAACTTTCCGAGTTTATGCCTTGCGGTGCCCATCAGCCCTAGTACTAGCTTTCCTACTTTATGATCCGGTTATTTGATTATGTATCCAGTGTAATTTTTAGTATACGGTTAAGACTCATGTGCCTTATTATGCAATCTCATATAAAATTAACTTTAAATGATTACAGATACAAAAATCATTTTCTGGCTATAACCGTCTTTAATCTCGATTATCTATTTAGTATCCAGTTAAATATGGAACCATTAATATTATGGTAGTTATTGTGAATCTAAGATATGTATGTGGCTCTTAAATTACAAAACCAACCCATTGTCGTTTAGCATAAAAAAAAAGATTTGGAGACAATTTGTGTGTATGAATTACTAAACATTAACATACAGAAAAAATTGACAGTTAACAAAAATATCTCAGTGAGATCAAAGCTAGCTTCTGTAATTTAAAAAAAAAAATCTGGATTAAATCAAAGTTAGCAAATTTACGGTTAACAAAAAGATTATCCTTTCGTTAGTCTTAGTTATCTTTTTTTCTCTTTGGATTAACGAGGAAACTCCTAATAATATTATGTATTAGCCACCGTCTACAATGATGGATCTAGAAACCACTGAATACACTGGATCTATAGGAGAGAGCCATGAGCAACGTGGCAGCTTGCTCTTCCTCGCCAAGCTTATTCGCTACTTCTCCAATCTCTTCCCCATCACAAAATCCACCATTCTATGTTCTGATCTCACACGTATTACAAAGACACTACACAAAACAATCACAAAAAAACATTATCAAATCATACCAAACAATTAAATTGGTTGTAATTGGGGCTTATCACTTTCCAGAAATTTAAATAAAAAGCATACGACTTTTCAGAAACCAACAAAAACCTTTCACAAATGAGAGATCTACAAAAAATGAATCAATAACATTAAAGGATTGGACCATTACCAGAGAGACTGAACTGCTAGAAAGACGTTTCACATCTATTTCCTTCCCATGTGAAGCTTTCCTTAAAGACATCATAATTGCAGACAATCAATATAAAGAATAAGAAACATCAAAACTAAGAATAGCCAATAGAGGGAACCATATTTTTTAGGTAAAAGAATATGAATTGTCTCAGGACAAATTGAATCGAGATTACTTTTCCGTATCAAGATCAATCTATTTCAAATCTCAGAAAAAGTGAAATCCAATTTTAATTTTTTCTGGGTTTTCATAATTTTAGTAAAATAATTTTTTTTAATCAGATCTAAGTATAAATCTGAGTTTTACCTGTATAACAAAAGGAAAGAGATCTTCTCCGCCGGCTAACACATCGGACAAAGCAGTTTTCCATTTACCTACTGGAGCTTCAGTTATCGTCTTTTAAAACAGAGTTGTTTCCAGATGGAAGAGAGGCTGATGAAAAAAAAATAGAAATCAGAAATGGTGATATGTTAGTTCCGACCCTATTTTTCTTAAAAAAAGATTTCTTGTAGTTTCAAAAACTTATCATTAATATAGAAAGCAGCTGGCATAGGCAGATAACAAACAGGTTGCATCGGTCATAGGTCTACGTCTCTAGTGTTTGATTAAATAGGGTCATTGTTGGTATTATTGAAAAATATACAGTAGCATGGCCATTTACCTAATTATGTTTCTATCTATGGTTATTCACTGCAAATTTCCTTTATAATATACGCCTTTCGGTTCTGTTTTGGTCAACGAAAGTGTTTTTTTTTAACCTAATATTTATATATCTATCACAACTGTAACCCTATTTTAGAATTATTTTATTAAATGATGTAAAAAGAATTGCTTTATAAGATATATTGTACTGGCTGAGCTAATAATGTGTGAGGGTGGTCATGTGACCATGTGAATTTTTATATAAAAACACTATACTTGCAGTTTGAGAAAAAAAAACTGAAAATATGTTACAAATTTACACATTGACCCCACTGAAATGAAACGAAACGAATTGTGCAAATCCTAACCCGGTAGCAAGATTGATCATCTATATATATGACAGCACAAATCTACTTGTAGAGAGAGACACACACATAAACTCGTAGTCAACACATCAAAAAGTTATGGCGCCACAACATATTTTACTAGTAACGTATCCTTTCCATGGTCACGTGAACCCATCTCTCCGTTTTGCTCGTCGGCTCACAAGAGCCACCGGAGCGCGTGTAACATTCGCAACGTCTCTCTCTCTCTTCCGTCTCTCTATGGTTTTGTAACATCCTGAATTGTGATATGTGGAAAGGCTTAAGAAAATTGATTTGGCTACCTATGTCACCAAAGTTGATTTACCTTTTCCGGAGCACATACAGAAAGAACTCCAGAATTAAGTGTGCTTGAACTGGAGTAGTGGAAGGATGGGTGACCTATCGGAAAGTGATTCGCGATAGCGTGCGAGTGAGGCCAAAGCACGGGAAAAGGTCGGGTGGTGATTGCAGGGTCAGTAAACAATGATTTCGAGCCTTTCGGAATTATTAACGACCGACCGTCGGATGGGATAGGGCCCACAGGCCGAGTGAGCGGGCGTGGGTGGTCCATTAGCCGTGGGCGGTCCATTAGCCGTGGGCGGTCCATTAGCCGTGGGCGGGTCGGGGCATTACAAGTGGTATCAGAGCAGGTTAGCCGTCTCGGTTCTGACCCGAGAGGCGTCTTGAGACCTATCGTGGGGTGCAACGAGGACGTTGCGTTCTTTGAGAGGGGGTGAATTGTAACATCCTGAGTTGTGATATGTGGAAAGGCTTAAGAGAATTGATTTGACTACCTATGTCACCAAAGTTGACTTACCTTTTTCGGAGCACATCCAGAAAGAACTCCAAAATTAAGCGTGCTTGAACTAGAGTAGTGGAAGGATGGGTGACCTATCGGGAAGTGATTCGCGATAGCGTGCGAATGAGGCCAAAGCACGGGAAAAGGTCGGGTGGTGATTGCAGGGTCAGTAAACAATGATTTCGAGCCTTTCGGAATTATTAACGACCGACCGTTGGATGGGATGGGCCCACGGGCCGAGTGAGCGGGCGTGGGTGGTCCATTAGCCGTGGGCGGATCGGGGCGTTACAGGTTTCCAACCAAAGCGACCTCAGCAACCTCTCTTTCCTTCCATTCTCCGATGGCTTTGATGATGGACGCATTTCCACCACCGAAGACCGTCTGAACCAGTCTGAGAATCTCAAGATCAACGGAGACAAAGCCCTGTCGGAGTTCATCGAAGCTAACAGGAACGGTGACTCTCCCGTGACTTGCTTGGTCTACTCGATTCTTCTCAACTGGGCTCCAAAAGTGGCGCGTAGGTCTCAACTCCCTTCGGCTCTTCTCTGGATCCAACCAGCTTTGGTTTTAAACGTCTATTACAATCACTTCAATGGAAACGAGTTCTTGAAACTTCCATCTCTCGCGGTCCGTGATCTCCCTTCTTTCCTCACGCCTATCAATACCAACAAAGACGCATACGCAGAGTGTCGAGGACTAATGGAGTCTCTCAAAGAAGAAACCAATCCGAAAATTCTCATCAACACGTTTGAATCGCTGGAGGAAGAGGCGTTAAAGGCGATCCCGAATATCCGAAGGGTTGTGGTTGGTCCTTTGCTTCCTGCGAAAATATCCGCAGGAAGTGAATCGGACAAAGGATTATCAAGAGATCAAAGTAGTTGGCTAGACTCAAAAACAGAGTCCTCTGTAATTTACGTTTCTTTTGGGACAATGGTTGAGTTGTCCAAGAAACAGATAGTGGAGCTAGCGAGAGCACTCATAGAAGCTGAAAGACCCTTTTGTGGGTTATAACTGATAAACCCAATAGAGAACCTGGAGCAGAAGAAGGAGAAGACGAGGTCGAAATTGAGAAGATGGCCGGTTTAAGACACAAGCTTGAAGAGGTTGGGATGATCGTGTCTTGGTGTAATCAAGTGGAGGTCTTGAGACACCGAACCGTAGGTTGTTTCGTGACTCATTGTGGGTGGGACTCGACGCTCGAGAGTCTGGTTCTTGGCGTTCCGGTGGTGGCGTCTCCCATGTGGTCGGATCAACCCACGAACGCCAAGTTTCTTGAGGGTTCTTGGAAGACAGGTGTTAAGAGTTAAAGAGAACAAGGAAGGTGTGGTGGAGACAGGAGAGATAAGGCGTTGTTTGGAAGAAGTGATGGGGGAGAAAGCTGTGGAGCTGAGGGAAAACGCAGAGAAATGGATGCGTTTAGCGGTTGAAGCGGGTAGAGAAGGAGGATCATCTGAGAAGAACATGAAGGCTTTTGTGGATGAGATTTGTGGAGACTTTGTTCAGTAGGTTGTTAAAGACAAAGATGACATCTCAAAGTCACTGAAAACTGTTGTTACTCTCTTTACTTTGTCACATGTTACCAATATAAGACTCACCTTCATCAAAAACATATTTCGTCAGTCTTTAATAGTTTAAGTTTTGGAAGAATTTTACATTTCAAATTAGCTAATAATCTAATTTCAATATAAAACTTATTAATAATCCATGTTATATGACTAATTGTATTATTTAGATCCGTGGATCTTTACTCCACATGTCAAAACTAACCGTTTAAACTATATGCACTATTTAGTTCTGTCTACTCAGATTACGCTTTTATTTATTTATTTTATCAGTCTGATTAATAAATAGTTAATAATATTTATGTTTTGAAAATATGAAAAAATTTATTAGTCGAATTGTGATTATATAAATAATTAATAATGTTTGTGTTTCATAAATATAAAATTATATATATATATATTAATTTATATGTTAAATCCTAAAATGTCATCTATTAAAAAAATATTTGGACTACTTATATAATATAAGATTAAATTTAGGCATAAAATCCAACAAAAATTCACATATATATAATTGTTTATCATTTATTAACCTGCCAAATGTCACAAAACCATTGCATGGGTTAGTGTCTTAATAACCGAAACATGGTAACAAATATTAATGTCTGTTTAAAGAAGATTCTTTTGGAGAGTTAAGGTCTCTGCTTCGAATCTCTTGTTCTGTCTTCCTCCTGACTCTACAGAAACTATAAATCATCACAAACCCATAAACAAGTTTAATCCTTTAGAGCTTAAAACCAGATTATTTTCTTCAAAATTCCCTTTCTTTATCTGTAACCTTTCAAACCATGTCGGAGATGGCGACTCCGGATCCGGAAGGAATCGACGGAGTCCGCATGACGTGGAACGTCTGGCCGCGCAACAAAGTCGAAGCGAGCAAGTGCGTTACCACTTCCCTCCTCATTACCACGCCGTCTCCGAGACCAATCTCCCTTGCGAGCTTTATCGTCAGTACACTACCGTTGAGTACAACGCTGTGCCGGGGCCTTCTGGTGGTGGGCCTGGGCCTTGGGCTCCGGTGTTTGTTTTTGTTTTGGACACGTGTATAATGTCTACTTAACATACAACCTAAGTCTTTTTAGTCAACAACATTTTTTTTGGTAAAATTTTTAGTCAACAACATTCTTTGTTGACAAATATTGTGATACGTGTAGGCTTTGATATGCTTACACAAAAGATTCTATGCAAAGAACTTGAAATGTGTTTATCAATTGATCTGAAGCCACATGCAGTAAACAACAGTATAGAGACTTTGGATATTCCAAGAGTTGGATACTTGGATGTATAATGTCTACTTAGCCAACAACATTATTTTGGTAAAATTCTTAGTCAACAACATTCTTAAGCATAATATTTCAGTAAAATAAAAGAAAAGGTGGTAGAAAATACTTTTATATACAGATTGACAAACTAAATATTCATTGTTCAACTAAGAAAAATGGGAGTCTCGAGAAAAATACAAAACTCTTAATATGAGTGGCGAGTGGACACAAGCACAATATTAGGGGTGGTCATTTTATCTGTTAAATTTGATTCGATTCGTTATTCGTTTTGATTCGATCCGAAAAATCCGAATATCCGTAAGTCTTCGAAGCAAAGCAAATATTAAAATTCAATATCCGTTAAAAACGAAGCAAATCACAAATATTAAAAAATTTAAAGGCGAATATCCGATCCGTTCCGGTTTTTATACAAATAAATGAATATCTACAATTAAGTATGTATAAATTTTTACTTCAACATATATTTGTGTTATTTATAAAAATATATAATATATTAAATTAAAGAAAGAATATAAAATCTTTCTAAAAACTATAATTTTCTAAAATTATGTGTGTTTATAAAAAAAGTTATTTTATTATAAAAAAGTATGGAACATATAATTCCACTAATTTTTACTTTGGTTTAATATTATGTAAGAATATAAAAAAAAACAAAAACATGTATAATTTTGTTAGATTTACGTGTATAAAATATGGTGTATGAGATATCCGTAAATATTCGCAAATATTTAAAAAAGTTCCGAATATCCGTAAAACCGAATAGCCGTATTTCTCCGAAGCAAAGCAAATCGGAAAATCAGATATTCGTAAGATACGAAGCAAATCGCAAATACAAAAAAATATGGTACTATCCGATCCGTGCCCACCCTACACAATATCATGTGTCCAAAATCTGCGTTACAAGTTAATAATTAACAAAACTGAAACAAAACAACCGTCCAGATCTTCCAAATTCAGAAACCGACAACTAAAACAAGGGCTGTAACTCATAAAATAATAAGAAATAAATGGAATTAAAATAAATGAAATGATATAAATAAATACAACAAAAACTGAAATGAAATCATTCATAACCAAATTTGTTATAGAATCATTTATCTTTGTATTTTATCTATTTTTTTCTTGGAATTGATAGAATGAATATTTCATTTTCATTCCATTCATGTTGAATATGAATTTTCTTGGAATTAATGGAATAAATCACCACACATCTTCCTTTCCAAAAGTCACCAATTCAATTGCAACTAACATAATTTTGGAGGAAAATAAAAGTAAACAGAGAAATATTTCAACAAACTGAAAAAGAAAGATGATACGACCACTATAACAAACAAAAAAACAATCCACATAGTCTTCCTATCTCTCTCTTTCCCCTCCATCTCTCTTTTTAGTCTCCAATAGTATCATTGTTTTTGTTTTCAACTTTCTTGATAGTCCAAAATTTCGGAGAGAAAACGTGATATTTTAGTACACATGTGATATTTTACTACAAGTATATGTATAGCTAATATAAAGTATTGCATGTGATTTTATCCTATGATTCTATATATTTTTCTTGGTGTTCTATCAGTCAACATCAAGTTGGATTCTCTATTGTTTGAAATCCTCTTGGGACTTGACGTTTCCTGTCACTTGATATGCATCTTTGTTCAGATGGAGCGTCCTGATCTGCTCTTATTTGTCATCGAGTATGTCTACAGTCCCTTGTTTAATCAGTAACAAAAACCTGACAGAAATGGGGTATGCGCAGATGTACGCTGTATCACTATACTATGCTTCAGTGTTGTTGTCAACAATAGATGAGTTTTTCTTTCTTGTTATTCAAAATAGGAATCTGTTGGTATCTGAAAGATGATTGCTAGATTAGTTCTTGGTTTGGTAATGAGATTGCTAGTTCTTAACATTTATAGTTAGTAACACTGCTACCATTTTTATTAGGATATGGAGACTTACATCGGCTAACGTTAAGGAGATGCTAGTTGTTATCTTTCTTCCAGTTTTCAGTCTTTTTGTGTGGACGTATCTGGGTTTTAGCATTGCAAATCTTTTCTCTAGAAGAACTAGGTCTGCAATAGTCATTGAGAAAGTGAATCAACTTAATGTGTATTTTAGAAGGACAAACGTTAGTGAAGAATTGTCTTGAGAGATCAGAGATTACATGGTAATCAAGTATAACGATGATTATGAAAACAAAGTCATTGAAGATATTCCAGCATTTATGAGAATCAAGGTAATATTTTTCTTTCTTACAACAAAATGTTGTCATTTCTGAAACAATTAAGTCCTAACAGGTTGATCGATTTTATATTTGCAGATTGCTGATGCTTTCAATGTAGGGATTATCAAATTACATATTATTATTTGCAGATTGCTGATTGATTTTATATTTGAGTTTTATCGAATTTTTAAATAATATTTTTTCGTAAAATTTAAAGCGGATTATATATTAGATCACCGAATTTACCGGTTCGATCAAGATCCGGCCGGGTTTCAAAACACTATTAATAACCAACATGATAAAATCAGAACCGGCCCGTGGGCCAAGCAAAAGAAGCGATGGCTTCCAGCCGACATATTTATAAAGAAAATCCGGCCACATTTTTCCAAAAAATTGCCTTAGTCCAGTAGTATAACATCAAGTGCAATGTGTAGGTAGAGGGTAAATCCCGGTTCATTTCTCCCCAAGCAGCCACTTTTTTTTGTTTTTGCTTCTAGCCTCCTAAACTCTAGGACGCGCTCTGGATAAAATGAGAAGTTTACCAAATTATTTCGGAAAAAAATTGAATCCACATGTTTTTGTTCTTTGGGATCAGCTCCACCAACGTTAATTCATGTAAACTATATGAGCTTTTTTAAATTCAGTTAACCTAAACAGTAATGTAAGATTGTAAGTTCTTTATCTCCTTGGCTATTTTGGCTTTGTTCTTTGTCTATCTTCTGGAACGTTTTTTTTTTTTTGCTCACTTTATATGTAATCGTATTACAATTATAGTTTGGATAAATTTGTGGAAACTGCTTTATTAGTAGGAGACAGGTAACATCAAATGCTTATAAATTAGAAAGCATTACTTAACCAGAATCATATAAAGAGGAAAGTAAAGAACATCTTATTAAAAAAAAAAGAACATCATATATATATATATATATATATTTTTTTTTTTTTTTTTGAACATCTTATATATACGAATTAGAAGAAACTGATAAACTCAAAGGCAAAAAGAGCAAATAGAAGAAGCGAAAGCTTCAGAGAGAGTGAAGAGGTGTGCCACGAGGCTGAAGTCTTTGGTGGTTCCCTCGGGTCTCCTCCGTCGCTCCGTTCAGGAAGATCCGTTTCTGCTCAAATGTCAATAAACTGGAATATATCAGTACCAAATGATGAGAAGATGCTTAGAGAAAAAATACTTTTTAAGTATTAAGAAAATGTGTGCTTTACCACCATCAGACATGCCATCAGGATCCATCGAACTTGTCGGAGAAGTGGCCGGAACGAAAGAAGCAGGGCCTGCGAGTAACGTATATTAATGAATAATATGAACTTTGTTAATACTCTGGTCATCAAAAGTATTTACTGAACATTTACGGGTCCTTCGGGATAACCCGGTCTAAGTACGTGATGTCAATAAACTCGATAATGTAACAAATTATGAGAATGGTTAGAAGTTACAATTTTGTTACTTTTTTTTTTAGAACAACAATTTTGTTACTTACCTTCAGGATATTGGGTTTTTGTAGGAGGAGAAGTGGTTGGACCGAGAGACGCAGGGCCTATAAGTCATAGACATTGAGCTTATATTTTAATATATGGAAAGTAATTCGTAAAGAGATTAAACAAACTCAGTAAAATTATCCGTGACAATTTACCTGGAGCATAACGAAGTGCTGAAGAAGCTGCGAGATTTCACAAATGTTTACGTTAACAAAAAAAATGAAAATAATATATATAAATATAAAACGCCGGAAACATAAAATAGTACTCTCTTTTTTTTGAGACACCTAGTAGACTCGATATTTCAAAAAGAAAAAACAAATTAGATACGTACCTTTGCACTGAACGGGGACACCACATGCACGAGGAAGAGAGATGGCTAGAGTTCGGTTAATAGGAAGATCGAGTGGCACGTTTGCGGTCACAATCAGACACAAACAGTCCATACCGGTTCCGGTTAACGTCTTAAGAGCCTCGCAACAATCCGAAGTTGGAGAACTAGCACCTCCCGTTAGAAAACTCATGCACCCTGTAACGCTAGAGAGCATGGTTTGCGAACATGGAGTTTTGACTTGAGCAAGACTCAATATTGGAGAATTCGAGAGCAAAGAGAAGATTAGAGCTGAGACTAGGAAACATTTCATATCCATTTTGTTGTGTGTAGTGGTTTGGCAAGCTGAATCTTTTTTTCTCTATTCAAGACCAAATGGTCATATGACGTTTTATGATTCCTTGTGCGAATGACATATAAGAAGGCTAGAGGAGGCTAATAAGGTAATTCATGGAAGTTGGTTTTGATTTGACTTTTGAAGCTCAACTACCTTAACTAACTTTTAACACTGAAAAGCTAGTTTTTTAGCCTTTAGGTTTGGTTCTGTAAACCAAAGTCCATCTATGATAAATGTTTACACGCGTCCTAAGAAAATGTGTGCTATGTCTCATTAGAAAAAATATAGAGATTATGATGATTTGGTTAGATATATTAATTATTTAGCCAATAACACCAAGGTTTCTTGTAGCCAAGCGTCTTACCATTTTGGACTTGAGTTCGTTAGTTAACACGCGTTAGTTAACACGTTCATTCATTGATGATTTCTGGTTATGGTCGAAGTAGAAGTTCATTCCATGAATAAAATTCATACTCCAATATTACTAGTTGTTCCAAATGTAGAAAGAGCTTGTGAAGTGTTTTGAATTAGTTGTAAGGAAACATTAATCAACGTTTGACGTTCTGTCTAAAACTTTTAATCATCGTTCACTTTGAAGACTCGCACAATATAGTTATAGTTCATTTACGTACGAAGGGTATGTTAGTCATTTACGTGAAACAAAACCGCAAAATCAGAAGACCTTTGGGGATTTAGACCAACATTACCGCGGGTCCTTGGACCGCGTCCTACGATTTTTGGGCTGAAAATAAATCGAAAATAGGCGAGAAAATGAAGGACCGGCCTTAACTAAGAACTTTTGTTTTTGGTCCTTGCGTGACACCTGTCAGGTTGTGAGCACGGGTTGAACTCGTGTAGGGCAAAACTTGACTTTCGGTCTTCATTTCATCTTCTTCCTTTCCCAATTCACTCTCGACGGTGAAGCTTTTGAAGAAAGGTGTTCCGACGATTTCTCGCCGCAAATGAAATCCTCTTGGTTAGATCGAAAGACGAGACCGATCCATTGTCTCGAGACTCGAAATCCTTGGAATCAAAGACGATATTCGATCAAAAACGGTATGTGTTCCTCTTCTTTCGATATCCGTTGGATGTGAGTAGTTGAGATGAAAAATTGCTAGATTTGCCGTTGAGATGAAATGATTGGTAGATTAAATTGAGTGTGTTTGGTGTTTGATTATCGTTGAGATCGAATCTGGGTTTCGTTTGATCAAACCGTTTTTGAAGAAATGTTTGGTGTTTGATTTTTGTTGCTAATCTTTAATCTACCTCATCGATTAATCTTTGATCTGTATACTGAAATGCTTTCGTTGTTCTAGAAAATCGTATTTCTTCTTTCGTGTGATTGTTTAGTTGAACGAAACTTGCTAATGCTGTTGTTCTGTGTATATATGGTAAGTAGTAATGATATTGCCTGTTCTTCTTCCTTGTCATTGTTTTATCAAGAAACTTGATAGCTTGTGTGTTGAAGTATTAGCAATATTGCATGATTTTCTGTTTTTTTATAAAAAAAATGTTTGTAATATTCTATCAAATGAATAAAATGTTTGTCTATTTCATATTTTTTACAATTTAAAATGTTATAGGTTTTATCCTAAACACATTAATTCTATGTTGCTATGTACTAAAATAAATAATTTATGTAGCTAAGGACAAATTAAAGTCCCACCAATAATCACCACATTTAACAAAGTTCCATAACAATGTCCTAACCATAACAATATTAATAAAAAATTATAAGGACTCAACTTCAATTCCTTGCAATAATGTTGTTCTTAACATTTAAATTTCGAACGGAAGACAAATAAAAACAAAATCTGGGGCAAATTAATAAACAAAGAAAGTTACATAAACAGTCACCCAACAAAAATCAGATTAAGCCACCATGAAAGGAAAGAGTAAGTCTCACCATCGTCGGAGAAATCAATGACGTCATCAAGCACCACCAGGACGACTACAACCACTGTCTCTACGGAAGATTCATCAGAGAGTAGACACAGTAACTGCTACTTCCCAGACTGTCGTAAAGACGCGAATTGCAGAGTGGCCTAATTAGAAGACACAGTAACTGCTACAAATCTCAATGCTTTGTTTCTTTAGTATCTGTTTGTGTAAATCTGTGGCTTGATTGAGTTCACTTCATTTCATTGGTCTTGTTTGGTTGTTCTCACATGTTTTTTGATGTCTTTCTTGAAGTGGTCAGAAGGGAGATTCGGTTACTCTATACGCGAGGCCAACACTTCGTGGTGGAAAGTAAATGGACCACATCGGTTCTGCAACTAGATCCCAACACATGGGTTCTTGAGTATAGCTTAAGCTCGGTGATGGAGAGTTCGGGTTTTTTGTCACTAGCAACTGGTCTCCTGGCGCACATGATGTTCCAAGCAGTAAAGAATGTAAATCGGGAGCTTTTGTGGATGTTTTCAGCCTCACGGAATCTGTATAGTGGAGTGGTATCAGAGTGTACACAATGACACCAACTTAGAAGCTTATGAGGAAAAAAATGTATTCGTATAGTCATGAACATAAGTGCTTGTGACTGTTACTGTGTAGCTCTTTCATATTTGAAAGATATCATTTTCTTGGTTAATCCATCACTTTTACCATTTAAAATGTAAATAAACTGACAAAAGGTGTTTTAGTATGTTCATGTATCAAGTGAGAAAAAAGCTTAAAAGAATCACTAATGTCAAAAAAGAAATTAAAGGAAACAATGACATTTATGTGAGTTTTTAAAGAGACCTCTACTCTTTTCTTCACTGGATGTGTTTGTGTGTAAAGCTCCAATGGAGCAAGATGAGAGCTTTTAATGGAGATTTAAGAAACAAGAGAGAGAGAGTAATAGAAGAATAATATATTTCTTTAATCTTTTGTGAACCACATACAATGGTATTTATAGAAACATAAGAGAGAAGAGAGATAGTAAGGTATGCTGGATAATAGGGTGTTCTAAAGGCTTCATCAGATTTGAATCCAGATCTAAATCTGTGTTCACACCTTAAAGTCAACACTCTGCAACAGCTCTTTTTCCGTCACTATAACTCACCGTCTCATGAAATTGCTCAGCCGTCTCATGTAACTCAGCCGCCTCATGTCATAACTCAGCTCTCTTATGTTATAACACAGCCGGCATAACTCAGCCACTTTGTGTCAATCTTATTCAAGTCTTCATGTCAATAGCTTGCTCTGGATTTGCTTGATCTCTCATCAACTCCAGCTTTATTTATGACATTCCAACACTCCCCCTCAAGCTTAACTCTAGGAGATCCTGATTTAAGCTTGGAACCTTGAAGAACTTCCTCATTAAAAACCTTACAAGGAAAACCCTTTGGGACAAAACCTTGTAAGGGAAAAAGAATAGAGCCTCCAAGGCCTAGGGATTGGCCAGTGAGCCTTTGTGCCTTACCAGCAATGTAAGGGACACAAAGGCCCTGGATCATGGCCCTCATGTGATGCAAGGTCGATCACCTCTTCCCTTGCTCATCACCAACATATCTTGTACTCTTCTTCAGGCAGATCTTGGTCTCTCCTCCCTTTCTCACAATCTTCCTGTTGTGATCAAGTGCTCGGACTCTCTGATCTTCCTTGGTAGATATAAGCTGAGTCTTGGCTGCTTCTTCTTCATGAGTAATCTCTTTGTTACTGAAACCACATAACAGAATGTTTCAGTCTGTAGTACCAAGACTGCTCTTCCTTGAGGCCGCCCTGGAAATTGCTTGTACATCCTTCACTTGCTTCATAACCTGGTATGCTCCTCTTCTTGAATAACCACCAAGTACTCTCAGATCATGTAAGCTTCAACAATTTATAACTTTATCATTTTTAGCTGAAATAAAAACAAATTTCTCATTTTTAGTTAAAATAAACAATTGGAGTCTAACCAGCTGCTTCATAGGGGTTGGTGAGTCCAGCACATTGTTACATTGCAATCGGGCACTAATTACTTATCTAGACGGTTTAAAAATGATTTTAAGCCGGACTGGGTCTTATGATACAATGGAGTGTTATGGTTAGTCTTGATGTCCACACTCGACAACTTTCACAACTTCAAGAATCATGTGAAATCTTGATATGTCTCCCACTAATGGAGCTTTTTTGTCGACAAGTTTTACATGTCCCTACAATAACAACAACCCTAAGTGATAGAGATTGAAAGAGAGATAGATACCCCCAGCCCAAGGAAAACAACCACACATTTCTCATTTGATGAGATTCCTCTTGTGATAAATCCAATAAAACTATATGAATTCAAAATAATACAAAAATAGAAATTGATCCCGAAGTACATTCCAAGGAAAATGACAACTTGTGGGCTAAATAATGTTGTACACTCTATCTGACACCTTGACAGCACTTATTATTTATACACCAAACAATGATAAGGTCATAAAGGCCCCTAGTATTAAAATAATATTTATAACTTCCCATACTATTGTCGAACTAGTATATGCAAGTATCAATATTTGTTTGTATGAATAAATATTTCATGGGTAATGTTGTGTGACTTGTCACCCGCCCAGATCCCACTTTTGACAGGGGCTATCATCCATATAGATTGATAAAATCTAAGTATCACTGTTGGTTAAAGAAACTTTCTATGTATAAATTTCTCAAGTAAATATTCAATGATATTAATTGGATTTTTGCAGGAAAAAAGTTTTCTAGCTACACGAAGTTTACGGTAATATGGTGGAAACCATCCAATGTATGAAAATGTGTCAATAACTATACGAAGTTTATGTGAATACATGTCACATGTACGAAGTAAATGATAATATGGTGGCAACATCACAATCGGGTTTATTTGATCTTAAGTTAAGTTAATGGGGTTAATCCGTAATTTATGAAACTTAATAAACTTAATTGATTTTATTAATAAACTTAATAATTATTAAACTTAATAAAATTCAAAAATTATTAAACTTAATAAACTGAATAAACATACTAATTTTTAAACTTAATTACTTATTAAACATTTATTAAACCTATTAAACTTAATAAATTTAATTGATTTTATTAATAAAATTAATAATTATTAAACGATGACAAAAAAATTATTTAAACTTTATAAAATTAATAATTTATTAAACTTAATAAACTTAAGTATTAAAATTAATAAATATATTAAATTTAATAAATTTATTAAATTTAATAAATTTATTAAACTTAATAAATTTATTAAATTATTATGTTTATTAAGTTTAGGATCAAGTTTATAAAGTTTAATAAATTATTCATTTTATTAAATTTAATAATAGTTAAATGTATCAATAAAATCAATTAATTCAATAACTTTATTAAGGTTTAAAAAAATTATTTTGTTTATTAAGTTTATTAAGTTAAATAAATAATTTTATTATTTTGTTTATTTTGTTTAATAATTTTATTAAGTTTATTAAGTTTAGGATTACGTTTATAAATTTTAATAAATTATTCACTTTATTAAGTTTATTAATAAATCAATTAAGTTTATTAAGTTTCATAAATTACAGATTAACCCCATTAACTTAACTTAAGATCAATTAAACCCGATTGTGATGTTGCCACCATATTATCATTTACTTCGTACATGTGGCATGTATTAACATAAACTTCGTGTAGTTATTGACACATTTTTATACATTAGATGGTTTCCACCATATTACCGTAAACTTCGTGTAGCTAGGAAACTTTTTTCCATTTTTGTAAGGTAGTAATATCAGTTCTCAAATTTTTATCGGCTCTTCATTGAAAGAGACGAGTGTTGGTGACACCTGACAAATAGGCATGCAGGTTCGGTTAGACCATCCACATCAATGAACCCCATGCTGGGATTTATAAAAACAAATTATTTATTTATTTATTTATTTATTTTTTCTGTTTTATTTATTTATTTTTTTTTAAAAAAAAGCGAACCAATTGTGGGCCGCCACGTGGCATGGGGCCCACGAAATAGTGCAGATACCGGTTCACCGCAGTGATACTGAGCAAGCCAGGTTCATAACTTTTGTTATATTATATTAATTTTTTTTTTCGAAAACCGTGTGAACCTCACCCTAAATCCTCTAATGCAGTTGCTCTTAGTACAGGTTATTCGGTTTGATATTAAGTTAGTTCGGTTCTTGAAAATTTATCGAATTAAAGTGAATTTTTGTTGGAGGATTTGGTTCTATTGAAAAAAAAATCTGAAGTAACCAATTACCAACCCAAACTGACAACACTTTTTATTAAAAAACAACCAAATCGAAATAAATTTCAAACTCAAATGAATCCGAAAACAAATTTTAGTTCAGTTCAAAAAAAAAATTCACTGGCCTAGTGACAAGCATTTAATTGGAGGAAAACTTTATTGGACTACAATTTGATTCTTAATTATATTCGAAACAGTTCAGTAGGTTTTCTATGTAACATAAAAAGAAAAGAAAAAAACTAATTTTTTTAATTTGTTTTTAAAATATACTTGTGGAACGATTTTTGTCAAAGAGCACATTCATCTGAAAATTAATTGGACATCATATCATCTGGTGATGTGTTGCTAAGGAGTACGTAAAACAAGATTTAACAGTTCAAAAGAGTACTTTGAAAGTGAAGGAAAAAAACAAAGCTTAGTTAAGATGAGAAAGAAAATCTGAAGTGAAGTGAGTCAGTCTACTTTGCACAAACATAGATCTCTTGTCTTTGAGTCATGAGATGACCACACTTTAGGTAATCCAAGAAATTGCCCCCTCGTGATGTGTTTGCAAGGACAGTGATTCTTCTTCTTTTACAATTTTTACTGGGTATACTATTTTCTTGAGTTCTCAATATGAAATGAAGTAATTGCATCCACGAATTTTGTTTTTACCAAATAAGTGGAAATGCAAAAAGATAATAAGATGTTAACACTGTTTTGGATTCTAGTTATTGAAGTATGTATACATGTATATATCTGTACTTTTCCACATTATTACATTCATTATGTACTTTCAAGTATGTATGTAGAAGAAGAGAAAATTGTATACAAAAATGAACTATATTGATTTTTTATATAATCTAAAGTAATGTACTAGTATAAAATCTGGAATCATTATTACTATTATATATTCTGTCATCTTCTTGAATCTTTATCATTATATAGCATATAGATAACGAAAACATATAAATATCTCCCTCTGTATATAAATTAATTTCCATCTTCAAATATAAACAAACAAATAGCTTTGTGGTCCTTTAGTTTTACAAGTAGGCTTCCTCAAGCTGTGCGTACCATTTTTTTTTTTGATCAAAGCTGTGCGTACCATTCAGATTCACTATCTCAACATAAACTATAGACGAAAAGAAAATAAAATTTTTATTAAATTACGATATTGTATGTAGAATTGAAATTTCTGTTTTACTTTCTAGATTTTTTGTAGTGTTACCATTGATAATTTTATTTTATTGAGACTTAACATAAATCATAAATAGATATTCTTTAACAACAACATAATTTGGATTTTTGTTAAATATATTAAACTAACTATAACAAACCAAAATTGGCAAATATAATATAAGCGTTCAAATGAGCTTTATTTACTCTATATATGCATTGTGTAATGATTCATAATGTTATGTAAGTTTGTACTTCATCTAAACTAGGCATAACCTTTTTTTCTTATAACCATGGAGACCCGGCGATTGAGATTAACCGACTAATCCCACAAGACCCGCAACAGCCATTTATTCTTACTATTTAAGGCAGCCCGGGTAATCAGTGGATCGAGCCAGGATTTCATCATATTGAGTTTCTATTTTCCTTAAGTGTCACTGGAGTACCGTTACTGATTTTTTTTTATTTTCTTCAAACGCTGCTGGACTACCGCCACTAGTTAAACTAGGCATAACGTAATAAAGGATAATAACTAGGCATAACATAATAAAGGTCAATATAATTTTGTTTTAGCCTCTGGAGCAAGGCACGATGCATGGAGTAAACAAGTATGAAAACAAATGAGTAGGCATAACATAATAAAGGTTAATATAATTTTGTTTTAGCCTTTACAGCAAGGCACGATGCATGGAGTAAACAAGTATGAAAACAAATGAGTACATGGTGGTACATCATATATAAAGACATTCGTGGCCACCTAGCTAATCCACTTGCTCACTACATTTTCTCGTTGTCTCTCTCTCTGCAAAAAAAAAAAAAACACAATGCCAAGAATCATGTGGAAAAGCTTCCATCATTGCTTCCCATCAAATCTCACTAATCCCTCCTCTTCTCCCTCCGACGCCGCCGCCTCCGACGATGATCCCAACCGTCCATCCATTCTTCTCATCAACAACTTCAACCTCCTCTACAACGACTCCTCCGCCGCTGACCGCCCAATATCCAAGCGTCTCATCGACGCCGCACCTTCCTCCACCACGACATTCACTGCCTCGACCTCCACCGCCGCTGATTCTTCCTCCTCTTCCACCTCCTTGGATGAATCTGATAATTACGGTTTTGCCCCTGAACACTCTCCCCCTCCTGACTTAACCTCCGTCCTCGCCTCCCGTCGCTTCTTCTTCTCTTCCCCTGGACGTTCTAACTCGATAACCGACTCATCACCGGATCTTCGTACCCGGTTTAGCTGCGAACCTGCCACTGTCACCACGAGTACTACTTCTACTAGGCTTCTCACCGGAGGAACGGCCGTGAAACAATACGTGCAATCTCCTGACCCTTACAAAGACTTCCGGCGATCGATGCAGGAGATGCTTGACGCCGTTACAGACGCAGGAGATGTCCGCCGTTACGAGTTCTTGCACGAGCTGCTAATCAGTTACCTCTCATTGAATGCAGCAGATACACATAAGTTCATTATCAGAGCTTTCGCCGACATTCTCGTCTCTCTCTTATCGGACGGTCACCGGACAAGTTGACGTGGGATGTTTTCATGTTAGTAAAAACTACTCATGTTATGTTTTTTTTTTTGGGATTAACGCTTTAGGACAAAAAATACGATAATGTAATTATTGTGTAATGATACGAGAAAATCGAGAGGGGCGTGGGGTTTTGTCTCGATCGCATGCAGTTAGGTTGTTTTTTTTTTACTATTTTAAATAAAAGATGAATCATGGATACATGTATGGTAAAATTTGATTGGGAAATTGTAAATTTATTTATCTGAAAATTGATATTTCTTTTATAGTTTTGAAGTGATAAATTTTTCGTCAGATTTAGTGCCATGACAAACAAAGAAAGCTATGTCGACTGACAATTGGTACTATTTTTTCTTTCGTAACGTATCAATTATATATAGAATCTTAAAAATAGATTGACTTCCTTATGTTTTTGGTGCTGTTCTCACTTACGTTCACGTCGAAACAAGAAACTAAAATGAACATATGATAAGTTTTACATAGAGTTATTTTATTTTATTCATGATTTTTTAAGGTTGGATTAAGAAAATCATCAATTTTATCAATACGCTGGTTATATAGTGACTCCAAAGTAAACACAAGTCTTAAGGCATCGACAAACTCTTGTCACATCACATAAAGGCGTGGATTTTGTTGTATGATAGATATTATCAAAACTTTTTTCTTGGTCAAAAGATATTATCAGAACTGATTTAGTGAAATAGAGTAGCTTAATACTGTTCATATAAATGTAAAGTTGAATGGAGTAAATAATAGAGGTTATACATTGACAAAACGGTATGTATATCCGTGAATTAGAGCATTAATCATAAACATTTAAGAATATCTTAGCCACATCCAATTTATTGTTCAATCTGTTAAGAAAAAAGAAAAACCATGAAGCACATCAAAACAATGCTTAATTAGGAATGCTGATACGAATCTATATTATTATTTATAAAGTGATTTGGCTTATGTGTCAGCTTCTCCATAGTTTTAGGATTTTTTACTTATTTATCATTGATGATTATTGTTTATTTGACATATTTTCCAAAATTTTAGGTAATTTTCTTATTTGTTATGTTTTTAATAATTTTAGTTTTGATTATTTATTTATTATTTGAGAAGTGAATTTACTGATTTGTCATACTCCCCTTAATTTTAGGTTTAGTCATATTTATACTCAGTTATTAATCTTATTAAATATTTTTAGTGATTTAGTTGATAATTTATTATTATCTTAATAATAATTAAAAAATTTGAATGATAATATCATATTTAAAATATTTACTTTAGTAATATTAAAATATTATATTTATGTTTATATCATATTTCATTAATATTAAACCAATTATATATATATATGTATATATATCACATATTATATAATTACCATAAGGGGTCGGAAGTTGACCCCTTATGTATATATATCACATATTATATAATTACCCATAAATTTAATATTTAATTAATTATTAAATGTCATGCTCCCCATAGGTATCGTCATATTTTATGATCAAAATCTTAATAAATAATTTCAGTGATATGGCTGATAATTTATCATTATCTTGAGAATAATTAATTTTTTAATGATAATATCATAGTTAAAATATTTATTTTAGTAATATTAAAATATTATATATTTCTTTTTATACTATATTTGATTTAGTAATTTTAAACCGATTCTATTTTAAAATGTATTTCTCATAATATATAATTATCCATAAATTTAAAACAAATTTCATTAATTTTATAATCATCATTATCTAAAAAAAGTCTATATTATTTTATCCAAAAATATTTTATATCATAATATTTTAAAAATAAATTTAAATCTATGTATATAGTTTTACGTGTATAGTAATGTTTTTATTTTAAGTAATAAAAAGATATTTTATCAAAATAATATTGTATATAACATTTAATATTTAATTAATTAATAAATATTTTAAAAACACAAAATAATTTATTATAATAATTTTTAAATTGATAATATATCTATTAATAATTTGTTTAAAAAAATATTAAGTCTGCAAGTGCGGGCAAAACTCCTAGTAACATATTAATCACTGGTATTCAATTTAGATAAATATTGAGATCTGTTGTTTGTGATTCTTCCCATGCATGAGATATTACACATAACACGAGGGGAGACTAGAACAAAATAGGAGAATCCTAAGAGACGGATGTTGGCTGAAGCCTTATAGCTAGGTCCATGCATATTCAGCTGATCATATTACTGGTATATTGTTCAATTAACCAACCCAGATTATTAAATATAAATTATAAGTCTATAGAAAAGCATAAGATTATATATAGTTCGATCTGTGTAAGACTTTAAAAGCACACTTACATTATCTTTTAAGCAAGCATACGGTTTTTGGCGCAGGTATTAAGCAAATTTCTTGTCCTCTACAATGTAAGTTGGTATAAATTAGTGCCAACTTTTAGGACGCTTGTCTCCAACTCTCCCTGGCCATGTATATATATATATGTTTGTGCGACGTATGTGTGCTGCTCACATGTGCTTGAGAGATAAATAAGTCTAGAGATTTAGAAGAGTCGTGTTTTAATTATAATATGATATGTATATACTATACATATTGCCTTTAATTATGCTGTTAGGTGGTTCGAGTATTAAAATTATCCATCTGACTAGTTAAACTAATACATATTGTTGACTGAAACATGTGATATAGTGTGATATAGTCATATAGCATATGCTGCGAAGGCGAAAAATAATAAAGAGTTTTTCCTTCAACCTTCTCAATCAATGCTTTTTGGCAGTCGTTTTACAATTGTAGCTGTGTCTCCAGTCAAGTTCAACATCTAGCTCATTCGGCTACCCTTATTTTTTTTAGTAAAAAAAAACTGAATCCAATTCGCGAAGTAATTAAATCCGATTGATGATCTAAAAAATTGGTAATATATATTATTATATTCAAGCTATTACAATTATATGTTTTTCTAAAGTTTGGCATCTTTTTTTTTTTTTTTTGATCAAAAAAGTTTGGCATCTAAATGCGACTTATTTGGATTGATATAATTTTATGCCTAACTAACTTATAATTACTAAATAAATAGTATAAGTTCATAGTTACATAATAGTGGCTTAGAAAATTAATATTTCCGCAATGTGTTAACACCACAAGCTGGAATAGCTCAGTTGGTTAGAGCGTGTGGCTGTTAACCACAAGGTCGGAGGTTCGACCCCTCCTTCTAGCGTAGTTTTATTTTTTTTATCTTCGTGAATGAATCAATTTATATCCATACCACTGAAAGCTCTGTCCTTTAACTGTTTGAAAATTTCAATTAAACAGATAAATAGCATAAAGAGAGATCTTCTCATGGCTATGTACAAGCCTAGAAGGCCAATTATCTTTCTTTTCTCGACGTGGATTCTTGTTTTTGAACTGTGTTTGTGCTTCGTTCGTCGCCACATTTGAGTTTTCTGGATTATATGCAGAGGAGAAGGATGATGCAGAGAGAGAATGACTTGTTAATGCCTTCAAGTCTTTGTTTGATTCCGTTGCCTTTTCGATAGTTGTTGAATGAAGCTGAATGATATTATTGTAGTTCGTATTTATCAAAATGCACCATATAGTAACTACAGTGTATTTCTATGTTACAAGACTCTTCTTGACTTGCCTCGGAAAGAGGCAACCGATTGTTGAAATTTTGAAATATTCATGGGCCAACGGAATTTACAAATGAAGCCCAACATTGATTATTTCTATTGTGAAAATAAGCTACATGCTTTATGCTTATGCATTTTAACAGAATTAAAATGTCCATGGCCAACGCAATAATATTATATTTCTCATTTTTACATAATCATTTTTTTTCATTTTATTGTTTTTATACCTGCTATGTTCTTGACATTATATGCATGCTATGTTCGTATCACATTAACAAATCGATCCCAATATTACCTTCTTAAATATAATGTCAAGAAGGTAACTATTGTGATCTTTTGAAAAAATAAAAATAAATAAACGTTTTGTTATCTTTTTTCGGCATATCCTTCCAAGCTGATCTGTTAGCTAAGTCAGCTTTGTCTGCTTTCATTGTAGTTGCAAACTCCTAATCTTTTGAATCAAAAGAACCGTTTGACCAAAAAATAAATTCATAATCAAATTATGCAAAAATGTTCAACTGTATGATAAGTATGTGACTGAATTTGTGTTGATAAATATGAGGCTGAACCAGTGATAAGTTATCACATGTGTATTGGCAATAAGAGGAGGTATAACACTTAATTCATCACTATGATATTGTTTGATCAGTTAGATTAGGATATGGAAAATGTGAAATGTGAAATGATGAGAAAAAAATCGAATGGTTATCAAATGCCACTAACTCAATGAAAGTATCATTGCTCGATTTCAAAATTTGAAATTAGAGATTAGAACCCAACAGAAAGGAGAACGATGAAATCGAGTTTGTAGGAAGTTTGGTAACATATGAAAGAAATGTTTAGTGAGAATGAGAAGAAGTAAGTAAGAGTCTTGAGGGGTCACGTGAGTTGTTGTTGACATAATGCGTCAGACCAACTTAATTATAATATTTCCAAAAGTGGCTAAGTCAATTATTACTGTAATAATAATGTCACCACTGTTCAAAATCTATAATTAATTCACATTTGAATAGGTTAATAGATTGTAATTCAGAACTAGTCGTACATAGTTGATTGTTTGTACTTTTACCAGAGGGGAAATTGAAATTTTCAATTTTAGAGGAGAACGGCCTCGTTTTTCCCTATTTATTGAATAGTCATAATTTAAATAATTAAATTTCAAAAAAAAACTATCAAAATAACATTAGAAAAATTGTCATGTGATTTTTTAGTTATGTAATCATTGAGTGAACCGATATATCTCAACATACATTGTTCGATTACTGATGAAATCGGGATTAAAGAAAACAGTTCATGATTAAAAAGGTTGGTCAACTATATATGCATGCAGATTTATTTGAATTAAAGGTTATTTACAATCGTCATTAAAGGATAACCACACTTAATAATACTACTTAAATGCAATAAGTGTGTTATAAATGAACAGACAAACATAATCATGTGACTTTTCATGCAATTAATAATGGAAAGTTTGAAATTAACTCAAAGTCGTCGCATTGTATATTAATGAATAACTTCCTCCTCCCATGCAGATTATTTTTTATAATCCTCTCTTCCAACATATGGGTAAATACAAACAGAAGAGACATAAAAGTAAAAGGATCACTCATGATATAATTAAATATGTAATTTATTTATTTAAGTAAGTATGCTTTTATTTTCAACAAACATACATTTTGACATCCCATTCAATTATTTGTTCACGGGCTTCCTTTTCTTTTCCTCCAGCTTTTCATCTGTGTACATGCCTCTGTTTTTCTTATAAATTTCCAGGATGAAGTTATTAGTTTTGATCAAAAGTAAGACTTCTATTTATTTTATTTTCTGTTAACAAAAGATGCATGGGACATCTGTTTTTGAAAGATAATATTTGATTAGGAAAATATTTAGTTTATAAAAAAAAATATTCATCTATTATCTGAAAGAGAAAAAAAAACGTTTTTGAAAATGTTGCGGATGTAAACAATTTGACATTTTGCTATTCGGGTGTGACACGATTTTGTTGAATTGGATGATCTCTATCATTAGGATATTTATATACTTAATTTATAATTTTACATCATTTTATATCATGATTCTTTCTCTCTTTTTCTGTATATTCCTTATGATTCGATTGGTTTTGTGAAAAAGCACTTAATAGTATATAGTGGACTGACTATCATACTAAATAATCTGGGTTTAAAGTGGCTTTTTACTAATGTCAGGGACAACCAGATCATTTGTTGCTAAATTACTATGTAAATTGTTTGAGCCAATTTAAGCAAAAAAAAAAATTTGTTTGAGCCAAAATCCAAATTCATACTTACTAAATAGTAGAAACTTTGTTGCCAACATAAATCAAACTCAAAACAGACTGTTTACGCCATGTCCAAGTTAGTACTTACCATTAAGCTATCTCTATTCGGTTGATTCTTTCATATTTGATTAGAGAAGTTTGAAATGGTATGGATAAGGACGATCAAATGAACCAAAGATTATGTATATGAATTTTTATGGCCAATATGAAAAAATACAAGAGAAAACAGAAGGCGACTATATTCTCCTTGAAGGTACACCTTTGCTGATACGAATATTTGATTTGGTGCTGTTGGCTGTCAAAGACATAGACTTTTAAACTGTCGTTTCCACTCCCTACTGATGAACCTTTGTATTCTTATCAAATATCACCAAACTTTAATTTTATAACTTGGACCGTTGTGAGTTGTACGATATTTTAATTATTAACTATGTGTACAGATTGTCCATGCCGTGCTATCACAATTTCACAAGATAGTTCATTGGTCTCAATGTTCAATGATCTCTCTTATTCTCATTTTATAAGAGTCTCTTATTCCAATTTTATAAGAAAACCACCAGAATTCAGACTATATTTGGTAGAGAAAACAGTAGATAAATAAAATCAAACTACAATCTATACAATATGAAGTTCCAAAAAAAAACTATACATCATCAACGCAAAGTTATAACGAGATCAAATAAACTCGAACGTTATATTATAGCTATACAAGTTGGAATCTAGAATTTAAGCTTGTATATTAAAACAGAATTTACAAATTCATGTTAGTATGATTCTTTGTCAAGGATAGAGTGAAAGTGGAATTTTTAGATTCGCTTCATACAAAACAATAAAGAATTGTATCTCATTAATTCATTTCAGACCAAAAATCAATAGATTAATATTGTACTAACTTTATTAATACGTTTGAAATATTATAACCGGTATTAATTAACTTCAATTGGTCCGATGTTTGCTTTTTTGTTTTTTTTTTGGTCGTTGTTTGTTGTTGTTTCTTTAAGAGTGACAAAGTGATGGCATTTAATTTTTCTGAGACTACTTAATAAACAAGAATTAAAAGTCAAGTGTAATGTTTAATATGCGTAATTAGTACGCCGGGGACAAAAGTGCTGTGAATTTAAATCCGATTCATAGCACGAGAGACACCAGCTGCCCAGTCAACCTATCTATTGACCCTTTCTTGTTTCCTCTTTTTAATTAGTTCATATGTGTATATATTCATTCACATGTATTACGTATATCATCAGTGTGTATATCAAGACTATGTGAATAAATATTTGTAAATTTATTCCCGTTCTTTAGCTCTTACTATCTTCATACATACGATGTAATAATACTTTAATAAGAAATAGCTTGTGTCTGAAGCAAAGTAACATGTTGATTTAAGATACGATGTTATCATTTCGCACCCAATGAAATAAACAATTGTAATGTTATGTTTATATGTCCATGAGAAACAAGTTGGACTAGTTCCGTTTGATATAAATATATCTTGTTTAAAACCTCAACAATAATACGTTAGTTCTAGACTTGTAGTATATAATATATACGTGAAAAAGGAAGAATATGTTTGTTGTAGTAGACGTCAACAAAAAGAAGAATATGTTTGTTGTGCTAACAACAAGATTCATCCATTTCAAAGGGAAAAAAGAGAGATTGATGTGATCAATATTATTGCTTTTAGAAACTACTACTATTGAAAGTTCAACGATTTTTAAAAGTAAAGTCGAATCCTTGTAAAAATGCCTGTTCCAACGGGCAAGCAGCTGTTATAAACTCTTCACGTCGTTTTGACCTCCTATTCACCTTCTATCCTTAAAAAAATAATTCTATTTTCTTACTCCCTTCCTATGATCATATCATGTAAATTTTATATGACTCTCTGTTTTCAAAAAAAAAAGGGCTCTCAGTAATATCATGTTAAGTGTATCCACTTTTCTTTTTGCTTGTTAACAAAAACAAAATTTGATGTAAATAAAAAATCTGCTAATTAAATTAATATATCAATAAAATATTCAAGACATGACCATGACATTGTGCTAGAGTAGTTTTAACGGCGTCAGCTGCCGTTAACCTCAATCACCAAAATATATACAACAAGGGAATCTCTTTCTCTCTCACACCATTCTATCACTTCCATATTTTCAAAATCTCTTTTTCCCACACACATTCTCTCTCTCTCTCTGGCTTGAAGAACAAGCTTGGCATAGTTGTTGCAACGGGCTAATTTATCAATCTCTTTCACAAATAAAGAAGGAAGAAGATATCTCTTGGGTTGATATCTCGAAGTAATGGGGAAGAAAGAGCAGAACGATCATTCAACAGTAGACAGCGACGACAAAGTTGAAGCTGTTCTTCAACTTCTTCGGAAACATTCCCCTCTCACTCTTAAACAGGTTTGTTTACTAATTCGTTAGTCCACTTATCTCTTCACTAATCTAGGTACAAGTTTTTCTTCTATTGTTTATGTGTTGAGCCTTTTGTTATTGTGGGGTTGATAATATTGCAGGAGAAGTTCTGTAACAGAGCTTGTGTCAGTAGATTCTTGAGAACAAAAGGAGACAATGTGAAGAGAGCAGCTAAACAGTTAAGGTCTTGCCTTTCATGGAGATCTTCTGTTGGCATCGGTATATTCTCTCTCTCTCTCTCTCTCTCTCTCTCAACTATTCATATATGTATGCAAGTATTATTACAGTTCTTATATATATATTCATATATATTTGATTTTTTTTTCTATTCACGATGTTCTTCTACGTATGTTAATATACCTAAATACGTATACATGTTTATTCGTGTACTAACACGCGTACGTTACATTTTCAGAGGTCAAAAGCTTTATTTAATAAACGGTCACATTTTTAAAAACTATCAAAAGTGAGGATAAAAACATAAAGCTTAAAGTAAGCATGGTGTAGTGTATAGATGATATATTGGTTTTAGTGGTTATAGTTTTTGATATTTGTATTTCTTTTGTGTAATTAGAACAGACGTTTCGTTGCTTTTTCTCGGGTTTTGATGTGTCCCATGTTTGAACATCGAGCGTTAAAGTGAATATCCACTCATTATGACACCCACTTATTTTAACCTCTTCTGTTTATTTTCAAGATTCTGTTTTACCTTTTTCTTTTAAAGTTTATAATATAATCTATCAATATGCTATTACAGAGAGCTTGATCGCCGACGAGTTCACGGCGGAGCTAGCTGAAGGTCTCGCCTATGTCGCCGGTCTTGACGACGAGTGTAGACCCGTTTTGGTAACTTAATGTTTCTCTTAGTCAAAAAAAATTAATGTTTCTCATTTTTTTTTAAATGATTTTGTTTGTTATCACCAAAAACCTAAATTAATACTTTGTGTCCTCTTAGGTTTTCCGCATCAAACAAGATTATCAGAAGTTACACACGCAGAAACAGTAAGTAAAGTTACCCATATACAAATTAAAACATCAAATATCAAATATAAGAAATTCTCAAAATTAATCTGTATTGCTTTATTTATTTTTTTAAATAGGTTGATTCGTTTGGTGGTCTTTACATTGGAGGTGGCAATCTCAACCATGTCCAGGAACGTCGAAGAATTTGTCATCCTTTTCGATGCTAGTAAGTTCGATCCTCTATCTTTCGTTATATAAATTCTATTTAGGAAAAACAAGGTTTCCAAATAAAGGGGGAAATTTTCAAAAAGTATAAGTAACTATTTTGGTTTTGTCTTTTTCCTCAATGGTAATATTGTCACGGTGATTGAATATGAAACACAAATGTCTATTTTTTAACCAAAAAAGGCTTTGTAAAAATTGGGGACCGGAACATGTCGGAACTCCGGCAGGAAAGTAGGAGAGACAACGATCTGAAAATGTCCGTAGTGTCCCTGTTTAGTCACGGCCACACGAATCACAGTGTCAATTATTGGGGTAGTATTGGCATTAAATTATGTCAAGCTTCTTCGGCATTTGCAGTACTTCTCAAACTCTGAAACCTGAATAGTACTCTTTAGCTTTTCATTAAATGTTCCTCTTCTGATCCTCTGCAACTCCTACAGTACACCATCCATTTTTTTTTTTAATTTAAGATTTTATCAGATATGGAACAAACAAACTTTCTACACTTGTGTTCATATTTTTAGCGGGAAAATGGCATATTCCCCTATAAACTCAGCTCTCTCTGTTTATTCATACACAAACTATCGAAGCATGCTTAAAACCACATGAACTATATAATTTTTTAAATTAAAACATAAACTTTTAAAATTTGGCCAATTCCCACGAAACCATAATAGATTTTGGTTTAGATATTGGTTATTGCTGATTTGGCAGCCACGTGGTAAACTGGTTTAATTAGGTATGATTTAAATTTATTGTGACAAAACGACGTCGTTTTAATAATTTGTTAAAAGAATAAATTAACGTCTAACGTGATCGAACCCCCGAAACAGACATTTATAAAATTATTACTCGACCAATGTGCCACTCGGTCCATTGATATTGATGTAACAACACAATATTATTATTCTAAAATTAACTTCTTCTCCTCCATAGACACCGGTGAGACAAAGTGTAAGAATTTTTTTTTTTTTTTTTTTTTGAGTGTGAGTGTAAGAACTTGATGAACTGTAATTTTTTTGGTCAAATGATGAACTGTAATATAATTCGCATTCTCTTAGGGAAACTTTAAACCGAAGGAATCGGTGAAGCCCGTATGAACCGTGACCCAGATGATCTTTTGTTCCTCTGTTAACCTCGCTTTGGCTTTGAATCAGTGAGGAGAAACAAAGTTGGTGACTTGAAGCTTTTTTTTTTGCTAAATTGACTTGAAGCTTTGCATCCAGAACCTTTGAAATACCAAGAGGCGGTAGAATTAAGGTTAATGAGAACACTGAGAGATTACTGAAATCTGAGAAAGTTAATTTTTAATTAATCTGGTTACAGTTTTGCATTTCAAAAACAACGACAGCGACATAAAGCAATCGAAGATTTTATGGTTGCACAAAGAGCAACCGGCGAAATCAGTTATGTTCCTCCTCTGTTTTGACTAGGGTTTAGAGTGGAAAAATATATATATATTATAATTATAAATATGTTGGGAAAATACCAAGCGGCCCAGTGGTTGATTTACGATTTTAAACAGATGAGGTGGGGAGTTCGACTATTTTAAAGTTCAAATTTTAGAAAAAAACAAGAAGTCAAAACGACGTCGTTTCAACCACCTCAGCAATAACCAATTTTAAATCATACTGATTTCAAACCAAATTAAACCAGTTTACAACGTGGCTGCCAACTCAGCAATAACCAATAACTAAACCAAAATCCATTAAGGTTTTGTGGGAATTGGCCACATTTTGAATGTTTATGTTTTAATTTTAAAAATGATATAGTTCATGTGGTTTTAAGCATGTTTCAATAATTCACGTATGAATAAACAGAGAGAGCTAAGTTTATAGGGGAATCTGCCATTTTCCCTATTTTTAGCTATCTTTTTAAGAAAACTTATTATTCAAAATGGTTAGCTAATATTTCTTCAACATTTTGAAATCGCAGGCTTATTCAAATCAGCATCAGCCTTCATGAACATACTTGTGACTACACTCAGAATAGTTGCAGAGTATTATCCTTGTCGTCTTCACAAAACATTCGTCATCGACCCTCCTTCTCTTTTCTCGTACCTTTGGAAGGTAATTAATTTGACATTTCAATTATTATCATATTCTAAATATAAATAGCAAACTTATTAGCTATACATCTAACGTGACAACATTTTTTGAAAATTTGAATTTTACTTAGCATTAGTCAAAAGTGTTAGTTCACCTATCTAAAAGTAACGTAAGTACGTAACATCAAGACTTTTAAAGTTGAAGTCAGTGTTACTGATCCTCTACGCTCACGTGTAGGGTGTTCGTGCATTCGTGGATCTGTCACCGACCACGACCATTGTATCGATGCTAGACTTCCAAGACTCGTACGACTACGACGACTTCTCTTCGTCCTACCCGTCACGTGTCTCCTCCCTCCGTTTCGACAAGTCACCAACGGACAAGATCAGCTCCACCGCATCCTCTAGGTTCGCCTTCACCGTGTCCCGCGACGGTCTCGACACGGTCAAACCGTGGTGCCTCACTCTCACCGACACCACGTCGTCCTCGTCCTCCAAACTCGGACACACGAGCGCGTACATCTCACCGCTGAACGCGCGTTCTTTCTCCTTCGCGTCACCCGCGGCCAGGCGCGAGCCCATCGATGGACCGAGGAGAAGCTTCTTCGCTTCCACGCCGATGCCAGCTAGGACGACGGACCGTCACTCTATCGGGACCCTCCGTGACCCGCGGATACCTACTCGCCCGTCTTTCTTCCAGTCTCCGGCGGTGTTTTTCCGGCGAGAGTCGCGTGTTAGTAAAACCACCGAGAAGCCGCGAGATTCGTTCGTTCCTTTTCTCAAGTTCTATCGTAGACCGTACGATGAGATGACTTACAGGTCAAAGATGCGGCCCCCACTCGGTGGTCTTGTCTCTATTGTTTCTAGCCAGATCAGACGCCGCCACGTGTCTTTGTCTCAGAGGTTCTAACTCGGGAAGCTCTATATCAACCAGTTTAAAGAAGTACGTAGTACGTAGTATATAACTTTTGTTACCATTTTGTGGCCATTTTTATTATAAAAGTTATCCATTATTGTTGTTTCTATCATATGTATGTTTATTAGTTCGTCAAGATGTATTTCTAATAATTTTGATCAATTGTTTATTTAGTCATCAACTTTTTTTCTATTGGTTTGATTTCTTCAGCTATCTAAATTGTTCTGATTATTTTTGAACTTTGAATGCGTTGTATAAGTTTTATGATTTGAATCTTAACACTTTAGTAGCTTTTTTCAATACATGATTATAGTTGATAATTACCATGGCCACATTTCGGGATAAGCATGCAAAAAAGTCTTCGTTTTGAAGAAAAGACAACGTGGTCGTGACGGAGAATGGCTCTTTTGGGGAAATTCAAATGAGAAAATGCGATGTTGCCGTTGTTTCTTTATTTGTTAGAGGAGATAAAAGTACCTACATGTGACCCCATTATTTACTAATCATAACATAAATAAAAAAAGCAAACCGTTGACAAATAATCTTTTAGTAGTAAAAAAACTGAAAAGAAAGTGTAAGCAGTTAAAGATTTTTCGTTTATTTTAGCTAAAAGACAAATAAAGAGACATTTGATGTTCTTAAATCTAATTGAAATCTGTATACACATAACCCTTCGAGTTTCTTTTACTTTGTTTCTTTGTCAAACCTACTTAGTTATTTATTCAGACTTAGTCCCAATGGAGGAGGACCTCGTAAAAAGCTGAGCTAAATATATAAACTTAACCCTTGCATTTTAACTAGGGCTGGGCACTAATACTTGTTACTCGGTCGATACTTGCTACTCGGCTCGTACTCGGCTCGAAAACGCAAGTACTTGAAGTTGTCAAGTCAAGTAGCAAGTCCGCAAATTTTACTACTTGCAAATACAAGTCAAGTATCAAGTAATACGATTTTTTCTAATACTCGACTTGTTACTTGTTTTACTACTTGTTATTGATTCTAAAAATATATATGCCCTATTAAATCATTTGTTTTATTTCTCACATTGTAATTAATTTTTATTTTTAGGTATTTTATTTTATAAGTACTTATTTTGAATGGATTATATATACACTAAAAATCAAATTACTTGAATGGATTGAATAAAATAACAAGTATATGGGAAAATAAAAGTATTTATTCCATGTTTAATTGCATTTATCATTTTTGGTACATTTAGTTTTAAAATTTTAAATCTAAATAAATAAGTATCAAGTATTAACAAGTACTTGCAAGTATTAAAAATATAGGCAAGTACTTGATTACTAAGTACTTGATCGGATCAAGTACAAGTACAAGCCGGAAATTCTAATACTCCCACAAGGCAAGTTAAGTACGAGTAAGGCAAAAAGACCAAGTACCCGGCTTGCGCCCAGGCCTAATTTTAACTTTGTTTATTATTCAAAATAATTTCAAATTTAACGCAAAAGGATTCAGATATGTAAATATAAGCCAAATATGTATGGGTTTGACGTTACTTTATTCAACTAGTTTCAATCTTTGTTAGAAATATGTGTAAACTGAGTAAGTGTGTAATGTTATAATTGATTGAAAAGGTCAAGGTGGACTTTCTTCTGTTTTGTAGTGGTTGTGTGTATATGCATGGTGCTGCATTATAATATAAAGTGTACTATTGTAAGCAAAATTATAGTATTAATCTAAGTAAGAAATACTTTAATATCTTCATAGAGAAATGCGTATTATGTCCTGGAGCAATTGTCTTCATTGCATCAAGGTTTATAGGAAATCACATTCGTGAAGCGATATGACGTAAACTGGGTTAAGCATTTTCTATTTGGAATTATGCATATGTATTCTAATCCAAGTATATACTTATTTTCCAGAAAGTTAAATTAAAATGGCCTTTACTTGCATAATTCTCGGGGTCATTTTCTTTTAGTTTAACTGTTGATATGTGTGTCTTCTTCGCATGGGGAAAATAATCTAAAGACAGATGAACAGTTTCTTTTTGTTACTCTTCTCGACTTTTATTCTTTGTCGATTTCTGCAGTAATGAGTTCTCATTTGTCCCTTTCGTTTGTTACTTTATGTAGTAATTTCCTAAAATTGATTTCTTCTTTTAAACGAAACTTATATCCTTGAAGGTCATTGATTTCGCTTGCGGACAAACTCATTAATTTTGTTAGTTTTTTTTTTGTTAATACCATTACACACCATAACATTGGTTAGGTGTTGATTACTTTTCAGTAACTTTTGTCTGCGAGATAAAGTGAGAATACTCCTTATCCGGAATTAACTAGAAACTTGATTACTTGAAATCCAAGTAAATATTGGGAGAACATCATATGGCGACTTTAACCAAACCCTAAGTTTCTTCTTGATTTAACATATATGCAATTTAATCTTTATAGTTTTTAGTTGATCAATTTATTCCTGAACAACAAAATAAATCTTAAATTGAAGAAACTACGAACATAATTAAATCATTTTCCATGGTAACCAAAATTCATGATAAAAATAGTTGAAAGCAATCGCAATATATTTAAAATAGTCAACCATCAACAAACAAACAGTTAACTTTCTTTAAACTCTCAATTTTTCTTCTTATATGTCTTCGTTTAAGAACACATTTTTTTTTCTTTGGTTCTAAGATGCAAAGCAGCACAAGCTTATATGGTTTCTATGGAAAAAAAACAAAAGTTAGAAATTAAAAATAAATTTCTTGGACTAATTAGATTTCTTTAGGACTGGCGACGACTTCTTCTTGGTCAAGGCATCTAATTCTTTCTCTTGTTGCTTCTTGAGGTATCTCTGCGCAGTTGCAGTCACAATCTGGCCGAAGAAATTCAAAAGCATCAGCCACACGACTCCATTCCACACAGATGCAAAAGAAAGATCCCATTTCTTCACCTGAGAACCAACACAACAATCATCCAAAAACACCATTAAACAATGCAAAACGTTAATTGCCTTAAGTCAAGAGGAAACAAGAATCTGTTACATTGATATCAGAAGTTACTGGAGGTGAAGCAACCAAGTACTTCTCTTTCATTAAGCGGAGTTTGGCTGCGAGCGCAGGCAACGCAGAAGCAAAACCAGGCACAAAGCTTAATATATATATCAGCTCGTTCTCTATCCAGTCAAGAAGCTGATTGTTACAGACACATATGATGAAGACCGTCTGCAAAAAACGGCAAGAGTATGAAGATCAACCCTGAAGGAGGGTGCCACAAAACATAAGTACTATGGAAATGCTCAGAAACCTGTATATGCGTTTTGATGATTGCCTTTCCAATCAAGGTTGCAAGGAAAAACTCCCAAAATGGTTTCTCGAATTGTCCACACATGATTCCAGCAAGGTCGAATAATGGATTAGGGACCTGAGTGTAAGTCATATTGCAACAAATGAATCATAAGTTTTGTGGAATCATAAGAAGCATTGAATAGTTCAGAAGGCGCATCAGCAACATACCGAAGCAAGAACCAGAATAGTGAAGAAGTTGAGGTATTGTGAGTGTGACAATAACCAGCCTTTGATCCCATTTACACGTCTACCAATGAATCCAGTACCGTCACCACCACATGTTTCCAGCTCTTCCATTTTCCCACCGGAAAGACTTGCTGCAAAGGAGCCAGAGTACTAGCAATCATCAACATCCAAGAAGCTTCATAAACAAACATCCAAGTAAGTTTTAGAAGTTTTTTTTTTCACCTGCCCTTGAGATAAAGTAAGGAGGGAGTTCTCCTAACGCTGTTCCTAGACCCCAAAGGATGGCTTCTATCTGAACCTGAGGCAGTATGCTGCTAAGCGGAACTCCTGAAGAAAAAACCGGTGGGCCAAACTCATGGCAAGGTTTATCAAGCCACGAAGGGCTTCTCTTCAGCTGGATTGTGTCGTATATTGCGGTTTTTAAATCAACACGCCCGCACGTCATTGCTTTTATGGTGAACAATGCAATGTGAGGACCCAAATAAAGAACAAACGTATGCAAACCAGATCCTGAAAATCATCAAAAAGTATGTTAGTATCCATCAAAACATCTCGGCATGTGAATAAAAACAGCATTCTGTTCAGCGTTTCTCTCTTGAGAGAAGATGGACACAAACAAGAAATAAAGAAACTGATACAGAATGTGTTAAAACATATTCTTACCAAGACCAATTGAGGATGCAACACCCAAGAAAATCCACCATAGCCCAAATCTTACGTACTCAGAGAGTTCTTCAAGGTGCTGCACGTGGTAGAAAATAAGGAGATATTACCGTTTGTTACATCTAAATAATGTAAATTCATTAAAAAGAAGCTAATGAGCTAACAGCTAAGATCACTCATGAGTTTAGATATGTTGTTGCTCCAAATTTCAATAGCAGTAATAGTATCTAATAACAAAAAAAAATAGCAGTAGAGTTAACTAACTCCAATGCAGAGTTCTATTTCCTTTTCCAATCACTCCCTTACCAAAAGCAACACACAGAAAAGCAAGAGTCTCAATCTTATTTACCTTGACATGTGGGCCATCTAGGGTCACAAGCAGAGCTGAAACTGCCGCAAAAAAGATAGTAAAGAGCATAAACAAGCCACCGTTTGCAAGAAGGTAGGAGGCAGATCTTCTAAGATAAAGAAAAACAGCAGCCACAAATAATCTAAAGGTCTTGAATGGCTGCGAGGTCAATGTCAGTTTCTCTAGATCCTGTTGATGCTTTTCTCTCAAACCTGCCAAACAAAAGACACTATAACTTATTAGTCATCAAGTAAACGAGCTACATCGTTTAGACAAAACACTCAAAGCTAACGAGCTACATCGTTTAGACAAAACACTCAAAGCTCATGAATCAATCAAAACACCAATGGATCTCTGTCTATTCATATCAATGGGATAATCATCTAAGAGTGCGCACACACACAAATGCAGATAGCATATCGATAGGATCCAACGTAGCAATTAAAATCCTATAAAGTTTCAAACTTTAGTCAATTAAAAGAGCTATTAGACACAAACAATCAAACTCATGAATCAAATTAAAAATCCATGATCTCTCTGTCTGATTACATCAATCGGATTCAATGTAGCGATTTTAACCCTAAAGGTTCGAACTTTACGAAGGAGGACGAAGAAGGGCACCTGAGATTGCAGGATTTGTAGAAGAAGAAGCACGTTTTCCTGAACCCATCTTGCAATTTAGTCGACTTCTACTGAAATTGTGACGATTGGTGAGGAGATTGAACACTGGGTCTCTCGGAATTGAATCGAATTGAATGTTCGATCTCGATGTGAGAGATACTACTACTACGTCTTTTTATTCGATTCTTCGTTCTTTCTCCTGTGTTTACGGGTGTGCGACCAACATCAGGTTCCACTTTTGTTGGGGCGTCTTTAGTTTTTTCAATTTAAAATAATTTTAACGGGCCGATGGGAATATAATGGGCTTCATTTAAGGCCATTTAGATTTTACAAGAGCTTCTTTTTCTCTAGAGTCAACACTTTGTTTTTGTTCTTCCTTCTGCGAATGTAATAACGTGTTTTTGTCTTTAAACCCATTTGTCTGTAGCCACCAGCTTCAGAGTTTCTCTTCCAAATCCTTTGAAAAAGGATTCGTAGTGCTCTTTGTTTCATTCTAAGAGAGGTGGGCATGGAGGTTGAATTCAAAGCATTGCTCGATGATCTCGATGTTCTCGAGAAGTCTCTCTCTGATCCAGCTCCGATCCACAAGGTGTTTTGAGTTTTTGCTTCAGATCTTATTTATTCCAATCCTGTTTGCTCTTGTTATGATTTGTGTTTTTTAATTCGAAAGAACTGAACTTTCACATGCAATGGTATTGATCTGCCTCTGGATTCTCCTAATTGCATTCATCTTTATGGCAAATGTCAAAGCTTTTTTTTTTTTGTTTTTGTTTGCTGCTGCATTGCTTAAATGTCAAAGTTTTTTTTTTTTTTTTTTTTTTTTGCTGCATTGCTTAAATGTCAATGCTTGTTGTTGTTGCATTACTTTATGTTTTGGATATAGTTTTTTGAGATGAATATTTTTTTTTCGGATGTGCAGCTGCGATCACATGTTGAGAATCTAGCGGCTCTGTCTAAGTGTAACCCTCAACGGCGTTCCAAAGTCAAGGTCTCTGCTTTTTTTATATTAATAACTTCCTCTAGTTTAAGTTGACTATATAACATATAATCAGTGCAGAACGTTCTGATGTCAAAGGGGACGGTCTATTGCAGGAGTTAAGTTCGGAAGTGGTAGATAGTAATCCTTACAGTAGGCTTATGGCACTTCAGCGGATGGGTATTGTGGAGAACTATGAAAGAATCAGAGAGTTTTCAGTCGCCATTGTTGTATGTATCCTTCTATATCCCTTTCTCTTTGTTTTCCATGTTGTTCTCTCCATAGCTAATACAATTCTTATGTAGCTATAGTTATTTGAAATACTTTACTTTGACAGGGGATTGGTGGTGTTGGAAGTGTTGCTGCTGAAATGCTGACTAGATGTGGTATAGGTCGTCTTTTGTTGTATGACTATGACACTGTCGAGCTTGCTAACATGAACCGACTCTTTTTCCGACCTGATCAGGTTCTCACTTTTTCATTTTAGTTTGCAATCTCTTTTTTTTTTTTTTTTTTTTTCATTCAGTTAGTTTTGTCTGTCTGCTGCGGTTTAACTATGGTTCTGATTTCTGAGGGATGGTGAATGTAGGTTGGGATGACAAAGACTGATGCTGCTGTTCAGACCCTTGCTGAAATTAACCCTGATGTAGTACTTGAGGTTGGTTTTATACTTGATGCCTTAGTCCATGGGGATTGAATACTTGTTTATATTATTGTATTTGCTTTTAAATGAAAAGTATATGGATGTTTTCAATAGGTGTGTTCGATTTGAACACTTTACTTATTAAGTAGGAGGTCTTTGATGTATGACGTTTGTTTCTTTTGGCTCTTTCTGGATAGTTTATTTATTTCTGTTCTTTTCTGCTGAGAACTATTACCGAAGTCATAGTTCATGCCATCTCTCTTTTCTATTTTCCTAGAGTTTCACAATGAACATAACAACAGTGCAAGGCTTTGAGACCTTCACGTCGAGTTTGAAGAACAAGTCTTTTTGTCCTACCAAGGAGGGAAGTGGTGTGGATCTTGTTTTGAGCTGTGTCGATAATTATGAAGCAAGGATGGCTGTCAACCAGGTACCTCTGTTTTTTTCTTTCAAATTTTCCACATAGTTTTTACTTCTCCATCAAGCATTTTGATCTTACGTTGTACATGATTCATTTAGCTACAAAATTTGATCATGCTTGTTAGTGGAAAAGCTATACAAATGTTCTAAAACAGCTTCTGATTTGAGTTTATCCTTTGATGTATTGTATAGGCATGCAATGAGTTAAGTCAGACTTGGATGGAGTCAGGTAAATAGTATGTAAAGCTCTTAATTGCATGTTTCATTGGAAACAACCTATGAGCTTGCGTGTCTCCGTGGCTCTTGTGCACAAGTGGATATGAGCTAACATATACGATATTTTGAGCAGGTGTTTCTGAAGATGCCGTTTCAGGTCACATACAGCTTCTGGTTCCCGGAGAAACTGCTTGTTTTGCTTGTGCACCTCCATTGGTATGTTATTTCTTTGCTTACATCACTCGTAGCTTACCACATTCAGCCTAAATGCTTGAGGAATCTTATAAGTAGAACATTGGTAGGGTGTTTTTAATTCTACAGTTGCATCTCCTCTAAATAATTTATTTATTTTTGTGGTAGGTCGTGGCATCTGGAATTGATGAACGTACACTTAAGCGAGAAGGTGTCTGTGCTGCATCTCTGCCTACTACTATGGTAATTTTCTACCACCTTAGAGTGCGGTTAAATAAAAATTTGATATCTTTCACTACTTATCATGTAGCAGCCAACGCTTTTGTTTATTTAAGCTCTGTATATGTTTTAAGACTTGCTTAATTTTCAATTCAGGGTGTTGTTGCGGGGCTTTTGGTTCAAAACTCTCTCAAGTTCTTACTAAACTTTGGTGAAGTTTCTCCCTACTTGGTAAAATGTCTTGCCTTTCTTCAGCTCTCCTCACATTCACATTAATGAATCATTTGAAGTTTAATCGTTTTTTGCTTCTGCTACTTGACGCCTTCAGGGTTACAATTCACTGAAGGATTTTTTCCCAACCATGCAAATGAGACCAAACCCACAGTGCTCGAATGCAGCTTGTATGGAACGGCAGGTAACTTGAGTAAAATCTCTCAGCTCGTCTTTGTTTCCATGTTCTAAGGTTAAAAAAAATGTGCAAATCTCAAAATGCAGAAAGAATACATGCTTGCAAAACCAGCAAGGGACGCTGCTGCCAAAGCTAAGATGGAAGCCGATGCGTTAACAGCTATTGATGATGGCCCACTCCATGATGATAATGAGTGGAACATAAGGTAAACAACTCAGTAAAGAAATTTAGTTAAACCACATATTTGCAACAAGAGATCTGATGTCTCATGTCTTTTTATAAGTGTGGTTGACGATGAGAATGAGAAGGATACCGTAAAAGCTTCTTCAAGTTCAGGTAATTTTTCAACGTGGGACTCTCTGTACCTTTTATAAGAAAGTGTATCACAGTTCTCTAAATCGATTTTGTGGTGTATATATAGATACTTTGCCAGAAGGGCTTACTAGGGAGCTTCCGGTCGCAGATGAGTATGAGAAGGCAATAGCTATAGGGTCTGGAGAGGCAGAGGAGGAAGAGGACGACCTTGAAGAACTGAAGAAACAGCTCGAAGCTCTTAATGCTGCTTGAAGGTATTTATGGGAGAGACAGACTATAGTTGTTTTTACTTGAAAGAGGCGACAAATGCAATTGTGTAAAAGCAAAAAAAAAAAAAAAAAAAGAGTATTTGGGGTTTGATATAAACTTGGATCTCACAGGGCATATAAACTATAAACTTTTTGGATGATGATTTCTCCCTTTTATTATTGGCTACCAAAGGTGGAAATTATACAACTTTTGCAGATTTTGCATGGGTTTTCTATTAGATGGACAGTGTCTGCTATGTTATCCTGTAAGAGAGGAAGAGAAAGAAGTGGTCTTACTTGGCAAACATGAAAGGAATGATAAAAACAAAAGCCATAGGCTCAGAAACAATCAAACAAACCAACAAACACTCACCACAAGAATTTTTTCATACACAAAAACAATGATACCAAAAATTTCAATACTTTTTACCAAGAATGATACCTATAATGACAGACACAAGAGCCACCCCGAGGACAATCTTCAATGTCATGAGATGAGATGTTTCAGCTTTCTGTGTAGTAACGTTTCCTGAAGAAGACGAATGTGAAGGAGAAGATAAATCAACATCTCGAGACTTAACTTCTACTTCTTCTTCTCCAATAGTCTCAGTTTCCTGCAAAGTTTGCTTACTAGATTAACAAAGTATTGTATACCAAAGAAACAGCTATGTTAAATGGTTTGTATATAATATGACATTACCTTAAATATTTCAAGATCTTTCAACAACAGTGATTCGAGATGAAGAATCATACTATTCTTAGCTTCAAGCTCTTTTTGCGTCTTCTTTAGAGTAGCTTCCTCAGCTTCTAAAGCAGAGAGCATTGCCTGAAAACCACTGGTCTCTGAGCCATGATTAGCTAGCTCCAGGTTCAGCTTTAAATTCACCTCAGCTAAAGATCCATTTTCTTTCTCAAGCTCTTTGATTGTATCTTCAAAAGTCTTGAGTTTCAGTAGAGCCTTTTCAAGCTCCATCTTTCTAGTATCAGCAACTTCAGATAGTTCTAGAACTTTCTTTTTATGTTCCTCAGTTAGGTGTTCATGGGATTGTAACTTTGCAACCAAGTCTTTAGCTTCTATGTCTCTCTGATTAAACCTTTCCTTCTCAGAACACAGAAGGCCTTCGAGTTCTTGAATCTTGATCTTGAGTTGATTGTTTGTATCTGATAGTAACTCATTCTCCAAGGATGACTGATCAAGATCGTGTTTTAGAGAAAACGAGTGAGCAGATGCTTCAGCCAGCTTGTCTTCATATAATCTTATTCTCTCCTTCAGATGTTTCGATTTCTCGGTCAATGACTTGGCCTCTGTGTCTATGACATTGAGGTCCTTCATCGCCTTCTGAATGCTAAGATCTGAGTGTTTGTGCAAATCTTTAATCTCTGTGCTTCTTTTGTTAGCTTCATCTATTTCTCTTGCTTGCTTCTCAAGTCTCTCTTCAGCTGACTTTAGTTTCTCCTCTGCTTTCACCAGTTCAGACTGTGATGTTTGAAACAAACCTTCAAGCTCTGAGATTCTTGCTGATGATTGGTTTAGAGAAGACTCCAGTTTAGTTACCTTTTCTTGGTACTCCTGCATCTGTCTAGCGGAATCTTTATCCTCCTCTTCAGACACTATCAAAGCAGACTTTAGTTGAGATACTTTCTCCTCCAGAGACGTCAGTTTCTGTTCAGTATCAGAGCTGTTGGACAAAGCTTGGGACAGAAGAGCATCTGTTTTGGAGAACTTTTCATCTGAAATCTTCAGTTTCATTTCAAGTTCATTGCAGGTCTCTTTTGTTTTAGCTGCTTCACCGGTGATCTCTGCTACATATGTTTCAAGAACTTCTTTCTCTTTCAGCACTTTGGTCAACTTCTCATTCTCAGTTCTGATGATTCCTTCTTGGTCTTTAGATAAGACATCAAGCAGTTCCTTCTCTTTGAGTTCTTCCCTTAGCTTTAGATTATTGCTTTCTTGTTCAGAGACTTTTCCCCGAAGATCATGAAGTTCTTGATTTAACTCGAGCTCCAACGCTTTCACATTTTCTTGCGTTTCACGTTGTTCTCTTTGTGAACTGCTTGAGCTTCTTTCAGTAAGAACTTGCTTCTCTGCTTTCTCACCATCCTTAGTGTCATTCCTTTCTTTGTCAACTTTTATGAACCCCCCATCAAATGTGGTATCCTCCTCTTCTTTCTTCATAACTTTATCTTCCTTTCTCATTTCTCCCTTCACATCCTGTAATCAAACCATCACAATACTTAATCTCCTATGATAACTAGTAAAACGAAAACAAATCATGGATTAGATCCTACTTAAAAGGCATGTTTAGAACTAAAATATTTCTTTGTCATATCTTCAATCTTATCTAATGTCAATGATACAAAAAGACAACTTTCCTAGAGTGATAGTTAGGAGTTAACTTGAATATGAATCTTAGAGTTTCAAGAAAACTGTACAATAGAGGATAACATCTATGTCCAATGAAAAGAAAAAACATACATTAATTTTTTTTTTTGTTAAAGTTACGTTGTGAACAAACAGATCATTTTTCCTTTTCAAATAATTCCTTTTCCCAGTAATATCCGTCGGTCCAACCTGTAAACTTGGTCTCTAACCGCCGGGCTCTTCCCCCGACTGAGTCGGAGGGACCGTCGAAACCACCGCAGAGATGCCGGAAAACAACATAGGAGAGAAGGATGAAGACCCGATGATGAAGACTGTCAACTCTGAGCTACAACAGAGGAGGCTAACTCGGTAAACCGGCCCAGGAAAGCTCAAACCGCTGGGATTCCAGCAAAGAATCCACCATTTCACCTTTCTCTAAGTCTGACTGAGTGTTTGGGATTCCAAACTCCTAGACAGAGCTTAGTTTGTACTCAAGAACGAGACTCAAGAGAAGAAGATTCGAAACAAACAGCCGACTAAGCCGGACTCTAAGGCAAAGGAATCTCTTACAACTGAAACCACTCAAGAACATGGAGAACAGACGTTTGTCAGCTGCTGAAAAAGGAAAAGGAAGACTTGAAGAAACACAACCAGCACCACGAACTGCGAGAGTGAGAGTTCCACTTCCGGATAACTCTTATCTCCTTCAAAAACATGCGCTCACTATAATAGGAAGAGTAACAAATCCGTCGGTTCAAAAAGTATGGTCCCTCCTACCGTTCTTTACTGAGAAGTGGAGCACAGATACTCGCCCAGTGGGCTCTGATTTAGGCAGAGGAATGTTCCAGTTCCAGTTCCAAAACGAGGCAGACCTATTGGAGGTTCTGGAGAAAAGACCTTACCTCTTTGCCAAATGGATGGTGATAGTGCAAAGATGGGAACCGACTACTTCACCTGAATTCCCGTCTCTGATCCCCTTTTGGATTAAAGTTCAGGGGATTCCCTTACATCTCTGGACAGAGGAAACGATCCGAGCTATCGGCCAGGACATTGGAATCTTCGAAGAAGCTGATATCACTTCTCTGCAGGTCCGGATGAAAGTCCACGTTAATGGGCGTCTGCCATTAATCAAGACATCAGTTGTGGAATATCCAAATGGAGATGAGGTTACGGCCCACCTAGTCTACGAAAAGCTGGACAAGCACTGCAACTACTGTTGCAAACTGGATCATGAGCAACGAGACTGCTTGAAAGCAAAAGCAGATAAAAGAGAGGAACAAGCAAAACTTCTTGAACGACCAACGGAATGCTCGGAGCGAGTAAAATCACCTCGAAGAAGCGAGGATCCGGCGAGGTACCAATCAATTCAATCTAACTCAGCCTCGATGAGAGGATCAGAGAATGGGAATCCTTCTCTCCGTCCCTATAAGGAAGATCAGAGAGATCAGAGAGGTGTACAAGGCTATCAGAGGTCTTACTCGCGGACTCACCGAGAGCCTCATTACAGGAGAGCTGAGTACAGAAGACAGCAAGATTCTCGATACCACCCTTATCAGCAACAAGATCAGTCGGACCGATACAAGACAAGGAACCAGCATGATCCCTCCCCTTATCACAGAGAAGTACCTCATCGCCATCAGAGAGATGATGATTACACCAGGATCCCAACTAAGACAAGGGAAGAAAGCAACCAAAGAGAGGCAAGTCGAGGTACAGACCGACATGAAGAATCAAGTGGATCTAAAGCTGTGCCCTTAGGAGGAAGAGAGAGATCCCTCTCATCTCAAAACCCCCACCAGTAGGTACCGCAAGAGGCCTTGGACAAAGCCACCACAGAATTACGTGATGCCATGCTGCAGTACACAACCTGCGCAGACCCAACTGAAAGCGCGGCGCGTAGAGAACGACTCAGACAAGCAGAGGAACAGGGAGAGTTCGAAGAGACGGCTAGAAATATGGCTAAGGAAGCTTGTAGACAACAAGTTAAGGATACCCCGAGGCTCGAGGAAAGCCCAAAAAGAGTCCCAGCACTCCTCCGACTTGGACCTTCTCCAACACAAGATGAGCATCCTGAGGCGCAACCTGTACTTCGGCATAAGCCAGGGCGCCCCCCAGGGAAAAATAAAGTGGCTAACAGCCCACTGAAATTGATTACTTCGGGAGCACGCAAACGGAAAGTCCAACAAGCAAAACCTCTGCCCTGTCGCAGAAGAACCTCAACGAAACCTGGACCAGCAGCATCAAGTTCCAGAGACTCTCACCCTAAAACAGGAACCTCCCGAGGAGGAAACACCAGAAGATCATCTCCACAAAATTCGGATAACCAACCCCTATGTAACATGGTCCCAGCAATGACAAAGAAGAAGAAGAAGACGGATTTTCACAATTCGTCCACTCCGGTTCCTTAAAAGTGGCGAGCTGGAGCTGCCAAGGGTTGGGGAATCCCTTGACAGTTCAAAGACTCCGGGAGATTAAGCGAACTATTGACCCGGACATCTTCTTCATTATGGAATCAAAAAACCCCACCGAGGTTGTCCTGAAGAAATTTGAGACCCTCGGTTACGACTACTACGACCTTGTCCCACCGACTGGACATGGAGCAGGCGGACTCGCCTTATTCTGGAAACAAGAAGTGAAGCTGGAAGTTTTAGACGCCAATGCTAACCTTTTGGATACTGTTGTTGAATTTGAAGGAAAGAGCTTCTTTGCTTCCTTTGTGTACGGTGATTGTGACAGAAATAAAAGAAAACTGTTATGGAATCACTTAACTAATTTGGCTGATCTGAGAGACGCGTCTTGGTTCATCACGGGTGATTTCAATGATCTATTAAGCAATGAGGAAAAGACAGGCGGACCTGAAAGACCGGAGGGGTCTTTCTCTGATCTACGCACTTTCTTCGCTGAGGGAGATCTTTTTGATCTACAACATACAGGAGACCCTTTGTCATGGAGGGGACAACGTGGTGATCACCTGGTCAGGTGCCGACTGGACCGAGCTGCTGCTAACACTAGCTGGGCTATGCGTTTCCCGTCGGCGAGAAGCCACTATCTATCCTACGAAGGATCTGATCATAAACCTTTAATCTCCATCTTCGAATCGAATAAGCGCAAGAGACCAGGCTTATTCAGATATGATAGACGACTGAAGGATAATCCTGAAGCGACAGAAATAATTTGCTCATCATGGAAGTCAGAGGCAAATAGGTCAGTGGCGGAGAGGCTAGCAAGTGTCAGACGAGCCTTATCGCACTGGCACAAACACAAACAGCTAAACAGCCGGATCCTTATTGAAGGGAATAAGGAAGCCCTGGAAGCAGCACTGTCCAGCCCCGCAAATGACACAGGCCTGATTCAACAAATCACAGCAGAGTTGACTGCAGCCTATAAGGAGGAGGAAGCTTACTGGCGCCAACGAAGCAGGATCCTCTGGCTACGGCTAGGAGATAGAAATTCCGGTTACTTCCATGCCACTACCAAGAAGAGAAACAGTGCCAACAAGTTCTCGGTTTTAGAAAATGAGGAGGGTCAACCGGTCTACAAAGAAGATCAAATCGCCCGTGTCATCACCTCTTACTTTCATAATCTTTTCACGAGCACACCGGGAGAAAGAAGAGCAATAGTGGAGAGTGCGCTTCAACCCAGGGTTACCCAAGAGGATAATGACAGGATCTCCACAATCCCGGACGCTAACGAGATAAAGGATGCTACTTTCTCCATCCATGCGGATAAAGCACCGGGACCGGATGGCTTCTCTGCGGGCTTCTATCACTCCAATTGGGACTCCATTGGAGAAGAGATAGTGAAAGAGATACAAGGTTTCTTCCACACTGGGCGAATGCCTCCTGATATCAACCACACATTCGTTCGACTCATTCCAAAGATCAAAGCTCCGAGAACAGTGGCAGAGTATAGGCCGATTGCTCTTTGTAATGTTTATTATAAGATCATATCCAAGATTCTTACAAAACGGCTGCAACCGCTCCTACCTGAGATCATTGCTGAGAATCAATCGGCCTTCGTTCCCGGCAGAGCGATCTCGGACAATGTTTTGATCACTCATGAAGTCCTCCACTTTCTCAAAACCTCACAAGCGAAATCGCGATGCTCAATGGCGGTGAAGACGGATATGAGCAAAGCCTACGATAGGCTCGAATGGGAATTTATTCGCCTTGTCCTTGAGAGACTCGGGTTCCACCACACGGTCATCATGTGGATCATGGAATGTGTCTCGACTGTTACTTACGCCTTCCTCATCAACGGCTCGCCTAGAGGAAGAGTTAAACCGAGTAGAGGGATCCGTCAAGGAGACCCGCTGTCCCCGTATATCTTCATTCTTTGCGGGGAAGTACTCTCGGGTTTATGTAACAAGGCTCAAGATTCAGGCCAAATGGCTGGAATAAGAGTGGCGCAGGGAAGCCCCCGGGTTAACCATCTCCTCTTTGCGGATGACACTATGTTCTTCATCAAAGCCAACAAAGACGATGCCTCGACTCTCAAATCAATTCTGGCGCAATACGAGGCAGCATTGGGTCAAACTATAAATGCGGCCAAGTCCTCCATCACTTTCTCCCGGAAAGCTCCAGCATCTCTCAAATCAAGTATTAAAGACTGCCTTCAAATCCAAAAAGAAGGAGGAATTGGCAAATACCTTGGACTCCCCGAGCACTTTGGAAGACGGAAGAGGGACATGTTTTCTTCAATCGTGGAAAAAATAAAAGCCAAGGCCAGCAGCTGGTCAAACAGGCACCTCTCATCTGCGGGAAAAATGGTCATGCTGCAAAGTGTACTAACGCCAATCCCGTCTTATGCAATGACCTGTTTCCAGCTCCCGGTCTCACTCTGCAAACGTATCCAATCAGCAGTCACTAGATTCTGGTGGGACAGCAAGGATGGAAGCAGGAAAATGGCCTGGGTATCTTGGGCTAAGATGACGCAACCTAAAGGCTGCGGAGGACTCGGTTTCAGAGATTTCCAAAGCTACAACGAAGCCTTTCTGGCAAAGCTCGGCTGGCGGATTATTCACAACCCAACAAGCCTCATGAGCAGGGTGCTAACCGGAAAATATTGTGCGGACTCACCTTTCCTGCATACTAAACACAGGGCCGCAGAATCTCACGGATGGAGAAGTGTGCTGATCGGGAGAGATCTTATTACAAGGAATTCAGGATGGGCAGTGGGGAATGGAGCCTCTATCAACGCCTGGAATGACCCCTGGCTCAGCCTCTCAGAGCAGATTCGACCAATGGGGCCGGCGCCAGAAAACCTGAGCAATATCACTGTGGCTGATCTCCTTCTTCCCGATGGAACTGATTGGAACAGAGACGCAATTCAACTTCTCTTCCCTCAGGAAGAAGAAAGAATTCTTCTGATTAAGCCAAGCAAATTTGGAGTTGCAGATAAGCTAATCTGGCTAGGAAACGAGTCTGGGGAATACACCACCAAGTCTGGCTACCACATGGCGATACAGGACAGACTCCCGACGCCAAACCCACAGCAGGAACATTTCGACTGGTATGGAGGCATATGGAAGCTGAAGGTAGCGCCAAAAGTGAAAGTATTTCTGTGGAAAATTTTCCAAGGAGCACTACCAGTGGGTGAGAGCTTAGCCACCCGAAACATATCCACTGCTCTGGAGTGTAAGCGTTGCAACCAAACCGAATCTATCACTCATCTTTTTCTTCATTGCGACTTTGCAATTAAAGTCTGGAACCTCGCCCCGCTTGTTGATTGCATTGAGACTAGAGGAATGGTAGATTTGGATTATGTTTGGCCTACACTCTGTGGTCTGGCGTGTCTCCCACCTACGGGTTTAGCTACAAGCCCTCTGGCACCATGGATATTATGGTCCTTGTGGATAGCTAGAAATAAACTGATTTTCGACAACAAAAGCAGCTCACCGGAAGAGGTGGTCACTAGCGCCATTTCTACAGCCAGAGAATGGATAAACGAACAGGCGCGGGACTCCGCTACTCAGAGGCCGGTAAAGCTTCGGACACAAGCAAGACAACCAGATACAACAATCCTGAAGTCGGATGCGGCCTGGAGAAGCGACCTGAAACTAGCAGGCCTGGGCTGGAAAGTTGAAGACAGAAACCAACACACGTCGAGAATGGCTCACTGCCACTTCGTTGCATCGCCATTAGTCGCAGAAGGCCTCGCCCTTCGGGAAGCTCTCACCTTTTGCAGCTCTTCAGGAGTCCGCAGGATCCATGTACTTTCGGATTCTGTTCAGCTAATCAATGCGCTAACGAAAGCAACTTCATTTACAGAATTGCATGGGATCACAGCTGATATATCTTCACTCGCTCTTAATTTCGAGTTTATTTCTTTTGACTGGATTCACCGCAGTAAAAATAAGGAAGCCGATGCTTTGGCAAAGCAAGCCTTATTTGGGGAATCTGCTGTTGTATTGAACTCTGGGGTTTAATCCCTTTTTTTTATGCAAGTAGTGTTACAAAAAAAAAAGAACAAACAGATCATTTACCTTAACAGAAACATTGACCGTCTTTACATCCTCAGGTGCACCTTTCACTACATGGACCTCGGAACTCATTTTTGTTTCTTTTTCCATCAATCAGTTCCTAATACCCTTTTGTTCAGCAACCGATGAAAAATTAAGGCTTTGAAAATGGTACTAATGAGTAGTTTATTGTTTTTGTAATTCACCATGGTTTTATAAGTTTTGTTTCTTGCATCAACAAGATATGTGATCAAGTTCAGTTGAACATTCCAACCGCAACATTTTCATCTTATAGAAAAAGGAAATCCTTAGTAACTTGTAAGAAAGAGAAACCAAAATATTTTAACGATTTATAAAACAGATTGTAACATAGAATTGATTAAACAGTGTTAATATTCACGTTAATGGTAAATTTATAATTGCCAACAACATTATCCCCTATATATTATTTTAGGAGCACTCTAAACAATTAACCTTCACTTCATGTGTGATTTACATGAGTGCCATTTACACTTGTCAACTCCACAATCACTCTCAACCCCTATATTTAAAAACCCTTAGTTAACTAGCCTAATTACAGCAACTGCCATTGGTAAGTAGTTTATATAGCCTAACATAATTATATAGTTTTTGACTACATTAAAGCGAGCTTCATAATTGGACGACTCATCATCTATGCTATGCATAATGCTCCTAAAATAATTTTATAACTATATCTTACCCATCGTATGACTATATATATATATACTTTTGACAAAATCCATCAAAAATTCTTAAGTAATTTTTGTTTATATTATATATTCCATTCATCGTATGACTATATATATATATATATATCCTTTCATATAAGAACGAAAAATATTATATATTCCTTTCATGTATTTTCCTAAAGATCAAAAATTATCTTTCGATCACACTTTATTTGCGTCACAGCCCACATGATTTTCATTATTGATTAAAATATAAATAACATTATTGATTAATTTTAATAATCTTAATCACTTCAATCTAAATTGCTATATGATTGTATATATTACTATGCTGGTTCTACATTATATTTTTATGACATGTTCAAATTGATTAGTTTGTGAACGTTTATGTTTTTTAAATTCGAAAAAATTTAGTCAAAAAAGAAGTTTAATCAAAATATCAAAATCACATATAAAATCAAAATATGTATATATGATTATATATATTACTATGCTGGTTCTACATTCCGGTTTTACGTCATGTTCAAATTGATGAGTTTGTAAACGTTTATGTTTTTTAAATTCGAAAAAATTTAGTCAAAAAAGAAGTTTAATCAAAATATCAAAATCACATATAAAATCAAAATATGTAGAGCAAAGTATTTTATATGTGATTTTGATATTTTGATTAAACTTCTTTTCATTTAGTTAATCAAAATATGTAGAGTAAAGTATATACTGTAAAATTTAATACAGTTGGTCAGAAAATAATATAGCCTGTGTTATGGCACTGCTTGCCTTAATTATGCCTTTGATACCGTAAATTAAAAATTTAATACATCAAATCCGATTAACAATCACCGTGATTTGGAGGTTTTTAATTCTATTCTCTTTAAATTTATTACACATTAGGAATCTATATACGGTTATGCCTATAATTTGTATTTATTCTTTATCTTTACACTCTTTTTAAGGTATTAGAGATTCAATGTCTACGATTAATCATGCAAGAAATGTAGAAATTAAAAATCACTGAGACGGAGAGATATGATATTGTCCACACTTTCAGCAATGATTGTTGAAAGAGATTAATTTGCGATTCACATTAATCGATTTGCTTCCAAATTTACAACTAACAATTGTATAAAATTAGGAAAATATAGCATGTATTATGGCACTGCTTGCCTTAATTATGCCTTTGATACCGTAAATTAAAATTTAATACATCAAATCCGATTAACAATCACCGTGATTTGGAGGTTTTTAATTATATTCTCTTTAAATTTATCACACATTAGGAATCTATATACGGTTATGCCTATAATTTGTATTTATTCTTTATCTTTACACTCTTTTTAAGGTATTAGAGATTCAATGTCTACGATTAATCATGCAAGAAATATAGAAATTAAAAATCACTGAGACGGAGAGATATGATATTGTCCACACTTTCAGCAATGATTGTTGAAAGAGATTAATTTTCGATTCACATTAATCGATTTGCTTCCAAATTTACAACTAACAATTGTATAAAATTAGGAACAAGGCAATCAATATATTCAGACAGAGATTTCGAAAATATCTATTATTATGGCTATTAATTGCGTCGAGTTAACCCTAAGGATAGGTGCCTTGCACATATATATATATATATATATACATGTCCCTTAGAGCTACATCTCCTCACACAAATCTCCTTCTCAAAACTACTTTAGCACTACATTCAAGCTATCACAACAGTCATGGCATTGTTTAACTCCGTCGCCGACCTGAAGCCCTTCAAGACCATGTGGAGAGTGAGGGTGAGTATTGTTCGCTTGTGGAAGCAATACTCTGCAGCCAGCGGTATTGTAATAACTCATAAATCATCACTAAAATAAATATCTTCAAATATGAAATTATAAATTTCGAAATACTATTTAATTTTCTATATCCAGTATACCTTTATTTAATCTAAAAATTAAAATTAATAATTTCATCTAATCTACTCACTCCGCGCAGGGCGCGGGCGACCACCTAGTTTAAAATATTATAAAGAGAACAAAAGGCAGGCACAATTATATAGGGCTGCGATTTTAACCGAACCGAACTTGCTGTTTTTGGTTAGTTTGATTCAGTTGGTAAAAAAAATCAGTTTTTAGTTCGGTTCGGTTCAAGTAATCAGCTAGTTTGGTTTTCTAATTTTTTTTCAAACAATATCAATCTTTACCGAAATTCCGAATCGAACTAATCAAAATCTGAACCAAAATAACTGAATTGAACTAATCGTTTATAAAATAACCAAACTCCAAACAGAATTTGCAACAAACGTACTTTTATTTGGTTGATCAAACCATTAAGCATAAAGCCACAAACATTTTCAACTATGTGATCGTTGTTCTGTACCGTTTGACATTGACGCACTGATCAAGATTCGATGTACCGTTTTTGGGGAAAGGATAACAAGTTAACAAGACTAGCTTTTGTCAACCAATAAAGAAAGGGTAGACACAGAGGTATCTTTAAATATTATCGAGTAGTTTATGTAATGTCCACTTACCAAGATGTGCTTAGGGTGTCAATATATAAATAAAGTCAACTAACAATAAAAGGCATGTTAATATGGAGAGTGATTTCCATGTTACTGAACAAATTGATGAATTTGGAAGTGTGTCAAGAGGGGGCAGGCAGATCAAGCCTACACAAAAATACCAAGGAACGGAATGGATGACGGTTCGTGGGAAAGGGAAACGAGGCCGAAGGAGTCGAGGTTCCTGATCAAGCGCACAAAAAACCTTCTGAGTTTGGGCAAAACTAAAGAGTTACAAAATCTTACTTAGGTTTTTTATAGCTTTTTCATTGCTTACATTATGTATCTAACTTTCTCAAACTATGTGATCTCACAAATCACATCATGTACCTTGTTTTTTAAATTGAAAGCCTTTTTACAAAAAAAAAAAACAATAAAAGGCATGCTAAAAGCCCACCAAATTAGTAGCTCTCTCTAAAATTGTGTATACAACAGTATTTTATTAATTTTGTAGTGTTTGAAAAGTAGAATATCCGAAAATAAATTACAAATGAAAAAACTAGTATTACTTTAAAGATATTGGAAACGAATAGAATTTGAAAAAAACAAACTAAATCCAAGTATACAACTAAGATAAAGAATCACAAAACTGTCCTCCTATATATTAAATGAGAAGTCACTTAATTGATTTTTGCTTAGGTATCAATCATAGAAAGAGTTTGAAAATTTTTGTTATAATTTGATTGGTTGAGAGATTTTCAATTTTCAATTATTTTAATTCAATCTTAAATAACAGGTAAGTTTAGAACTAATTAATAACACTTACCAAATAAGCTAAATAATATTACGAATATAGTTTATGGTAACTTATTGTCAAAATTATAGAAAGTTAATTAATGTATATACTACATAAAATAATTAATAGAACACAATTTATCGAAACGATATAATGATTTTATATTCTTATATAAAATATCATATTCATATAATAAGTATTACAAAAATTATTAGTGTTATATAATGTCCATATATGTCTTATAAATCATTTATAAAAAATATAAAACATTTATAAAATTATCTATCATGGCTTACAAAATTATTTTATCAGAATTTAAATTATTTATAAGAGTTTATAAAATATTTATAAAAGAATAAATCTAAATTATATTAAAATAATGATTTATGGTAACTAATTTCTGAAATTATATAAATGTGAAGTTTTAAATCTAAATTGTATACATATCGATCATTTGTGAAGTTTAAAAAAAAACAATTATAATTTGCTTGGTCGATAATTTTTAATTTTATTATTTTAGTTAAGATTTAAATAAAAGAATAAATCTAAATTATATTAAAAAATAATGATTTATGGTAACTAATTTCTGAAATTATATAAATAATAATAACGCTTGATTAATTCTTTTTATATTTATAAACTACGTAATATAACAAACGGAAATTTTTATAATTTTAATTTATTTAATTTGATCTAAAATAAAAGGTAAGTCTAAAGCTAATTATTATCAGTTGCCAAATAAACTAAATGATATTACAAATAATAATATATGGTAGATAATTTTCAAAATTATAGAAAGTGTAATAATATTTGATCAATTCTTTTTATATTTATATTCTACATAAAATAATGAATAGAAAACAATATATAGAAATCAATATAATGATTTCATATTCATATAAAAATATTATAGTATCTTTAATAATTATTATTCACTTACAATTTCCATATATGTTTTATAAATAATTAGGTTTTGAAGATTAGACGAATTATATTGAATGGTGTGAGAACTTTGAGTAAAAAAATGTTTTGCATTTAAATCAAATAATAAACTGAATAAGGTAATGTTATGTTATAAGATGGATTTTTGGTTCATGTATGGTTGGTATTACTATTTAAGAGATAAATAGATATTTGGCGAAAAATATGTAAAAAATTAGGAAAACATTAGCGAAAATTCAATTAAAAAAAAGAAATAATAACGAAAAAAATAAGAAAAGACCGGAGAAGAAGCATAATATGTGATGAAGAAGTTAATGTGATACTTACATATTAATTCCACAAGCAATTGTTATTACTAAATATTCAACAGTTTATTTAGATTAAATTTATGGAAACTTTATGACATTCTATACACAATATATATTTTCATACAATATTTATATATCCGCGAATTCGCGGGCAACCACCTGGTTTCAGTTAACATAATAATAAAAAGTCGTAAGCAATGGCGAGCAAAAGAATAGTGATAGCACAAGTATACTAACTAAACAAGAAAAATGGTTCACAAAATATATATGCACGAGTTATTTATAAATACTAAACTTTATTTAGAATTATTCTGTCTGTTTTGGTTAATTATTCTGTAGCAGATGAGTATGAGAAGGCAATAGCTATAGGGTCTGGAGAGACAGAGGAGGAAGAGGACGACCTTGAAGAACTGAAGAAACAGCTCGAAGCTCTTAATGCTGCTTGAAGGTCTTTATGGGAGAGACAGACTATAGTTGTTTATCAGTTTTTACTTGAAAGAGGCGACAAATGCAATTGTGTAAAAGCATTTTATTATTTGGATCTCACAGGGCATATAAACTATAAACTTTTTGGATGATGATTTCTCCCTTTTATTATTTGCTACCAAAGATGGAAATTATACAACTTTTGCAGATTTTGTATGGGTTTTCTATTAGATGGACAGTGTCTGCTATGTTATCCTGTAAGGGAGGAAGAGAAAGAAGTGGTCTTACTTGGCAAAACATGAAAGGAATGATAAAAACAAAAGCCATAGGCTCAGAAACAATCAAACACACCAACAAACACTCACCACAAGAACTTTTTCATACACAAAAAAAAAGAACAATGACACCATTAAGAATTTCAATACATTTTACCAAGAATGATACCTATAATGACAGACACAAGAGCCACTCCAAGTATAATCTTCAATGTCATGAGATGAGATGTTTCAGCTTTCTGTGTAGTAACGTTTCCTGAAGAAGACGAATGTGAAGGAGAAGATAAATCAACATCTCGAGACTTAACTTCTACTTCTTCTTCTCCAATAGTCTCAGTTTCCTGCAAAGTTTGCTTACTAGATTAACAAAGTATTGTATACCAAAGAAACAGCTATGTTAAATGGTTTGTATATAATATGACGTTACCTTAAATATTTCAAGATCTTTCAACAACAGTGATTCGAGATGAAGAATCATACTATTCTTAGCTTCAAGCTCTTTTTGCGTCTTCTTTAGAGTAGCTTCCTCAGCATCTAAAGCAGAGAGCATTGCCTGAAAACCACTGGTCTCTGAGCCATGATTAGCTAGCTCCAGGTTCAGCTTTAAATTCACCTCAGCTAAAGATCCATTTTCTTTCTCAAGCTCTTTGATTGTATCTTCAAAAGTCTTGAGTTTCAGTAGAGCCTTTTCAAGCTCCATCTTTCTAGTATCAGCAACTTCAGATAGTTCTAGAACTTTCTTTTTATGTTCCTCAGTTAGGTGTTCATGGGATTGTAACTTTGCAACCAAGTCTTTAGCTTCTATGTCTCTCTGATTAAACCTTTCCTTCTCAGAACACAGAAGGCCTTCGAGTTCTTGAATCTTGATCTTGAGTTGATTGTTTGTATCTGATAGTAACTCATTCTCCAAGGATGACTGATCAAGATCGTGTTTTAGAGAAAACGAGTGAGCAGATGCTTCAGCCAGCTTGTCTTCATATAATCTTATTCTCTCCTTCAGATGTTTCGATTTCTCGGTCAATGACTTGGCCTCTGTGTCTATGACATTGAGGTCCTTCATCGCCTTCTGAATGCTACGATCTGAGTGTTTGTGCAAATCTTTAATCTCTGTGCTTCTTTTGTTAGCTTCATCTATTTCTCTTGCTTGCTTCTCAAGTCTCTCTTCAGCTGATTTCAGTTTCTCCTCTGCTTTCACCAGTTCAGACTGTGATGTTTGAAACAAACCTTCAAGCTCTGAGATTCTTGCTGATGATTGGTTTAGAGAAGACTCCAGTTTAGTTACCTTTTCTTGGTACTCCTGCATCTGTCTAGCGGAATCTTTATCCTCCTCTTCAGACACTATCAAAGCAGACTTTAGTTGAGATACTTTCTCCTCCAGAGACGTCAGTTTCTGTTCAGTATCAGAGCTGTTGGACAAAGCTTGGGACAGAAGAGCATCTGTTTTGGAGAACTTTTCATCTGAAATCTTCAGTTTCATTTCAAGTTCATTGCAGGTCTCTTTTGTTTTAGCTGCTTCACCGGTGATCTCTGCTACATATGTTTCAAGAACTTCTTTCTCTTTCAGCACTTTGGTCAACTTCTCATTCTCAGTTCTGATGATTCCTTCTTGGTCTTTAGATAAGACATCAAGCAGTTCCTTCTCTTTGAGTTCTTCCCTTAGCTTTAGATTATTGCTTTCTTGTTCAGAGACTTTTCCCCGAAGATCATGAAGTTCTTGATTTAACTCGAGCTCCAACGCTTTCACATTTTCTTGCGTTTCACGTTGTTCTCTTTGTGAACTGCTTGAGCTTCTTTCAGTAAGAACTTGCTTCTCTGCTTTCTCACCATCCTTAGTGTCATTCCCTTCTTTGTCAACTTTTATGAACCCCCCATCAAATGTGGTATCCTCCTCTTCTTTCTTCATAACTTTATCTTCCTTTCTCATTTCTCCCTTCACATCCTGTAATCAAACCATCACAATACTTAATCTCCTATGATAACTAGTAAAACGAAAACAAATCATGGATTAGATCCTACTTAAAAGGCATGTTTAGAACTAAAATATTTCTTTGTCATATCTTCAATCTTATCTAATGTCAATGATACAAAAAGACAACTTTCCTAGAGTGATAGTTAGGAGTTAACTTGAATATGAATCTTAGAGTTTCAAGAAAACTGTACAATAGAGGATAACATCTATGTCCAATGAAATGAAAAAACATACATTATTTTTTTTTTTTATTAAAATTACATTGTGAACAAACAGATCATTTACCTTAACAGAAACATTGACCGTCTTTACATCCTCAGGTGCACCTTTCACTACATGGACCTCGGAACTCATTTTTGTTTCTTTTTCCATCAATCAGTTCCTAATACCCTTTTGTTCAGCAACCGATGAAAAATTAAGGCTTTGAAAATGGTACTAATGAGTAGTTTATTGTTTTTTGTAATTCACCATGGTTTTATAAGTTTTGTTTCTTGCATCAACAAGATATGTGATCAAGTTCAGTTGAACATTCCAACCGCAACATTTTCATCTTATAGAAAAAGGAAATCCTTAGTAACTTGTAAGAAAGAGAAACCAAAATATTTTAACCATTTATAAAACAGATTGTAACATAGAATTGATCAAACAGTGTTAATATTCACGTTAATGGTAAATTTATAATTGCCAACAACATTATTTAAAATATTATAAAGAGAACAAAAGGCAGGCACAATTATATAGGGCTGCGATTTTAACCGAACCGAACTTGCTGTTTTTGATTAGTTTGATTCAGTTGGTAAAAAAAAAATCAGTTTTTAGTTCGGTTCGGTTCAAGTAATCGGCTAGGTTGGTTTTCTAATTTTTTTTCAAACAATATCAATCTTTACCGAAATTCCGAATCGAACTAATCGAAATCTGAACCAAAATAACTGAACTGAACTAATCGTTTATAAAATAACCAAACTCCAAACAGAATTTGCAACAAACGTACTTTTATTTGGTTGATCAAACCATTAAGCATAAAGCCACAAACATTTTCAACTATGTGATCGTTGTTCTGTACCGTTTGACATTGACGCACTGATCAACGGATAACAAGTTAACAATACTAGCTTTTGTCAACCAATAAAGAAAGGGTAGACACAGAGGTATTATTAAATATTATCGAGTAGTTTATGTAATGTCCACTTACCAAGATGTGCTTAGGGTGTCAATATATAAATAAAGTCAACTAACAATAAAAGGCATGCTAATAGCCCACCAAATTAGTAGCTCTCTCTTAAAATTGTGTATACAACAGTATTTTATTAATTTTGTAGTGTTTGAAAAGTAGAATATCCGAAAATAAATTACAAATGAAAAAACTAGTATTACTTTAAAGATATTGGAAACGAATAGAATTTGAAAAAAAAACAAACTAAATCCAAGTATACAACTAAGATAAAGAATCACAAAACTATCCTACTATATATTAAATGAGAACTCACTTAATTGATTTTTGCTTAGGTGTCAATCATAGAAAGAGTTTAAAAAAATTTGTTATAATTTGATTGGTTGAGAGATTTTCAATTTTCAATTATTTTAATTCGATCTTAAATAAAAAGTAAGTTTAGAACTAATTAATAACACTTACCAAATAAGCAAAATAATATTACAGATAATAGTTTATGGTAACTTATTATCAAAATTATAGAAAGTTAATTAATGTATATACTACATAAAATAATTAATAGAACACAATTTATCGAAACGATATAATGATTTTATATTCTTATATAAAGTATCATATTCATATATAAAGTATTACAAAAATTATTAGTGTCTTATAATGTCCATATATGTCTTATAAATCATTTATAAAAATTTAAAACATTTATAAAATTATCTATCATGGCTTACAAAATTATTTTATCAAAATTTTAAATTATTTATAAGAGTTTATAAAATATTTATAAAAGAATAAATCTAAATTATATTAAAATAATGATTTATGGTAACTAATTTCTGAAATTATATAAATGTGAAGTTTTAAATCTAAATTGTATACATGTCGATCATTTTTGAAGTTTTAAGAAAACAATTATAATTTGCTTGGTCGATAACTTTTAAATTTATTATTTTAGTTAAGATTTAAATAAAATAATAAATCTAAATTATATTTAAAAATAATGATTTATGGTAACTAATTTCTGAAATTATATAAATAATAATAACGCTTGATTAATTCTTTTATATTTATAAACTACGTAATATAACAAACGGAAATTTTTATAATTTTAATTTATTTAATTTGATCTAAAATAAAATGTAAGTGTAAAGCTAATTATTATCACTTGCCAAATAAACTAAATGATATTACAAATAATAATATATGGTAGCTAATTTTCAAAATTATAGAAAGTGTAATAATATTTGATCAATTCTTTTTATATTTATATACAACATAAAATAATGAATAGAAAACAATTTATAGAAATCAATATAATGATTTCATATTCATATAAAAATATTATAGTATCTTTAATAATTATTATTCTCTTAGAATTTCCATATATGTTTTATAAATAATTAGGTTTTGAAGATTGGACGAATTATATTGAATGGTGTGAGAACTTTGAGTAAAAAAAATGTTTTGCATTTAAATCAAATAATAAACTGAAAAAGGTAATGTTATGTTATAAGATGGATTTTTGGTTCATGTATGGTTGGTATTACTATTTAAGAGATAAATAGATATTTGGCGAAAAATATGTAAAAATTTAGGAAAACATTAGCGAAAATTCAATTAAAAAAATAATAATAACGAAAAAAATAAGAAAATACCGGAGAAGAAACATAATATGTGATGGAGATCTTAATGTGATACTTACATATTAATTCCACAAGCAATTGTTATTACTAAATATTCAACAGTTATTTTAGATCAAATTTATGGAAACTTTATGACATTCTATACATAATATATATTTTCATACAAGTTAACATAATAATAAAAAGTCATAAGCAATGGCGAGCAAAAGAATAGTGATGGCACAAGTATTCTAACTAAACAAGAAAAATGGTTCACAAAATAATATACACGAGTTATTTATAAATACTAAACTTTATTTTGAATTATTTTGTCAGTTTTGGTTAACTAAACACAAAACAAACAATATCAACGTTATAAATTAGAGACGTGGAATATACTACTAACGTCTCATTCATCAAATTGACAAATTCTCACTATAGCAGGCTAAATCGGGCTTAAAATGATGTAACCGAAGAACATTAAGAAATTGTAATCATTAACATAGTTTTCTAAACGCTATCTCTAGATAGAGACATATCTTCATGAAAGTTGCAAGTAAAGCCTAATTCTTGAAAGAAATATCATCAAAAGAGTTACCACGTTTAATATTACGACCCTTTATAGATAAATGAATCAGTAATATAAGAATGATCAATGGTTAAATTATAAAACAACTCACGTATAGAAAACAGAATATGTATGAGTTTGAACATTACTACTAGTACAAGAAGGTGATCCATCCATTGATCGATTGAAATCCTAAGTAGAAGTGAAGTTATCACTATCAGATATAGTTAGATTTAAAGACAATCTAAAACAGAAAGACGACTTGGACCTATCACCAAATCCAACAAAAAAACAAAAGAAAAGACGGTGGATTTGAGATGCTTACTTGAATCTGCTCAGTTTGTTTTTCTTTCTCTGTTTTTTTTTTTTCTTTTTGGATTTTATTTTAACGTTTCAAGTTTTCTCGCAAATGGGGAAATGAAAAATGCCTAAAGAGAACAAGAAGAAGACCAAGAGATGTCAGTGGAAGAGACGAAGACAAGTCTCTCTTTTAATTGTTTTAGAACGTGGACAGCAGAAATTTAGGTCTCTCTATGTATTTTTGAAAGGCAACTTAGGCGGATGAATTAACTGTCTAAATTCCTCTTCCACGGTTCCACCCTTTATTTTGGTTTTCCCGGTTTGAGTTTGATATGATGGTCCGATTAAATGGTTCATTGTTAACAATTGGTATATTTTTGTATCATAGCCTTATCCTAGTTTTCATAAGGTTGAAGACAATATAGTCAAATAATTAATCAATAACTTTAGATGTGTACCCAACTTCCACATAATGAGTGATTGAAAATGCATATCTAGAATTGAAGTTTTTCTGTCTTTGGAATAACAACAACAAAATATACCTGTATATGATTTATCCATCTAAATGATTATCATAAAATATTGAATAATCCTTTTTATTAATTACTACTTATTATAATCACTTCATAGTTGAGATAAGTTGATATATATATATAAATGTTTCTTACTAATGTTTCATGAAGAAGTTATGAGCATTTTTGGTTGGTCGATTGGGATTGTTTAATATTATAAGAAAGCAAAGATTAGAAAGGGGTAATTTGCAAGGCATTCCAACAAATCCTTATACTTCATGCAATTTCATGTTTCTCTTTACTTTGTTCATATAAATATATGTCTACTTTTTGCATTCTCCTATTCATTAAGTTCCTTTTACCCCTTCCCTCTAAAAAAAAAACATCATTTATTATTCCCAAAATATGAAACTTAGAACAATTTCATTACCTAGATCGCAGGTATCCTTACTGATATAAGGAACCTTGCCACTCTCTTCTGTCCATTATCTTACTCTTTTGTGCCTCGTTTAGAAAATTCTAAGGCAGACTCTTTGGCAAGAGCAAGCCTTGCTCGTTTAGTTATGTAATATGGATTTGATTTAAGTAAATGGAAGCTCTTATTTGACAAAAAAAAAGAACAATTTCATTACCTATATCTATAGGAATTGCCATAATGGCCATTTTAGCATCCAAAACTCTATTTGATACACATCCTAGAGCTTTCATGCACAATCCTTTCGCTGTTCTACATGCTATCAAAGCTATGTCATATTCAGCTATAACTTCCGTTTACAGCCACCACCACCACCATCATCATCATCACCACCATCAAAAACCATCTGATACCAAAAAGAAAGTATCAGTATGCGACGATTTCCCCAAAAATATACCTCCACCTGACACCGACACGACGTCCTATCTTTGCGTGGATAAGAAAGGCTGCTGTAATTTCACGACCGTGCAATCAGCCGTGGACGCAATCGGTAACTTTAGTCAGAGAAGAAACGTGATATGGATCAACTCCGGCATGTACTAGTATGTTTTCGTGATAACCATATCTTTATTTTTGAATGAATGTTAAATTTATTCTAATCAAAAAACTTTTTTACAACATGTGTGGCATTGTTTTTAAAGAGTATGCAGAAGTTTGAATTGAAAAACTATTACTAAAGAAACTGTTGCTCAAGAAAGAGCTAAGTCTGGCGAGAGCCAAACCAACCATATCTTTATTTTCTGCCACTAATTGTTATAACAATCTATTTTGTTATTAAATTTTAGAAAATAATCTTATACGTAAAAGTAAACAAATATACTTATTGTGTGGCAGTGAAAAAGTGGTAATTCCGAAGACTAAGCCAAATATCACGTTACAAGGACAAGGTTTCGAGACGACAGCCATAGCGTGGAACGATACGGCCTACTCGGCTAACGGCACTTTTTATTGTGCCACGGTCCAAGTCTTTGGTTCTCAGTTCGTCGCTAAGAACATTAGTTTCATGGTAATTTCATTATCTTTTGACAAGTAAAAGCAACTAACATACTTAAATTAAAAGGCTAGAAAGCCAATGATGAAAAATGTTTTTTTTTTGGTGACGAAAATGATGAAAAATATTTATAAACTTCAAGCTTAGGATCAATCTTTTGGGTACGGTTTGGTTCGACCAAATGGGGTTAAGTAATAAATAACTTTTTGGTGTTGTGATTATTGTGACAGAACGTGGCTCCGATACCGAAGCCTGGAGATGTAGGAGCCCAGGCTGTGGCGATAAGAATTACAGGAGATCAATCTGCGTTTTTTGGATGTGGTTTCTTCGGAGCTCAAGACACTCTTCATGACGATAGAGGTCGTCACTACTTCAAGGATTGCTACATTCAAGGCTCTATTGATTTCATCTTCGGCAACGCTAAATCTCTCTACCAGGTACATATATATATTTACATTCTCACCACCTATTTTATTAGGAATATACTTAGACAGTTTATAGAGTTTAATATACTTCATTTATCGACGTTATTATAAACAAATATATATGAGCCAAGAAGTATATACAAGTTACATTAATTAAGTTGAAGCGAAGGTTTGTTTCGGTACTATAATAAGTTCTCTCCTACTAGGACTGTAGAATAGTATCAATGGCGAACCAAGTGAACCCAGGGTCAAAGGCGGTCAACGGAGCTGTGACAGCAAACGGTCGTAACTCAAAGGACGAGAACAGTGGCTTCTCCTTCGTCAACTGCACAATAGGCGGCACTGGACATGTGTGGCTAGGTCGTGCCTGGAGGCCTTACTCGCGTGTCATCTTCGTCTCCACTTACATGACTGATGTTATTGCATCCGAAGGCTGGAATAACTTCAACGATCCTTCTAGAGATGCGTAAGCACAATACTAAATATGCTTTTATTTTTCTCAATGAAGGTTGATTTATTAAGAGTAATCCTAAGATACATGTTTTTGTTAGGACAATATTCTATGGAGAGTATAATTGTTCGGGTCCAGGAGCTGATGTTTCCAAAAGGGCACCGTATGTTCAAAAGCTTAATGAGACTCAAGTTGCTCAGTTCATTAACACGACTTTTATTGATGGAGACCAGTGGTTACAGTTGTCTGATCTTTAGAGAAAATCATAATCTCTAACTATATTTGTTTATAACAGTACAGTAACCTATTGTGTTGACGAGCCTGAAATGAAAAAATGCGAAATGAGTTGTACATGTAAACTTGTTGAACATAGTAACTTGTTGCAAAAAAATAACCTGTGAATATGAAAGAATTATTGCTACGTACACCTACATGCCATCACAATGTGACACATCTATACAATTTTTTTTGACACATAAATTATATGATTAATATGATGACAAACATGTAGCAATTAACATAAGTTATATAGTTAATACAGTAATCATATTTAAATTGAAAACCAACTAATCCCGTTTTAACTAACTCACTCTAATTTTGCTGATAAATTTTAGTTAGTTTGGATCAGTTAAACTAGTTACTAGATACAGTTAATTTTTATTTGGATTGAGTCAGTTTAATCTAATTTTCCGGTATAATATATAGCATTTAATATATGTTCATTATGTTAATTGTATAATTTATATAGTTAATATTATATTAATATTGTTTAGATGTGTAACTATGTGATGAATTATAATTTGTTTATTTGACAATGAATTTTTATTTTTATTAAACGTGGAGTTCATAACTAAAAGTAAAAGGTAGATTTTGTTGCTTAACCAAAAGTGGTAATTAAAATGTATGTAAACCTTAATTGGACCGGCCGGTTCGGTTCAATTTAGGAAAAAAAATTAATTGCAATTGCATCTTCTTTCTCATGCGCATATTCCTCAGAAAAAATGCTGCTCAAGAGAATAAAGAGGAACACTCGCAGTGCCTTTGTAAATTTCACATTTTGATGTGAATCGAGTCAGTTTAATCTAATTTTCTCGTATAATATATAGCATTTAATATATGTTCATTATGTTAATTATATAATTTATATTAGGTGATTGCTCGCGAATTCGCGGATATAAATATTGTATGAAAATATATATTATGTATAGAATGCTGTAAAGTTTCCATAAATTTGATGTAAAAATAACTGATGAATATTTAGTAATAAAAATACTTGTGGAATTATATATATATATTTATGTAATTAACGCATTAACTTTTCCAAAAGATTTTTGCATCTTTTTAGCCTCTTCTTATTATTTTCGTTTTTATTAAATTTTGCTAATATTTTTCTAATTTTTTATTTATTTTTTGCCAAAATTTTATTTCTACCTCTAAATAGTACAAATCATACTATCAATGAACCAAAAATCCATCTTAAATTTTTTTCAATAATAACAATACCTTATTCACTATATTATTTGACTTATATGCAAAAAAAAAAAAAAAGTTCTCACATGTTCCGTTAAATATAATCTGTCCAATCTTCAAAGTCTGATTATTTGTAAAACATATATGGGCATTATAAGAGATTAGTAATTATTATAGATATGACTATATTTTATATGAATATGAAATCATTATAGTGGTTTCTATAAATTGTTTTCTATTTATTATTTTATGTAGTATATAAATATAAAAGAGCTGATCAAACATTATTACACTTTCTATGTAGTATATAAATATATAAAGAATTAATCAAACATTATTATAATTTCTATAATTTTGACAATTAATTACCATAAATTATTATTTCTAATATCTTTTAGTTTATTTGGTAACTGATAATAATTAATTCTAAACTTACCTTTTAGATCTAGTTAAAATAATTAAAATTGAAAATTCATCAACCAATCAAATTATAATAATTTTATCTACATAATTGACACCTAAACAAAGGTCAATTAAGTGGCTTCTTATTTAATATATAAGAAGATAGTTAATATTATATTAATATTGTTTAGATGTGTAATTATGAGATGAATTATAATTTATGTATTTGACAATGAATTTTTACTTTTACTAGATCCGGCCTCCGCGCTACGCGCGGATAAGTTGGTGTATTGTGATTTTCTATTTATTTTAAGTTTCAATCGGTCTATCTGGAGTAAGAGCATTGAGTTATCCTGAATTTTGAGAATTTGTGGATACCAAATTTCCGATTTAGTTGATATGGCTATATTGGAGATGAGAAGCTTATACGATTTGTAAGCAGGATACTTATGGTGATGGAAGTTTTTAATTATTCACTGTGATTTTTTAGCTTTTTCCGTTTTTCGTTTGGTCGATATATCAACGATCTTGAACCAGACAACCTAGTGACGAAGGTCCTAAGAATAAGGCTAGATATACTGGAAACCAAGCTCTCTTCGAACAGAACATTTGTTACGAATTAGCTGTATGTACTGAATCAGGCGATTGTTTGCTTGATGAATAAATAAATTTCATATAGGCCAATGGCTAATTCTGGATATTTCATTGATGAAAAGTTTAAATTAGACAACAATGATGAGGTTTTTTAAAACTTATAAAAAAGCAAAATGTTTTAGTATGAATGAGGATACAAACTGAGTGACGTTTGGATATGATCATAAATCTCAATTCACTTCATCCTTTATTTGATTTTTTACTCGTCCTCTGAAGTGTTTGATGTATTCGATTGATTTGTTGAAGTAGAAATTTGTTGCAGGAGATGAAATGAGTTGCAACTTACCTGCGAAATAACATATTTTATTATATAGGCGATGTGGAGATAAATTAATTAAGGAGAAAGATAAAAGACTATTTACCTTTACAAAGTTTAGGAATTATGCTCGTGAAGATAACAACTCTAAATTTTCTATCTTCCCCCCTCTGTAGGATGCTAAAATCTGCTGCTTGTTTGTCGCACAATATAAGTTTTACAACCGTTGTCCTGCAACAAAGTAGTATTGATGAAGAAGATTTGATATTTTATTGCTTTCGTTTGTCTAGAACTACCTATGTAGCAATAGACCAATCGTGACCCCCGTATTTCCCCGTAGATGGTATGGGCTTGTGTTTTGTATCAAGAGAATTTGTCCAACGACATCTGCACATGTGTTTTTTTTTAAGAAAAAAAAAGAATAATACGATGTTTGTTTCATAGGAATTGTGCTAAGCGATTTACCTGGTAAGTAGTTGGGTGTAATGGCTAAGCGTCGTAGACTTTCATAATTTTGAGGAGAGAAGTTCGGAACCGGGAAGATTGGACCCATGTATGGAATTTTTAGCATCTTCGTTGCTTGGTCGATCCGAATGTAATACGGGAGGTGTGTGAGTTTTTTCTGGCGCGAATTGTGTATGACGGAAAACCCTGATAATTCATATACATCTCCTTTTGCTAGATAATCTGGATCATCTGGCTTGATGCCTCTGCAGAACCGACCTTCCAATAGTTGTCCCTAAATTTAAATAATTATTGTAAAAACTACAAACTTAAGCCAAATTTTGTTAAATTTGAAATCTACGCACATAAGGAGCTGTAAAATTTTAATAAAAGGCTTACTTGCTTGTCGTAGCAGAGGAAGCCGGTGGAAATCTGGGTATTATGAACTCGGAAATCTGTGATATCCCAAATATTCCTTATACATACAATAATGGGAAGATCGGAAAATCCTTGCCGAAGTTGGTTGATTGTTTGAGGGATGCGATCCACGGGAAATGTCACTATAAAACATGAAATTTTGATCAATGATATGCCTATCTCGTATTAAACAACAATAATATTTTTGTTATGTACCATTTTAATATTTTACGTATATCTCATGAGATTAGATCTACGTAATGCTTATTGTAAGTAACATATCCAATTTATAGGTCCAAAATATAAAACAAAGTATAACTAATTATACTGTATTCACAATATGTTTAATATTTTCTGAGTTTTTAGGAAATATTATATACTGCAACATTTATCATATAATTAAAGTATAAGACCATTCTATTTTATACAAACTAATAATCAGTTTGTAAGTTAAGTACTATATATAAATAATCATGAATCTCAATAGTGTGTGAGGGTTTGTACCCTTTGTTATTTTTTTTTTCAAAGTTAACGATTCAATTAATTATGTCCTAACTGATGTAGATAAATATTTGGGATATTTCCAAATCTTTATTATTTATTTTCTTAATTATTTAGATAATTATCTTTATTATTTTAGGGTTTTACGGTTTTATTATATATAGCCGTCTAGGCTTAACTTTGTATTCAGTTTATGATTTGATTAATAAAAGTTAAGAGTTTTCTCTTTGTTCCTTGTTTTCGGTAGATCATTGGTGATCTCAACGAATTTAAGAAGACATAGATCTTAGGCATTCTTAGACTAAATAAGATCTTTGTGATTATCCTAGTTTCCGGGTATTCTCAGAATCAACGGACCTCTAGTTCTATTCTATAAAGCTTCCGCTACATCAGTTGGTATCAGAGCCTGGTTGTTTTGGTTTCTTAATCAAAACTCGATTCTGGAATCATGGCAAATTTGTTCCTTCAAAGTGAAGAAATCGTTTACATAAATATTGTTGGCGATCCAATCTTCGATATTTATGATGATGACGGTTGGATTCAATACGACTACAATGAAATCTATGGTCAAGAGGTTGACAAGTTGAGCGATGAAGTTATTCGACAGAATATTTTCTTTCTCATGGACGGCAGCAATCTCAAGCAAGACAACTCACGTTTTGGAAGTTGTGGAGCCAACTGGGCTTTTGTTAGAGGTGATCCAATAAGAGCTTTTGTTAAAGGTGATCCAGTTAGAGCTTTCACACATCATCGTAATAAGGAGGAGCACGTGGATTGTATAAAGACCCTTGACACAAAGCAACAAAATACTTGGTGGCATGAAGAATTTCATCACGGGCTGGTTAGGAATCGCAAAGAGGTTTGTCATTGGATGGTTTGGAAAAAGAGAAAGAAATTAATTGGCGATTACGGTTAAGATTCGAGGACGAATCTTTTCCAACCCGGAGAGAATGATGTAGATAAATATTTGGGATATTTCCAAATCTTTATTATTTATTTTCTTAATTATTTAGATAATTATCTTTATTATTTTAGGGTTTTACGGTTTTATTATATATAGCCGTCTAGGCTTAACTTTGTATTCAGTTTATGATTTGATTAATAAAAGTTAAGAGTTTTCTCTTTGTTCCTTGTTTTCGGTAGATCATTGGTGATCTCAACGAATTTAAGAAGACATAGATCTTAGGCATTCTTAGACTAAATAAGATCTTTGTGATTATCCTAGTTTCCGGGTATTCTCAGAATCAACGGACCTCTAGTTCTATTCTATAAAGCTTCCGCTACATCACTAACTCAATATGGTCAGAATAAATATAGTTATTTGATTAGTCTGTAAATATTTTTACATTTTGCATAAAAGAATAAAAGAGGCCGAGACGTGGAAGTTAGTTTCAATTTTCAAATTTTATCTTAAAATGCATTTCTAAGTAATATATGATAAAATGATAGCTCTAAAACAATAATAGATTTTATGTGTTGGTATAAAGATTATTCCGTAGTTTAATTCATCCATCTAAGCATACATTTACATCCTGATAGTGTGAATAATATTGTGACCCTACAAATTCTATGGGTTCAGATCAGTTCAAATATATAAAATGGATCTACAAATTTAAAACAAAATGGTGAGGGGATAGTTTTTATTTTAAAATCTATCTCATTAGAACTATGGAAATCTAAACCGAGAAATAGAGGATCAGTATATTACATATACATAAATAATATATTTTAGCACAAGGACAATAGTATTTAATAGTATTGTCTCCATCTATATATTGTTGAGATAACCATAAGCTGGTCTCACAAACTCTTATTTTTATGACGTTTATTCTAAAAAAAAGAAAAAGATATCGGAGATTAATGAAAGAAGACTAAAAATTTGTGCAAAAATTATCTTTTTTTTTGAATAAAATAAATAAAATACAGCCATCCTCTTAGTCTACACTCTTATTTAACATATTGGATAAAATTATTTTTCTTTTGGTGCAGTATACGTAGTTGAGCAAACAAATAATGCACCATCCTTTTTTTTTTTAAATGATTGTTTATAAATAATTCTAGATGCAGTAAAAATCTTATTACCTACGGTTTCTACTGGGGCGGTTGGAGGCATGTACTCCATTAGATTGATCGAGGACTCCTAGAGGATGGTTGAGTGAAACTTTGATTCAAGATGCAACCGGGGACTCGTTTGATAAGAGATCAATGGATCGTTATATTTGTGATAAGGAAGCAAGCTGGGAAATGCGAAAGAGGTTGTTTATGTTTTCTCTGGGAGATGGGTTGTGTAGGAGAAGGAAAAGGAGAAGAATACCAGTGTAGATTTAATGTGTTTAATTATTAGAGATTCGAAAATAATATCATTGCTATAATATCAAATCTCATTGCTATAATATCTCAAGAGCAAATCTCGCAGTGAATCACGTTAATTAATGGTGAAGTTATTGGCACATACCATAGACAATGTGTAGCAGTGTTACAAAGAAAAGAGAATCGCTCGTATAATTATTTAGTTTGGTTTTCCATTTAGTATTGAAATGTGTTCATACCACAGTGGTGGGGATTTCTTGTAAATCCAGTAGGTAGATGGTTCGAATCCACACAATAGTATATATTTTCGATTATTTTGATATTTTAATTTAAAGAGTTGTTTGCTTAACTATAGTCCAAGAGAGTCAGAAAATAAATGGAGACAGAATTATTATTGCTGCGTTTTGTGTTTCCTTTTGATTACACAGCATCACTTCATCAATATTTTCCTATATATGAATACGTGGAAGTGCTTAATATTCGTGATGATTTGTATGACACATAGATGTTAATCAATTTTTCTTTATATTTTTCTTTCACACTGCAGAAGACCAATGAGCATATTCGTATTAGTAAAATAAATAATTATACACAGCGACACAATTGAAAGAAGTATTGATAGTCTTGAATAGGAAGTGAAATTCATAGCCATGTTTTGTACACTATTTTTCCATTTCATAATAAATTATTTTTAAGAAATCCATAGAAGTTTCAGTTTTATAATAATTTTTCCTCTTATGTTAGATATAGACATCAAATAATCAATCAAAACTGGTCACATAATCCAAACAATTTAAAATAATTTCTAAACACAAATATAAACATGAATAAATTAGTAAAATAAACATATCTTAAATTTCCAAACGTGAAGTTAAAAGTTGTTGTTTAGACTCTATTGTATGTTATTTTATAGGTTCCTGTAAAGAAACCGATAAAACACGTAAGTACTACATGATTTTTTTATTTTTCGGGATGAGAATAAGTAGATATTATTTTATCTAACACGCTAATCTATAGTTTTTGTTTTTAATCTATAGTAACAAATTGGCTTTCAGATTCTGAAAATTGCTACAAATCCAAAACGTTTAATATTAATATCAAAGAAAACTGTATCCGTAACAGACTATTTGTGTAACTTTCGTAGTGATGTAGTCTAATTTTGATATATCAGATATTTTTAATTTAAAATGTGTTTTTATAGGTTGGTTTTGTGCTATGTAAAATTAGTTTGTGGCGGGAAAGTTTAAATTCGTGTTAAATTAGAATTGGGTGTACTTTTTTTATGTGGAATTAAAATACATTTTTATAGTGTATGAGTAAAAGAGCTAAGAAGATGTTGAGTGGAGAACATTTTTAAGTAAAAGGACGTATTATTATTACTAAGAGGTTCTATAAAAGGTTTAAATCATAAAATGGATATCATAAATAGGATGTTGAAATCTTGCAGAAGGAACTTGAAGATCCTTTGGGTTGTGTCTTGTGGTTGAATGCCTGCAATATCATGAAATTAGAGAATGAGCATAACTTATGAATATAAACAATTTATTTAATTCAAAGTAAAGGTGTTTGTACTTATAAGCAACGGAGTACTCGTCTTCGGTGAATGAAGTTTGAAGACATCTCTCTATTCATAGTTAGAAACTGTGTAGCAGAAATTGTCAATATTAGAATAACCACTATAAAAACGTAATGAAATAGGTTAGATTTTTAAAATACTCACAATCACGAATACGAAGGCGGTTGAAGATCTCCTTGTAAACTATGTTTTTTACCTTCCGCCGATGTGAGTCTTCGCCTTTAATGATCTTTAGTCCTGCTTTGCTTGTTACCCGTGAAAGAGCTACATAGAGCTGACCGTGTGAAAAGACGGGCTTAGGTAGATATAAGAGAACCTCTTGTAAACTTTGTCCTTGACTCTTGTTGATTGTCATTGCGTAACACAATCTGATAGGGAACTGCCTTCGACGCAAAGTGAAGGGTAGATTTGTTTCCTCATGCAAGAGAACAATCCTTGGTATCAAGACCTCTTCTCCGACGCGCGAGCCAGTGATTATTTCTGCCTTTACCAATCGTTCGCCTATGTGCGTTAGGATCATACGGGTACCATTGCATAAACCTTTCCTCTGATTTATGTTTCGTAGAAACATAACGGGAGCCCCAACTTTGAGAGTGAGTTTATGAGTTGGCAAGCCTGGAAATTCCATGGAATTGAGATACTCAACTGCGTACAGTGCATCGTTTTGGTCTGATCGAGTTTCTGATAAATCAAATCCATCGCAGCTATAGTAGTCTCTTGAATCCCCCTTGGCTTGAGAGATTGTATACGCATTGATCTCATCCACTGTTTCGTTCCGGGGTGTGAGGATAGCTCTATTAGTGTAGAAGCTTTGCGAGGCCTCTATGTTGCTGACTTCTCCATATGCAACTTCGACAACTTGTTTTATAGGATCATCTTTAGATTGTTGAACCAATGAGCCGTCGAGAGGTATCATCTGTTCACCGCTGATATCATCCTCATCTTGTTCTTCTGACTGTAGTCGACCTTCCCCAACCTGGAGAAGCCACTCTGAGAACTCTTTCTCGTCTTGTCCGACTCGCATGTTTGTTATCAGAGAGAACTTATGACAGCTATCCCATAGATATGAATGACTTATCGATGCTAAGACAGTATCACCTCTACTCCCTTGTGGAATTACTGGCAAGATCTGTCTGAAATCACCACCTAGCAAAACGGTTTTGCCGCCAAAAGTTTGATCCTTAGCGGGTGGATTTTTCTTAGACATTATATCTTTCAACGTTCTGTCCAGTGCTTCGAAAGCATGCTTATGTGTCATAGGTGCCTCGTCCCAAATGATGAGGTCTGTATTCTCGATTAGCTCAGCTAGCATCGTACCTGGTTTGATGTTGCAGAGCTTATCCTCAGAGAGCTTCAAAGGAATATTGAAGCGTGAGTGAGCAGTTCTCCCGTTAGGTAAGAGCAAGGCGGCTATTCCCGAAGAAGCAACAGGCAAAACAATCTGTTTTCGTGAGCGAAGTCTGGATATAATGGTTTGGTATAAGAATGTCTTCCCCGTGCCTCCTGCCCCATACACAAAAAAGAGTTTACCATCCTTCTTATCAACTGAGTCTAGGACTGATTCATAAACCGCCCGTTGCTCAGCATTAAGTAGATTGTACTGCGTGTCATGACGCAGCGTCTCATCAGCAACACTGTAGTCCAGTTCCTGATCCCACAAACTATTCCCCAATTCTTTCACCAAAACAGGTTTGATCTTGGGCATATCTTTGAATTCGGTCAGGGAGCGAGAGTGCGTGCGCATAAGTTTTTCCACTTCGACTAACGTGTATTGCTCAAGATGCTCATCGTCCAATTCAAGATTTGGGTGACCTAAGAGCCTTTGTCTTTTGCGAAGTATGTCATCACTCATCGATCTCCATGATTGTTCCCATAGATCCTTAGGGCTTGTAACGAAGCAATGGACTAAGAACGTGACAAACATATCGCGGAGCTGGTATGAGGTAGATGACCTAGCACCCTCTAGCATAGCCTCATGCCATTCAACATCATTGTCCAAATAGCCTCGTGCAGAACAGACTGATTTGAAGTCAGGGTATTTCACACCATCAAACGTTTTGAGTTCATCGTAACTTCTAGGACCCCTGATCTTATTTATGAGGATCTTTAAGAAATAACGATCACCCGCCGAAGGATGGACAGCTACGATTCTCCCAATGGCTTTTCCTTTCTTACGCTCAGTCCAGACTTTTGAATTGTTGTTCCATACGAAATATTCTGGTATCTGCACGTAAGTCAATGTTCGCGCAAATGCTGACCTTCTGCATAAGACCATCCACTCAGTGAACATCGTTTTTTCAATACCCGGTTTACGGACTACGCGACCGAGGTCATCAGTCTCTTTAACTGTGATATTATGTTCACCTTCCAAATGAATGATAAGCTTTTCGACTGCTGGCTTTCTTTTGTGTATGTGAAATGCGAATGTTCGCCACATAGACTCATTGGATGATAAATATCGCGCATCGACGAAGTCCTGGATTTCGTTCCTTGCCTTGATAACCTTTGGCGTTGCTTCGCTAGAGGATACCTGGTCAGAGGTAGTTGCGGTATTTCCCTTCTCAATAACAGCTGCTGCTCTATCAACACCCTTGGTTATGTACTTGAATAAGTACTTCACAGCATTCGTACGATTACACCACTCAACATTTATATGAGCTTCGTACTTCTTCAGGAGATCAATGTTATGGGGTACAACAAAGTTATTGCTTACAATTGCTCCATCCTTTACTGCAGCCTGATTACTGTTACGGCGGCGACGATATAAGACGTACCCTGATTTGTCAATCGAAGTACATTCATTGTACGGCCGAGGATACTTTTTTGTGCACACATTATTCTCCATACATGGAGACTTCTGATTATAAACACCACATGGACCATGAATCATGTGTCTAACTACTAAATTGTATGCGATCGGATCCTTTTCTTTGTCTGGGAGCTCGGCCGATATAAACGCATCTACTTCCTCTGCACTTGGAGTTCTAGTAGAGTTTCCAAACCACAATAGTATATGTGCATGAGGGAGTCCTCTTTTTTGAAACTCTATCCTGTGGAGAGCTGCTGTGTATGGTTTGAAGAAAGTTCCCACTTTAAAATCCTTCAGTAGCTGGTCCAACTTCATCTTAAATACCCGACACACAATATCCGGTCTATCACTTGGAGACTCTCCACCATATATCGCAAGATGCCCTTTGATCTCTCGCCAGTTAGGATTAGCTGTCATAGTTATGAAAAAATCTGGGTTCCCATAGTCCCTGCAAATAGCCATTGCATCATGGTATTTCTCAACTAAGTAACGGGGCCCACCGGTGAAACTTGGCGGCAAAATAAATCTCTGTCCAATAATTCTAGCATCAGTGTCACCCTTGCTAACAGCATCGAGTACATTACTGTAGAGTTCTGCCCTAAGAATATCTTGATTATTCCTCGCCCACCTCAATCGATCCTCTTCAATTGCTGTATAAATGTCTATAACATACTGCTGGAGAAGACGACCGCCCTGAATCAATGTCTTCCCTTGATTTAGACGTGTTTGTATCTGAGCAGCGTAGAACTGGCGTATCGTCACAAATTGCCTTGTTCTCGAAGTGCCTGTTTGAAGATGCAGAGGGATCTCTAGATTGAAACCATAATCACCATATGGGAAGAGAAGAGGGTACTGGAGGCTCATGTATAAGGGGTGATCATCACGTATTTGCTGTAGAGTGTCAGACTGGAATTGTACAACTATATCCCGTTCCCCAATAGTTGATGACATATCCCCCACGATAAGGCCTGCGATTTCATCACTGGTCGGGAGATCGTATTCTTTTCCTTTCCCCTTATCAGCCAACAATCTAATACAGAAATCTTCCCCAGAACTTTCGTAATAATCTCGTGCTCGTCGAAACAGCTTGGCTAAGCAGTTATTCTCATCAATCATCTCGATAAGACGCGCTAAGGTGGTCTCATCTAAATTACCTTCTGCTGAGGTTTGCCCCATCGCATGTAAGCGATTTCTGACTTCGTTACCGGTATCAAATATATAGAGCTGAAGGTATTCTGGGAGATGGCCTTCACGCGGGATAAGGGAGCCAATTCTGTGATGGGTTTGCCCTTGAATTCGTATAGTGTAAGGACCAGATGTTTGTGTCACACTATAATCCATCTTCATTCCAACGGATGTGAAGGCCAGCACAGAATTATAAACTCGGATATTATTCCGAAATTCCCTAGTCTGAAGAAGTTCTTCTAGCAGGGCGGGGGGTTGCTTGATCGGCGGAATCTTGATTTGCCCATGATTGCAGCAAAGTGTGAACGTTGGTTCACGCGTTGTGGGGTCCGTACCGGTGCTCTCCGACATCCACATCAGTGCACCACATTTCGTGCATGTTACGATTGGGTTTTCGTCGGCTTGTGATGTCGAACCTTTATCTGAATAAATATTTAGATATAATTGTTTAATGATGGTACATCTAACATCCTGTATATACTTGGTTTCTAAATCAAGTAAAACCTAGTATTGTTCTCAAATGAACAATAGAAGGCTATTAATCAATCAAATCAAAATTCAAAATTTAATTTAATTCGGTAGATAGTTATTAATAAACATTAGTATTGATACTAAATACTGTATAATATTTTATCATGAGTATACATAAAAGTACACTCTGTCGTTTTAGATTATATTTTGAATTTTCTGAATTATTTATTTCATTTTGATATAAATTTAGGAAAATTTATTTTCGTTAGGTAAAATAGAAATAGTTTTTGTTGTGAATATAAGTTATCAAGAAATTATAGTATATGTTCTATCGATCGTAGACTCTTTATATTATTTAATTACCGTAATAAGTGATATATATATATATATACATACATATATATATATATATATATTATCCACATAACTGTTTTATTGCTTTCTATATAAATCAAACAAATTATATCAATATTATCAAAGTATACCTTATTTCCTAAAATTATATGTTTTTGTATTTATATATTTGTTTATTTTCATATAGATTTAGCAAAATATAATATTTGTTAGTTATAATAGAAGTATTTTTTTGTCCTGAAAACTGACCGACCGATTAAACGTCAATGCTGATGCAAATTATGAGATATTGAAAACTGTTTTTCGGAAAAAAAAACATATGCAGATGTTGTTGGACAAATATGATACCTGTGATCTAGGTTGATATAATGCTCTTAATTGTCTGTATCGCTCTGTTTCGATTAATGTTGAGGTGAAACTATTTGTGTGGTCTAGGTTGTTGGATAATTTGTTTGTATGAAACTGTATGTCCTATAAGTTTGGTATATATATTATCGTCTTTTTGAGGTTTTGATACTCGATTCTACTTTTTGTGTGGATTTGATTGAATGTTCTAACTTGTTTGGAGGAAGTTATTTGAATTAGCTCTCTCTATATGGTTATTTATAGGCATATATAATCAAAATTAAATTTTAAAGAAAATATTTTGTAATTTCCTTAGTTCAGAATCGGTTTGGGGTTTTCGATTCCATACGTTCGTGATCCGTTTGATTATTTGTGATATCAATTCGAATTTGAATTCATTTTTTACCGAGATCTAATGGCCTGGATCTGAATATATCAAGTAAGTTTCAAATCGTTGTCTATAAGTTCAAATTGTTACATAAATATGATACATTAATATATAATTATCAAGAAAATATGCTAAATGTTTCATCTATCACATATCCAGAATTCATATTTTATAAAATGGACTTTTGTATTACGTAATTTTCCTAATTAGTGATATATATCTCGTATTAACATAATTGTTTCATAACTTTAGATATAAATATCACAAAATATATCACATCAAAAATTCTGAGATCACATATAATCGTAAAGATATAAATATTATTGTTACGGATACAAAACTATGAATATATTGTTTTTATCCCTATACAAAAATATAAATAGATACAAGTAGATATCAATACTATATATTTTCAAGAGTGTTTGAAAACATTGATAAGAGTTTTATCAGGTAGGATTATATGATTAATATCTATCGCATATAATTGAAACTTATATATTTATATTGGTGCTTAATACTGTATTATGAGCATACATAAAAGTATACCTTTATTTTTAAAATTATATTTTATATTATAGAATTGTTTATTATACTTTGATATAAATTTAGCCAAATATTTTTCTTTTTTGCTAGTTTGGATAGAAGTATTTTTTTTGTTGTGAATATAAAATTATCATGAAAATACGTTAAATGTTTTATCTATTGCATATATACAATTCATATTTTATAAAATTGACTTTTATATTATGTAATATCCTAATTGGTGATATATATTTCGTATTAACGTAATTGTTTTACCGCTGTCGATATATTTATTACAAAATATAACAATGTTAGCAAAGATATAAATATTTGTATTATGGATATAAAACTATGAATATACTATTTTGTATTCTTATACACAAATATAAATAAATATACGAAAGTATAAATACTACGTTGTGATGGACTATGTATGTGCGAGTGTTTAAAACTTTTCATAGGATATTAATCACGAAGAAACTTCCAAATGTTATTTACTAATCAAGATACTAATTACGGAAAGTACCATCTATTATTTTAGACAGATAATAATGTATATGCTGGACATAGAATATATAAATTTAAATAGTATGCACCTTTCTTCCTCGATCGAGTACGACACGGTTCGGGTGTTTCTGGTGGACCATCTAAAGCAATGGATAAAAAATTAGTAAACATTATATTCAAAGTAAAATTTCTTGTTAGAATCGACGCTCACCATTTGAGCATGCAGAAGTACGTTTCGAAAGCAAGATGGCTCTTCTCATACTACGTGCATTTTTCTGCTTGACTATGAAAGCCAAAAATTAATCAATATAAAATGATATGTGTAGGAAATGCTTATTATGTAAAAATTTCTTACTGTAAGAGTCGCAATCACTGCAGCCACCTATTTAATAATTTTTAACCCATTTAGATCATGCATATAAACACATATCGATCAATATATGCTATCACAATTTATACAAACTTACAGTCGTAATATCTCGGTTTGAATTCTGGACGATCGTTCACCAGGCGAACTGAGAAATAATTATGAGTAGATTATTTTTATATACATTGATATTTGATGATATAATGTATATGTTGCAATCATATACACACCTTTAGGTTTTCCACGTGATCCGAGTGGACGTCCTCGTTTTCTTTTTTGAGTTACCCCGGATGAAGAATCTGTATTCCAAGAAATAATAAGCACGAAAATGGTCAACAACATATATATTAGTATCAGACTTAAAAAAAAAAAATTATAATGCAATTACTTGAAAGCCATAATTTAAAAAATTAAAAATAAGCATCTTCAGAACCAGCAATAGTCAAAATAGATCAAACTAATTTTCCAAAAAGATATATTTCACAAAAGCAAGTTCAAGAACTATCACGATAATGCTATATTCAAAATAATTAGTTAGCATGTGCTGTATATAGAGTAACGCATATATTAATTCATCCATCTAAATACATCTTTATATCGTTCAATTGGTATCGTTATCATATCACATTTTTTTTTTTCAAAAAGTTTGAGCACTCTTTTGTCACTATATTTATCAATCAATCTGAAAGCTCCAACCGTAACCAAAACTGAGGAACTCACGAATATTATATATACTACATATTTAAACAAAAACACTCACCAAATCAACATATTTTAAAAACGTTCGTAATAAACTTTTTTTTAAAAAAAAAAAAAATTATAATTATAAAACTATCAATATCAATCACGCAAACTGAAGATTCATTGGATGGGAAGACAACAAATGTTTTCCAACTACACAGATGAGCAATAACCAGTAGCTTGCTGGTGAAGTAAGGTTTTTTTTTTTTTTTACTACCTCCGGTCTCGACAGGGGGGGGAGGAAGCGGGTACTTCATTTCGTTGACGCGGGAGCCCTTAGAATCAATCTGAGTGCAAAACATAATATGATACGTTAAGAGCTTAGAGAAGGATTACAAAGGTGAGTATGGACTTATATAGGGGATTGGATAGATTAACCTCGATTCAAGATATAATCCGAGCCTTGTTTGCTAATATCTTATGAAAAGGTTCCAATGGAGATGATAGAACCGAGCAAGGAGATATGAGATAGGGTGTATGGTTTTCCTGGTGATTAGGATGATTTTTTTTTTTCACTGAAATGTTTAGGTTATGCAGGGAAAATAGAAGAGGATATAGGAGCAGTATAAATGTGTAAATTAATAGCAGATTCTAAACAGATTTGATGGAAATATTCTGATTTCTATAACGGTACAGTTTTAAATTAGCAGTCAATCACGCGAATTCAATGATGGATTAATTGGCACAGAACAGAGATAACGCATAACAGTACCACAACTAAAAGGAATGCTAGCTCATTACAATATATATCTTAATCTTTCCTTAAAAATACCGAAGTGTGTGTTAAGTCCAGCGGTAGAGAATCCCTTGTATATGCTATTGGTGCAGGGTTCGAGTTTCCCAAACAACATATTTTCTCCGTCCAGTTCGCATATATTGCTTATATTTTTATGGTCTCCTTTTTTTTTTTTTTTTTTTTTTTTGTCACAATGCTTATATTTTTATGGTCAATAAACAAATTTTACTCTCCAGACATATATTACGGAAAATAACGTATGGCAGAAAAAATTGTCAAACTGATAAATGCAAAATCATATTTTCCCTATTTTACCTTTGGCTATTAAGACAAAAGATCTGATAGTAAAATTTGTCACAAAAGTTCTGATAGTAAAATGTAACACAGATCATCTGTAAAAGAAGATAGAGCAAACAATAGTGGTGCTGGGATAGTGGATCCCATGATCACTAACCAAGTTCTTCCCTACAACATGGACATGCTAACTTTGTTTTAACCCAATCTAAAATACAGTGATGATGATAAGAATGCCTACAATTCAAAGAGTTGATCTCTCCACCAGCGCCGAACTCTTCGCAGCAAATTATACATATATCACTCTTCTCGCTGGGGATGGGTTCTCTTCGGTTTTCCCACAACTCGATCATATAAACGTCCAGATCAATTCGATGAAAAGCATGCTGATTGTGATCAACTATATCAACAATTATGTCAAGATCTGTTTCCGTGGGATCATCAAGTGTCGGTAGAGTGCTTGCGACATGGTCAGAAGTCTCCTCGATAATCTGCATCACAGAATCAAAATTAATTTCATGATACCCAAGCATGTATTCCACATCACGTATTGTTTCATGGGTCAAGTGGCCATTGATTGTTGTCTTCAGAGTGACAGATATCACAATCTCCGTCTGCTGTGTACTTGGCCTCTTTATTTTCATGGTGACCGTTCTTTTTGGAGATGATAAGGTCGGTCCAGTTATGTGGCCTATTTTCCAGAATGGCTGACTCATGTTTAGATTTTTGAAAGAAATGTTTAGAAGTATAAAACAATGGTAATGGTATCAGAATGTAGGGGGTTATATAGGTGGCAAATTGTAAACTACCTTAATAGATCAGGTCAACAATAATATACGGTGAACAAAAATGAAGTTACGATTCTGTAGACAAAGACTGGTCTAAAACATATTAAATTTATAATAATTGTAAAAGATGTTTTAGTTTGAAGTCATACATGACCATATATAAGCATTTATGTAAATACACAATATAACAACAGTAACAATATAATAACATAACAAAATTATCATATTATAATATAATTAGGATTAAACCATTTGTAACGTGGGTATTTCTATTTCGATATTATTACTCAAAAAAAAAATTAAGACACCAAAACATTAAATTTGGTGTAATTTCAACACCAGATTAGGTATTATGGCTGGAGATGCTCTTAGAGACAGAATAAAAAAACCAGAATATCATTAAATATATATTTTAATAGTTTGCTATTATTTTTGTACATAATCTACCTATCTATGCTATTATTTATGAAGAGTTTTTTCGCAAACGAACTCTCATATTAAAAGTTAGCATGATTAAAATCAATGATACAATTCATGAATTTATATATATATATATATATATATACATATATATATTTATTATATAGCCAAAAACAAACTTAAATTAATGTTATTAGATTTATATGTTATATTAGAAAACTGATTAATAAAATAATATTATAAAATTGTCAAAAAACATTTTCTAAAAGAACATAATTCTTATATATCGTGCTATTAGCTGTAAATAAGTTCATATTCTAAAGCTAAGAATTTAAGATATAAAATCTTTTATAATTAAGTATTAATTAATCAAAAACATTTGTACTGATATGTTTTCTAAAATATTTCTAATATTTCTAAATCAGTCATTATTTGTTTTCAATTTTAGTTTTTATATTATATAAATTGATTTAATCATTGAGTTACGAACAATAAGATATTCGAAGCCTGTGATCATAATATTTTGTAATATATATACAATAATTAAATATGCTGTTCGGATAACCCCCCGTGGTCTATATCCGATTTTTCTTCTGACAATTACCAATGTGTGTTCTTATCCTAGTGGTTGAGCAGTCCGTACACATTCTCATGGACCCGAGTTCGAATAGTATGAACAACGTTTTTTTATTTTTAATTTTTTATCCAAATCTCAGTCATTGTTTGTTTTCAATATAGTTTTTATATGTCATAAATTGATTTAGTCATTGAATTACAAACAATAAGGTCGTCCAAGCGTGTGATCATAATATATTTGTAATATATATGTACAATAATTAAACATTCTGTTCGGATAACCACTCGTGGTATATATGTAATTTTTCTTCTATCAATTATCAATTAGCGTGCTTATCCCAGTGGTTGAACAGTCCGTACACTTTCCCATGGACCCGAGTTCGAATAGTCCGAGGAGCATTTTTAAAATATGCTGTTCGGACAACCTCTCCTGGTCTATATGTGACTTTTCTTCTATCATTACCAAGGTGTCTTCTTATCCTAGTGGTTGAGCAGTCCGTACACATTCTCATGGACCCGAGTTCGAATAGTCCGGACAACGTTTTATTTATTTATTTTTTTTTTAAACCAAATCTCAGTCATTGTTTGTTTTCAATTATAGTTTTTATATGTCATATATTGATTTAGTCATTGGATCACAAACAATAAGGTCGTCCAATCGTGTGATCATAATATTTTCGTAATATATGTACAATAATTAAACATACTGTTCGGATAACCACTCGTGGTATATACGTAATTTTTCTTCTATAATTTATCAATGAGCGTGCTTATCCCAGTGGTTGAGCAGTCCGTACACTTTCCCATAGACCCGAGTTCGAGTAGTCCGAGCAACATTTTTTTTTATCTCACCCAAACGTCAGTCTTTGTTTGTTTTTAATTTTAGTTTTTATATGTTATATATTGATTTAGTCATTCAGATACAAACAAAAAGGTCGCCCAAGAGTGTGATCTCAATATTTTTGTAATATCTAACCTATACGAAGATCTTAACAACTTTTATCAGCTAAATTGACTCTATGTCAAGGTAACTCAAACTAAGCAGAATAGCTGATATTACAGGGACTCATTATCATATATATCAATATTATATTTCCAAAATCACTATTTATCAGAATTTATATTATCAAAGTTTATCTTTATTTCTAAAACAGCTCCAGATATAATTCAATAATGTGTCTACAATGCTTTTTAACAACAACAATTTTGATATAAAATAATCAACATAATATAATGGGATCAATCTTTCGATTGGCCATAACACTCATATACATGTAATAATCACTGTTTATACAATAGATATTATATTTTTCATATAAAACTCGATACCATAAATGAGTTGAAAGACAGAAATTATTAGAAAAGTAGATTATCACCAAGTTTGTAATAGGATGCAAACGCAAAATCCAGGAAACTAAAAAACAGAAACAAAGATGCAAACACAAATCCAGGAGAAAAAAAAAACAAAACATAGTCTTTATTCAAACAAAAGCAACAATAAGACGTTATCAGCCACTTCTCGCACGCTTGCCACCTTCTGGTACACTCACATCAGCCACCCTCTTCACCGACACATCTGCATGATCACCACTCCCACTCACGGGCTCCTCATCACTCTTCTCTCCTAGACTGGCTTTGGATTCCACAGCTTCAATAGGCAGAACTTTTGTGACAGTTAGAGTCTGAGTCTTGCCTTCCAAATTATGACTTGATACCTTAACAACAAACGTGCGCCTCTGTCCAATAGTATCAATCATTGCCTGAGGAACTGGAACTTTGTGTTCACCCTCTACAGCATCATTGGCCTAGCACACGTTACACATCATCAGCATACCCGAGCATTTTCAATTTATAAAACACGTTTTCAAAAATTTAAACAATAGAAGCACTGAATCACCTGGTAATAGCTCTCGACAAACTCACCGGCCTTCTTTCCAGTCAACTCCTCACCAGCATCCCCAAGTAGAACAAAAATAGCTTGATCCTTGTGGTCATAGACAGACAGCTTCGAGAGATAACTGTAGCAGAGAAACATCAATATCCATTGCAGCATAAAAATATGGTCAACTAACTACAAAACTACTTACTGCGCCACACCATCAATCCCAGCCTTCCCACACTTCTTACACATGAGAGTTGTTGGTCCTCTGGTTGCCTTAGTATGGCACACACCACATCCTATGTAATACCAATCAGAACCGTGGACGACAGCATCAATAGTAGCCGTACACTCAAACCAAGCAACCTAGAAAAACTCACGAAATTAGCTAAGAAACATATACTAAAACAGGCTGAAGTATTAGCCGATTATATAAGTGACTGGTACCTTAGCGGATGGCCGTTTCATATAAGCGAACAGATCCCCCAGTGTTGCTGTCTCAGGCTTGGTAACCACCTCAGCATTGACTCTGTTAGCTACATCTGAGTTTGAGTTTAACCTGAAATAATACCAAACAAAACATCACATTAATGAGTCATCTAACCTATTTCGTTGTAACATACTATAGACAATACTAATTATTTTTCAAATAAACGAACTCTAGATCTTACCAGTTGAGGTAAACCCGGGTTTCCTCGACATCATCATCCAGAAAGACTCGAGAAGGTGCCATAGAAGAAAGAGAGAGGACTGCATAAAACAAAATCATTGATATGTTGAACAGGGGAAGAAATGATATAATAAAAACAAAATCAAGAAATATATATTTCTCTGACTATAACCAAACCATAGAATCAATTCAAAAGCAGAACCACCAATTTGTTCTAACAACACGCCATCTAACTTACATACCTACAAACCCTAGATCCATTTGCAAAAACAGCTCAACCAAAACTAATAGTATGAAACACAAACCTCCAAACCGTTTCGGGTTTAAGGTGGTGACCAAGATAACACGGGCAGTGCCTTTAGTTGCGTTAAACTTATCAACAAACTCAAACGCAGCCTTGTCCCAGAGACACACCTTCAGCACAGGATCACTGTAACAAAACAATATCAAGTTATAATAATTTTAAACCGTGATGAATATAGAGGATTATAGAGAATAGCATACTCATGTGTCTGAACGTGGAGATCAACCCGGCGAGAAGCAGCTACATCTGCCTCGTCGAGCAGAAGATTTCCTCCTGGGACCTGCCCATTCACCAGCTTGATGTGTCCAATGTAATCTGCAAGTGTAGACAATCAAAGCCAAAGTGTTATACACATATATAAAACACAGCAGAATCAACACAATTCTACAATAAAAACTTACCATATAGATCACCTCTCAAATCGCATGCAGCGTCAAATGTTCTGTATCCATGAATCCGGAATCGATCCTCAGGGAATCTGATTGAACTATCCTCGAGAGGGGTGAGGGCAGAGTTCCATGAGAAGCTAATGGTCACATCGGGTTCAGCAACCCGATAATTAAGCTTGCTCTTTGCTCCGAAAAATTTGTTGAGTCGGTAGAGAGCTCCAGCTTTCAGGTGACGCAGGTAAACATCAACCCTCCCTTGAGGGATGAAACCCTGGATCACCGTTTCCTGTTTAGACAGAAGACTCAATTAAAAAGACAGCCAAGTCATCCAAACGTTAATAAAAGTAAACAATGATATCAAAACCGAACCGGAGAAAACATGGTAATGCTTACTACAACTAATGATCTAATAATTAAATATCGACCATTCGATTCAAAAAGCAAATCCCGCAAAATTTATGTAATCTAATCTATCCACCCAACATACAAAGCATATTGAACTTGATTAAACCAAAATAGTAAAAAATTTACACCAAAAAAATTCTTGCAAAAAAAGACACCAGATCATACCTCTCTATCGATGAGGATCATCTCGACGCCGATGAGCGTCTTCGACTGAACATTCCAAGCTTCCCAAAAGTGGATCAACCGAAACCGTACCTCGCCTTCATGTGGCCCAAGAGTCACGTCTTTGAAGGTAATCTCATCCCCAATACCATTGTCGACAACGATACCTTTGCCTTTATCGGCAGAAGAGACGGAAGCTCTGCCCCTTAAGCCGGTTCTCACGCCGGAAGAGAAACCAGTTTGGACGACTTGTGTAACCGGAGAAGAAGGGACCGGTGATCCATCTGCTGGCTTTCCCGAGTTGACATCCCCGGAAGCGTCACCGATCTTGATCCCAGATTTTACCGGAGTCGAGAGGACCGCCGCACCACCGTTCTTCTTCGCTGAGTTAGAAACACCGGATAGCTTCATCGCAATATCAATCAAGAGGATATAGAAATTTTGAGAGGATATAGAAATTTTCGATGAGGGAAAAACATCAAAGTAGAGATCTTTTTATAGAATCTCATAGGGAGAAAACGAAAAGAACCCATTAAGATGGAAATTAAAGAATCGAAAGGAGTGGGAAGAAATCAATGCTTGTGGAGGCGAGATCCATAAACGGCAAAAGGAGAAGAACTGAAGAAGAAGAAGAAGAGAAACCAAATCGTCAATCGGCTCAGCAGCTTTGCCACATTAGGGTTTTTTTCTTCGCACAGTGAAGGAAACGAACACAGGCACAAAATGGGCTAATCGGGCTCACCAAAATCGCAACATACCGGGCCGACGAATACAAAGCCCAGAATATGGCTGTCGCATCTGACGTGGACGAAAGCTCCTCTCCTATTGGACGAATTTATTTGGGGACGTGGATAGCTTCTCCTTTCACCTTATTCTTCTTTTAATATAGAGTAGATTAAACGTGGAGTTCATAACTAAAAGTAAAAGGTAGATTTTGTTGCTTAACCAAAAGTGGTAATTCAAATGTTATGTAAACCTTAATCGGACCGGCCGGTTCGGTTCAATTTAGAAACATAATTGCAATTGCATCTTCTTCACATGCGCGCATATTCCTTGGGGAAATGATGCTCAACCAGAATCAAGAGGAACACACTCACACATTTGTGAATTTCGCAACCTATCGGAAGACATGACTAACGTCGCCGGAGATCACAACGGACATCACAGTGATGCATATATAGTGTCTCAACAACTAAGATAGCCACATAACCTTTAACACTCAAAACAAGGGACTCAGGATATGCGAGCTTTTGAAAATTGGACCCATTTAAAATGCATGAAGAGTAAGCTGAGCTTATGTTTTTTCTCTATCGACTCTAACCTTTCCGCTTGAACTTTTGCAAAACGGCTAGAGATAATTGCGCCTTAAATCATTGTGTGAATCCAAAAAAAAAACTATGACCTTACTGAAACTATGTGTAATTATGTGATGAATTATATTAATATTGTTTAGATGTGTAATTATGTGATGAATTATAATTTGTGTATTTGACAATGAATTTTTATTTTTATTAAACGTGGAGTTCATGACTAAAAGTAAAAGGTAGATTTTGTTGCTTAACCAAAAGTGGTAATTCAAATGTATGTAAACTTTAATTGGACCGGCCGGTCCGGTTCAATTTAGAAAAAACATTAATTGCAATTGCATCTTCTTTCGCATGCGCAAATTCCTCGAAAAAATGCTGCTCAAGAGAATAAAGAGGAACACTTGAAGTGCCTTTGTAAATTTCACATTTTGATGTGGATCGAGTCAGTTTAATCTAATTTGCTGGTATAATATATAGCATTTAATATATGTTCATTATGTTAATTATATAATTTATATTAGGTGATTGCTCGCGAATTCGCGGATATAAATATTGTATGGAAATATATTTTATGTATAGAGTGTTGTAAAGTTTCCATAAATTTGATGTAAAAATAACTAATGAATATTTAGTAATAAAAATATATAAGAAGATAGTTAATATTACATTAATGTTGTTTAGATGTGTAATTATAAGATGAATTATAATTTGTGTATTTGACAATGTATTTTTACTTTTATTAAACGTGGAGTTCATAACTAATAAAAGTAAAAGGTAGATTTTGTTGCTTAACCAAAAGTGGTAATTCAAATGTTATGTAAACCTTAATCGGACCGGCCGGTTCGATTCAATTTAGAAAACATAATCGCAATTGCATCTTCTTCTTCACATTCGCATATTCCTCGGGAAAATGCTGCTCAACAGAATAAAGAGTAACACACTCGCAGTACCTCTGTGAATTTCGCAACCTATCGGAAGAAGATATGACTCACGTCGCCGGAGATCGCGACGGAGACGGACGTTCAACCGCCGTAACTAACTCCGTCACGGAGATGAGTTCGCCTCCGTCTGATCCTCCGATCCGTGTCTACGCCGATGGGATCTACGATCTGTTCCATTTCGGTCACGCTCGATCTCTCGAACAAGCTAAGAAATCGTTAGTACTTGAATCTCGATTTCGATTTTGCGTAGCTGTTACAGTGTGTGTTTGTTTGTGGAATCACGGTGAATTGGTGGATAGTATCTCTCGCGTAACGAGAAAGTTGATTCGAATTAGAGTATCCTTATAGTGTTGATTCTGTGAGGTTTTGATCCGTTTCTGTTGGTGGTATTGGTCAAGCAGGTTTCCTAACACTTACCTTCTTGTGGGATGCTGCAATGATGATACTACTCACAAGTACAAGGGAAAGACTGTGATGAATGATCAAGAACGATATGAATCTCTTCGACATTGCAAGTAAGATGTTTGCTTGTGCTAGTACTGCTAGTGATGGAGATGGTTTGACTAATTGTGTTATGTAGATGGGTGGATGAAGTTATCCCTGATGCACCGTGGGTGATCAACCAAGAGTTTCTTGACAAGCACCGGATTGCTTATGTGGCACATGATGCTCTTCCGTAAGCTAACTATATCACTTGTCTTGTAAATAAAAAACGGACTTTAGTTTTGAAATAGTGATGTTTAGCTTTATTCTAATATATATCATTCACAGGTATGCTGATGCTAGTGGAGCTGGAAAAGATGTCTATGAGTTCGTGAGTCTGATTCGATGTTCATAATCTTTTTTTTCTGTTGTTGTTATTTGTGACTGTGATAGTTAATTTATGTTTTTTTCCATTGCAGGTGAAAAAAGTTGGGAGGTTCAAGGAGACTAAGAGAACCGAAGGGATATCTACTTCGGATATAATAATGAGGATAGTGAAAGATTATAACCAGTACGTCATGCGTAACCTTGACAGGGGATACTCAAGGGAGGATCTTGGAGTTAGCTTTGTCAAAGTATGACATCATTTCTCGACTTTTTTCATCTTGTTGTTCTGAAATTTTCCCTACCAAGGAGTAAACTTTGGATGTGTTGACTTGCAACAGGAAAAGAGACTTAGAGTTAATATGAGGCTGAAGAAACTTCAGGAGAAGGTTAAAGAACAACAAGAGAAAGTTGGGGAAAAGGTATGTATTTTCTCACATTTCCTTTGTAGATTGATCATTATGAGTCAGTTGTTCTGATTGTTAAAGTACCCATTTAAAATGTATCAAGAGTAACCCAAGGTTAGTCCTTTTCTCTACCAAGTACCAATTCTAGCCTTTCCCTTTGAACTTTTGCAAAACGGCTGTAGAAAAAAATTGATTTGCGAGCTAAGCCCTGGAGAAATAGATATAACTGCGTCTTAAACAATTGTGTGAATCCAAAAAACTATGACCATACTGTGTTACTAAAACTAAAAGCTCATCCAGTTCCGTCCCTGGTTCCCTGGTTCAGTAGGTATCCATCCTTCTAAGATTGTTCGAGTTTATGTATTTCCTATTTGTGAGAGTTTGTTGTCAGGATTCTTCTACTTTAAATATGGCATACAAAGTGTTTGAATTGTCTCTGTAGACTTTAGTAGCAGGCATCTCGCGTGCATGGTTAAGCACACGCATGAAAACTGCATTCTGTCTTGTGGTGGAACTGTTTCTAGTAACTTTGTTATCTGCTATCCAATTTTAATGACTTGGTTAACCCCACATAGATTTATTAGCCTCTAATCTATGAAACTCGTTCTGATTCTTTCAGATCCAAACTGTGAAAATGGTACGTAATGAGTGGGTGGAGAATGCAGATCGTTGGGTAGCTGGATTCCTTGAAATGTTTGAAGAAGGCTGCCATAAGATGGTAAGTTAGCAAACCTAATAAAATCCCCTTTTTCGTGATTTTGGAGTTTGGACTAATTTGTCATAAAATAAATAACTTTGTATATTAGGGAACTGCCATCAGAGACCGAATCCAAGAGAAGTTAATGCGACAAGAGTCCAAAGAATTGCTCGAGAAGGGTCAAAACGGTCAGCGTGAAGATACAGACGAACAGTCCTATGAAGAATATTTCGAGCATGACATTGTTGATAGCTGCGAAGACGATGAAGAAGAGTACTATGACGAGATTGAAGAGCAAAGTAATGCCTCAAAGGCGATAAAAAGTAACTAGAGGAACAAAAATTTATGTTGTTTTAGTGCCCTATTGTTCACTACTTTTGCAGTAAAATGGTTATCAAATGACTTATTAGTTAGCTACAAGAGTTTAGAAAACGTTTGTGTGATCTTTTTTTATATACGTTAAATCCTTTTGCTGCACCATTTTATTCGATTTTTGTTGTATAATTAATTTATAACCAGGCATTATTTTAATATTTTTTTGTTCGTTAAATTTTCTATACCTTAAAATTTTTTGGATACATTGTCGTGAAATGCTTCCTCGCATTAGATGTTCTAATCTGTGATTTCAGTAAGTTCTGTTTTTGATTAGGCCTCTGATCAAATGACAAAAATTTCAAAAGATACTATTTTCTTTACGTGACATAATACGTCAACAATTTTTTCCGACTTTGGTATAACATGGATAAAGATTTAGACCCCCAAAAACCCATAATTGAAATATAGTTCTGTTTAATGTTATATTTAGATTCAAAAGCTAAGATCCTTAATAACAAATCTTATTCTAAAAGTTGAAAAAATCGAAAGCAAACGGAATATCCCGATCTACATGCCTTGTAACAATCCAGATTTACCACGTGCTAATTCACTTAGTATGATCCTGAGCACCTTTAACTATAAATTAAGAGAACACAAGCTTGGAAAAGCAGAAGCCTATTACGTATGGTTTGTGTATATCACAATCTGAAAATCTAAATTTTGTTCATTTGTTTTCTTTTTTTTTTTTTCTTTTTGTTTGTTTGAAAAATGCATGTAACGAGTTCACCAATGTGCGACCATTGCAACATGGGGAAAGCCATTGTTTATTGTAAGACACATTTGGCCAGGGTTTGTTCTCAATGTGACCGGAAGTTTCACCACTATGTGACTATGGATAGTCCTGATCACCCGCGGCTTCTGCTGTGCGAAAAATGCGTTTTGCAGGCCGCAGATGTCCAGTGCCTTGAGCAAGGGTTGTGCGTGTGCCAAACATGCGTTTCAAACGCCAACGTCACCTCCTCACCTTTTCAGTTTTATAACGTTTCTAATAATCATTCTGGTTATAGTTTTCCACGAGATCTCGATCTCGATTCTTTTTCCTCGTCTCTGTCATCTCCTTTAACTGATCTCAGTTGGGGATGTCCCTTTGTTCCTTTACCTCCCAAAAATGGGGACTCATCATCATCATCTTCTATTATTTTTCAAAATTTTGACAACCATACAAAGAATATTAGTGACCAACGAGGGCAAATGCTTCAGCCCGATGATATGGACAATTCTAAGGTATATTCTTATGGTTAGTTTAGATGGGAGTGGGATTTTATTAATATGACGATAAATTTGTGATGTGTCACTGTACGCAGGATTTTTCATATTCAGGCTTGGAAGCTTACAAAACTAAAGATATAGAGAACGTTTGGCTGAACAATTTTGATGACGACAAGTCAGTATTAGATCAAAAAGAATATTTATCCAGGGAAGAATTGATCCTAACCGATCAACTCATCGATGAAATAATGAAACACAATGAAGAAACAACAACCGAGGTATTAGCATACATCAACATAAATCTGTCGCAAATTGATGTTTTTATTAATTATCTTTCTTGACTTTTTTTGGGTTAAAGATTATATTGGCTTCATCATCGGGTATGTCATAGGTTATACATCAAGATTACAACATTGAAGCTTTGGCTAATGCAAGTTGTGAAGATTACAATAATAACGTTGGAAAATTATTCCCTAACGCTCATATTCATGATGAGTGTCGACCGTCGCAGTTGATTCTGACCGATGTCGATGAGATGTTACCATGGGAGGATCAATTACTTGAATCTCCTATATACACACCGCAGAATCGATTAGAAGCAAAGAAGAGATATCTTGAAAAGAAAAAGAAACGCAAGTAGGTATTATTATTATTATTTTTTTTTTCAAAAAAAAAGTAGGTATTATTTTATTATTATATCTCTTGAAATATATTGCATTTAACGTATGGATAACACCAAAAAAGAAAACTTATACGTGCAATCTTAAGGTTATAATGAATGCATGCAGGTTTGGGAAGAAAATTAGATATGAATCTCGAAAGTCTTCAGCCGATACGAAGAAACGACTGAAAGGAAGATTTACAAAAGCTGATGCAGAATATGATTATGACCCACGAGCTAATAATAATACTAACAAATAGGCTAATAAAACCATGAACCAATAAAAAAATGGTTGCAACCATTTGATAATCTTAGTTATGTTTACGTTTTCAAAATTTCATAAATCAGTCAAATACCCCATATATTAATTAAAAGAGATTTGTAAGCATTTATTTGGGATAAGCTTTATTAGTTTGATATTAGTTCTTTTTACCAAAAATAATCATGCCGTTAATTATAGAATTTTTTTCCAACATAATGATGCACATTTTCAGACTTTGTTTTAGTAGAGAACATTTTCAAATTTCAACCTAATTTTCCTTCCATTTATTTATATATAATGTCATATACTTTTTTCTAGCATCTATCTATCCTATTAAAATTAATTCATTAAAAATTCCACAGTGCAAAAGTCATAGTAATATGACCATCCATGTGACCATCTCATAAGTCATAGTAATATGACCATCCATGCGACCATCTCATTATTTACTTAATATAATTTATTTGATTATTAACATTAAATCAATCAAATATATAACATTTCTAAAAAATCTTAATAATTTCTAAGTATATTAATACTAATTAAATGTTAGCTATAAATTTAAATTTTATTTTTAGTGTTGAGAAAAATTGACAAAATCTTACTAAATTTTTAGTTAAAAAACTTGTAATCAGTAATATATTATTATTATAAATTAATGTTAGTAAATATTTTATAATTAAATGAAAAGTAAAATTATATGCTATTTTATAATTTTATAATTATAGACTATATTATATTGAAATATAAATACTATATGAGTTAAATATGACATAATTATATCAAAAATTGGTAGATTATCATTCACTTTTAAAATGGATTTTAAATTTTAAATAATGTAATATGTTTATACAAAAAAAATAAAATTGTTAACATATGTTAAATTTTTATATCTAAAATATATTTTATTTTAATTTTATTTTAAAAGTCACAACAGTATTTTATCCAAAATGATTAAATGTCAAATATAATAATAGTATATAATTAACATTTAGTTCACGTATTATTTAAGAGATTTTCTATTAGAAAACTTTTAAATTTAAATTATTCATTTAGATATTAATCACAAATCAATTTATAACATTTACAGTTTACTTTTAGTTATAACTTGATGGAGAGGTTCAGTGGAGATGGTGGATACAGTGAGGATCGATGAGATGACCAATATGCAAAGAAGAAATTTGAGGAAGAAGACAAAAATTAAGGTTGAAGAAGAAGATTTTTTTTATATATATTCAGCATGTTTTTAGCGAAGGATATATTTATTTTTTAGAGAAATTAGGGTCTCTACCAAAACATTATACGCTATTTAGCACAATAGCAAAAGCCATCTTTTTCAACACTGTTTATATTTTGCTTAGACTCTATTACCCCTACATCATTTCATTCGGGGTGAAAATACAAAATCCTCGTAAAAGATTTGAAGTACACTGCGCCGGATTTGCTCAGTTTTAAAATCTAAAGCGATCCTATAGATTTTCTATATCTCTCTATTATTGAAAAGTATCTTCACTTTCCTTGAAAAACTTCATTTCCCTATTTTCCTCATCGTTTTCTATCTATTCTATATCTCTGAATCCAGAGCTAAAACTCTGTTTCTGCAAACCAAGTCACATAATGGAAAGAGAAGATCACTTACCTCCGCCTCTCCGGATTCCGGATCGGATTTTCGCGGTAGGCCATGAACCAGTCGGAGTTAAGGTAACACCGTACCACAAACCACATGCAATTAGGCAAATACTCAAAACGCTCGATCCTGAAGAAGTAGACACCATCAGAGACTCACCCTTCGGGAAGCTTGTTGAAACCAGAGCTGTAAGTGCTTGAAGAAAAGGAGAAGTTAATCAGTTTGGAGAAAAAATGGAAAACATTCTAAAAGCAAAGATGATGCTTTTGGTACTTATTTCAGAAACTTCGTCCTAAAGATAGATGATGTTCAATCTTATGGAAACTGCCTAACCTCAGATTGCAAGCTCAAAAGATGATGCTAAAAAGGATATCGTTTCACTTATACGGGTTATAAATAGCGTAACTGTTATTTAATTTATGTTAGACGGCTATAATAATATTTTGATATTGTCACAAACCTCAATAGATGGTTAAATAATTTATTAGCCAGGGTATTTAATGTTTATAGCCGGCTAACAATATTTTGTAAACATATTATGGATAAACATGGTTTTTCGGCCTTGCATCTCAGTTCAAACTCTCAGCCGTTGCGTCTCCATTAAAGCTCTCTGCCACTGAGTCTCCGGTGAAACTCTCCATCACTACTACATCGTATTATCATTATAAATAAAAAGTTCCATTTTGTTAGACTCAGTGTTGACATGATAACTTCTTCTGTGGATGGTAAAATAGTATTTTGACAAGTTGAAAACAGATAAGATATGGACAAAAACAAAGAAAAGCAACCCAGTGTTGTAGTCTAAATACTTGGCCTTACTCAGCTGAAATGATACACTTGAACACTCAATCGAGATCCTTGCAACGATTTCAGTAGCTGGCTATGCACACCACATGGAGAGTTAATTTAATCTATAGATGGCTAACAAGATGGTTATCCCGAATAACTTATTTGTTAACCGTGTAAGTATTATATTACATGTCTAACAACCTGACATTACCAACAAATCAGTTTTTAGCCTAAGTAACACATTTTCTAACCGTGTACATATTATATTAGATGTCTAATATTTTGAAGTTTCCAACGAGTACATAAATTTTGACCCACAAAACATATACACAAATATTTAAATTTCATATAACATTTTAGTAAAATTGTTAATAAAATTAGTATCACCCAAATCCATCTTTAGATGGCGAACAACTATGATAGCCAGAAAACAACTTCGTTCTTGGGTTAAAAAAAAATATACATCTATACATACATATGTATATATCTTCTTCCTCACAATATGTATCTTCTTCCTCACAATTAAATTCATAGCCGTTTCTTATTTTCACGGTCATCACGCCGGTAAAGAATAGAAAGGATCAACACACCATTAAAAAATAGAAAGGATCAACACGCCGTCGATGCTGCTCGAGTTATCATCATGGACAGCACCGCTTATTTTCTCTGTGAATTCACCAGAGCTAACAGTAAAATATGACTGGGGTTTAAACAACGATTAAACTTTAGCTTTTCATATATCGAGGTAAATCAAGTAAATCTAACTCAAATCTTTACATGATCTTGTGATATTTTTTTTAAATATCCTGTCAGATACTAAATGTATTTTTTTGAAGAATAATCGAGTATACAATCCCGTGTCTAAGGTTATAATGGTCATTCTTCACTATTTTATCTTCAAACTTTATCTCTCTCTGGTATATACCTAATATCACTATCTTTTATGGTTTTTAACCGAATTATCCCTATTTTTTATTCTCAAAACAAGTTATATTTTATTGTGTATTTTAATAATATAGATTTTAAAATATATAGTTTTATAATTTACCTATGATTATTGTATTAAAATCAAATATTGCAACACAAAATCATGATCACGATTGTAGCGCGTTGAATTTGTTTCTAATAAAAGTAGAGCAAATTAGGAAAAACAACTTTTTGTAGCACGATTCTTGGTCATGGATATAAAATGATCTAAAAGGGTGGTGGCTCTTCACAATTGTAGGCACAGAAAGATGATGCTGCAATTGTGAGGATCAGCCAATGGTTTTACCAATGGTCAAACCTAAAGTGCAATGACAATTTACCACCGGGATCAATGGGACCAATATATATATATTTATATTTAATATTCTATATGGCTCGGATCTTGTGACATTGCACATGCTGAAGGCAGCAAAATTTGTGCTGCAAAATTTACGTTACTTTGAAAGCTCTTTTACATAAAAAAAATTACGTTACTAACCGTTGCTTGTTTCGTTTTTTTTTTTTTTAATATTTACTGTGTAATCTATATGCTAATCAGGAGAATCAATGAAAAAAAATAAGCACATGACAAATCAAAACAAAGTATTAATTGAACTAGTCTGTCTGTAATAAAATGATGGACGCGATCTAGTTACCCATTTACTATTTCATCTTTAATCTAATAGAACAACAAAAATATTTGAAGTTGGGGAACTGTATTCCATTTGATACGCTTCACTACCAGAAAAAAAGATTGTATAAATTTATGGAGATTAGTTTGATTATCAAAATACAAGCATCTTGATACATTTTATAAAGTGGAGAAAGACCTAACGTACGAGTCAAAAAAAGTCTCCACACTCAAATGATTTATATATTACGGAAAAAAAAAAACAAATAATATGATGTTGAAATTGAACCTTCTTCACAGCGAGGTGCAGGAAATCAAAGGCTCCTGTTAAATACCATATCATGGAATGGAAGACGGAGAGGTAAGTGAGGTCGCCGTATCCGAGGTTCGTCTCACTAGGTTATGTTTTCATACCATTTTTGGTTAATCTTCTCCACCTATTCCTTTGTTGCATTGGTGTGGGGTAAAATTGATCATGAGGCTTGTCTCGTGATTTTTTTTTTTTTTACTATAAGATCTTCAATCTTTGTTTATAATCATTTATCTTTTAATATGAAAGACCTTTTTTTTAGAAAAAAAAAACAAATAATCTAATAAGTCTCTTTTCTTTATCTACGCCTTAAACAGTCAGGCAGCATTAACTCCTTACATTAAGAAACCTTTTTTACATTACTCTCCCTATAATCTTCCTCTTCCATCGCCGCTAGAACAGTATCTCCACCGTGACCACCACATAAATATAGCCACCGTCGTACCATAATATATATACATTTTGGGATACTTCCATCTTTTTTTCTATAATAAACGTCATAAACGAAGATTTATCATTCTTTGTATATATATTTTTGTTCTCTTTCGACCCCTAAGCCCAAGAAAATGCGTCTGTTTCGACCCGTTTCGAAAACTCATCCTTCTTCTTCAACTATCTCAGCTCGTATGATAAATTGTATACTACTTTCTGTTTTGATTTCCTTGGTCTACCTTCTCGTCTCCCTCTCGGTATCAACGCTTCAATCTAAAGACACTCTTAAAGCCTACTTCTTATCTTCTCAAGATCAAGATCAGAGCCTAACAAAGATCGATCACATCGTCTTTGGGATCGGATCGAGCACGAAGTGGTGGCCTAAACGTAGAGAATATGTTAAGCTTTGGTGGGATGCTCAGAGAATGAGAGGGTGTGTCTTTGTTGAACGTCCTTTGTCATATCTGGAGAATCACACAGATTCTCATCTCCTTCCTCCGATCTGTGTTTCCGAAGATACTTCACGGTTCAGGTAACTAAACAAACCACCATTAATAGAACCATTAATTAAAAGTATGAACAATTTTTAGGGTTATTAAATTATTCAAGAGGCCTTTAATTAATGTTGTATCGCCTTTTATTTTATTGACTAGTACAAGCTCTTGACAAACTCTAAATTTTATTGTATTTATGAGAATTTATTTTCCGTAGTATGAATTTATATTCTATATTAGATAAAATCATGTGAAATAATAATTCAAATCCACTATATATATATATTTTAAAAAGAATTATATATTTACTAATTATATATATATATAATTAGTTAAACTAGCTAGATAAAATACAAATCTCAACTTAGTTAGGACTTTGGAGATTCAACTCACAAACTCTACTAAATGTTACTGCAAGTGCACATAACCTAAGCATACTCAATTTCAAACTGTTTGAGTCAAACATGATGAAAAATCCTTCAAGTATTATTTTCAAAACTATAAAAAGGTTAAACCACTATACATACAAAAACTTGGAGCGTGGTAAGTTTGTTTTTCTTAACAAAAATATAATTTCCGTAACTTTATTTTAGCAAAAAGAAAGTAATATTCTTATTTTACTACTTGAATTGAACATTTAAATAGAGTGAAACTAGTTTGTCAAAAAGAGTATAGCTAAATCGAATCGGCCTATAATCATGCTCTGCCCTACAGATACACTTGGAGAGGCGGTGACAGAAACGCGATTAGAATCGCGAGGTGCGTGTTAGAAACCGTAAGGATGTTCAATACATCCTCAGAGGAAATAAGATGGTACGTCTTTGGAAACGACAACACAGTATTCGTCCCGGAAAACCTAGCAAGAACGCTCTCCAAATACGACCACACATCATGGCATTACGTAGGAGCAAGCTCAGAGATTTATAACCAGAACTCCAAGTTCGGACACGACATGGCGTTTGGCGGTGGAGGGTTCGCTCTAAGTAGCTCGTTGGCTAACGTTTTAGCTAAAAACTTCGATTCTTGTATCGAACGGTATCCACATTTGTACGGAGGAGACTCTAGGATTCATGCTTGTGTGCTTGAGCTTGGAGTTGGATTGACTCATGAGCCTGGCTTCCATCAGGTTCTTCAAAATTTTAAATAATTTAAATAATGATTATTTTCCTAAAAAAAAAGATCAAACGTATTCATTTTTATTAATTTATTTAAGCAGTTTGATGTGAAAGGAAATGCATTGGGAATACTGACTTCACATTCAACGAGACCGTTGGTGTCTCTACACCATGTGCCCCACATTGACCCAATTTTCCCAAACTCAACCACTTTTAACGCCGTACGCCACCTCTTCTCCGCCGTAGAAGTTGATCCTCTCCGTATACTTCAACTCTCCGTTTGCTACGACCGTTGGTACTCTTGGACCATCTCTGTCTCTTGGGGCTACACTGTTCAGGTTAGTTAATATAGTTTTTTTTTTGGCAAACAGTTAATATAGTTTATTCAGTTTAACTGTTAAGTTAAAATGCCTAGTCCTAGATACACATGATTTTGTATGGTTATAGTAACTTAAGGCTATTAAATCAAATTTATTTGTTGTATCAAATGTTAGATTGAGGGTAGGCATTTGTACCTACGGGATGTTTTGAGAACACAAGAAACGTGGAAACCATCAGGCGGGTTGGCAAGTGTGTACACATTTAACACAAGAGAGGTGCATCCTGATCCTTGCCAAAGACCTGTCACATTCTTCATGGAACATGTTTCTTCTTCTCCTGTTGATGGAACTATTAAAAGTGTGTATAAGCAAGCTTACGAGAATTGCACCTATGATCCCATTTCATCCCCTCGCAAACTAGAAGAGATTAGAGTATTTTCTACAAGACTCGATCCCAATATGAGACAAGTAAGTTAATCTACTTTATCTTAATTTTTTGGAATTTTTTTTTTTTAAATATAACGTGTTAAATAATAAGATAACACCATAGAAATATAAAGCTTAGCTTTTCTGTTTATCCTTTAGTTTATGATCTTAATTAAATTTATTTTAATTGGATGTGGTAGTTGAAGGCTCCGAGAAGACAGTGTTGTGATATATTACCAACTTCTTCCACTGGTGGAAACGTAATGGAAATTGGAATTCGAGAATGCAAAGAGGATGAGTTGATTTATATACATCCCTAGTAGCAACTTACCTAATATACCATTACACCCTCTTCTTTTTTTGACATTGCTATCACATTAAAACCTATAACTTTGCAAAATCGTTTTTTAGTTATTTTTGTAAACTGTTAATTTGCACAATAAAAAAAAATTAAACTGTTAATCAGCTTGTTTGCTAATCAAATTTCGAGATTTGCATTTAACTATTTTTGATAAAAAGAACCTATGATGAATATGCAACAAAAGATTAACTTAGAATGGTAGAGAAGAGATTTGAATGGTACGAAAAGAATCAGTAAATACACTTTTTCAAAATATAAATGATCGATTATTCACCTAAAGGGTGGCTAAATTATTCTATCTGAAAAAATATAAAATGTTTCAAGAATGATAATTTACTTCACAAGAAAAGAATCCAACAATTTGTTTTAGAGTTTCTCACTTTTGTAAGCCGTATTATAGACAGTTTAACGTGGGCCGAATAGAAGCCCATTGTTGAGAATAAAATGATTAAATGTTAATTATATTAATTAAGGAAATGAATCTACTTAATATTTATATACGACTTTCCCACCATTTATTTCTTTGGCTTTAGTAAGCACTAGGGGCGGAGCCCCGCGCACGCGCGGGGATGTTAGGGGAAATGAAGTTGTGGTAATTGAAAATGTAGAAGGATGTGGAGTGGAAAAGAAGAGTTATGAGATGTATAAGTTCGAGATGTTTCAGTAGTTGTTTATGATTCTGAAGAAGAAAGGAGATTTATTATAATTCTTTTAAGGTCAGTTGTTGGGTGTGTAATTTTGTAAGCGTACAAATAATTGATGGGTAGTAAACTGTTTACGTGAACTCTTTTGGAATTAATAATAGAGAAACTGTATTCCTCCGAGGAGATACATTGGAGAATTTTTTTTTCTTTAAAAAGAGGAAATAGACTAAACTTAGGAAAAGCGTAAAAGAGAATGCATATTATTTGAAATTTAAATGAAGACAGGTGCAGTTTCGGTTCACGTTTGTGTTGCTTCCATACTCTCAGTCACTTGAGTTATTGGGGCCACCTTCCTTCACCTCATTCGCTGACGTGTTGGTGGCAGTAGCGGTAGCTGATGTTTCCCCGCATTCCTCTTGGCCAATCTTGTTTCCATCTTTGTGGAAATTCTGGAAAATGTTATGTAAGTATTTTGTTAAATACCGAGGGGATGTAAATGTGGAGTTTAGTTTACACTATAATACCTCATAGTTGCAAACGTCACTGATTCCAGAAACGGTGAATGTTGGGCTGTTTGTTTTGAATTTGCATGCCGTCACACGCACATGGTAAACAAAATCACGGCCAATAAGTTCCGCAAGGCATTCTGGGAGTTTGTTTCTGAGAGCAAAATTCACCTGGAATACATTATAAGATTTAGTTATTGTAACAGTTTGGGGACAAGGTGTTTGGTAAGAAATAAAAACCTCATTATCAAGTAGAGTTGCTGCCGGTTGTTTAGTGAGCTTAAGCATGTCCTTGTCGTACACCAAGAAAGTGGCATAATTTGAACCATCATCGACCAATAATTCAACACGGTATCTGAATGTAAGGATTATATGGATGATGAGAATTTTGAAAGAGTGTGTTGTTTTACGAAATGTAATCTAAATATTTTACCTCACAACACCGGTGGCATTGGGATTGTCACATTGGTTGCAGGCTAGAGATGTTGCAGTTTTTTCAAATTTTTTCCCACAGCGAGTGCAAGAGACATAGTACCAGCCATTTTTTGAGACCACCTCCACAATCCGAGCTTTGCAAGCAAAGTAAACATCCTGTGTAATAAGAGACTAATAATATGAAGCATCTTTTATTATAATATCAGTATTGAAATTTTTTTTCCGACGTTCTTGCATGTCTATTAGGAACCTGGCCAGTAGAATTGGAGAGGAACATGTTGAGATCTCCAACTGAGCTAAGTTGTTTGCTAGTGATCACTGTTTCTGCGTTGAGATTGGGCAAGTCCTCAGTCTCTGCACCTCTGAAGCTGGTAATAAAGAATGTGATTGGTTAATTGGATAGAGAGCTTTGTTTGTCTAAATCAAAATTTTTAAAACTAATACCTCTTCGTGAAGTCTGCAATTGCTGGTAGTTTGTTTCCAAAATAAAATTTGGTAGCAGCGGTGGAGCTAAGGTGCAAGTCATCTGGAAATGTAGATTATTTGGTTAACAACTCATGTAATCTAGTTTGTACATATATATTTAAGTTACCTCCAATTTTCTCTGGGTTCAGACTTGTGACCACCATGACAGAGCGGATCCCATCCCCAGAATTTAGGAGACCCTTAAACACTGCTGCAGCATCGTCCAACAAAGACAAGTACACTTGGATGCCCCTGTATGTTTTTTATTATGCTATTACAGTAAGTATATGAAAGGGCTTAGGTGATGATAATGTTAGCAATCTGAATACTTACGGAGCAATGAGGAAACGGATAAGAACTGGGGAAACTATCCTAGTGTTCTTGAGGCCATAACCTTGGACAGATTTAATCTCACCAACAACATCTGCCATTGTAGGAACAGGTTTAGAGCTGAAGAAATAATGTGGAATAGATATAAATTAGGCTTATTTGTAAATTTATGAAAACAAACCAGAGAGTTCTAAGGTCGTGTCGGCTAGGATGTTGAGATGGTCGTAGTTGCGGACCATGAATTTTTGGTCGTTGATAACAGGACCGTAGTTGATCACTTCATCAAGAGTTGTTTGGTCAATGAACCGGATCACAAAAATATGCTCCGTAGTCTTGTACATTTGTGGGCATCTCTCGACTTCAAAGTGGGCAACTTTGTAGATGTTACCCTCCTGTAAGGATGAACGGTAGAGATCCGTGCGATCACCAGGAATAAAACCGTTGATCATTGAATCCTACATGTAGATTCTCGATGATTAAATTCAAAGTTTTCCAAAGTAAATACAAAGGAGATCTATATACGAAGATGTGTATGGAAAGATGAGTATACCTTTTCATCAAGAAAAAGCAAATTGATTCCAATGAATTCACTGGAGTCGTTCATGCTTGGCGAGTCCCAAAACCTTAGTAGGCGAGCATGGATTGCTTGTGATGATATACCCAGACGTAGGGAGTCGAAGGTTGAGTGAAGGAAACGTTGTTGAGCACTGACAGCATCTTGGGAAGACATATCGAAAGGAGTTGTGCAGGTTTAAGAAAAGAGAGTAATAGTAAGAGCTTTGAAGATTCATCCTCCTCTCAGTCTTGACAAATTTATATAGATTGAGTTATATTGACGGTTTAATTTTGTGGGAAGGGAGAGGGATTGGTGGGGATCTAAATGGCGGAATTGATTAAGTTGTAATGGCTAAATATGTGATGATTATTAACGGATGTAACCGTAGAGATGGAGATGAAAAGTCGTTATTTGTGTAATGATAGAAAACACTGGTTTTGGTCAAGTAATCTGCAGGTGGCGATGGTTTCAGATAGAGAAGAAGGACCTTGAACCCTAATTTTGTGATAGATTAAACGACAGAGATTGGAGACAATTGTTATAACATATGGCGCTTTTTATTTGGGCCGAATGGGTTCAACGTTTTAAAACCCAAAGAATTCAAATTCGGATAGAGTTGGCCCAAGCCTTGTTTTGTTTAATAATAAAAATGGAAAGCCCGTTTCAAAGAAACTAAATTTTGTGTCTTTTATATTATCTACTTTCCAAAAAAAAAAAGTTATCCTCTGCAATTTCACCGAAGCTACATGTTAATAGGGTAGAAAGTCGCGTTCCTGTTTGAGAAAAAATTGTTCATTATTTGCTTTGCTTTTATGAAATTCTGAAGTGACTGAATCAATATTAAGTCTTACTGACCTTGGTGGATGCTATCAATGTTTTTTAAACAAGGTATGATAATCATTCGTTCTCTTCTTCTGAACCTGCAAATATCAAATAAATCAGACAGTATTAATTGTTAATTGTTTGTTGGACAGAGGAGGAAGGGAGTAATGGTCGATGATTTGTTGTTATATGTAGATTTTCGTGTGTCTGACCTGTTATCTGCGGCAATCCTTTGAAGGCTTCTCTGTATACAATGTTGGCGATCGTGGTGGGTGAGCTACTTTTTCGGGTAAGATTCAGAACCTTTAGTCCTTTTGGTGTGGTCACTCTTGATAGTGCCACATAGAGTTGACCATGAGTGAAAACAGGTTTGGGCAAGTACAGAGCAACCTTAGCCAATGTTTGTCCTTGACTTTTGTTAATTGTCATAGCATAGCAAACTCTCACCGGAAACTGGCGTCTCTTGAGAGTGAAAGGATGATTCGACTCTGTTGGTGAGAGGACGATTCTAGGTATGAAGACAGTCTGCTTTGTTGCTGACGAGGTGAGCATTTCTGCCTTAATAACTCTCTCTCCCAAGTGTGTGACTATAAGTCTTGTACCATTGCATAACCCCTCATCTTGGTTTAGGTTTCGAATAAGCATGATTGGGACCCCAACTTTAAGGCAGATTCTATGTGCAGGTATTCCCGGAAATTCTAGTGAGTTGAGATATTCCACTGGATAGCGTAAATCGAACTCTCCTGAATGTTTCTCATCCTCCGCAAAGCTATCATAGCTGAAGTATTCTTGCTCAGGTCCTGGTATCTTGGAAAGCAAGTAAGTGTTGATCTCATCAACTGTATCATTCCGAGGAGTTAAAATAGCTGTATCTTTTATTTTTTCCAAGTCTTGGTAATCATTGGTGAAATCTGGAAAAACAGACTGGCAAAGGATTTCAAGAGGGTTAGAAGTCACTGGAAGGAGGAGTGAGTCGCTGATCAGAATCTCGTCCTCAGCAGTGTCTTTGTTCATTTCGTTATGTGGCGCAATTTTTGCCTTCCCATCACCGACTTCTAAAATCCATTTAGCAAAATCGTTTTCCTCAGATTCTACCCGCATATTTTTGGAGAGGACATGTACTTCGCAGTGGTTCCACAGGTGGGAGTGATTGACAGCAGCGTCCACCGTATCCTGGCGTGTACCCTGTGGAATGACGGGAAGGATCTGTCTGAAATCACCGCCCAACAGGACCGTCTTTCCACCAAAAGGTTTGCTCAAGGATGTCGCATCAGATAACGATAGAATATCTCGAAGTGTACGATCTACAGCCTCAACAGCATGGCGATGTGCCATGGGAACTTCATCCCAAATAATAAGGTCCGCTTGGCTGAGGAAGTTGGCAAGGATGGTCCCTTTTTTCACCTCGCAGAAAGTGTCTTCGTAGAGCTTGAGAGGTATCTTGAACCTAGAATGCGCTGTGCGGCCTCCTGGAAGAAGCAGAGCAGCAATTGCAGAGGAAGCTACAGGTATAACTTTCTTATTTGATGCTCGCAAGGCAGATATTAGGGTTTTGTATAAGAATGTTTTCCCTGTACCACCTGCCCCGTAAATAAAAAAGAGCCTTCCCTGATTTTCCAACACTGACGCCATCACATCGTCATATATAACCCTTTGTTCTTTGTTGAGTTTAGGAAACAGCTGTTGATGGATCCGACTCTCTTCTGCGATGTCACAGTGGTATTGGCGAGCCATTTTTTTGTTTTTCATATCATCCAAAACTGTCTGGCTTGGCAGTGGCATTCCTTTGAACTCAGTTAGTGATGTTTCATGGTTTTGTAGGAGGCTCTCGATTTCAATAAGAGTGTACTGCTGGAGTTCATGGGGGCTCAGTTCAAGGTCAGGAAATTTCAGTAACCGACGCTGGTGGCGCAGAACATCTTCGGACATATACTCCCAAGTATTGTTCCATAGATTTCGAGGGTCTGAAACGAAGCAAAAAATCAGTATTAAGACAAACATGCGGCGGAGGCATTTAGGCATAGAGAACTGTGAAGCTTCGGTAATTGCATCCTGCCATTCTTTGTCTCCATCTAGCCAGCCTCTTGCTAAGCAGGCGGCTTGAAAGGTATCATATTTAGTCTCACCCACTGTGTATAAATCGTCATAGCATGTCGGACCCTTCACGAGACTCACTAAGATCCTTAGGTAATATCTATCACCAGCATTTGGATGGATGTTCACAAGCCTCCCAATGGTCCCTTTTTGCTTACGCTTGGAGTAAACCTTGTTAGAGTTATCCCAAACAAACATCGTGAGCATTTCAATGTATTTCAACTGCCTTGCTTCTTCATACAGCCTGTTCATCTCAAACCATTCGGTAAGCATTGTTCTTCCATGTGTATACCGCACTGCAACGTTCTCAAGATCTTCATGCTCCTCAAAAACTGCTGTTTGTTCACCAGGTAAATGAACTGGGAACTTTTGTACTGCTGGGGTATTATGATGGATATCGAACTTTAAAATCCTCCACATGGATTCACAAGCAGACAGGTACCGTCCTTCCAGGTAAAGATCTATTTCGTTCTTAGGCTTCTCTGAACTGCCTTCGTGTTCCTTAGGGATCATGTCTCCGTCTTTATTGATAACAAATGTTGCTCTGTCTACACCTTTTGTTATGTATTTGAAAAGGTATTTGATAGCAGTTGATTTGTTGCACCATTCAACATTGACGTGAGCCTTGTACTTTTTTAAAATCTGTAAATTGTGAGGAACAACAAAAGAGTTGTCGAGAGTGATATTCCCTTTTTTGACAACTCTATCCGACTGCCTCCGCCGGTAAAGAACGTAACCAGACTCGTTTATCTGAGTATGAGGAACGAAGCTGCGAGGGAATTTCTTGGTACATACTCCATTCTCCATGCAAGGTGAAGTTGACCTATCTTTCCCACAAGGACCATGCATCATGTGTTGCTCCACCAAACTGTAAGCCTCGGGATCTGTTTCTCTATCTGGTAATTCAGCAGAGATGATTTTGTCTATATCATCACTGGTGGGATTTTTAAAACTTTCTCCTAGCCATAGTAGTATGTGAGCATGGGGGAGTCCCCTTTTTTGAAACTCAATGGTGTAGACCACTGCATAAAAATATGAACTTGTTAGATTTATTTCTATTGTTTAAACAATAACGAAAACGGCAACATGTTTTTGGTAATGGTACCTGCTATTGGGCGGGGAAAGAATAGACCTTTATGGAAATCTGACAAGAGATTATCTAGCTTCATTTTAAAGACTCTGCATTCAAGGTCAGGACGATCATTTGGATCGTCAGCCCCATACATCTGGAGATGGTTGGAAATTTCGACCCACTTCGGATTTGTTGTCATTGTGATAAACAGAGTAGGATTTCCATACCATCGGCATATAGCCATTGCGTCATGAAACTTCTCTGCCATGTATCGTGGACTTCCTGTATAAGAAGCAGGTAGTATAACTCTTTTCCCTATAGACTTTGCATCCGTGTCACCTTTCATGACCGCGTCTTGGACATTGTTGTACAGGTCTGCTCTTATTTTTTTTTGATTAAGTCTGAACCAGCGCAACCTTTCTTGCTCAATGCAAGTGTAGGCATCAACTATATATTGATGGAGTAGACGTTTGGAGCTCACAATAGTCATCCCTTCATTCAATCTAGTCTGAATCTGGTAAGCAAAGTACTCTCTCTTTGTGACATAGGACCTTTGTCGAGTGGTTCCATCAACGTTGATAACTGGTATGTTCTCGTTAAATCCTGATTGGCCATAAGGAAACAAAAGAGGGTATTGCAGAGTCATGTAGAGAGGATGCATGTCGCTGATTTGTTGTAACCCTGCAGATCTGTGATGTACAATGATATCTCTATCTCCTATTTCCTCTGAGAGGTCTCCAACTAATAAACCTGCAATTTCATCTGTTGTAGGCAAATCATATTGACGACCACGTTTAGGCTGAGCAATCAGTCTGATACTAAACTCCGGGCAGTCACTCTGTTCATGAAGATCTCGTGCTTTTCTAAATATCTTGGCCAGACAGTTGTGGGCATCAATAGTCTCAATCAGGTTTTTAACAATATTAACATCCAGCTCCCCTGCTTTTGTTGTCCTCTTAACGGCTGAGATCCTATTTTTAATCTCGTTAGCTGTATCGAATATGTAGAGTTGGCTGAACTTGGGAGGTTTTCCCGAGGGAGGAAGCAATGATCCTATCTTGTGGGAGGTTTGTCCGTGAATTCTAAACGTGAAAGGTCCGGCTTTGTGCATCACCTTCGAATCTATCTGTGCCCCCATAGACGTGAACGCAAGGATGGAATTGTACGTTCGTATATTTTGTTGGAAGTGGAGAGAACTCGAGAGGAGTGTTTTCAGAGTTTCTGGCGGGTGTGGTTCTGGTGGGAGCTTTACTCGACCCTGCTGGCAGCAGACAGTGAAGATTGGAGTTCTGTTTCTGCCTCTAGTGCCTTTTTTTTCCTGTTCCCATACAAGCGCTCCACAAAACGGGCATTCTTGGAGTTCATTATCTCTCTGCTTGCGTTTGTTTGTGGACGCAGGTTGCTTACTCGTTGAGGTACCTGCAGGTACATGTGAATGGAAATTTAGTTGGAAAAAGGTATAGTCAATTTTTTGACTCAGTAATCATCTTCTCTATTTCATCGTTGTATAACATTTGAATAATAATCATCCAGAAACGATAAACAGTAATAAATATAATGGGGATACTTTTTAGCTTAATTGCTTGTCTCCTTGCGAGAACAATAGCTTTCCTCATTTGTCTAGCTCTTCTTTGCTCTCCTGTGATCATTGGTGGGTTAATATAGTGGATGTTATGTTCTGACTTTTTTTTGTCCAAATGTAAAATGAGAAGCAAACCTTTTCGGTTGCATATTTCGCATGCGGATGTGGTTGCAAATGATGGAGGACCTGTGTTTGAATAGCTTAGTTGCAGTAGATGAATGTTAATGTTTAGGTTTAAGGTATCAGCGTTTCATGACAAACCTCTTTCCTGGAAGGTATCGTGGTTTTCTCCTCTGAATCTTTTAGTCACACCATCTGATGTCGAAATTAATGGTTTTCTTTTCATTGGATTTGCACCTTCTTTTTTCTGTATTGTTCTGAGAGATTTAGAAAGGAATCGTTGATATGGTTACTGATGAGTAATTTGACAGTTGGCGATGAGCAAAGTGGGTGGTGGCGTTCTAAGCTCGTTGTAGTTGCTAAACGTACATGCGCCTGCTCATTAACGCATGGAAAAGATATTGATTTTTTGGAAGACGTTTGATCTCTTTGGAGCTGTAACATGTGATATGAAGCGTCTTTAAGTAACGGTTATTAATGTGATATCAGTTGAATCTTGGAGGCTCTGTTCTGGGGGGTGATTATATATTTGTTAAAACCATGGAAGTAAAAAGTAGTACAAGATAATTTTGTTTATTATATAATGAGAATATTGTACGTTAGGTGTTGCTTAGTATGTTTGTTTTGGTCATATTAATAATGAAGCCAGTTTTGAGAATATCATTGACAATAGATCGTGAGGCATAGACTGGAGTGTCCTCATGATTTTGCTCGAATGGTATTTGAAATGATGGGAATAAAGTTTGTACTCCCTTCTATGAAGATTGATTCTTTATTTATAATTAAATTGAAGGTCAAGGCAGACTCTTTTCCTTATTGTAAAATTCACTTTAATTGTAATTGACAATAATGGATATCATTTACAAATGTAGTAATTGATGAACTGTTTCAAAAAAAAAAAAAAAAAAAAGTAGTAATTGATGAACAATTACACTTCATTATTTGTGTAACGTAGTAGGACCAGCTTTGATGCCTATTGTTCTAAAAATTTTAAAACATGTGCATGCTCTTGAATGCAACGTAAACATATAACATTACGTAATGCTAATGTAATCATGTAGATAGTGGAATCAAGCAAGCTTAACAATAATACGTCAACCCTTTTAGATAAATATTAAAACCAAGAGTGTACTTGTGAGAAACAAAACACTTTAAAAAGCAAAAAAAAAACCAAAGCATAAAAGAAAATGGAGCAAAAAAGCCAAATTAAAACCAAAGTCTTAATGAAAATAAATTGCGTAGCAGAAACGAAAATGGAGCTTGGGTTGACGTTGTGGCCGCTTATTGACTTCACTCACGGGGGCGCTTACGGCTACCCTTTGCGGATCCAGCATCGGGTGGGCTTGGTTTCTTGTCATCAACCTTCTTGCCGACAGATGCTGATGCTTCGCTGCCTTCTCCCGCAACAATTTCAGTCACCTCTGTTTTGAACGTCTACCAAATAATATGATTTTTTAATTACGCAATTGCCTAGTCGAGAACGGGATTAAGACAATTGTTATTATACTACCTCAGGAGCGATGCTGTCAATGATTGCAGACACAGTGAACGTACGGTGGCTTGGGGTAAAATTGAATGGTGTCACACGTATCTGGAAAACTAATTCTTTTCCGGCAAGGTCTCTAACACATTGGGGGAGTTCCTCTCCCCCACCACCGTTCATCTGCATGGGTTCCAAACGTAAGGTAAATATAGAGCGTTTCTAAGCATTAGATTTTATTAGCGCTTGATGTGAGTTTAAATGCACAAACCTCAGTGAGAGTCAGACCAGCTGCATCCTGCTTAGTGAGCTTCACCATTTCCCTATCGAAGACCACAAATGTGGCATTATCAACACCATCATCAACGCAGAGTTCAACACGGTACCTGTAAACAAAGGATTGGAACAAAATCGCAATTAGGAAAATAGTTATATTCTTACAATTCAAGTAACTGTGGATACCTACTTTATAACGCCGGTGACGTTAGGATTAGGACAACGCCTGCAACGGAGCGAACTGCCTATTTTTTCAAGCTTCTTGCTGCAGCCCGTGCAAGATACGAAAGACCAACCATTTTGTTGCAGGACTTCAACAACCCGAGCCTTGCAAATGAAATCAGCTTCCTGTGTCTAAACCAAGACAGGAGATTTTTTAATCTAATAATTCTTGTGTAAAATCAAGACAAAACCAAAACCTTTTTACGATCAGCTATTTTGTACCTGTTCATCAGAGTTGGTAATGAACTTGTTTAGCTCTCCTATGGAGACAACTTCCTTCTTCTTGATGCCATTCTTGGTATCGATGCACGTGAAACCTTCTCCAGCTGGGCCTCCCAGGCTGAAATCATTTAGCATTATACGTGACGATAACAGAAGATTTAATATATAATAAACCCAATCTCTTAATGATATGATACCTAGCTGTGAACTGTGCAATGGCTTCAATTGTTGGGTCGAAATAAAATTTCGTAGCTGGCGTTGAGTTGAGGTATAGGTTACCTGTTGGTTGAAGAGTGTTTTTGATTAAAAAAAATGAGCAAACATTAGAGTTAGCGTTAGTATTAAAATATGTTAACCATGCTAAATTTGAAGATGAAGGATGCAGTTTACGAACCCCCAAAAAGTTTTGGATTCACAGTTGTGACCACCATGACAGACTGTGTCCTATCACCTGAGTTGAGGAGACCTCTAAAAACAGATGCAGCATCATCCCACAAAGACAGGTATACCACCACCTGTCTGTTTTGCAAACGGGAATAATTATAAACCACGCATAATCAGATTTATATTACAGTGTTATCTTACAAAGGTTTACTTTACTTACGGGTCAATGACGAGACGAACAACAACCCGAGTTGTCACTCCAGCGTCCGTTAAATCCGAACCTTGTACAGATTGGATCTTCCCAACTACATCTGCAATTTCAGGAACATCCATAATTACTTCATTTTCGAACAACAACACATAATGATATAAACACTTGATGATGGAAAATTTAGGGAGTACAAACCGGGAAGCTCTAGGTTAGTGTTTGCCAGGGATCGGAGTGGGTCAAACTTCCGCAGCATGAATTTCTCACCATTGATGATGGGAGCACTGTCTACGACCTCATGGATTGTTGTTTGGGGGATAAACCGGATCAAGAAAGGGTGATCCGTTATCTTGTACATGTTTGTACATTTAGCAACTTCAAAACTGGAGACCCTGACGATTGAACCAGCTTTCAGAAACGGACGGTAATAAGGAGAGCGAGCAGCAGTAATGAAGCCATGTATAACCGAATACTGCAATAGAAGAGTTCAGATTTAACTTATCGTTCGGTGGAAAATTGTAGATCTTACAAAAATATTTCTTCTTACATACCTTCTCATCCAGGAGGAGCAGGGTGATTCCCATGAATTCACCTTGCTTTTTAACGTTTCTGGAGTCCCAAAAACGTAGGAGGCGGCCAACAATGAACTGGTCTGATCTTCCAAGTCGGAGAGCGTCGAAAGTGGTTTGCGCGAGAACAACATTTGCGGATGCCATCTCTCTTAATATTTCTATGCTGTATAATCAGATAGTGGTTGTGATGGGCGAGCATGCTTTCCACCTGCTTCTATATATAGATTTGAGGACTGGGAATCAGTAGCGTCGGTACCGCCTATGGGTTGAATGTGAGAAACATTTAATCCCTAAATTTAAAGAAAAACATTAAACATAGGGAAAGGGAAAAGAGAACGACTGGGGAGTTTAAGAGTTTAAAAGATCAACATGAGTTGTGCAGGAGCTTACTACGGCGGAAACATTTGTCGGGAAGAAACAGAGAGAGGAAGCCCTAATCGGATGGTGAGACAAACAAAACGGTACGTTTCAAACTATAACAATACAACAATGAGATAGACCCAAACTGAGCCCAAAGATAACTTAATATTGGCCTCCTAAAAACACAACGACAAACCCATAAGCGACCCATCTATGATTTCGGCGTGGTCCCCACAAAAATTTAAAAAGGTGACATCGTAAGTGTCTTTACTGTGATTAATAAAAGAAATACATCGAAGGAAGACATGCAACCAAAGAGAAGGTGAAGCTATATCGACATGGAAGGTAAAGAGATTGAGAAGACAAACATGATTTTTCCAGTTTATGAAAAAAATAAAAACGGCGAGGTTGATTTTTTTGAGGTTGTCAACAACGATGCCCTAATCGAAACGCAGAGTATTACTCATTAACAAAACCAAACGCGGAAGACACATATCGTACCGACCAAACTTAAAATAAACCAGACCGAAATACACACCTACTCGATGAATCTATACCGGACATTATGTAGGACCCACAATCATTAAAAAACCACATACGTGGACAGCCTGAGGAGAGGCAAAAGTGCCTCATTATATATAAGATTGCGTTGATTCCCAATCTTATAACCTTCGCCCTCCGTAATACCTCGAAATTACCAAACTGCCATAACCTCCTCGATTCGATGGAACCGACGCGATCGCCGTCGGAGCCCGAGGTTCACTCCGGCGAGGACTTCGTCCACATCGAAGAACACTCCAAGCCTACCGGCGATTTCACTTTAAGCGACAGCATAGTGAATGTGGAGAAGGAGGACGCGGTGGAGGAGAAGGAGGAAGAAGAAGAAGAACACAGAGACTCCGATCCCGTTGTTAGCGGCGGCGATGATGCCGGTGGCGAGTGTTCGTCGGAGAAAGTGGAGCTACCGGAGGAACTGGCGAAAAGCGTTGTGATCCTGACGTGCGAGTCCAGTGGAGAAAACGGATCTTGCGATGTGTATTTGATCGGGACTGCTCATGTATCAAAGGTATAAGGAGCTGGCTTGGGATTGAAACTAGGATTGAATTGATTTGTGGAAACTTGAAATTGCATGTGAATTTATCATGAAATTGATTTTGGATGTGTTTAGGACTTGAAATTGATTTTGGATGTGTGAATTTTTTTGTTCTTTTGGTTTGCAGGAATCGTGTCGAGAAGTTAAAGAAATAATCAGCTTCTTGAAACCAGAGGTTCGTCTCTTTACATATGTTCACCGAGAGGTGAAGTTTGATATCTTATTGTTTTGGTCTAAGCTATGTGGGGCTGATGATTGATAGGCTGTCTTCGTGGAGTTGTGTGCAAGCCGAGTGTCTATTCTCCAACCTCAGTCTGTGAAGGTGTGCTTTTTTTTGCAGTTGTGATTCTGCTTCTTCCTTTGATAATTGGTTTACTTTTCACTTGTTATTGTGGCCTTTTATCATTGTGTGAGATTCTGGTAAAGAATGTGCGTAGCTGTTTCTTTTGGTCGAAGATGATAGATTTTGTTGTTGTTAACGATAGAGTGATGCCAAGTCTCAAAACAGAGGATTCCGTTTATTAAATGATGCATGAGGTCTGTGTTGCCTTCTGGAAAAGAGTTTGCCTATAGAATGTAATTCAGTTGCTTTATATGCTATGCTTGTTGATGATATACTAGAGATCCATTTACTTATAATCGGTTCTCTTCGAATCCTTTTGCTTGTTCTGAAACGTACTATGTTTTGCTTGTTCTGAAAAAGATTGGGTATTTCTGTTTCTTTTGGTTCGAGATGAGAGATTTTGTTGCTGTCAATGTCTATATTAAGAATAAAAAGAGATGCCGAAGTTCCTTTTTTTTTAATTCAAAAGCAGAGGATATCAGATGCATGAGGTCTGCTTTGAAAAAAGTTTGCCTATAGAATGTACTTCACTTGTTTTATATGATATGCTTTGTTGATGACGTATTCAAGCTCTTTGCTTATTCTGGAATGGTACTATGTTTTGCTACTCTAGATTCCAACCATGTCGGACATGATTGAAAGTTGGAAGCAGAAACAGAACACGTTTGGAATACTTTATGGATGGTTTCTTGCAAAGGCAAGTTTCCTTAAATTAATATACTCTTTTTTATAGAAGCTTTAACTTTCTGAACCAAAAATTTACATCCTGCCCTTCTGTTAGATCGCCAGTCAGCTTGAGGTTTTTCCTGGTACTGAGTTTCGTGTGGCATATGAAGAGGCTCTTAAATATGGGGGCAGTGTGATACTTGGTGATCGTCCTGTACAGGTTATATATTCGTCTTCAGTTTCAAAGCATAACATGGAGTCGCATTCTCTCACCTAGTTCCAATATATACTCATTTGATTTCAATATATTTTCGGGTGCAGATCACGTTAAAAAGAACATGGGCAAAGATGCCACTATGGCACAAGGTAAAGTTTATATACTCCTTGATGTTTCAAGCTGTCTTCTTGCCAAGCGCTGAAGAACTTGACAGAATGGTAAGTCCTACTATATGCATGTTTATTGTTATAGTTTACTGTGGTTCATCGTATCTAGTATATCTCAATCTATGATAAATTTGGATCGCTTCAGCTGAAAGAAATGGACAATGTGGATATGGTGACTCTGGTGATTCAAGAAATGAGCAAGGAGTTTCCATCTCTTATGGAAACACTTGTGCATGAGCGAGACCAGTTAGTGTTCTCTAACCCCTCTCTATGCAGTTTCTCGGATTCGTTTAGCTTTGGCTTATCATGATTCATCATCTGAAAACTGCAAATATAAATGAAACTCTCAGGTACATGGCATCCTCTTTGCTGAGAGTTGCAAGTGAGCACAACTCGGTTGTGGCAGTTATCGGCAGAGGGCATATTAATGGAATCAAAAAGAACTGGAAGCAACCTATAACGGTTTGTTTGTTGTATAACTTGTCATTGACAGTCGTTGAGTTAAGGAAGAAACCTTATTTCATTTCATTTTCATGGAACCTGCAGATGAAAGATCTAATGGAGATACCGAACGACGACTCAGTATTTACAGTGAAGAGGATAGTATCATCAGTGGCGATTGCAGTCGCAGGGACAGCTATAGTTACTGGCATACTTCTTTCAAGAAGAAGGTGAAAAAGATTATGATGAGAGAGGCAGAGTTCGTCTCCTCATTCTCCTGAGCCATACAAAAGGAACGATACAAACTTTATACAGTCTTTACTCTCTTATTGTCAAGCGTTGTTTTTTTTTAAACAGTTCAAATGTATCAACAATGGTTATATTTTCAAATGTATTAACGTGGGCCCAATATAAGCCCAATGTTGGGAATAAAATTGATTAGAGTGTTAGTTAAGTTTTTAATTAAGGAAATGGAAGCCCATTGTTGGTAATAAAATTGATTAAATGTTGAATACGGCAAATATTTATAGACAATTAAACGTGGGCCAAATCGAAGCCCATTGTGGGGAATAAAAATGATTTAAAAATGTTAATTAAGTTTTTAATTAAAGGAAATGAATTTTTAAATATCTCTGTACGACTTTTCCCACCAAACACCACCATGCCTTTGCCTTAAGCATTTGCCTTTGATCTCAGTCTTACACTTTTCGCCCTCAAGAATTACATCTCTGCCATCCTCCTCCTCTATGTCGATGGAACCACCGACGCAATCGCCGTCGTCTCCGACGGAGGTTCACATCGAAGAAGACTCCAAGCCTACCGGTGATATGTCGTTAATCGACAGTATAGTGAATGTGGTGGAGGAACAAAAAGACTCCGATTCCGTGGTTAGCGGCGGCGATGCACTTGCAGCTCGTGATGATGGAGATGGCGAATGTTCATCGGAGAAACTGGAGGTCCCGGAGGAGTTGGGGGAAAACGTTGTGGTCCTGACGTGTGAATCCAACAGAGGAAGCGGATCTTGCTATGTGTTTTTAATTGGTACTTCTCATGTGTCAGAGGTATGGATTGAAATTGATATTTGTAGAAACTTGAAATTGATATATATATATATATATTTTTTTTTTATAAGAATTGCATTCAGTCAATTATCGTTTTGGTTTTTTTTTTTTTTTTTCAGGAATCTTGCCGATTAGTTAAATCAATGATCAGCGGCTTGAAACCTGAGGTTTTGTATTTTCTACATTTGTTTCATCACAAAACTGGAGTTTGGTTATCTTTAAGTTTTGGTCTATAACCCTAATTAACCACGTGCTGATGATGATTAATTTAATAGGCTGTCTTCTTGGAGTTGTGTTCAAGCCGTGAGTCTCTTCTCAAACCTCAGACCCTGAAGGTAGGTGTGCCTTGTGGTTCTGCTTCTTCCATGCTATTTCATTGTGTGAAAATGATACACTCTGTTTTGCTCTCTAGATTCCAACCATGTGGGACATGATTGAAAGTTTGAAGCAGAAACAGAACACGTTTGGAATACTTTACGGCTGGTTTCTTGCAAAGGTAAATTTCCTTAATCGATATATTCTTTTAGTGGAAAGCTTCAACTTTCTGAAAACCAAAACTTTATATCCTGTCCTTGGTGTTATTAGATCGCCAGTGAGCATGAGGCTATTCCTGGTTCTGAGTTTCGTGTCGCATATGAAGAGGCTCTTAAATATGGGGCTGACGTGAGACTTGGTGATCGTCCTGTACAGGTTAACTATTACAGTTTCAAAACAATTCATTTATAGTATTGTTATGCATCATTATAACATGGAGTCGCATTGTTACAGTATATATATACTCATTTGATTTCAATATATTTCCGTTGCAGATCACGTTAAAAAGAATATGGGCAAAGATGACTATATGGCACATGGTGAAGCTTCTATACTACGTGATGTTTCAAGATTTCTCCTCCTTGCCAAGCTCTGAAGAACACGACAGAGTGGTAAGTCTTACTGAATACCTTTTTTTTTTTTTTTCTGTGTCTTTCTACGTATGTAATTTACTGTGATTAATCATATCATATCTAATATAATCTCAATCTATGATAAATTTGAATCGCTTCAGCCGCAAGAAATGGAAACTGTGGATTCGATGACACTGTGGGTCGAAGAACTGAGCAAGAAGTTTCCATCCCTCATGGAAACATTTCTGCATGAGCGAGACCGGTTGGTGTTCTCTTATCAATGATTTCATCATCTGAAAACTGAAATAGGGCGTTGGTATTAGCAATATAGAGATGATTAGTGATTTGATTGGTGTGGCGACATAAATGAACTCTCAGGTACATGGCAGCCACTTTGCTGGATGTTGCACGTGAGTACGACTCGGTTGTGGCAGTTGTGGGCAGTGCGCATGTTAATGGAATCAAGAAGAATTGGAAGCAACCTGTTTCGGTTCGTTGCTGTGAAACTTATCTCTGACAGTCTTATTATTCGTTTTCGGGTTTGTGGTTTATTTCATAATTTCTTGGAATTTCCAGATTGAGGGTCTTATGGAGATACCAAGCGATGGGTCATTGTTTACAGTGAAGAGGATTGTATCATCAGTGGCGATTGCAGTTGCAGGGACAGCTATAGTTACGGGCATACTTCTTGCAAGAAGAAGGTGAAGTAGACTGTGATGAGGGCACAGTTTTATCTCTTCATTCTACTGAGCGAGCCCTCCTACAAAGGAATGATACAACAATGGTTATATTTCACATAATAATTTCTCTTTTTCTGTCGGCCGTTATTTTTTCTTTTAAACAGTCGAATGCATCAACAATGGTTATGTTTCACTTCTCGTTTTTCATATAACTCTATCAACAAAATGGCAAACGTACTCAAAACCAACTTCAATTGTCATGATTCGTACAAGACAAGAATAAAAACTAAGACACTTTTTATTTCTTTATTGACCAAGTTTATAACCAAATGCATACACACAAAACCGAAAAGGTCACACCACAATCATTATCATCATCCTTATTATTTTTCACGAATACACACAAAACTCCCGCACACTAAAGATTTGCACCACTTAACTATTCGCAACGGAACATTGCCTTCTAACCACTCCTGCTGACCCAGTCTTGACATTGATCCGACCCATTTTCTCCATCGACTTTGCAAACTCAGAGAAGAAGCTCTCCACCGAGCCTTTTAAGATCTGGTTTATGTTTGAGAGCGTTGTGGGGTTGGTGGTGAGAGCAGAGTCTGATTGAAACAGACCTCTACGCTTGAGAACGAGCTGGTAATAACTAAGATCAAACGTTTTACGGCTCCCTGGATCCATCTCCACTATGGTTGTGTTATCGTTGAGGCTAGGACATTTTCTGGACTTGAGATTGGCTGCGTACTGGCTGTCTAGGGCTGGATCTTGGTCTCCACGACCCGTGAAGTTGTAGAGACGGTTTGTGAAAGACGAGCAGTGAGATACACCGATAGTGTGTGCCCCTGTTATAACACAATACATTTTTTAAAGAAAAAGCTTGAAAGCGTATGCTAAAATGTTTTATAAACAAAAATGTAAGGTCAAATGTTTGAGACAATATATTTGCATTTGAGACTTTCCAACCTAATTTTTATTAAAGTGTGACTAGTGTTCTAAAAATCGGTATGTAAAATTGACTGAAAATATTTTTCGTTAAAAATTGGTTTAGATGTCTGTTTAGGAACTAATAGCTATAAGTCACTTAATTACCGCGTAGCCATTTTTTAACATTATAGTTTAGGCTTTACCAGAGAGTAAGACAAGGTCCTTAAGATCAAGTCCTTGGTTTGCAAAGAGTGTCTGAAGATTGGTGAAGTTACTGGCCGGAGGTGGGATGTTGGCTAATGCCTCTGATGCGTTTGATACCCTACCATCTCTTCTTCCGGTCGGTACACTCCAGGTTGGTCCGCCCTACAACATACCATAATTTACGATATGAAATACTAGAAATAGTAATTTACAATAATGTTTTGTGAATGTGTATATGATGCTTACGGTGAAAACAACGGCGTCTCGAGATGATAGAGCGATAATATCAGCACAAGAGACGATTCCAGGACACTGAGCTTCAAGAACAGTTTTGATTGCCTCGATGAAGCCAAACCCTCTAACCGTTAGGTTAGGAGTTGCGTCCTTCTCCGCATTTCCTGACGTTGAGTTTATAAGCACTGATCCATCACAACCCTACATGTCATGTAGTATTTTATATTAGTTCAGTATCTAAATAGAATGTTATATAAAAAGATGAAAACAAAGTTTACCCGAACAAAACAATCGTGGAAATGCATCCTCAAGAGAGCAGCGGCAAGAGAGGGAGCATTAGAAATGTGGTTTGAAACAAAATCTTGAACAATCTTTTCGGCGTTAGGACAAGTGTTGGCATAGAAGTTCATCTGCAGTTGAGCTTGGATTGGTCCGACCCAGGGCCGGCTCAAGAAAATTATGGGCCCCTGGGCAAAATAGTTTTTCAAAAAAAAATTTACATATACTCTATGGATAACATAAAAATTTTGGGCCCCTTTTAAAATTTTTTTTTTGAAAATCAGGCCCCATATTAACACTAATTATGCAAAAAAAAAATTGGGCCCTGGGCCCACGCCCCCCTTGCCCCTATGCCTCAGCCGGCCCTGGTCCGACCAGTCCAACAAGAAACAGAGAGAGTGAAAGAGCAATAGTTCTCAAGCAATTCATCTTTATAGTTGTGGTTTCCTTAGACGGTGTATTTTTTGGGAGGATTATGTTTAATGTGTGGTGTATTGAGACGTTAACAAGTGGTTTATATAGAACATTTTGAATGTTTGGTAATGTGTGTGGCTGGGTGCATGGGTCCATCTAAGCTAACTAACATGTGCTCTTACGTATTGTCGTTTATTTTATTTTTGCTATTTTCTGACTCATATTCAGTGCCGCACGATAAAACTGCAAGTTCTAAATCCATAAATATAAATATATGATGGTTTTAATTTGCTCATACTATTGAGTAGATTTTTTTTTTACCAACATACTATTGAGTATATGCATATTATAAGTTCTTTGAAAAGATTTAAATTTTGATTCTTGACGATATTTGGGCAAGAGAAGTTTTGTCTCATTTTATCGAAAACGAACATTCAGTTATGTTTTTTTCATGACGTTTTGGTCTTGTAAGGAAAACAGAATGTAATTAACTTTTCTTCTTATTTTCTACATTTTTGAACAAAATAAATATATTTTTAGTGACTAATAACGAAAACGTGATTTCAAACCATGTGGCGAACTATTTCTATTTGTAGTGAAAAAGTAAGAATTACATATGCTAAGTAACATATAAAATCAGAGCCAAGCTTAATTGATTGTCTTGAGCGTTAATGTTATAATCAACAAAAATAAGGGTCATTAATTCGCCGACTTTGAATATATTTTTGTAAGCAATCAGTGTTTTTAAAACCGGAACGGCTAACAAATCGGAAATATTTTTGGTCATGAGTCATTATGGTTCGACCAGGTTCAAACTGGATTTGATTGAGTTTGATTGGATTAAACTGAATTAATGATATTTTGTAAATAATATACATATTCTCACAAAGATAAATCATATCAAATAAAATGTTTCATTAGTCATATATGTTTATAATTTTCTTTTTAAATAACAACTAAAATGTAACAAAAGTAATAAAATTTTATAGTTCAAATCTAAAATCAATACAAAAAACATATTTAAACTTTATTCTCCAGTTCTTTATCATTCTAAATCTTTATCATCTTTTAAAAAAATTATATAAATTAGTTAAAAATTTATATTTTGAATAAATTATACAAATTTCACAAACGTAAATGTTTTAGTTATCAAAGTTTTCAACACAAGTGGCCATGAAATAAAATGTTTCAATCTTATTTTTAGTTTTAAAAAAAGGTAATTATTTTATCAAAAAATTTTGGTTTATATACAAACCGGGATTTGGCCGGTTCAATGGGTCACCGGTTTCTGGGTTTTTGACGGTTCGATATAATTTTTAGCCGGTTCAACTTTAATTGGGTTTTGACATTAATCCAACCCGAATTATTTTTGGTTCATGGTTTAATCCGGTCCACCGTCGGTTTGGTCCGAGTTTAAAAACACGTTAAGCAATTAATATCTTAGTTGAACAATAGCTCTCCTGTCACTGGTCTTTTTTTTATCTATCACTGGTCTTTCTTAATGCCAAAATTACAGTACTCGACCTAATCTCCCTAATAATACAACTAGGATAACCGCAACGAACAAATTACTAACGGACAAGAGAGCATTCCACGAGTACCATCGTTTTTTTATATTTTTATAATTCCTTAAGGTAATAGTATATAAGATTAGTTAAGGGATTTGGTAGAGATATCGATTTCATATGCCAACAGGCAAGATATCATAGGTTAATGTATAGAACATAAAACTAGTATGTACATTCCAACTTTACCACGTACCTTCTTATTTGAATTTATATGTTTTGTCCTAAACTGCTGTTGCTTATATCTTGACCCTATCTTTTTTTGTAACATGCGAATCAGTTTAGAAACATTGTATTATAAGAAGCGGACAGCAAATTAGAACTTCGCACAACTGCTCTATAGAATTAAATTATAAACTAGATCTCGACCGTGCGGGTGAATATTTTCATTTTCATAAATGTAACTATTTGGTTTACATTAGTGATTTATAATTTTAATATTTATCAAATTATTAATAGTTTTATAGAATTTTCAAATACAACAATTTTATAACTTGCATGCTGTTATCTCTCTTATTAAAACATGAATACTAATTAAAATCTTACATTCTTTGATATTTACGACAAAATCCATTCAGATTAATATTAACTTAGATATTAATTTCCTTAAAAGTATACTTGTATGGTTTTGATCATACATATATGTTAATCAAATTATTTGTATGACTTAAATATTAGACTGAATAACCTACATTAAATGTAATTTATGCTAATGACAAAAATTGGTATAATATCTATTCCATTTTCAAAAATGCACAAGATAAAAAAATACAAAACAATCACATTAATGAATAGTATATGAATATGGTTTATATAAAAACAAACTTGATTATATTTTTGTAAACGAAGCAGTCATATACTTCTATTATCAAAAGATAAAATAAAACCATCTATTATATTTAATAACAAAAACTGAATGCATTTTTGAAATAGCATTTGTAGACCTATTGTTCATATTGATGACATATTTTTCAATCATGTGGTACAAATATTAACAAATCTTAATTGTTAGAGATCAAAGATTTAATTGAAAAATATTATATTAAATTTATATCACAAATATTAACAAATCTTAAAAGGTTTATTTTAATAATAAAAAATAAATATACATTTATTCTATTATTAATTACGAAATTAATTAAATATTTAATAGATTTGTAAAGTGAAAAACGAAATATAACATTAATATTTTAAATAAATACGAATATATTTATATAGTAAATAAAAAGATTTGTAAAATTTTTATGTAATTAAGAGAAAATTTAGGAATATCTATTTATAATTTATAAAGGAAGCAAATAAGTCTATGTATATAATTAATGAATGAATGAGTTGTGATTTCTAGTAATCTTCCATTTCTAAAAATATAACACATGGATAAGAAGTCATGACGTCTCTTTTAATATAATAGATTTGTAGACCTATTGTTCATATTGATGACATATTTTTCAATCATGTGATACAAATATTAACAAATCTTAATTGTTAGAGATCAAAGATTTAATTGAAAAATATTATATTAAATTTATATCACAAATATTAACAAATCTTGAAAGGTTTATTTTAATTTAAAAAAAAATACATTTATTCTATTATTAATTACGAAATTAATTAAATATTTAATAGATTTGTAAAGTGAAAAACAAAATATAACATTAATATTTTAAATAAATACGAATATATATTTATATAGTAAATAAAAAGATTTGTAAAGATTTAATTTGGATGTAATTAAGAGAAAATTTAGGAATATCTATTTATAATTTATAAAGGAATCAAATAAGTCTATGTATATCATTAATGAATGAATGAATTGTGATTTCTAGTAAGGGTCCATTTTTAAAAATATCACACATGGATAAGAAATCATGACTTCTCTTTTAATATAATAGATAAATCGACGAGGACATTAAAATATGCCCGTAGTATAAATAAAGATATAACTGATAAGTAGGTCAAATGTTGGCATCTTCACAAATATATCAAACGCAGTTTGTCAATATCAAAAGTTCTGGTGCAGTTTTGTAAATATCGAAAGATATGGGCTTTTCATAAGAACTAGAATTTTTTTTAAACACGGGATAATTATGCTATTACAAATTATGAGAATTATTACAGACATTCTACAGCCGACAATTCTATCTACCTTACGAGGATTCACATCTTACTGTATCAGCTGAACCATTCTCTCAGATCTATAACGGTATTCCTTGTGTCTATACTGTAGATCTCTTGTAAACCTTTTTTCCATTAATTCACATAATTTCGTCTTCACTGAAATTCGAAACCCAGACCTTCTGGTGTAGAAAGATTAATGAATCCACTGAACTAGCTGCTAGAAGATCTTGGAGATTGATAAATACTGAAGAAGATACAGACATCTTTAAATGTCAAAATATCTGAGAAACTGGGATTCAGCAGAAAGTCCGAGAAACTTTTGAAAAATAAGGAAGATAATAATTGTAAATACTGGAAGTTGGGGGGGGGGGGGGGGGGGGGGGGGGGGCGTATGTAGACATTGAAAGTCAAAGGAGCAGTTTTTCGGTAGTTACAGAATTTGCTCTTACGATATTTTCAGGTGTAATTTTTATGTATTTGATTTTAAAATGGAAATTTCAGATATTTTCCTCTAGGTTTACTTTACTCCCCTTTTACAAGGTTGTAGGTTTGTTTTTGAATTTAAGGGGAGTTACAATTTGTTTGTGTAGGAATAGATTGTTGGCAGAGGAGGATGAGGAGCCTGGAGGCAGATGATAGAGTTTGACAAGATGATGCAGCTGATGACGAGTGTGAATGTGTGTAACACACATGACAAGCAAGTTAATATTATTTTTAAGTTTTTACAGATTGCATTTTGTATTAATATAACTATTTTGAGGTTAGTATCATAGCATTGAATTGAGGATACAATATAACTAATGAAAACAGAGTTTCTATCTTAGTCAATAGCCTTCCTAAGAGCAAAAAAAAACGCCAGAAAACATTATGATCATTTCAAAATTTTGACTTTATAGTGTCCCTGAGAATTTAATAATTAATCATCAAACAAGAATGACAAACATCGTGGAGGCCTGCAATGTTCGCCAAATTCTACCAAGAAACCGATGATTTTTTGTTTTTGTTTTTGGTTAAAGGAAACATGTTAATATCTGCAAATGGGTATTATCTAAATCGAGAATGAAATTTTTCAACAGGCCCTCCATTGATCTATAAAAAAGGCCTGAGACTTTCTCATATTTCTTCATCCATAAACTCGGCATAATACTCAACAAAGAAGAGAGACAATAATGGGGGTCAAGAACTTACTTGCCCTTGTGGTCATTCTTGGTGTTGTTGGAGTTTCCTTTGTAAAGTCATATGAGAACTCAGAAAGTAACCCAGAAAGAAACCCATATACCAAGGGTGGTCTTTACCTCGACTACTACCGCTCCAAGTGTCCACAAGTGGAGTACATTGTCCGCCGTGTCATATATCAATATGTCTCTGCCAATCCAACTCTAGCTGCTGCGCTTCTGAGGATGCATTTTCACGACTGTTTCGTCAGAGTAAGTTTAATGACATGTTTTAGTACGTAATATGTGTTTGTTTATGAATAAGAGACCGTGCCAACTCTTTTTTTCTTTTTTTTTTTGTATTCATGTGAATTAATTATCTTAGGGATGTGATGGTTCGATTCTTATTACATCACCAAACAAGGATGCGGAAAGAGACGCTCTCCCTAACTTGTCATTGAAAGGCTTTGAAGTGGTCAATGCTGTCAAGTCAGCGATCGAGAGCGAGTGTCCTGGTGTTGTTTCTTGCGCTGATGTTCTTGCCTTGGTCGCTAGAGACGCTGTTTTAGTGGTAACATTTTGCATTCTACTTTATATTCTCGTTCCATAAAACTGCACGTACTAACTTACATTGTTGGTTTCCTTTTTTTTTCGTTAGATTTTTTTTTTGGTCAATTTTTTTTTCTTTTTGTTAGATAAGAGGACCATGGTGGCCTGTTCCATTGGGAAGGAGGGACGGACGCATCTCGAGAATTTCCGAGGCTAACTTACCATCTCCTTTTGCCAATGTAGCTACACTGAAGAAGAACTTCTCCGACAAGGGTCTTAACACTAAAGACCTAGTCGTCCTCTCAGGTATTTCTATACAAAACTGAATTTAAATCTCTGGGGAAATTAAGGGTATGATAAGCTGACTATTGATGATTACTTGAGCAGGGGCTCACACCATTGGTGTATCTTCTTGCGCTCTCATCAGAAATCGTATCTATAACTTCACGGGCAGAGGCGATTCTGACCCAGCGATGGACCCTAACTACGTCATGCAACTGAAGAAAAGGTGCCAGCCAACAGATGTTACGACCATAGTGGATATGGACCCAGGGAGTGTCAATATTTTTGACTCTCACTACTTTGACACTGTGGCTGAGAAGAAGGGTTTGTTCATATCTGATTCAACACTTCTCAATGACTGGGAAACCAAGCTCTACGTTCAGAAGCAGGTGTTTACCCATGGGGCTACCTTCAACAGAGATTTCTCCGAGTCAATGGTTAAACTCGGTTCCGTCCAGATTCTTACCGGGAATCAGGGTGAGATCAGGAGAAGATGCGATCTCGTTAACTAATTTCAATTTGGATCGGTTTCGTGTTTCCTCGGACGACTGAAAAAACCCTAAAACGCTTTCTGTTTACTATTGTTCTACTATTTATTTCACCAAGTCCTTTCCCCACGGAAGTTCTTTATACTTGAATTTCGGAAATTTTATATTTATTTAAGTCATTTATTTCTTCCTTTCACAATGTTTTCTAATAATGAATAAGAATCGATGTCTGTCTACTGTTTTCTCTTTGAGTTTGATATTTTATTTTATTTTATTTTGTTAAAATCTTTGGGTTTGATATTAATAACTAGATAAAGTAAAAGCGAAACTTCATTTATTTTTTTGTTAAAAACTGAATTGAATCAAAATGGAGCCGCACCATGCATCTTAAAAAATGTCACGCAAAGTTGGTTTTAACCTCTTTTATATGCATCCGACACAAAGGATACAGCCTTCACAGGAAGTCTTACTATGGTACTGATTCGAGTTTTTTATTTTTTTTTTTCTTTGCCCCATTTCTTTGAAGGAAACTTCGAATATGGAAAACTCATGCTAAGAGCATCTCTATCAAATCCTCAAATTCTTAGGTTTTTTGCTCTACTTTAAACTCTCTAACTTACAAATTTAAAGGTTTCAAATAGTTAAATATTATTCAAATTCTATTTACTTTTCATTTTACTCTCTAATTATATATTTTATATAAATTATATTAATACTAATTTTGTATCACTTTAATCTTTATATTTATATTTCATAATATATATATATATATATTATTAATACATAAAAATTATTAAAATTATAATTATTAATATAAATAATATTATGTTTATGAAATTAGAAAATTTCATAATTCTCTGATGTATTTCTTTTCAAAAATTAAGAATTTTCTCATTTGATTAAACAAAAATATCCGTAGATGAGGTAAAATACTGTGTTTTGCATTTTAATTTATTTATTATTTATTTATACAAGCTTAGCTCTTATAATTAATTAATAATAAAATTGAAGATTAAAAATATAAAATATAAAAAGAATAAAGATATATGTGAAGCTTTTCTGTTGGAGCAGCCCATCCTCAAGTCTTTATATTGAAGACCAACCATCTTTAAAATGATGATTCTTGTTGATAATGTTCTAAGAGGAGCATATGGCTTTTCTCATGACACCGGTTTAGAACCAATTAAAATCACAGCTATAACTTAACACTGACACCCCCAAAAAATTGTGACTACAATTTGATGAACTTATGTGTTTGCCATTATTGTGTACGTCTATATAGGTAATAAAATATTGATAAATGTAACTTTGAGTCAACAAAATGTGGTTTTGAATGAGAAAATGTCATTTGTGTGGGCTGATTGAAACTCAAATGATTTGTCTGCTTCAATTTTGGTTTTGACTCTTATATTTCTAGAGATTTTATTTTTATTGTATTTGATCTTAGAAACAAGAATTGAAATTTTAGATATTCTCTGTTCGGAAAAGATTGTTGACGATTAAAAGTTGATGGGTGACTAAAGAGGATGGTGGAGGCCGTTGATGGAAGAGAGAAAAAAAGATGATGCAGGCGACGAACGTGAACGTGTGTAACACACATGACAAGCAAGATAATATATTTTCAAGTCTTAAAGATTGCGTTTAGTATTAATATAATTATTTTGAGGTTTATAACATATTATTGGTTTGAGAATACTATTTTACTAATGAAGAACAGAGCTTAACTAAAACAGTCAATGACTTTCCAGAGAGCAAAATATACACCTTGCAACTTTATGATCATTTAAAATTTTTTGAGTAAACATTAACCTTAAGAATTAAATATTTATGCATCAAACAAGAATGAGAAAGATCGTGGAGGCCTGCAATGTTCGTCAAATTCTACCAAGAAACAGAGGATTTTTTTTTCTTTTATTTTGGTTAAAGGAAACATATTAATATTGCAAATGGGTATTATCTAATTTGGCAATGGAATTTTCCAACATGCCCTCCAATGATATCTATATAATGCCTGAGACTTTCCACTTTTTCTTCACCCCTAAACTCGGCTTAATACTCAACAAAGAAGAGAGACAACAATGGCGCTCAAGAACTTACTTGCCCTTGTGGTTCTCCTTGGCGTTGTTGGAGTTTCCGTTGCAACGCTATATGTGAACCCACTTAGTAACCTACTAAGTAACCCAGATACGATGGGTGATCTTGACACCGACTACTACCACTCCGAGTGCCCACAAATGGAAGAAATTGTCCGCAATGTCTCAATGGCAAAAGTTGCAGCCAATCCAACTCTTGCTGCTGCGCTTCTGAGGATGCACTTTCACGACTGTTTTGTCAGAGTAAGTTAATGACGTGTAGTGGACAGACTCACATCCCTTTATATCATAGTGTTTGTTCCCTCATAATCATATGGATAATATACCGAGCTAACACTCTTTTTGTTCTATTTGTATTCATGTGTATTAATCAAATTAGGGATGTGATGGTTCCGTTCTTATTAAATCACCAAACAATGATGCGGAAAGAGATGCTGTCCCCAACTTGTCATTGAGAGGCTATGAAGTGGTCGAAGCTGCCAAGTCAGCGCTGGAGATCGCGTGTCCTGGTGTTGTTTCTTGCGCTGATATTCTTGCTTTGGTCGCTAGAGACGCTGTTTTAGTGGTAACATTTTGTATTCTACTTTTATTCTTCTCCCAAAACCCACGTGGCCGTTTCTTAGACATAGTCGAATTAATGAAGCCTTCGTCTTATTCCCAAATTAATTTTAAAGAGCAATTATGCATAAGTCGCATCGCATAATCACCAAGTTTTTGAAATTTTTGTTAAAATTAACATAAAAATGTTTATAGCCTCCTAACCATACGGTCCTGCCAAAACCATAACATTGTTGTACGTACTAATTTTTTTTTTTACTAACTTATTTTGCTCATTGTTTGGTTTCCTAGATAAAAGGACCATGGTGGCCTGTTCCATTGGGGCGGAGGGATGGACGCATCTCGAATATTTCCGAGGTTAATTTACCATCTCCCTTTGCCGACGTAACGACACTGAAGAAGAACTTCGCCGACAAGGGTCTTAACACTAAAGACCTCGTCGTCCTCTCTGGTATTTCTATACAAAGTTGATTTTTTTTTAATCTTTGGGGGTTCTTAAGGATATGATAAGCTGACTGTAAATGATTTCTTGAATAGGGGCTCACACCATTGGTGTATCTTCTTGCGGTCTCATCAACAGTCGTATCTATAACTTCACGGGCAAGGGCGATTCTGACCCAGCGATGGACCCTAACTACGTTGCGGAACTGAAGAAAAGGTGTCAGCCAACAGATTTTACGACCAGCGTGGATATGGACCCAACGAGTGTCGATAAATTCGACTCTCACTACTTTAACGCTGTGGCTGAGAGAAAGGGTTTGTTCACATCTGATTCAACACTTCTCGATGACTGGTACACCAACCTCTACATTCAGAAGCAGGTGTTGTTCAATCTGAATACCTTCAACGGAGATTTCTCCGACTCAATGGTTAAACTCGGTTTCGTCGGGATTCTTACCGGAGATCAGGGTGAGATCAGGAACACATGCGATCGCGCTAACTAGTTTTGATGGTTTTCGGTTTTCCTCGGATGATTTGAAACCCTAAAACGTTTTCTGCTTATTATGTTCTTTTATTTCTTCATTTAAGTACTTTCTAGATGGAAGTTTCTGTGTTTGAATCAATGGTCTGAGATTTTCTGATGATTAATGTTCTTAAAACGCTACCTGCTTGCTTTGTTCTTTGTTTCTTTCATCAAGTCGTTTTTCCACGGACGTTTGTTGTCTTTGAATTTCGGAATAAGTCATGTATTTCTTCCTTTCATTAATGTTATCTATAGTAGTAACAGTCATTGTTTGTGTGAAAATGTTTATTTCTTCTTTGAGTTGATATTAATAAGCAGATATCGAAAAGCTATACTAGTAATACACTTTTAGTAGAAACTGAATTTGAATCAAAATAGAGCCAAAACCACCTATCTTAAACAGTGTTACACAATGGTTTCAACCTTTTTTTACATCGGAATAAGGACTTACCTCAAGTGACCTTTCACACACCCTTCAGGCCGGAAAGATTTGGAACCATGGGAAACTCATTAGGAAAGATCGCTGGCTTTGCTAAGAGGGAAATATGGTCTCATGACGCCTGTTTAGAACCAACTTAATGGAGGGAAGATGTAATATTTGGCTTAAAATATTTGATATTTGTTGCAAAAAAAGGAAGAATATTTAATATGATAATTCATTGAGAAGAAGATACATTATCATGCAGCCCATCATCTTGTTACAATCACTATCATGCACCCCATCATCTTGGCTTTACTCAATCGATCATGCTCACATGTGTTTCTTATCTTATATTACTATTTCCACTCATATTTTGACTGATGTTTGTAAAATGATGTCCCATTTGGGAAGATTAATGAAAGAAAGCAGTTAGAAAACAGTAGAAACATTACATTGTAATATATATATTGAAGGAAAAGTTTGTGCTTGTTTGTAGTGAAATGATTATGCAACTTATAAAAGGAAATGAATATTCAAAGAAACATGACATGAGATTCCAAAACATCATACAAAGGAAAATAAAATACTCTTGTCTGAAAACAGACTTAAAGGAAGAAAACAACATACAAAACAAAGAATAATTGCGAAATTGTTGAATCAATTATCCACAAGAGAGAACTCTTATGTTAAGTTGATGAAACTCAGTTCACGAAGGCACATTTCCTCCTGATCTCACCCTTGTTCCCGGTGAGTATTTCGACGAAGCCAAGTTTAAACATCGACTCAGAGAAATCTTTGTTGAATGAGGAACCAGCAGTAGAAACTTGTGTGTCAATGTACTTTTTGGTCTCGGGGTCATCAAGAAGTGTTGAGTCAGATGTGAACAAACCCTTCTTCTGAGACACAATGTTGAAGTAGTGAGAGTCAAACTTCTTGACACTCCCTGGGTCCATCTCCACTGATGTCCTGAAATCAGTTGGCTTGCACCTTTTCTTCAATGCCCTAACGTAGCTAGGGTTCATCGAAGGATCAAAATCGCCTTTCCCGGTGAAGTTGTAGATACGGCTGTTGATGAGACCGCAGTTAGAGATACCAATGGTGTGAGCCCCTGCGCAAGAAACCATTAAAATTCAGCTTAACTTGCGTCTCAAGTTGTCAACATTCAGAAAAAAGTACATACATACCTGAGAGAACGACAAGGTCTTTAGTGTTAAGACCCTTGTCGAAGAAGTTCTTTTTCAGCGCAGCTATTCCGGCGAATGGGGATGGTAAGTTAACCTCAGCTTTTCTTGAGATGCGTCCATCCCTCCGGCCCAATGGAACCGGCCACCATGGTCCGTTGATCTTTTAAAAATACATGAAGAACTAAGTTATATAGTACTATTGTTTCAAAGAAGTCTGTTCAGTGAAAAAATGTTACCACTAGGATAGCGTCTCTGGCGACTAAGGCAAGAACATCAGCGCAAGAAACCAAACCGGGACACTTCTTCTCTAGCGCTGCCTTGGCAGCATCGACCACTTCGTAGCCTCTAACCGACAAGTTAGGGATAGCATCTCTTTCTGCATCCTTGCTTGGAGATTTCAGAAGAATGGAACCGTCACATCCCTATATGGATCATAACAATATTAACATTTAATTAGACAGAGTTAGCATTAATTTATTACAGTTTTAAAAAGCAGAGAAGTGAATGTAAGCTTACTCTGACGAAACAATCATGAAAATACATCCTTAGAAGCGCGGCGGCAAGACTAGGCTGGCGAGAAACATATTGAACCGTGGTACGACGGACAATGGCTTCTACATCAGGACACCTGTGTTTGTAGTAGTTAAGGTCAAGACCCTTTGGGATAGCAACTGAAACTCCAAGAACGCTCAGAAGAACAGCAAGGAGAAGAAGGTTCTTGATCGCCATTACTCTCTCTCCTTTCTTAGCTCGTTTGCTTTGTTGAGTATTACCAAAGAAAGGTAAGAAAGAGCTTGGAGATGAAGATGAAGGAGAGACTCTTAGGCCTTTTATAGATCATCCCGGCATTGAAAACGTCTACGGAGAAGTGTCAAGGGGGATTTAGATTAACCCATTTGCAGTATTCCTTTGTTTCTTATTTTTAGTTTGAAAAACAGAATTGGAGGAGGTAAACATTGCAGGGACTCCACTATCTTTTCCATTTTTGTTTGTGGTTGAGTGTAAAGTTTTCACAGAAACAAGAACAACTCAAAATCATGCAACGACTAAGAAAGATTCAAATCCTCTTTTGCTCTTTGAAAAGCTATTGACTTGGAACAACATGTAGTTAGGGGGAATTATTTTATTAATTCTTAGCTCTTAAAGTTGAAAAATACTTATCGTATGTGGAATCCACGTTCTTACATTATTTTATAAAATCATACAAGTTGCTAAATTTAGTAATTGGAAACTCACAAGGATTAATGTACTGCACTCTCTTGTGGGACAAGGTACAACCTAAAGACTATATCCGGAACTTTCTAGTTGTGATTATGGATCCTTTTCTATAACATATGACGGGCCTAAATTTGTTTCAGTCATACGGCCCATCTAGGAAGCCGGAAACAAAATTAACCACGATTTAAAATTTATTTCAAAAACATCCCTTTTAGCTAAATTCCAAAAATATTCTAGCAATTTGATTGACCAGAGTGATGCTGTAAGGTAAAACAAGAGAGGTATAAACCATTATGGTTTTCTTAATATAATTGTTTGGATAAATAAATCTTAGATCAAATTCTCCTTTTAAAAGACATGTATGATGAACATATATATGTCTCTGAAAAAATAATATAGCATAACCCCAAAACTAAATTAATTTTGGTAATCTCTTGGGGTTTGGTGTGTACCCCAATTTGATTGACCAGAATGATGCTGTAAGGTAAAACAAGAGAGGTATAAACCATTATGGTTTTCTTAATATAATTATTTGGATAAATAAATCTTAGATCAAATTCTCCTTTTAAAAGACATGTATGATGAACATATATATGTCTCTGAAAAATAATATAGCATAACCCCAAAACTAAATTAATTTTGGTAATCTCTTGGGGTTTGGTGTATACCCACACCAATCCTGAGTTCGATTCTTTCTGGAAACTAAATTATCACTATTTGGCTAGTCTGAGTTTGGGTTTCGATCAAAGTGGTTTACAAGATGGATCGTAACAGATGATCGGTTCATCCTCTGGTATTAGTTGGAAGATATTCCAAACTCAGGCCAGGCAGTGTGATATCCAGTCTATTCTGTAGCGCAAGTGCGTTCCTCCCGAGACCGATCGGATAATCGATAGGGTTTATCAAAAAAAAACTGTTAACATGTTCACTCAGTTCAAAATTCAGACGATCTATTATATTTGTCAGACGATTTTTTTTTTCTGATGACAAAAAAATCTATTACGTATCATTTTTTTTCTGCGCTGACCTTACAACAGATTTTGGATATGTCTATGTAGCAGTTCTTTTGAATTTAACTTTTATCAAAGAAGCAGGAAAAAAACTCAAATGTTAGGCATTGAATTATTAGTTTTTGTTAGTAGGAGAGTACGAAGAGGAGGTTAAGTGCAAGAGAGGCATGAGAGCAGTAAATGGGCTAAGCCATGCAGCCTCTGTGTTAGCATTTAATGCCAAGAAACTACTCGCCACCCTATCATCATATACGTGCAGTTCCATCTATATACGCGTGATACAAATCAGAGATTAACTTTTAATCTTAATAATTTTATATTAACTCGTTGACAATAAAAAAGAGTGCAATAGCTTACGGAATAAAAATGCACAGTATCTTCATATATCTTCGAGTGATAAAGAACGTAACTACATATGAATGCATGAGTTAAAACTATAAACTAGTCTTTGTCAACATTTTTGTTCAAAATAAAGTCTTGTCAATATTTTTTTAATTATAAATTAGCACTTTTTAATGGGTCCGGTCATCTGTATTTAAAGAGCAACTAGAGTTTGACCCGCACGTTCGTGCGGATATTTTTCATATTATAAATTTATAACTTTGATATTATTATAGAATTTTTAAATATATATTTTATATTTAGTGTTATATATTGTAGAACTCTATAATCTTATTGTTTAAGTTTCTTATTTGTCATTATTAATATATAATGGTTTGTCTTTTTGTCATATAGTGATTTCTTTTATATATTTCATATTCTTATTACTTATTAATTTATTTCTGAGTTTGATACATAAATTATAATATATATGAAATTATCAAATACATAATCTTCTTTAATATAGCTTTTAATTTTTACAATTTGCATACAATATATTTAAAAATTATTTAGTTATACAGTAGATGAATATTTGTTTATGATAATTTATATTTCCATGTTGTGTTTGGAAATAATAGTTTAAAACTTGTTCTGAATATGTTCTGATTATTGGAAATGTTATGTTGTTATTATGGTTTTCAAACTTGAAATGATAATATATTAGAATACAATGACCTACGTGATGATTAAAATATAAAAATAAGTATGTCGTTTTAATTTATACAAATATTGCTGAATTAGGATAATTTATTAAATGTTTCGTTTTTGGCTATCTTTGAAAGTTTATTTATAATAATAATTGTCTAAAAATTGTAATTAACTGATATTCCTAAAATATAGGTGAATGGCCATATGTTAACCGATTTTTTACATCTCAAAGTGTTGAAACACGTTCAATATATAACAGATAAAAGTATCTATAACAGATAAATGATACTGTACTTAAGAAAGCAGATTCTGTCCGATATTCTATTTATATATTAGAATAATTAATGTTAACTATAAAATAAGACATATTAGACAACTAATTAAATGGTCCTACAATGACTTCTAAACAGTAGATAAAAATTAGGACCCTAAATTAATAGATTAGAAACTGCACGCTTTAGTATAACTGTATAAGTAAGTATAACTAGTGTTCCCAAAAAATAGTATTAAGTATAACTTATTTAATTTATGTCTGATAAAGAAATATGTTATTATCACGTATATATATATATCTAGAATTTAAAAGTCTTTCAATTTATTAATTAGACAAGAAATTTTGATTGTAACATTATCTATCTCCGTTCGATCGCGCTCTCTCTCTAAAAGCGTGTAGGATAATTAAGTGTCCATCTCTTATCACCATTTAATTTCATCGCACCCTCTCAATACCCTCTGCCATTACTTCTCTCTCATTCTCCTCTCTTTCTCTCTCTAAGATTTGTACCTACCTTTCAAACTCTTCGCCAAAAACCGTTTCACAAAACCATCACTGGTTTTCCGACAAACAAGTATCAAACCAGACACCCATATCGATTCACGCCTCTCTCTCTCTCCCTTTTTCTTCGCTTCTTTCGGGAAGTGTATGTTTCGATCACCTCATAATTTCTCGGGTGATATTTAGTTTTATCATAATATTTGAATTTTTATTTTTTTTTAATTTGTCTAACGGATTGGATCACTCCACTAAAATTTCTTACCCTCTTCATAAGACTCTCATTTTCATGATCATTTTTGTAATCAAATATATCGTGTCTGTGTTGAATGTTTAGTTAGTCATTTATTTTCCGTCTTAATTTTAATTCTATAACATTAATTGATTACTACTTTACAAAGATGAAGGACTCCCAATATTACTGCAATCCTTCTCTTATGTTTTTTTTTTTTTTTTTTTTTTGGTGCAAATGTTAAAATTTATACCAAGATTTTTTCGTTTACAAGAATTGTGGCAAGCCACTTATTACAAGAAGAAGGGGAAATTGCAGAATAAAGATTGCAGAAAATAAAAAGGAGACTACGGAGGATGATTGAGGGAGAAGTAAACCTGCAGCAGGGAACGGCGACTGCTAGACAAAGACGGGAATGAGATGAGGCGATCCCTTAGGAGGCGGTCCACCTGCGCCACCACACCTGCATCAGAGACAGAAGAGCCTGCAAATATCCGGGAGTTCCTCTCCCTCCATACACAATAAACGATGCTCTGCATCAGTAGCTTTAACACTACCGGTAGACCAGTAGAAGCAGCAACTTGGGACAGAGACAAGATGTCAGCAACCGACAGAATAGATAAGGGAGTCGGGAGAGTGGAACTTCTACAGAAGTGATCCCAAACGGCAGTAGAGAATGGGCAGCGAAAAAATAAATGATCGTGTGATTCAAGACCAGAGCCGCAAAGCACACAGTGCAGTGGGACAGTCATACCCCAAGAAGCTAAACGATCCCTGGTAGGGAGTCTGTCCATGATTGCAAGCCAAGAGACAAAAGAACATCTTGGAATTTCTTCTTTAAACCAAATTAGACTTGACCAAGGAACTTCCGGAGCTCTTTCTCTAATAGAGTGCCAAGTAGCTTTAGATGAGAATTTAGGAACGAAGTGACCTGCACCATTCCGCCACAGGAACACATCCTTACCACGCTGAATGGAGGGAGGAGCCATTGTTGTAAGCACAATGTGTAGAGTTTCTGCAACTTCCGATCTGGCAGCTGGAAGCAGCCACTCATCATCACGCACAGCAGCACTCACCGTAGCATCTACAGCAATCTGGAGATCACGAGGCCCCCGCTGACCAAAAGCTTCTATCAAAGGTCCTAGATCTGTCCAGAAGTCATGCCAAAATCTGGCTGTTGTACCATCGCCGATACTACACCTTAGAAAAGCCGCAGCAGCCTCTCTTGTCCTTATCATACTCCTAACAGTAGGAGAAAACCTCTGAGCGTCAGCTATGGTCCAGAAACTCTGCCTTCCAAAGATTTTAGAGTGGAGCCAAGCTACCCATAAGGAACCTGAACCTGAAAAAAAAAAATTCCAGACTCTTTTCAATTCAAAAACTTTTTGGAACTCCTCCAGTCTTCTAATACCAAGCCCTCCCTCTTTCTTTGGCTTACAAATGCTCTCCCAGCTTACTCTAGCTCCAGCTGCAGAGGTTGTGCTATTTTTCCACAAGAATCCCGAGCATAGAGAGTCCACCTTCTCATAGAACCTCTTAGGCAAAGCAAACACCGAGCTCCAAAAATTTACCATCCCATACACCCCTGATGATACCAGTGTGACCTTACCAGCAAAGGATAGGGACTTAACAGTCCAAGAATTTAGCTTTGAAGTAATTTTTTCAAGAAAAGGCTGGAGAGTTGCCATACTTATTCTGCTCGGGTTTAAAGGAAGTCCTAGATACCTGGTTGGAAACGTGCCAATCTTAAACCCGGAGAGGTCACTAATGACTGAAGCTTCAGTGGTGGTGAAGCCTCCAAAAAATATTTCCGACTTCTCAGCATTCATATCTAGTCCCGACCACAACTTAAACTCCGAAAGAACCTTCCTGACTCCCCTTAATGAGTGATTTGATCCATCAGTAAATATGAGCAAATCATCTGCGAACAGCAGGTGTGTAATTCGCGGATCATCACACTGAGGGTGCAGACGTATTTCACCAGCAACAACAGCCTTCTCAAGAAGACTAGATAGGACCTCCATGGCCAAGATGAATAGATAAGGAGATATAGAATCACCTTGGCGCAACCCTTTTTTACCTGGAAAAAATCCCGCCAGCTCACCATTTATCGCAATTGAGTACCTCGGTGAAGTAATACACTCCCTTATCCATGTAGAGAATATAGGAGGAAAGTTCTGAGTATCGAGCAACTTTAGAACGAAGTCCCATGATATGGTGTCAAACGCTTTCCTTATATCAACCTTTAGCATACAACTCCTAGGACAAGATGCTGAATTGTATCTCCTTATAAGCTCCGAAGCCAGTAAAACATTTTCGCCCAAACTCCTGCCCTTGAGAAAGGCTGCTTGATTCCTACTGACACATGATTGCAGGATCGGCTTCAATCTATTAGCCAAGATCTTAGTAATCACTTTATAAACCAAGTTACAGCAACTTATAGGTCTGAAATCACCCAATCTACAAGCTGCGTCCGTCTTGGGAATAAGGCAAATGGTTGTTGTGTTCATGTCCTTGAGCAGCCGGCCGTTGTGGAAGAACTCCGATATAGCAGCAATTACATCATTACCCACCGTGTCCCATGATGCTCTAAGGAATTCGAGAGAATATCCATCTGGCCCGGGGCTTTTGTTCATAGGCATTAACTTGATGGTGCCTATTATCTCAGCCACCGAGACCTCTCTTCTCAAATAAGCAAATTGCAGTTCTGAGCATCTGAAGGGCAAGACCTCTCTCAGCGATTCCACGGAGATAGGAGACTCAAGCATGTCTGTTTCCCCGAGAATATTCTGGAAATAAGCAGCAGAATGATTTTTTATCTCAGAGATGGCACCCAAGAAGTGATCATCCTCATCTCTAAGATAGTGAATGTGATTCCTTGAATTGTGTTGGGTAACCGTTGAATGGTAGAACCCCGTGTTTCTATCACCAACATCTGCCCACCGCACTCTTGATCTCTGTCTGTAAAACTTCTGCTCAGCATTCAGTAATAGGTTCAGCTTCCTTCTTTCGCAGTGTTCCTCCGCTGCTATAACAGAGTCAGGCCTCGTAAGAACTTCTCTCTGAAGCAGCCTCACTTTTGCAGATTGCTCCTTCACCCTCTCGGAGATACCACTGTAGTGTCTCCTATTAATCCCTCTCAACTCTTTCTTCAACAATTTCAAGGACCTCACCAGTTTGAACTGGTCAGTGCCTACAATAGAACCAGGATTCCAAGCCGCCGCCACCACCGAATTGTACTCCGGGTGGTCCACAATATGATGGTAGAACTTAAAAGGTTTGATTCTCCTTCGCCTCATGGAAGGCAAATTAATGAAGCAAGGTGCATGGTCAGATTGATCTGGCTCCAAGAACTCTGCATATGAGTCTGGAAACTGCGTTCCCCAAGCTTGATTGATGAGAGCATGGTCTATACGCTTAGACACCGGATCAAGATCATTGTTATTCCACCATGAAAAGGGAGAACCCTTACTCTGTGCCTCAAATAGCTCAGCCTCCTGAAGCGCAGCATTCATATCATCTATTCCAGCAGCATCCACAGCTTGAAAAGGGAAGCCAGAGTGGTGTTGCAGCCTAATTATCTGATTGAAATCTCCGAGAACAGACCAAGGATTTCCTCCCAAAGCTTGTGTATCATGAATGACAACAAGCTCGTCCCACAAAGCCTCACGGTCTGTCACTACGTTCAGTCCGTAAACAAAAGTGACGGTGATATTTAAATTTTCCGCCATAATAAAGATACCACAGGTCACTGCCTGTTCCGAAGCCTTATATACAAAAACTGACACCGAGGGATCCCACACTACAACAATCCGACCTGCGTCATGGTGATCATAATTCCCAAAATACTTCCATCCCCTAGGGATTGCGTTCAAAATCCGAGCCTCATTGCTCTTTCTAATATGTGTCTCCAAAAAAGCTCCGAAAAGAGGTCTATGGATATTAATCCAGCCTTTTACCATATCGTGGCGTCTATCACTATTAAGTCCTCTCACGTTCCACGCAAAATACATAGATAAATATTTTTTAATGGGGGTGCGTGACCTTGCGGCCACTCTTCCTTCTATCAACAAGGAAGAAAGGAGCTTCTACTACTGCCTTAACTCTTTCACCAGTAGCTGTCTCATCCAACGGAGGGGGCTTATCAGCACTAGCAACTCGCTGATCAGGAACATCCAAGACTGTCTGAGCAGGAGATACACGAGCCACAACCTCATTTGACTTCCCAATATCTCCAGCAGCTTGACTGCTAACATCGACAGTGCTCCCCTGAGGAGCAGTAGTACCCGAAGCAGGAGACTGAGGAACCTCTCCTTCCTCCAACTCAGGTGATTTCTCATTTTCCTTGGTGCCTTGACGGGTCTGAATCCGTAGAGGGAGTCTTGTTCTTCCGAGTCTGGATCTGTTCCTGTTCTTGTTTCCAGAACCCAGAGGACTAACTGATCTTTGCCGAGACGAAGAGGACGACTGAAGCAGCTTGCATTTATCTCGCTGGTGACCGTATTTACCGCATCCTTCACACTTCAGTGGTAACCAAGGATAACTGACCGAAATTTCATTTTCCCTGCCATTTGAGAACCCAGAAATGATCTTTCGAGGCAAAGACTTGGTAAGATCCACCCTTACAAAAAGCTTAGCCACTTGGAAGTTCTCCTTCCTCTCCGTTTCCGGTGCTAGTGATATTGGTTTCCCCACAGCTGTTGCAATTCTACTAAGGCTCTCCTTGTTGAAGAGGAGATAAGGAACATTCCTAAGCTCCACTGGAATCACCGCACTAGTGATAGGAGCTTCTTCTGGAGTGAAGTCAGGAGACCAAGGAGCAACAAACATTGGATATCCTGCAACATTCCAACAAGTTCTAGCCAACATAGATTCTCTGGTTTTTGCATTGGTGACTTTCAGCAAGTAGGAACCATCACCAATGTTGTGAACAAAGATTCTTGGACCAGCTCTCGCCCATATAGCGTTGACTACACCAATGATGCGACCCATTGCTGGGTATTCACCATGGAACCTTGCATATATGAATTCACGGAACTCTTCCTTTGCAGCCGTGATATTCTCGTCTGGGATTAAGACGAAAGGAACACCCGTGATATGCTCTGTTGGCGTGCCCAATTCCTCCAACTGAGCCGAAGCTTTAAGGAGACATGCATAATTCCTAACCTCCGGCGAATTAGAAACTTTGGCCGTGGCTTCAGTTTCAACCTGAGTAGATTCACCAGCTGGAACTGATCCAGCGCTTTCCTCCTCACCGATAGTGGGAGTAATTACTCGCTCAGAATCCGATAGAATCGGAATCGAGATGCCCGAAGTCAAAGGAGCTTGCGTCGAAGGCGAACCATGAGCAGGACCCGGAGAGGCCTCATCAGAGGAAGTCTTCACTGGAGAATCAATCATTCCTACCACCTCGGTGGTAATTGCAGCGGCAGCGCACGAAGCGCCGGCGAGAGATGACGATTTCTTCAGAGATCGAACGGAGGCAGGGGGCTTAAAAGCACTTTGAAGGCGAGCCATCTTAGTGGAGCCCTGGAGAGCATTGCGACGTTTCTTTTTAGGAGGCATACGAGCAGAGAGAAAGAGGGAAGGAGAAAGGATTCTCGCCGGACTCTTATGTTTTTTGTTGTAGTTAAATGTCTTATGTTGTTTCAGACTTTCTAATATCTGTTTATTTTTAATTTTAGTTAATTTCGGCATATGAATCTCTGAAGACAACATTAAAGAGGAAGAAGGTTTTTTTTTTGAACAACTGAGGAAGAAGGTTAAAGGTTTGTATTCTCTTTGTATATTCTTCTTTATACCTTACATTTGTTTTCATATATAAAACGTGTAATATACATCATATGCATACATATATTCATCAGTTTATTTTAAAATAAAAATGTTATATATATATATATATAAACGATGATGATACTAGAAAAAAGCTGGAGAAATTTAATATATCACCCAGGCCTTATGTCACGTTGGTTGTGAGTTGTATAATAACTTTTGGTCCGTCGCACCGTGCACAGACATTATAATATTTTTCATTTCAAGTTCTAAAAAATTGAAAAAAAGATAGTTAATTCACACTTTTTCATGGAGAGTGTTCCTTATTTAAAAACCTGCTAATGATTAAAGTATATTTACTAGCAAATGAGTCCAAAATTTCTCTTTCAGTCTTCTCTTCTCTCTCCTAAATCAAATATATTATTAGAAAAATGAAATTCAAATGGTTTACTCTAAATCAAATATTACAAATCATTATACATCAGAATTACTATTTGAGTCATGAAGAGTGATTTACATCTACACTAAAATCATTGAGTCAACTTTAAAGTTTTCATTTTAACTTCTGGTTAGTTCAAAATATTTGGGAGGTTTGAAGGATTTGGAATTTCTGAAATTGATTATTTTTGGTTGGTTATTTAATAGCATATTAATATATGAGTGTGATGTTTTGTTTCTTCTTAAAGGCTCTTCTTCCCTTTGCTTTCAATTAGTGGGTCCTTTGTTTCCTACAATCATCTACAATTTCTTCGTTTTTCAATTTGCCTATGTATCCTTTTGTAACATCTTGAAGAGAAAGATAGAAAATTCCAAATTTTTTTTATAGTTGTTAACGTGGAGAAAGTATTGCCATACGTTTTTCACAAATTCTCTTCTTCTTGACTCGTACCTAAGAAGGAACCCTATTTTTTGACATTCACAAAACTTTCTACTCTTTTTGTTTTAGGGTTTGCTTTCAGTTTCCAGCATAAGAAACAGGATGTTTGAGCCTAATATGTTGCTTGCGGCTATGAACAACGAAGATAGCAATAACCACAACTACAACCATGAAGACAACAACAATATCAATGAAGGGTTTCTTCGGGACGATGAATTCGACAGTGTGAATACTAAATCAGGAAGTGAGAATCAAGAAGGAGGATCAGGAAACGATCAAGATCCTCACCATCCTAATAAGAAGAAACGATATCATAGACACACACAACTTCAGATCCAGGAGATGGAAGCGTATATATGAATATTATTCACTCACAAAATGTTTACTTAATCTATTTTCTCTTCCCATTTGACAAAGTAATTTAATAGAAATATTTTGTTTGTTATTAGATTCTTCAAAGAGTGTCCTCACCCGGATGACAAGCAAAGGAAACAACTTAGCCGTGAATTGGGTTTGGAACCTCTTCAGGTCAAGTTCTGGTTCCAGAACAAACGCACCCAAATGAAGGTATATATACACTACCACATACATTTCTGGATATATATATCGGAGAATTTTTATGTATCTGATCTCAGTCACTCATTTTAATATATAATTAGGGAATTTCATGATATATAATATAGGTCTAATCAACGAATGAGAAAATCTTTGGTGGTTGATTTAGATCTACTACATTGATTCTGGTAGAACTTTGGCAGATTTAAAATGTAGCTAGTTAGGACAATTGACTTTTATATACTTTTTTCAATTAATTTTTTTTTCTTTAGCCAAACTAATTCCTTGGCGTATTCAGCCATTTAAAGTTCTTTAGTTTAAGAGAAGACTTGCCCATTTAGTTACTAAGTGAACCATAATTCATAGATTGAAACGTTTTGGACTCATGTTCTTACGTTATGCAAATATGGGGAAACACATAACGTGTACACAAGCGTATTATGTATGTATAATACAATACCTATACTTTTTCTCTTTTAGTAAAAATCCTTTGTTGCTTCGTTTTCCTCAAATTAGAAACTATATTTTCTAATTTAATTATATATGATTAACAGAAACAAAGCAAAGGAAAAATCGATTGGTTATATAAAATTATTATGGAGACAACATAAAAAATAATCTATTCGCGCATGCATGCAGAATCACCACGAGCGACATGAGAACTCGCATCTTCGGGCGGAAAACGAGAAGCTTCGAGAAGACAATCTTAGATATCGAGAGGCTCTTGCAAATGCTTCATGTCCTAATTGTGGTGGTCCAACGGCTATTGGAGAAATGTCCTACGACGAACACCAACTCCGTCTCGAAAATGCTCGATTAAGAGAAGAGGTATGTGAATAATTAATTGATCAACTCCATATCTATATATAGATTTTATTAACTTCAATTATACCTAGAGTAAATTAAGAATAAAATTTCAAGAAAAGTTTAAAACATATATTAATTCTGTAGAAAATAAATGTTTGAAACATGCTAATAACAAGAATTTAGATAACTAATACTGTTAATTCTTCTTGTGACACAAAACTATATACATGAAACATATTATTCTCTTCTTATTTTGTCATCAAGATCGATAGAATATCAGCCATTGCAGCCAAATACGTAGGCAAGCCAGTCTCAAACTATCCTCTCATGTCACCTCCTCCTCTACCTCCACGTCCTCTAGAACTCGCCATGGGCAACTTTGGAGGTGATGTTTATGGGAACAACCCAACAGATCAATTCAAGTCCATCACTACACCAACAGAATCTGATAAACCGGTGATCATCGACTTAGCCGTGGCTGCAATGGAAGAGCTCATGAGGATGGTTCAAGTGGACGAGCCTTCTTGGAAAAATTTGGTTTTAGACGAAGAAGAATATGCACGTACGTTTCCTAGAGGAATCGGACCTAAACCTGCTGGATTTAGATCAGAGGCCTCACGAGAAAGCGCCGTTGTGATCATGAATCATATTAACATTGTTGAGATTCTCATGGATGTGGTAAAGATCATTTTTAGTTAACATATTATAATCAATCTTCTATATGTAAGAGTTTATTTAACATTGATTGGTAGTGCAGAATCAATGGTCGATGGTTTTCGCGGGGATGGTGTCTAGAGCGATGACATTAGCGGTTTTATCTACTGGAGTTGCAGGAAACTATAATGGAGCTCTTCAAGTGGTAAATGTTTTGTCTTGACTCACTTGTAATAATGTAAACCTAAAATTAAACAAAGACTTGGAACTCAAGTAACCACTCTGTTTTGTCAGATGACTGCTGAGTTTCAAGTTCCAACACCGTTAGTACCGACCCGTGAAACCTATTTCGCACGTTACTGTAAAAAACAAGCAGATGGTTCATGGGCGGTTGTGGATATTTCACTGGATAGTCTCCAGCCGAATCCACCGGTTAGATGCAGGCGGCGAGCTTCTGGATGTTTGATTCAAGAAATGCCTAATGGATACTCCAAGGTGACATGGGTAGAACATGTGGAAGTTGATGACAGAGGAGTTCATGACTTGTATAAACACATGGTTAGTACTGGTCATGCCTTTGGTGCTAAGCGTTGGGTAGCTATTCTTGACCGGCAATGCGAGCGGTTAGCTAGCGTCATGGCTACAAACATTTCCTCAGGAGAAGTTGGCGGTATAAACATGTTCCTTAGTTTCACAAGTAATCTCTCTGAATCAGTTTTGAAGCAGAGTTATAGTGTACTATATTGATGGAATGTGCAGTGATAACTAACCAAGAAGGGAGGAGGAGTATGCTGAAACTGGCGGAGCGGATGGTTATAAGCTTTTGTGCAGGAGTAAGTGCTTCAACCGCTCACACGTGGACTACATTGTCTGGTACAGGAGCTGAAGATGTTAGAGTGATGACTAGAAAGAGTGTGAATGATCCAGGAAGGCCTCCTGGTATTGTTCTTAGTGCAGCTACTTCGTTTGGGATCCCTGTTCCTCCAAAGAGAGTTTTTGACTTCCTGAGAGATGAGAATTCAAGAAATGAGGTAACCCTTTTTGTTACTAAGGAATCTGTTCTGTTTTGAAACAGAGTTTTAATGAATCTTTGTGAGAACTTTGCAGTGGGATATTCTATCAAATGGTGGAGTTGTGCAAGAGATGGCACATATTGCTAATGGGAGAGATACAGGAAACTGTGTTTCCCTCCTTCGTGTAAATGTGAGTAGATATGTAAAACTCTTGTTATAACTCATATGATCAAGGCTAATGGTTTTGAATCTTTATCTTAGAGTGCAAACTCTAGCCAGAGCAACATGCTGATTCTACAAGAGAGTTGCACTGATCCCACAGCTTCATTTGTGATCTATGCACCAGTGGATATTGTAGCGATGAACATAGTGCTTAATGGAGGTGATCCGGACTACGTGGCGCTTCTTCCATCAGGTTTTGCTATTCTTCCTGATGGTAATGCCAATGGTGGAGGAGAAGGAGGGTCGCTGCTGACCGTTGCTTTTCAGATTCTGGTTGACTCGGTTCCAACAGCTAAGCTGTCTCTTGGATCAGTTGCAACTGTTAACAATTTGATTGCTTGCACTGTTGAGAGGATCAAAGCTTCCATGTCTTGTGAGACTGCTTGAAGAAACACAAAGAGGATGATTCGGTTTGAAGAGAGTTTTTTTGGTGTTGAAAGGGGAGGAGTCAAGAGCGAACCTTGCAAGATAGACCATTGAGTAAGGTTATGTGTGTGTAGTGTTAAGTTTTGATCTGCTTATTTGTTGAAACTATAAGCAGTGAAAAAACTTTTTACTTGAGAGTGACAATGGAAAATGGTTTAAAGAGGTTCGGGAATTGACTTCCCCTGCAGCATACTTGGTCAGAGATGCTTTTGAGCTTGTATTTTTTTTTTTTTTGTGTCACAGTTATGTATCTTCTTTCTAAGCTTGTGGTTAGATGGACCTTAATCAAGAATTTGAAGTTTGTATTCTTTTGGGGTTTAACTTTGTTTATATTCAAAGTATTTTCTGTTCCTCTTTCACCTTGTGATTTTGTTTTGTAAGCCGCCTATTGAAGTTGGTTTTATCAAAAAGTTCACACTTTATGTTACCTTAGGTAATGGTTTCAAACCTCACCAAAGATAGCATGAATCTGATACCAACAACCATATAAAACTAACATTAATTGTTGCTAGTGAACATTAGTTTGGACAGAACTCCAAAATATCAAATACAATGTGATATAAAAGAGATAAGAAAAAAGACTAATCAAATGAGAAAATCACCCTAAAGCAAAGCTTTCTTCTGGCCAAAACAGGGGATCTCCAAAAACCTAAGCAAGCCAAATAACAAATGTGTTAGATACCTTCTCTGAACCAATCATTTATCAAAGCGCAGAAGTCCAAAAGATTCACAAAAACCAAAATACTAGGGAAAAAGATACAAAAAAGACAGAGCAGATATATCCAAAGATGGAAACTTTAACCAATACCAAACCCAAGAAAGAAAAAGTTACCATGGACTGTGACAGAGAAAGCTCCATACAAAAGCATGTGCTTTCTTCGTAACGGTCCACGGTAGACGTTGGTAATCGTGAGAGGCCACTGGAGTAAGATCTCTTGCCAGACGAGTCCAAAGAGGAAATGCGGCTTGTCCGAAACCGGCGTTGTAACTGCTTTTTAACTGTTGGTCTACTTAACCGAGCTAACAAACCGTTAAAAAATGTCCGGTTCAGTTAAATCTTAGTATTTCTTTCCGGTTTAATTTTTCCAACAGCAGAGCAAAGAAAAGAGTCCAGAGAGAGGATGAGCGAGACGAGACCAGTGCCGAGGAGAGAGAGTCCGTGGGGTTTACCTGAAGGTCACCGTGAGCCCAAAGCTCACCGCTGCAACGATCGTGTTGAGGACGTCGTCCAGGTTCTCTCCCTTTGGATCTCTCTTAAAATTTTCGTGTATATTGTTGAGATTCAGTGTAATCAATTTAGGCTTTAATTCGAATCGCTCAAGGAACCAGAAACTTAGGATGATATGGTCAACGAGATTAAAATGATGAAAGATGAGAACTTTCAATCCCTTTTGCCTTCTATGAATCTGTAAATCTTCAATTTTGTTTGTTGCTTGTAACCAGCTATTAGCATTGTTGTGATCTCTGGAACATGATTCTTGCAAAGTCTCGTATATGCTGTAACATTAGTAAAATCATTTTGCAGGCGTTTTTCGAGGGAAACCCATTTAAGACGGTTCCAGGACCTTTTAAACTCTTCTACCGATGCATGCGCTCTAAGCCAGGGTATGTATGTGTGCAAGTTCATACTCTCTTACCATCAAACTGTTGTTGACAAATTTATGAGTTCTTGATTCTTTATTTACCAGCTATTGTTATGCTTTTTTACACTACCTGCTAACACCAGTTTCTCTGTCTTTCTAGTTCATAAAGTACAGACTTTTTAAGCCTTTATTCTTTGTTAACCGTCTTCTTGTACTAGACCCTGAGCTATTCATCTTGTTTATTTTTTTCAGAGAGGAGCCAACAGAGCCATTCACGTACCTTGACTTGGAACCTCCAAAGAGAGAAGTAAAACTTGAGGAAAAGTGAAGTCCACTCCTTTTGTTTTCCTTGGAAACTTTTTAACTGAGCATGTAAGCGCTTAGACTTGTGATTTTAAGTTTCTCTTCAACATGTATCAGCAACATGCCAACATCTTATTTTATCATAATGCCAATAAAATTGATACTTGGAGTTTTCTGATATTCTGTTCACTTGCAAGCCTCAATCTATAATATAAACTCTGATGAGGTAAAAAAAATGAGCGTCAATAAGATTTACAACTTATCTCTGGTTTTTGGTTCCTTGAACTTTGCTATTACAAAAATCTTATGAGTTATGATAGTTTTATCTACCTTCTAAGTATGTCAATAGTCATTTATATGAATTGCTGAACTCTTGTCTGTTTTAAGGAATGTCACTACGTTGTGAATGTGAACTCCCAGCTCCACTTTGACTACTTTTGAGTTTCTTGCTACTCTTCTGTTTCAGCATCTCCTTGATCTCTGCCTCCTTCGTATCCACAACTTTGATCAACTCCTTGAAACTCGGCGCTCGTAAACCTCTCGCTGATCGAGGTGTCTCAGTCACTTCACTCGCACGTTCCTCGTCCCCACTATCTGGTAACAACCTCTGGTACTGCCAGAAAACCCTCCAGAAGAAGACACTGAGTGCTATGAAGCAAGTGATGCCACAGATAAGGAAGAGTCCCCAGAAACTCTTGAGCGAAAGCTGAGAGTTCTCGCTGTTTGAGATCTGCATCGAGCATTCATGTTTGTAGTTAAGCCATTTCCTGTGTATCTTCTCAAGCTCGCCTTCTTCAGAGAGCTGCAAGATAGCCGTCGACATGTCTACTGCTAAAGGAGAGTCTCTCTGGAACGCCTGCAAACGTCAGGTTTCAGAGACTTTAATGTAAAAGCAAGAGTTATATAGACAAAAAGCTTAAAGCGGTTTTGACATACGAAACCCCAGCCTGTGCGTGTGAACTCTTGTCCTACTGTACGGTACTTGCAGTTGCTGTTTGTCAAAAGGACTTCGATGTAAGGAAGCTCGTCCACAATGGCTGCAACACCGCCAGCTTTGGGACCAAGTTGAAGAGCAGAGAGGTAGTGTTCTTCGTCTCTTAGTGGAACAATTCTATGAGGAGCTATGTTAAGTTCGTTGACCAGATAGTTTCTAGCGAAAGTACCGTCTTGAACTCCAATTGGTTCATTGCTAGTTATCAAGCTATCTATTCCTGCAATTCGAGATGTCAGCTGTTGAACGGTTAGGATCGAAGTGAGACTAGCTGTGTAGCTTGAGTTGATGATCAGAACGACGAATAGCCATATGATTAACACCAGCCTCCCCAATGAGCTCACCGTGTTCTCTCCTGAAAGATCAAAAGGAAAAGGCTAAGCAAGCTCCAGTGTTGAATCCATTGACCCTCTTGCTAGTGTATATACTTACTATGAGAGAAGAACATGGTGGAGAAGCTAAACCAGAAGATGGTAATGAGTTGACGCTTAGGAGGACCTCTGAACTCCTGGTTGAATCTGTGTTCAAGAATCCAGACGATGGCTCCCACCAAGAGAAAGAAGGCTCCAGTGACAGCCCACATCTCTACAGTGAATGGTTTCAGGAATGACCATGGACTAGACTTAGCCGCCTTAACCGGAGCCACGACCACAAGCCCTGATTCTATAAACGGCTGTGTGAAATCCACAAACCTTGTCCTGTTTGTAGTAATCGTGATATCTCCCACAGCCACATCAAAGTTCTGCAGGAAAAAAAAAATCATTGATTAACATCTTTTGTAAGCTGTGGTCTTGATATTGAGCTGTATAGCTTACTCACATCTGCAACAACTTCATTGACTAGGTTGTTGTAAGAAGGATTCTTCTTCCCGTCTCCATATAGTATATAGTTTCGTGGAACAGGATAAGGAAGCAACTCTAACGCAGCTTCAAAGACATCTACACAATAGCCTCTAACACCAGGCGGATTCTTGTCCTTAGAGACATAATCTTTATAGCTCACACGGTTAGGCACCGCGATTTTCAGCGGCTTTCCGTTGTTAGGAAACACCCAACCACGAGGAGGCTTAGTCACTTCACCTGGCCATATGATTCCATGAAGACGTTGGTTTGCTGTAGATGTGTTTGGAGGCTTAGAGTACAATGTCTCTGGAGTCACCACTGAGAGACCTGAATGATTTGACCAGTAACCGACTCTGCGTGGACCAGTGCCTTCTATGTTTAGAACTTCGTAAGCCGGGTTAAACCGGTTTCTCTCCGAGTCAAACTGGATTGGTCCGGTCACACCAGTATGATTCATCCCAAGAATGATCTCCAGAAGCTTCTCCCCTTCGTTGAACACACTTAGTGCTGATAACTGAATGCTGCTATCACTTGTTCTGTGCAAGTTCGGATCGTTGGAGAAGGTTATTGTATTGTTGTCTCTGAAGAAAACATCGAGAGCACGAGCGATCAACCAAACAGAATCATAAGCATACAATGCATAAGAGTTGAAGCCATCTTTGGGTCTAAGATTCTTCCATCTATCCATAAACTGTCTCTTCATAGTACTCTCTGCTGTGTAATGACGAAAAGCAACCACTCCTTGCAAGAGATCCATTGTTTCTGAACCCACAGGCTCCATGGAATCCAAAGCTGTAGGAAGCCAGTCCGTTGTGATCCAGACATAACCGTTTTCCATCATTCCAAGAGACTTAGCCACCGAGAAAACGTTTAAACCAGAGTCAGGGTTCACATGGACGACGTAAACACGAGACGCCATCAGATTAACAGAGACCAAAAGGCTTTCTATGGAGGTGGGATCTGCACCGGGTGTGATTGCTGCTTTGTAAGAGATCTTGGAGCGTTTCTTGGCTAATGCATCGCTCAGAACAGATACGCCGTTTCTACCGTACTCATCATCAACGTATATGGCAATGACTTGTCTCCATCCGGAGTAGGATATGAAGTCTGTGATGGCGTTCATTTGGAAGTAATCGTTCTGCGTGGTGCGGAGGAAGTAAGGGTATTGGAGAGAGGAGAGAGTTGGATCCGTTGCTGCGAATGACAGGAGAGGTACATGAAGCTCGTTAGCTACGTAGGAGATCATGTGAGCGATTCCTGAAGATTGTGGACCAATGGCTGCAACCACTTGTGTTTCCATCAGCTGTAAAGCTACACCATAAAAAAAAAAAGAAACATGATCATTTTGCTATAATTTTATAGAGAGGAGAAGCAGTTTAATACCTCCCATGGTGCCTATGAATCCACTGCAGTTAGAGTCTTGAAAGACTATATTAAGCTTGGTACCCTTAAGTACGGTTTGGTCTGCATTTACATCATCCATTGCGGCTTTGAACGCTGGTTTAGCCGCTCTTCCGATGAAGGAATCATAAGTAAACAGAGCTCCAACATTTACAGAGCTTGGTCTCTGTGGTAATGGTGGAGAAGTAGAAGTTGACGAGTTTCTTGAGAGAACACTTTTGCCAGCACATTCCTGTGGAACAACCCACAAGACTGAAACACATAACAACACAAGTCCCATTGCTTTCACCATGGAAACTCCTCTTATCATCATGAAGAGCACTGAGTTTTCTATTCCCCTGGGCTTATGTAACCATTTGATTATTTGAAATGATACCTGGAGCATGAATCAAAATCAAGATTTTACAAAAAAAAAAAAAAAAAAAGAAGAAGCCAAGAACTGGTCCAGAGAATCTAGTGAAAGAAGGCAAACAAACCAAGAAATCAGGAGTTAGATTTTGTAGAGATTGGTGGATACACACACTTGTGTCTGTATGAGGCTTTTGGATTCTGTAGAGACAGGTGCTTGCATGTGAAACTAGAACTGAAAGATAAAGAAGTGTAAGAGGGCCATCTTAAAGATGATTTGCAAAAAGGAAAAAGAAGCAAAAAGCGTAATTAATTCAGTGAACAGAGAATCATACGGTGATGGCTGTGCTATGTCAACTAATTAAAGATTATTCTTTTCACAAATCAAATAATTAAAACATAAAACCAAGCTAAAAATATCGGTGATATTCCAACTTGAATAAAATAAAATATTTTTTATTCTGCAGAACATGGCAGTGGCCAGTGAGTGGTTGAAGAATGAATGATGTCAAAAGATGATTTTCTTTATTTTATTAAACTTAATTAATTTGTACATGAAAATATACTATCAAATTTTAAAAATTCTTGAAATAAGATTTATTTGAGATCTTTGGACCAAAACTTGGGAGATGAATTCTAAAATTAAAGAAGAAGCAACCTTGGAACAAGTGCGAGCAAGCAACAAGCTTGAATCAGAAATCGATATATTATTCTGGAGTAAACGAGTGAGTTAGCACTTGAGCATGAAAAAGAGAGACAAAGAAAAGAGGAAGAAGAAGCAGTAGCAGTAGAAGAACTGTTTACTCAAGCTCAAGCAAAGAACTGGCGCCATATGTCAGGTCGAGGACCTGTTGACGGTGCGGCATAGCTGCTGGGGCACTGAGGTGCTTTCGCTGACGTCGTCTTTGGACTTTATTCAACTCTAGTTCCTTTACTACTCATCGTTTCTGCAAAGAGTTTTGGTTCTCGGTTGAGCCGTTATGTCGACTTGGTGTTTCAGAGTGCGCTTTCAAGTGCCTTTATCCTGAGCTTGGTTTCACGTCTCCTGTGTTGTTTCTTCAGATGGTGCTTTCAAGTTTATGGCTTGCTCAATTGGTTCGAGTTTGGTCCGGAATGGTATGTTTCTTTGAGGTTTTTTCTGCAACGGTGAAACGTCCCGAGGATACTTTGGTTGCTACTGGCTTCTCTCCGGTGAAAAGGTCTGCTTTGAGATGTGTCGTTCTTCATCTTGCTGTGTGGTTTGGCGGGTGGACCTGTTTCTGTTCTTTGGTTTGGTTGTCAAGCTCTCATATGTTTGTGGTCTGTCCTTATTGGAGGCTCTTCCTCGTTTTGTTTGGCTGTCTCCTCGTAAGCATCCGGTGGTTCTAATGGTCATGGTTTCTATCTCTTCCGTCCTCTCTTTTGAGCTATCAGTACTGTGGGTTTTTGAGTCTCGATCTTTACCTTGGTTTGTTTGTTTGTTTATGTGCCCCTCTGTGGGCTTAATGGTCCCTTCCTATGGGTTTTAGTTTCCCTTCTTATGGGATATAGTTGCTGAGGATATCTCCTTCTTCCTTTAGCTTTTGTAATAGGCTTTGTATGACTCTTTGTTGATCTAATATAATTCAATTTGGGGAAAAAAAAAAAAAAAGATAATTGTCTTCTTGTATTTCAAATATAGAAATCAAATATATTGAACTTTGTTCTGGAGTGGTCACTGTGGTAGATGTAGGCCAAGGTGTGGGGTACCATCCATGCGTTTCTTGTCTACTCATACTATTGAGGAATCAAATTGTATTTTAATTTCCTTTTTCCCTTTGTCAAATTGATCCATTATTTTCTCGTGTTAGGGGGACGTGTTAAACCATGTTTCCATTTTGATATTAAATAAGTCAAGTAATATAAGTACTTTGCAATTGTTATTAGTTAAACCCACACTTAACAAGAGATATATTCACCCATAAACAATTAAAGTTAGTTATACTGTTAGTTTTGAGACCCATATTTTTCATGTAGTAAAAAGGTGCATGAAACACAAGGAGTCGAATATTCGTTGTCTTTATTATATAGCTCATAAAGGAATATTATAAAGTACAGATGCATTTGTAATAAGTTGAAATTATGAAATTTAGCGTGTTATTAGTTAACAAACTATTGAACCCCAACAGAACATTTCTATTCAGAGATGACAAAAAGTATTCGGCCAAAAGAAATCTAGACCAGTAGAATATATAGTTAGATTTTCCTACTTTTAGTCGTAATTTCTCAAGTTGTTGTTTGAATTTTTCAGTGTGTGAGGGCCCTTATCATCTTCTGCTATCTTCCATGTGTTTTATTTGTCTAGTTAGATACAGCCATGTCTATCAACTTCAGTTGATCTCACATCCACCTTGATTAGGCTTATCTGTTGATAATGGGCCCAAATGATGTAACGGCCTTCTAATAGTTAAATAATGGGCCGTAAAAGCAATCATTTCAAAGATATACAGATACTTTGATATCCACAAACGCATCTTTCTTCTCTCAGTTCACTCTAGTTATAGCCACTCAGGTACACGATTGGGTTTCTACTTGTCAGGTCTTAGTGTTCACCAGGCAAAGCCTTAATCTTTATTTGTTTCCTTGGGGGGAACTGCGAGATATGAATCATGATGCCTTCTATTCAATGTTTTTTTTAGATTTTACCTATGTACCTTTCTTGGTCCTTCACTAAATATTGCTTTGTTAGTTCGAAGTCTTTTTTTTTTGTCATCCCTTGTGTGTAGCTGGTGGAAGATTCAATGGTGAAGCTTGATAGAATCTGTCGAGAAGCAAACGTTAAGTTGGTTTTCGCTCGCTCTTATGGCCTTGCTGGCTTTGTTCGTGTCTCTGTTCAGGTAATACCTTTCTTTATTTGCTAACTAAACCAATGGATCACTGTTGAGTATTGCCAGTGGTATGCTTAAGACTAGGAGACTGGTCAAGTGAAAATATGCTAAGTTGTATTATTTTTAAATTGTTCCCTTGTTAATTAGGAGCACACCGTAATTGACTCAAAGCCTGATCATTTTCTTGATGACCTTCGCTTGAATTATCCATGGCCTCAACTCAAGAGGTACAGTCAAAACATAGGATTTGGTTAAATCCAAGATGATATCTATGGATGAGGATAACTATAAAGAAGCTATTGAAGCAGCTTTCAAAGTTTTTGCTCCTCGTGGAATCAGTAAGCTGACATCTCGTTTGGTTTGGTAACTAACAAAAAACTTTGTTGTGAGTAAAATCACAGTATTCTTGGTTTCTGTTCCAGGCTCAGAGATTCAACAAGTTTGCAATGATACTTGTGCTGAACCGAGTTCAGATTCCTCAGATTTTTGGGTGATGGTAGCGGCTCTGAAGGTTTGAAACTAGAAAAATTGCTCTGCTAAACTCATACTTTCATGTTCATTTAGGAATTGCAAGTACTTGAGGTTGATAATAGGTTTGGAGTTCTTCTTCAATGAATCTGTTTATCCTTCACTGTTGATTTGTTCATAATACTCATACATCACCATCTGCAGGGGTTTATCTCAAACGAAGGTGATGGAGAGGCGCCTCTTGAAGGCTCTATACCAGATATGACATCTTCAACAGAGTTAGTGCAACTGCCTCGATGGCACTGAATTTCATCGTTTTAGATTTTGCTAATGTAGCTCTTCATTGTTGCTTTTTGCAGACACTACATCAATTTGCAGAAAATCTATCAAGCGAAAGCTGAGGCTGATTTTCTTGTCATGGAGAAAAGATTTAAAAATATTTTACAGAAAATCGGTCGAGATCCGAGCAGCATATCAAAACCAACAATCAAGAGCTTCTGCAAGAATGCAAGAAAACTTAAAGTGAGAATACTAAACTTCCTAACAAAACTTAATATGTATTCTAATGCCAATGATCTACCTATTACCTGTTTACTTTTACTGTTGAAGCAGTATCATATATGTGCTTTGTAGGTATGCAGATATCGTATGGTAGAGGACGAGTTCAGCAATCCTTCTGTAACCGAAATTCAAAAGTGTTTAGCGGACGAGGATTACAGGTGCCAATGCCTTTTACAGAGTCTGTCCTTTTTCATGTGCACACAAATGAAATTTTGAAAGATTACCTTTCTATGGTAGCTCTTATGCCAATATTGTTTATTGTTGCAGTGGTGCAATGGGATTGTATGTTCTTCTTAGGGCTGTGGACAGATTCACTGCCAACTATAACAAGTTTCCTGGCCAGTTTGATGGGTAAGAAACTCATTATGGCAACAAGCCAAATCCTATTTCTGAACAATTGGTTCTTGTTTGGCTATCATTAATATGCAATATTATTTTCTGTAGAGGAATGGATGAGGACATATCTCGGTTAAAAACTACTGCCTTGAGTCTTCTTGCCGACTTGGGCTGTAACGGCTCAGTAGTGCCCGATGATCTTATCAGTGAGATGTGTCGCTTTGGGGCCTCAGAGCTTCATGTGGTTGCTGCCTTTATTGGAGGAATCGCATCTCAAGAAGTCATCAAAGTTCATACTTCCTTCTTATTGCTCTTAACTTAATCCGTTACATGCACACTAGCTTTAAGAGATAATTGAACTTGTTGTTGTGTGTGTTATATCTTTCTATGTGTAGCAGCTTGTCACAAAACAGTTTGTTCCGATGTTGGGTACGTACATCTTCAATGGCATTGATCACAAGTCTCAGTTATTGACACTGTAGAAGATCTTCACTTATTGGCTTGAAGCAGGAAGAAGATCTTTATTATATCTTTTTAGATACAAACTGTTAAAAAGAGAGTGGCTAATGTTGTTTTAGCATATCAGATGATAGAGGTGAGAAAACTAATTGGTTTGGTTCTTTTTGTTATTTTATGCATCAAGCTTATCCGGTTTAGGTTCTCTCTTTTCCCATGAGATTACAACATTTCTTTAAGATGTAAGCATATATTCAAGCATCCATGTATACAATTTACATACATGATTAATTGGAAGTGAATAATGATTGGTGGCTTTAGTTGGGGAAACAGTAAACATTAAATATGCATAGTAATTGATTTAGACAATGTACACCTTACAAATGCATGTGAGCGATATTTAATTTCTCTCTAGATTTTACCGTTGACTTTGTCGGCATCGTGGACTCTCACTAATACTAAATTGAACTTTCCCAAGACCATATATAAGCCATCATTGGTGTAACCTATTACCCATTTACCCATGGTAAATGTGAGTGAAAACAAAGGAAAATTTGAAATAAATAAATAAATTAACAAAAGTAAGAAACCATAACATTTAAGCACTAAGAGTTATTAACTACCACATCAGAAATATTCCAAAAGAACTAGTTCTGGTTTTATACTATTTGTTATTGTTTATGGTGTAATATATAGCATTAGCACTTCTCGGATATTAGGGTCAACTGTCAAGTGTCAAATAGTGATGATTTGAAATGTCAACAAGTTTTGGATAATAAAGAAAAGTAAATAATGAGCAAAATTAGAGATCGAAAGCTACTGATGAGAGTCTGAACTAAGTAAGTGTAGGTCTACTTTGACTATAGAGGAAACAATTTTCATTAAATGTTTCCCGCCAATGGCCCAACGGCCCCAAACGCGTAGAACGTAACATGCATGGGGATCCATATTAATGGCTTCTTCATCCACTTGCTTATTATTGTTTACCACTCTTAAGATTCATCTATATACTATAAAAGGCAATGTTTGCAGTGGCGAATCTAGAATAATTTTTTTGTGGGGACATAAAAAAAATGAAAAAAAAAATTATGGCTAGGGGAAGAATCGAACCGGGGTCTGGGGGTAGCAAGTAAAAGGCTGCAACCATCTCTGCTACGGAGAGCTTTTGGTTTCTTATGTAAATACATGTATTTCTACATTTCTGTGGGGGCAACTGCCTCCTTTCTGGCCAACGTAGGTTCGCCACTGAATGTTTGGTTCCAGTAGCTGAGACACTACAGGAAAAAAAGAAAGAGAAGATACATTATAGTTTGTTCTCTAGAGATGGAACTTAAGAGGGTTGCATTCTTGATTCTTTCTTTAGTTTTGCTTCATTTGAGTGTGGAATGTGTTCTTGGGGATGGGTCTGTGGTGAGTCCTGCGAGGTATAGGGACGATGATTGTAGGTGGGGCCGGAGGTGTGGTGGACGTGGCCGGTTTGGACGCGGTGGCGGTGGAGGTTTCGGAGGAGGTGGAGGCAGAGGTGGTGGTGGAGGTATCGGGGGTGGTGCAGGACACGGTGGAGGGTTTGGAGCTGGAGGTGGAGTTGGCGGCGGAGCGGGAGGAGGAATTGGTGGTGGAGGTGGATCTGGTGGCGGTGGAGGTATTGGTGGTGGCTCAGGTCATGGCGGAGGATTTGGTGCTGGAGGAGGAGTTGGTGGCGGAGCCGGTGGAGGATTAGGTGGTGGAGGTGGAGCCGGTGGCGGTGGAGGAGGAGGTGTTGGAGGTGGTTCCGGTCATGGTGGTGGATTTGGAGCTGGAGGAGGAGTTGGTGGCGGAGCCGGTGGAGGATTAGGTGGTGGAGGTGGAGCCGGTGGCGGTGGAGGAGGAGGTGTTGGAGGTGGTTCCGGCCATGGTGGCGGATTTGGAGCAGGAGGAGGAGTTGGTGGTGGAGCTGGAGGAGGAATCGGGGGTGGAGGTGGAGCTGGTGGCGGTGGAGGCGGAGGTATTGGCGGTGGTTCCGGTCATGGCGGTGGATTTGGAGCAGGTGGTGGGGTTGGTGCAGGTGGAGGAGTTGGTGGTGGTGGAGGAGCTGGAGGGGGTGGCGGCGGTGGTGCTGGGGGAGGATCCGGCCATGGTGGTGGATTTGGAGCGGGAGGAGGAGTCGGTGGTGGTGGAGGAGTTGGTGGTGGTGGCGGCGGCGGCGGAGGTGGAGGCGGTGGTGCTGGTGGTGGATCCGGTCATGGTGGTGGTTTTGGAGCTGGAGGGGGAGTTGGTGGTGGAGCGGGAGGGGGTGTTGGGGGAGGCGGTGGACTAGGTGGTGGTGGAGGAGGTGGTGTGGGCGGTGGATCTGGACATGGTGGTGGATTTGGTGCTGGAGGAGGCATTGGGAACGGTGGTGGTATTGGTGGCGGTGCTGGTGGAGGTCATGGAATAGGACATGGTGGAGGAGGAGGCTTTGGGATTGGAATAGGAATTGGTGTTGGGGTTGGTGGAGGCTCCGGTCAAGGTTCTGGCAGCGGAAGCGGTAGTGGCGGTGGCAGGCACCGTTAATCAGAGCTCTTATTAACACACTCGCGTTTAGTACAACTACTACTACGTACTTGTTATTCTACATTTGTCATGCATAAAAACAAAACAAATGTATGCTGCATTTTTCATTTCAAGATGTGTTTTCTTCTATTTTTGTGTAAGAATGTTTTGGGAAAAACCAATAAAAATATTCAATACGGAAAAATCCTTTTCGGTTTACAGCATTTTTGGCCTAAATTCTGCACGTATATTCACTTATCTAATCGGGGCAGCATTTTTGCCCTAGTTTCTAAACTGAACAAATCAAACATTTTTTTCCACGGTTTATTTCTCTCCGATGTAATAATACACGACTTCACAATAAATCAACTCGTTTTTGAATAAAATTAACTTGTTTTGCCTACACATAGGCCCATCTACTTCAATTTTGAGGTCCTATCGTCAGATATCTCTCCACCGGACCACCAAACCAACATTATACGGAATTTAACTTTTATAACCACATGGCTACCAATATTTAGACAACTTTTTGCTTTTGCTAAAATTTGGTGCATTAAATTTAAATGTGGCAAGAGTTACAAAGCTCTAGTGAAAATTAAATACCCCATGCTAGCAATCAGCTGAATCTTTTACGAACCCAAATTTATGGGTTATGGCCCAAGCAAAGACCAATAATAGACCAAGAATGTTAGGTGGGCTGCTGGAATATTTAGTCAAGTTACTGCGGGCAACTCGATTTTGGTCGAGATCAACATGTCTAACGTTCACAACGTAAACACGTGTAAACTTCCTTATAAAGCATGCATGAATTCAGTCTTTTGTTGTTAAACTATTTGGGTTCATTGTTCATATCTATGACCCGTTCTTGTCCTCGGTGATATCTAGAAATCAAATCCTGAAGCCAATCCACAGGGTGGTAACCTTGAGATAATATATTTTAGTGATGTTTTTGGCCATTTGATGTATCTATGTCATCATTCTTCAACCGGTTGTGTCTTTCTTATCATCTTCCAATACTTAAAGACACATTTTTCATCGCTTGAAAGGAAGAGGCCATTTGGAGCAAGGAATAACATGTGGAACATTTTTTCATGTGTAACATCGGTAATGTGAACTCATATATCTAAATAAATGGACTGTCTGAACAGTGAACTCATATATCGGAATGGCTGAAATTCCACAGATCATATTTTAAATATCCCGATTGAGCATGTACCAGACTTAATTGACAAATCGTGCTCCAACAGTTAATTTTTTTGCAACTGTTTATATGTCATCACTTACTGAGTCGGTTTAGGTTTGGATCAGGTTACTAATATCCGGTTCAGGTTTGGATTGGATGGGCCAGATTCCTTACATCTCCAAATCCACTGGATTGGTCAGTGTCATATACTCACTCATTCATGGTTGGCAACATTCAATAATCATAACATAGTATTAAATCAGCCGCAAACTATGAAAACAAACATATTTATTTCACAATATAACTATCACGGATTATTGTGATAAAAAAAAAAAAAAAAACTATCACGGACAGTTCAATATTTGACATGATGAGATGTTGTGAATTTTGAATTAAACAGTAGATATATTAGATTATAAATCTACTATACCACTCGACCAAGATCGTTTTCACAAGTAATAGTGATTTGAAATCGTAGGTAGGTTATATTTTTTATAAGTGATAATTATGACTTTGAATTAGTCTTTGAAGAAAAAGAAGGCAGGTTTTTTTTCCGGTCTCATTTCTCAAAAGGTCAATAGAAAAATTAAACTTTATAAGTCACTTTGTCTCTTTGTATTTGATATTCTTGATTATGATATTTACACAAATCATGTCGCTATTCAAAGCTTCATCATTCTGCATACGAACACTTTTCACCTTAAAGCTACGTTATACTCACGCGTAAGTAGCAAAGTCTGATATGTTTAAAGAAAAGTTTTACGTTTCACATGTGAAAATTAATAAGAAATCAATAGGGATCACTATATTTGTGGCACTTCCACATTTATGGCCACGTACTGGTGATATTTTTTTTTCCTTTTGAGTTGAATTTCAAATCGTTGCATCTATAATCAATACTCTCGCTTTTAAAACCGGCCATTTTTAGGTGGGAAGTGGGGTTCATCGTTCACCACTGTATTTATCATCTCCTCTCCATTACAAATTACTGTCAGTTCCACAAATATTTGTCCTCTTAAAATAAGAATAATAATATCGTAGAATATTAGATTGGTTTATACATCAATGGATACTACTTCTACATATGCATGTTGTTTGTTTTTCGGGATATTATACAAATCGACCATCTGAGTGTAAAATGTAGTACAACTGTAAATATTGATGTATAAACCAATCTAAATTTAAATTTTGTTTCTTTTTGTCTTTAGTAAAGCTAAAATGATACTACTTGACATTCTATCTTTGGTTAAAACTATAGTTATAAAAAAAATCACGTTAACATAGCAATAATATAGTATGTCAGTTTGTAGTAATGTTGTGTTACCATTTAGACTTTGCTATGGTAGAATGCTTGTGAGATAAAAGAAATAGTAAAATGAATGTTGCGGGAAAAAGTAAAGAAAATTCGAAAGTTCGCATTAAATATTACTTATACAAATTAATGTTGACAAAGAAGAAACTTTATGAAGTGGACCATATATGTTTACGTACTTATTTCCCTAAATAAAGGGCAAAACATAAACGCTCTTAATAACACATATGGAAGTCTGTGCATCACAGCTTCTCGTTTCTCATAATCATACCCTCTCTATCTCTCTCATAACAAGAAAAAGTTAAAATATGAATCCAGGACGTCTTCTTTGTTTCATTGGTTTTATCTTCCTCGTTGTCTCATCTGAAGCTTCAAGAATTCACGTTGAAAGACGAGGCTTCTCCTCCCAACCTTTCTCTAGCCAAGAAAGAGGGTTTCTCCCTTCTCAACCCACCCTGCCGGTCATCGGCGCCGGAGAAATCTTACCGGAGAAAAGGAAGGTGAAGACGGGATCAAATCCTTTGCATAACAAGCGATGAGGAAAAAAAGTCAGATAATTAGTTTCTGTAAACACTCTATATATCTCTCTTTGTTTTCTTAACCACAGAGATATATCACATATGTATATCTACTACACATAATATACATTAATTTAGGGTTGATCCAATTTTTTTGTTATTCTCTTCTCAATACTTAGATGTTTATAAGATGATAGAGTGTGAGTTAATCAATAGTTTACATCCAGCTTTAGTTCACCGTGTATATTTTTTCAGTTGAAGAACAAATGTAATGGGTTAACTAGCAAAATAAAATAAAATGTAATGGTTATCTCGTCGGACTTGACTAAAAACGTAATTAGATTCTCTCTTATAAAGTTTCTTCTTGTTAACGTAAATAAATAATAATTCAACTTTCGACAGGGGACGACGCCGTTGCGTTTGCGTTAAGGCGCTAGTGCAGCTGTGATAGGTTAAAGAGATGTAGAGCGGTGGTGGTGGACTTAACATCACTCAAGTGGTATTCAACAGTTTGATGATGCATTGAGGATTTATAATGTGATGGAGAAGAAGTGGTTGCTAAAGGCAAATCAGTGGTTGTTCAGGATACTAATTTGATCAAATATTTACCGCAAACAAGGTAATTTCAAGGAGGCTGTGAGGTTTGGTCAAGCCCATCGGACTTGTTCATTGGCTGGGTCGAGTTGCACAAGTTACGCGTAGATAATCTATGGGACTAATCGACAAAGCCCATTAGGTTAAGTGTTGACAATACAAAAAAGGAGAGATCACGGCAGGGATCTCTAGGAGGGCTTTCATGGCGTTTCTTAGAGAGATAGAGTAAGCTAGAGATGATATGTTGTTCTACGCTTAGTTCTTAGCCATGTAATCTCTTATATATCTCTTTGTATTCTCTAGGGTTATTGTAACTGGAGAGAGAGAGTCTATGATCTTGTAAATCACATTGGAGGTGTTTTCCGATACTTCATAGTGGATGTTGTGGATCCTGGATCCATCCCAGATATAGCGGTGTGGCTGTGAACTGGGTGAAAAATTCTTGCGTCATGAATAAGGATTGAATCAATGAGAAAGATCAAATGATCAGGGGATTGTACGAATCCCCCAACAAAATCTTGTTAGAGTTACTGGTGACTCTACAAATGGTATTAGAAGACTTAATAATACTCAACAAGTGGTATCAAAACCTAAATATTCCCCAACAAAGGCAAAAAGAACACATTCAAAGTGATTGGCATCAAGAGATAACATCAACCTAATGTTCTCTCACTTGCAAGTTGCAATGTGATGATCAATGCCTACTGCACACAGGGGAAAAGTAGAGCCCTTAAGAACTTGGGAAAATGCTTTAAACCCCATCTTCATCTTTTTGCAACAGAGTTGGGATTATAATTCAATACTAAACCCTAAAGACATGTCGAAGAAGTGGCATATTGAGAGTTACGATGGCATGCTATCAAGGAGAAACCAATCTTCAAGGAGCCTTCGAGTATTCTGGGACCCAACAGATCTTAAATTCTGCAAATGGAATCTTCCTTGTAACACTGGCATGGTTAATCGACTAAGCAGCCCTGAGACTGGAACGGGTACAGGAAACGGGCACGGGAACGGGGACGGAAAACGGCAAACTTAAATTTTTTAGATACGGATACGGTATAGAAACGGCAACCAAAATATACTAAAATATTAAAATATCTATAAGTTAAATATTAAAATCTGAAACATAAGTTTTAAGATTCAAACCACACTTATCAGAATTCCTTGATAGAAGTTGTAGGTTGTTGCTGATGAAAACCAAGTCTTGAGCACGATTAGGAATCTTTTTTAGAGTTATTATCGATGTTTTGTTTATATATAATAAAAGTAGTCAGCATAAACAATGAATCGCTGTAGTCCGTGGCTAATGTGCCTAATTAAAATAACAGAACGTGGTTTTGATGTACGCTTGTACAGTTAGTTAACTTTGTGAGTTTTATTTTGTTAATGAAGAGCAGAGAAGTCATTTTCCATTTATCTTCCTCATTGAACCTGGAACCCTAATTCTTCAATTTTTTGGTGATTTGCGTTGTTTAACATCCGTTTCTTTGTTATTCATGTGATAGATTCATCATACAATTATCATTTTCGAATTTTGAAAATCCAGATTTTTTTTATGGCCGAAAGGATACGACTCATTTGCCTTGAAACGTTTCGGAGACGTCTCGGGTCTCTGACCAAACCCGTCCCCGGTTAGTCATGCCATCTCGGGTACATGGCACATGTGTTGGGGACGTTTCCCAGCCGTACCCGAGCAGTACCCGTCCCCCCGGCGAACCCGGTACGCGAGACGTCACCAAAGTGGCGTACCCGTGCAACCTATCTCTACTAGCTAGTTCTATCCGACTTTATCTAAAGATGTCTACTTTTGTTCTGTCAAACAATCCACGTCCAAAGTTAACTGTTTTGAAAGTTAAAAAACAAGAGATCAAAGTTGGTATGGGTTGATTGACTCAGTGATGCAGAAGACTCTGCTCTCGAATAGTAGTCACAGTTGCCACATTTCTCCAGCTAGAATTGTTGGATCCACATTTTGTATTTATATGTTGACCATTGACTTCTAACATTCAATTAATTGGTCCGTGTTTTGTCCTTGGTAGCTCTATCTATCTTGTTTGGAATATAGTCTGTGAGCCACACAAAGTGGAAACTTCCACAGTTGAAGAGTCAAGGCAACGTAAAGTTTTATCATCGTTATACTTTAAGACTCTCTAGTCTCTATATATATCATCGTTATACTTCAATAAGTTTCCAAAAAAAAAAGAAAGTTTCTTTTTCAATATCTTTGTTTTGTTTCACTTTCCAAATGGTGAACCCCTGTTTCCATGTTTCTTCCATCTCTTCTTTCTTATGTTTGCTCTTTGTTTCCAGCTTCTTTGTCAACACTCTTGTTTCTCTTCCACATCCTCGTCCGGACCAAATTGAACTCCTTTTGGCTTTTAAGAACGAGTTTCCAATCCTCAAATGCGACTTCAGAAAGTGGCCTTCCTCAGAACAAATGACAAAATCTTGGACTAGAAAAGACGTTAACTCCTTTGATGGGGTTGTATTTGATGATGAGACTGGTGTAGTGACGGAACTAGACCTACGTGAGGCATGTCTCAGTGGCAGTCTCAGTGCTAATAGTAGCCTATTCAGATTACAACACCTCAGGTATCTTCATCTCTCTCACAACTACTTTGACTCCTTCTCATTCCTCCCCGAATTTGGCAATCTCACAAACTTAGAGTTCTTGCATCTTTCTGATATGGGCTTAGCTGGTGAAATTCCATCCTCAGTCAGTAGCCTAAACCGTTTAACGCATTTGTTCCTTTCCAGTAACGAGCTTAAAGGTAGTTTTTCACCGGTATACAATCTATCAAGACTCTCTTCTTTAGATCTTTCCAGTAATCTCTTTTCTGGGAACGTTCCTTGTTCTCTACTCACCATGTCTTTTTTGTTAACTCTTGATTTGAGCTATAATCATCTCATAGACTCTCTTGATACTGAGAATTGCTCTTCATCATCTAAGCTTGAAATTTTATACCTTAGCCAGAACCGTCTCAGTGGACGAATCCTAGAGCCTCTCTCAAAATTATCCAACCTGATAAGCCTCTACCTATCTAATCAGAACACAACCGAGTCAATCAACTTTGTCTCCTTGGGCTTCAAGTCTTTAGAGTCACTGGATCTTTCTGGAACTGTTATATCAAGGCTTAATATCAGATCACCAACTTTGAGCAGTCTATACTTGGATAACTGCAGCATCAACAAGTCCCCCACATTTATTAAAAACATAAAGAAGCTGCGAACTTTGAGCATTGGAAACAATAGACTCAAAGGAGAAGTGCCAAAATGGTTATGGAGTATGCCTTCTTTGAGCACATTGGTCCTGTCTCACAATTCCCTCGATAGTTTTGAAGGCTCGCCAGAAATGCTTCTCAATTCGTCACTTTGGTTATTAGATCTGAGGTCAAATGCTTTTCGTGGATCTCTTCCTATTATTTCACCGAGATTGGAGTACATGCTTGCATCAAATAATAATTTCACAGGAGACATACCTCTTTCATTGTGCGACCGAAGCTTCTTAAGTGTCCTTGATCTATCTCACAACAATTTCAGTGGTTCAATTCCCCGATGTTTGATATTTAATTCATCAGTAGAAAACATGGATCTCCGAAACAACAATCTCAGTTGGAAACTACCCGACATATTCCACGAAAGTGGTCCACTAAAAACACTTGATGTTAGCCACAATCAAATAACTGGGAAGCTTCCAAGGTCTCTAACAAATTGCACAGACCTAGAGTATCTAAACGTGGAGGGCAATAGAATCGATGACACCTTTCCGTTTTGGCTGAAGAGTCTACCGAACTTACGAGTCATGGTCCTACGATCAAACATGTTCTATGGTCCTATCTATTCTCCTCACCATCCTCTATCATTTCTAGAACTGCGGATGGTTGACATATCGCGTAATAAATTCACCGGAAGCCTACCAAAAGATTTCTTTGTAAATTGGAGTGAATCCTTGATCAGTATTACCCCAGAGGAAAGAGATCCGACGTACATTGGAGGTGATTACTGGCATGCGCTTAATCCTTCCATGTATTTGAGAAGCAAAGGAATAAACATGGAGCTGAAAAAGATCCTTAAGACCTACACAGAGATTGATTTCTCTGAAAACAATCTTGGAGGACAGATTCCAGAATCTATAGGCCTTTTGAAGTCACTTATTGTGCTCAACCTATCCAGCAATGATTTCACAGGTCATATTCCATCCTCTTGGGCTAATCTCAGGAGCCTCGAGTCACTAGACCTATCTCGGAACCAGCTCTCTGGAAAGATCCCGCAGGAGCTAGCAACCCTCTCGTTCTTGGAGTACATTGACGTTTCACATAACAAACTCACGGGACAGATACCAGAGTCCACGCAGATCGGAGGACAGCCTAAATCATCTTTTGAAGGGAATATCAATCTTTGTGGTCTTCCTCTTGAGCAGAGTTGCTTCAGTGACAAGGTACCATCAACATCAGAGGCACAAGAGCCAGAAACTTTAGAGAAAGAACAAGTGTTGAACTGGAAAGCAGTGGCAATGGGATACGGCCCTGGAGTCTTGTTTGGACTGGCCATTGGACAAGTCTTTTATTCGTACAAACCTGTGTTGTTCTACAAGTTGTTTCGTCTTTGAAGTGAAGTTTATGCCTTTTTGGTTTTATTGAAGTAAGTTGTAAGGGTTTTTGTAACCATTTCGACATAGATCCCGATATGTATGTGTGTGTTTTTAAAAAGAAAGATATGTATGTGTGTGAGTGAGTGATATCGACATATATATGTATTTTCTCATGAAATGAAAGGAAACCGTGCGTAGGTTTTTCTTTTCTTTACACAAACATGAAAACAGAGGGTCTACTCTGTTCTTCTTGGATATACTTGTAACTTTAAGAGCATCAACATCCATGTCCTTAATTATTAGGTCCTTAGTGTTTTTTATTATTATTTATAGATTAGGACAATGGTTAGGATTTTTAATCAAAATTGTGATTATAGGTAGGACTTATTGTTGGTCCCTGAAGTTTTCAGTTTCTGTTGTTCTGTTTCTTTGCTTCCAAAGATGTTCCATCTTTTAGGGTTTCACAAGCGTCTTTATCCATTCCAAGGCTGAAGAGAGCAGCAGCCTGGAGATAGAAAGCCGTTGGCCACTCAGGAGACACTACTTGCGCCTGCATTGCATCACCAAGAGCCTCTTGCGGCATGTTGCTCATCAGATAAAACAAACACCTCCTTGCAAAAACAGTTGGCGATACCATTGTCCCATCCTCGATGAACTGCAGATACAATCAGAGACCGAGAGACAGGCATTGAGTGAAGTTTTCAGGCAAATATGCTTTTTTCTGAAGTAACCAGCTTTTTGTTCCTTACCTGCGTGTAACATTCAATGGTAGTGACAAAGTCTTTTCCTTTGAACGCAGCATTTCCTTTCAACAAGCATCGTCATTGAAACACACGAGCCTGCTCCACCTGCATACACAAACCCAAAAACAACAAGAAAACAAAGAATGTCAATCTCCACCACCGTGCTCCCTCAAACTCAGTAAATGATCTTTGAGCCATTGCTCTCTTCTTTAACGGGCAGTGAATCGTTTTCTGCATAACAAGGAGTAACAGAATCAAGATCACTAGTGGAGAGATAAAGAAAGAAAATCAGAGGAATCCAAAACCTTAAAGCGTATAAACCATCTGATGAAGAAACATCAAGAGAAGTGTTTGAACGTCTCCAAATCTCTCCCTCCATAAACCTCGCCGCCGCATCTCCGTCACCACCACCACCGTAATCATCTCTTCTCCCACCCGCCACCGCCAATCGTCTCCAAATCTCTCCCTCCAAGTACCTTTGATCAGTATTCCCCAAAAGGAAAGAGAGCTGAATTACATGGGAGATCATTACTGGTATCTGTATAAGTATAACCCTTCCATGTATTTGAGAAACAAGGGAATAAACATGGAGCTGGAAAAGATCCTTGAGACCTACACAGAGATTGATTTTTCTGAAAACAATCTTGGAGGACAGATTCCAGAATGGCAGAATCCATAGGCCTTTTGAAGTCGCTTATTGTTCTCAACCTGTCCAACAATAACTTCGCAGGTCATATTCCATCTTCTTGGGCTAATCTCACAAGGCTGGAGTCGCTGGACATATCTCAGAACCAACTCTCTGGAAAAATCCCGCAGGACCTAGCAACCCTTTCATTCTTGGAGTACATTAATGTTTCACATAACAAACTCATTGGCCAGATACCAAAGGGCACACAAATTGGAGGATAGTCTGAATTATCGTTTGAAGGGAATCTCAATCTTTGTGGTAATCCTCTTGAGCAGAGTTGCTTCAGTGACAAGGTACCATCAACACCAGACGCACAAGAGCCAGAACCTTCAGAGAAAGAACAAGTGTTGAACTGGAAAGCAGCTGCAATGGGATATGGCCCTGGAGTCTTGTTTGGACTGGCCATTGGACAAGCCCTTTATTCGTATAAACCGGTGCTGTTTTACAAGTTGTTTCGCATTTGAAATGAACTTTCTGAATTTAGTTTTGTTGAAATAAGTGGTAAGGTTTTTGTAACCCTTCCGACTAATATATGTATGTGTTTAAAAACATATGTGTCTGAGTGATATCGATAAGTTAATTCATGAAATTAAAGTCAGACGTAAGTAGGTTTTTCTTTTTTTCTTCCTTTTTCATTGTTAGTTTACTCATTCATCCTTACAAAACAGAGGGGTTATACTCTGTTCTTACTTCTATATATATATATATATATGTATATGAGTGCTATCGATAAGTTATTATCCCATGAAATAAAAATCATTTATCCATAGTTAAAAAAATCTGGTACTCCAATTTCCTTGCACAAACATGAAAACAGAGGAGGTCTACCCTGTTCTTCTTCAAAGAAGTTTATTTTAAAATCCAAAGAGACAACTTGAGTTAAAACCTGAGTGAAACAGGAAAACTAGTGAAGATAACACAGATAAATTCTGAAGAACAAAGATTTGATTATGATGGATGATTGAAGGTTGATGATGAATCATGAATGATGACCACAGAGAGAAAATACGAAAGAGGAATTACCTTACATATGTAGTGAGAAAGATAACTAAACCATTCGGAGTTGCTTGCAGATTCTTCCACCATCATCAACCTGATTGATAATGAACATTCTAGTATTCTACTTCATATGAAATGTCTAGCTTTCCTTCTGCAGGTTTACATTACGCTGGTTGGTTAACAATGATTAATGTCTACGCCTGTTTCATCAAATTTATTAGAGAATCTCACCATCGGTAGACCGCCCCGGTTCAGAGGCTCCGTCCAATTATAAACTTGATGTGAAGAAGGAAATGTCAGAGACTGAGCAGATCTGAGACTGAGAAACCGGACGATGATTACTAACAATTGAAAAACTCTAGAGTGCAGGATTTGTCATCACTCACCTCGATCATGATTCATGATCTCTCTGCTCAGGCTTCTAAAGATCTAATAATCTCATTCTGTGCTTATGCATATGTGTATATATACAGTCTGGATAGCGGTAGAAACGTTGATACTTATAGCTAATGTTGATCTTGTCTACTAGACCTTGTGAGGACTATAGTGGTAGTAATTCTAATGAGGTTTCAACTTACTTTAGAGAAACCTTCTTTTATTTGTAATAAAAAATCAGAATTTCGCAGTGGCTAGGCTTCATAAGTGTACTTTCTGGTTATCTGTTATTGACTGTGATGAGATATAATCTAAACGTTTCACTTTCACGCTTTCAAAACTTACATCAGGCAATTTTGGTTATAGTTTATGTGTGTTTGAAGTATCTTTATGTGCTTGTAATTTCTATGATGTGTTTGTTTATAGTTGTAAAATGTTATACCGGAGAACAAAAGCCTTGGTGTTTGAGTTGTACATACAAAAGCAGACTGTTACTAAGAATGAAACAAGACTTATAGATAGTCGTTTGTTCTTGCTTGTATAATAAAATCATATTTTACTGTAGAATAAAAGATAACTTAGTCAAAAACTGTATAACTCCAAAAACTATTTTAAAGGGTAACTACTAACTATACAAATTCTATGAGGAAAACCTAAGCTGTTATCAGTTAAAGGGCTGATGCAGAGGAGCATATATTTTTGGTGTCTTGTGCATGTTAATGAATTGGTTTGTTTCATGGACCAATTATCAAACTCACCTCGTGTAGGAACTTGGGTTTGAAGGAAACTCTCCTTGAAGGTCTTGTTGTTGTGAGCATATTTAATTGCAGGTAACCTTTTTTTTAAGGTAACATTTTGTTTCTAAGGACGTTAATCTTGGTATCTCAATGTTGGTAGCAATTCCTTAAATTTTTTTCAAGTTGTATGCGTTTGGATTTTGTGGATGAAACAGAGTAACAAGACTTGTCTTTTTCTTTTTTCTTATAGTGTTCAAGAATGTGGGAAGTGTTCACACTCTCAGTGGACGTAAGAATTACGTTTATATATGATATGAAAAAACGAGACCACTCCAATATGGTAAATGTCATGGTGGGGCCTGTGTGGAATATAAAGTCTAACACAGTTTCCATGCATATTAGTTTTATATTCAATATTCATCGCTTTCTTTTTCTCTATTCCTGACGACATAACGTAAGAGTCACGTCCAGTTATAATTAATCACATTAGAGATAATGAGAGAAAGTAAACACAAACCAAGAGATGTGTACTTCTGTCAAACAATCCACGTCCAAAGTTAACTGTTTTGAAACTTAAAACCAAGAGATCAAAGTCGGTATGGGGTTATTGACTCAGTGATTCAGATGACTTTGTATAGTTGTTGGTTGCCACATTTCTCCGGCTAGAATATGCAGTCAAATTCTTGTGCATGTTTATGAGTTGGTTTGTTTCATGGACCAATTAATAGACTCACGTCGTGGCTACTTCTGTTAATCCAGTCTAACTCACCTACTCAACATCTTGATTTTTCAATAAAAAAAAGGGTCTTAGGGGTTCCCAGTTCACATACACAACCTTAAAGTCTTATTGGAGACAGTAAGTATAATTTTGAATTGGACGTAAGAGTCACGTCTTGTTTAAATTAACGTAAGAATCAACTCTAATAGATTCTGAGCCACACATTTGAAACTTCCGCAACTGAAGAGTCAAGCAACGTAACTTTAACTCTTATCATCGTTATGCTCTATATATATTATTAAGTTGTTTTGGGTGCAAAAACAAATCATCATACATACCAAAGTTCTTTTTCAATATCTTTGTTTTGTTTTCAAATCTTTTATTTTTCAAATGGTGAAACCGTGCTTCCATGTTTCTTACATCTCCTCTTTCTTCTGTTGTGTCTTCGTTTCCAGCTTCTTTATCAACACCCTTGTTTCTCTACCCTTTCCTCGTCCAGACCAAATTGAGATCCTTCTGGCTTTTAAGAATGAGTTTCCAATACTCAAATGCGACTTCAAAAACTTGCCTTCCTCAAAACAAAAGACAGACTCTTGGACCAGAAAAGACCTTAAGTCCTTTGATGGAGTTGTATTTGATGAGACTGGTGTAGTGACAATACTAAGCCTACGTGCTGCATGTCTGAGTGGCAGTCTCAGTGCTAATAGTAGCCTTTTCAGACTCCACCACCTCAGGTACCTTGATCTCTCTTACAACTACTTTGACTCCTTCTCATTCCTCCCAAAAATTGGCAAACTCACAAACTTAGAGATATTGGACCTCTCTCATATGGGCTTAGCCGGTGAAATTCCATCTTCATTCAGTAGCCTAAACAGTCTGACGTTCTTGAACCTTTCAAAAAACGAGCTTCTCGGCAGTTTTTCACCTCTACTCAATCTATCAAAGCTCTCCTCTCTAGATCTTTCCAGAAATCACTTTTCTGGAAACATTCCTTGTTCTCTACTCACTCTGCCTTTCCTGTCAAATCTTGATTTGAGACAAAACCATCTCATCGACTCTCTTGAAACTATGAATTTCTCTTCATCATCTATGCTTGAAAGTTTATACCTTGGCAATAACCGTCTCAGTGGTCGAAGCCTAAGGCCTCTCTCAAAATTAACCAACCTTAAGGAACTTGATCTATCTTTCCAGAACACAACATACCCTATCAACTCAGTCTCCTTGGACTTCAAGTCCTTAGAGTACCTGGATCTTAACGGAAACAGTATATCAAGGTTTAATATCAGTTCACCGAATTTGAATACACTATACTTGAATAACTGCAGCATCAACAATTTCCCCACATTTATTAAAAACCTACAAAATCTGGAAGATTTGTCTTTATCAAACAATAGACTCAAAGGAAAAGTGCCTAAATGGTTATGGAGTATGCCTTCTTTGAATGTATTGTCGCTATACCACAACTCCCTCGATAGCTTTGAAGGCTCGCCCACAATGCTTCTCAATTCGTCGCTTAGCAGATTAGATCTGAGGTCAAACTCTTTTCGAGGATCTCTTCCTATTATTTCACCGAGATTGGAGTACATGCTTGCATCAAATAATAGTTTCACAGAAGATATACCTCTTTCGTTGTGCAATCAAAGCTACCTACTTGTCCTTGATCTAGCGCACAACCATTTAAGTGGTTCAATTCCCCATTGCTTGATTAGTTTATCTGCATCATATCTGGATCTCCAAAACAACAATCTCATTGGAAGACTGCCTGACGTATTCAACAAAAGTGGCTCACTAAGAGGACTTGACGTTAGCTACAATCAAATAAATGGGAAGCTTCCAAGGTCTCTTACAAATTGCACAAAGCTAGAGGTTCTAAATGTGGAGGGCAATAGAATCGCTGACACCTTTCCGTTTTGGCTGCAGGATCTACCGAATCTAAAAGTCATGGTCCTACGATCAAACATGTTCTATGGTCCTATCTATTCTCCTCAACATCCTCTATCATTTCCAGAACTGCGGATGGTTGACATATCGCGTAACAGATTCACCGGAAGTCTACCACATGATTACTTTGTCAATTTGAGTAAACCCTTGATCAGTATTCCCCAAGAGGAAAGAGTGGTGAGGTACATGGGAGATCGTTACTGGTATCTGCATCAGTATAACCCTTCCATGTATTTGAGAAACAAGGGAATAAACATGGAGCTGAAAAAGATCTTTGTGGACTACACATCCATTGATTTTTCTGAAAACAAACTTGGAGGAAAAATTCCAGAATCTATAGGCCTTCTGAAGTCGCTTATTGTGCTCAACCTATCCAACAATGAATTCTCTGGTCATATACCATCCTCTTGGGCTAATCTCACGAGCCTTGAGTCACTAGACCTATCTCAGAACCAACTCACTGGAATAATCCCGCAGGAGCTAGCAACCCTCTCGTTCTTGGAGTACGTTAACGTTTCACATAACAAACTCACGGGCCAGATACCGCAGGGAACACAGTTTGGAGGACAGCCTAAATCATCTTTTGAAGGGAATCTCAATCTTTGTGGCCTTCCTCTTAAGGAGAGTTGCTTCGGGGACAAGGTACCATCAACACCAGAGGCACAAGAGCCAGAACATTCAAATCAAGAACAAGTGTTGAACTGGAAAGCAGCGGGAATCGGATACGGCCCTGGAGTCTTGTTTGGAGTGGCAATTGCACAAGTCCTTTCTTTGTACAAACCGGTGTTGTTCTACAAGTTGTTCCGCCTTTGAAAAGAAGTTTGTGCATTTGGTTTTGTTACCGTTCAGACATAGATATGTATGTGTGTGTGATATCAATAAGTTATTATCTTATGAAATGAAAATGAGCCGTCAGAGCAAACGTGCGTAGGTTTTTCTTTTATCTCTCACGTTTCATTGTTAGATTACTCACTCTTGGATTAATCATTCATTGCTAATTAAACAAAACTGGAACTCAAATTTCCTTACACAAACATGGAAACAGAGAGGGTCTACTCTGTTCTTCATCAAAGACTGTCTACTCTGTTATTTCATTTGCTCGAGCACGTGATAGGCACATGTTCTTCCTGGAACTGCTGGAGAAATTTGTAGTTGGTTTAGGCCTGGGTATTTTAACCTGGACCCGAAAATCCGAATCGGAACCGACTCAAAAATATCTGATCCGAAACCGAACCGAAAATTTACAAGTATCTATTGGGTCCAAAATTCTTCTACCCGAATGGACCCGGACCCGAAAAGAACCAATCCGAATAGATCCAGACCCAAAAAAATCCGACCCGAATAGACCCGATCCGATAAGAATCGATTCAAACCCCACTTAAAAACTTTAAAATATCTTTTTATTAACAATCTTTGTCATTATTTTGTAACATTTTTAAGTAACATGAAGTTTGAAATGTAAAATATAGAATTAAAAATGCTCTATTTTAACTATAATTGTTTATTTTAAGTTATTTTGTAAAATTTTAGATATATATAATAAATTTTGACTAAATTCGATGAAATTTAAGTATTTCATTTCTTTTTATATCCTAAATATCCGAACCCGATCCGGACCCGATCCGAATCCGAAAATTATGGGTATTTTAATTATAGACCTGAACCGACCCGGATCCGACAAGATCAGACCCGGAACTGACCCGGAAAATTATGGATACCCAAATGGGTCTAAATTTCCAAAATCCGAAGAACCCGGTTCCAACAAAACCCGACTCGAACCCGACCCGAGGACCCGGATGCCCAGGCCTAAGTTGGTTATATCCCTGGCTAAAGTACAAACAAGTGTTGTTCTATAAGTAATTTTTTGGTAATCGTGTTGTTCTATAAGTTGTTTCGCCTTTGAGATGAATCATTTTTTTTTTCTGTCGAAAGGTTATGTAAAAGAAGTAGTTTCTTCTTGCTTTAAATTAAGGGAAATTGCACCCAGTAAATTTTAAAAAAACATAATTCACAAACTATTCAAAATAACACCCTCTCTCCTTATTTCTCTTCCTATCTCTTTCTATTCTCTCTCTAAAATTCTAATTTTTCTTCTTTTTTTTTGTTATTCGGCAAATAAACCCTTAAATGAGTAACACAACTTTGTTTTTTTCTCAGCTGCCTTCTTTACCACGTCAAAAGAATTGTAGTGTTCAAGAATGAGAGAAGTGTTCACACTCAGTGGACGTGAGAATTACGTCTAGTTATTATATATGATATGAAAAATGAGATCACAACTCCAATATGGTAAGTGTCATGGTGGGGCCTGTGTGGAATACAAAGTGTAACAGAATTTCCATGCATACACGTTTTATATTCATGGCTTGATTTTTCTGTTCCTGATGACTTACGAACACAGCGTCAGAGTCACGTCCAGTTATAATCACAGTAGAGATGATGGGAGGAAGTAAACACAACTCCAAAGCAATATGTGTCTAGTCTTTGGAGTTGCTAAAAATATCGTCGTAGAAATGTCTCTTAATGGTCACAAAGCTCTCTAGTAAAGGGTGCTGGGTGGCTATACAATTTCTTATATCAGGAACCTGATTAAGCTTTTCTTGGTTCTTCAAAGGACTGATGCAGAGGAGCAGATATTTTGGTTCTTCATGAATTGGTTGACCTATTATCACACTCGCCATGGCTGATCGGTTCATCCTGTCTAGTTCCCCTACTCCACTTTGCATCAAATCTTGATCTTTAATACACAAAAAGAGTCTGAGAGGTCTCAATCACAAACTATACACACACAACTTATATATACTTCTGGAGCACAGTAAGGTCCCAGGCTGTAACACGTATTAAGGAGACAAACCCGCACACTGATCTCTCTTCTGAAGCATATAGCTTACAAGCTAACACTTGCAAATTTTAAATATTTGTTTACTCAGATTTGCTCAATATTTGCTGATTATCTAGTGTAGCTAAAGTTCATATAGAATATATATAGGCTTCAGAGTGTACCTATTTTGTTTCACAAATTACATATATAAGTTTAGTAACACTTGCATAGTTAATCAAGGTTCTCTATTATGACTATTCAACTTTATCTAAAGATGCATACTTCTGTCGAACAATCCACGTCCAAAGTTAGCTGCTTTGAAACTTTTAAACCAAGAGATCAAAGTTGATTGGCTTAGTGATGCAGAAGACTCTACTTTTCAATAGTAGTCGGTTGCCCAATGGTGGGATCCACATTTTGTATTTATATGTTGACCACTGACTTCTACATACAACTAATTGGTCCGTATTAGTAACCTATCTATCTTGTTCGGAATATATATTGTGAGCCACTTAGCGGAAACTTCTCACAGTTTAAGAGGTGAGGAAGAAAACGGCTCCTCTCCCCAATATCTTTGATATCCTTACCAGAAACCGAGAGACCAGCAACGTTAATAAAACTGTAATTAAAAAATGAATCAGGATTGCAAAAATAGGGTATAGAAAATAAACACAATTTAGTAAAGATAATGTCGAAGACGAATATTAAAATGCAGATTGCTACCATTGTTCATTGAGAAGAATTTACGTGTGTATTTCTCACGGATTACAGAAGACGCGTATGAATTGGATCCCAACATCTGACCTTCGCGAGCACGGTTAAGGATGGAAGTTCCGCACTAGTAATCAGACAGCAGTAGGGTGGGGACGCTGCGCATGCGTTTGCTTTTGCAACAGAGGATGGTCTCTTCATTTTGATCGGCCTCGGCGTCGGTGTAATTTGCAACAATAGCAGGAGAGTTAGGTCCCATGTCAGCATCAACAGTCTGTTTCATCGTCACCTCATCTTGCGTGAGACCAAGAGAGAAGGATGGATACTACAAAAGGTTAAGACGGCCGAGTAAGTAAACAATTATTAAACATTTTCAACTTCTTGCACCAAGTTACTACTTATTATACACAACCTCTTCGGTGGGTTTGTGTGTCTGACTCTGAGCGGAACCAGATGTTTTAGGGGATAATTGCTGGGCCTTGGATGAGGACCGAGAAGCCCGTATTTTATATTAGAGGATTAGATATAAGTCAGAGGTTAAATTTTCAACAACGCTGAGAAACAAAGACTTATAGAAGCCCCTTTAACGGACGCTTGGAGCCTTGAGTTGTGACTTTTATCATCGACGTCTTCGTTATTCTCTGCTGCACGCCCACCAGATGGCACCGGGGATGGACGTCGTTGAGACTGAGCATCATCGGCACGTCCAGCAGAAGCCCCGGGGGCTGCATGGGGGCGAGAGTGTGCATCAGAGGCCTGAAATGTTGACAAATAATCGACATAAGCAAAAAAATCAGACCAGGATATGACAAGAAGTAACCAACTTACAAAATAATTATAATGTCCTTACAGCCTTGCACATTTCTGGATTTAGATGTACAAAACCAGTTGAAATTATTTCAAATATGTGAAACTTATTTTTTGAAACATTGAACCTTTCATCCCTCAACATACGATTATACCAAAGATAACACCGCACAACCCTATGAAGTTTAAGAGTGTAAAAATACCAATATGCTGAAAATTATTGCGTGCAGGCAACGAGACATACCGGTTGACGATGTGAAGATCGAGGTGGTGTTGAGTTATGGCTGAGATTTTCCAGTACATTCTCTATAACGAGATCATTTTCATCACGTGCAGCAGACTTGTCTGGGGGATTAGCATTTGTAGGAGGAGCTTCATTTCTGCCGCCCTCGCTCGTGCGGGGAGGTTGTTTCTCACCAATGGCCTCCTGCATCTTATCTCTGTCGAGAAATGATAGCATTTCCGTTCTGAAAGACGTAAGCATTGCCTCAACCGATGCAACAACAGAAGACTGAACAGCAATAGCTGAGGATGACACCTCCTTCATGGATGCAAGGGCGGATGCAACATTCCCATCAAGCCTCTCCACCTCGGGTTTCAGGATTGCAAGAACTAGGGACTTGAGGTGATGATCATCTATCATGGTGGGTATTGAAGACTGTTGCTTCACCGTTGTGTTTTTTTTCCCTTCGGCTCTAACCAACTCACGCATTCTATCGACGTCGGCTTTCGTCGCACCTCCTTTGAACATATATTTTCTGAAGATCTGATTAGCAGAGATGAGCATAACCATATTCTCGACTTTGATATCATTTACTTCATCTGACCAAACAACGGAACACTCATCAACTGGCCTCGCTGGATCCTGTGGAATAATGCACCTCACCAGAGCCTTAGACAAGACCACGATAAACACACAGATCAGACAATTTCATAATAACCACATAACCAAATGACTATTTGAAGATTGTAATTTACAAACCTCGGCTTTTCTATCCACTTCCCGAGCGTGCGCAGGACTCAAAGTCTGCTTCTTTGTCTTCCTTGCCATACAATCAACATCATCATCGTTGCTGTCGGATTCCGAGGAGGAGCAAGCTTCTTGAACAACTTCTGTCAACGACGGGCATGCTTCAACAATAACAAGTTGAAGAGCTAATGCGAATCCTTTCAGGGCTATGGTATTTTGTGAAAGAGAAATCTTGTCTCTTTGTTTTATACTGGTCATCAGCATATCAAACCCGAGTCGGCCCCAAGGGAATTCAAAGAATTCTTGAATATCAACGAGCAGCTCCGCGTGTTCCTTCAACATCTTCTGCTTCAAATTGGTAGACAACAAAACAGAAGATACAATAGCTAGACACGCGAGTTTCATCCGGATGTCTCTGTCCGTAACAGTTTTCCTTCTCAGCATCTTCACAGCCTTGGACACACGCATGTCTTCAACGCTTCCAAATAGCTCCGGCCAGTAGGGCTTATCGTTGATGTTTTTTTTCTTCTTCATCTTTGTTTTCTTTGGGAACTGCCCACAAGGAAGACCCGTCACTATGGCGAACTCCCTCAATGAAAATCTTATAGGATTTCCGGCGAATCTGAACCACGCTTCATGTTTTTTTTCCACCTTTAGTTGACGCGATAATGGGAACCTTGCAAACCTGCCTGAAAAAGCTGGTTTATCAGCAATTTCAACAAACTTTCCGAACGAGGATTGTCGGAGAAACTGGATCTCCTCTACATCAAGAGCATTCAGAATTGTGTTAAGAGCGCGTGAGGACTGATATGTAAGAATCCTAACGCCGACTGGTTCTTCCCCATCGGCAAACATCATCTCCGGCAGCAACGCATCGGTTTCCTCTTCCGGAAAATCAACTAATCGTGATGAAACCATATCTTCTTTTGCTTGAAATCTCGATGAGAGAATAAGGACAAATACGATGGTTATGAAAATAAAATTAAAACGAATGTTACTTAAAAGAAGAAATCAAAAGGTTTTTGCAGAATCTCGAAAGTATTCTTCGATATACTCCCACTGCACTTAGTCATTATTACTACGAAGCGTGTCTGACCGGTTTCTACAGTGTTGTGACAGACGTTAGACCTTTCCCTATTGTTCCAGATATTTCGAAAATAGGGACATCATCGGTATTAACGTAAAGTGAACAGTGCTGTGTCCGTTTACTTAATAAGATAACGTAACGTGGGTATCTAGTGCAATTTTCCTTTATTATATGATGACCACTGACTTCTACATTAAACTAATTGCTCCATATTTTGTCCTTTAAGTAGCTATCTATCTTGTTCGAAATAAATCTGATAGCAACACAGTGGAAAAACTTTCGCAATTGAAGAGTCAAGCAACGTGACTTTGGCTCTTATCATCGTTATACTTTATATGCCCTATATATATTGCTAAATTTTGTTTTAGCTGCAAAACTAAATCATACATACTAAGTTTCGTCTTCAAATCTTCATTTTCCAAATGGTGGAACCATGTTTCCATGTCTCTTCCATCTCCTATTTCTTATCATGTCTCTTTGTCTCCGCCTTCTTTGTCAACAGGCTTGTGTCACTACCCTTTCCTCGTCCAGATCAAATTGAGATCCTTCTGTCTTTTAAGAACGAGTTTCCAATCCTCGAATGCAACTTCCATGAGGATTATTACCCAGATCAAGTCACAAAATCTTGGACTAGAAAAGACGTTAACTCCTTTTATGGGGTTGAATTTGATAACAAGACTGGTGTAGTGACGAAACTAGACCTATCTGATGCATGTCTCAGTGGCACTCTCAGTGCTAATAGTAGCCTTTTCAGATTCCACCACCTCAGGTATCTCGATCTCTCTTACAACTACTTTGACTCCTCTTTCCTCTCCCAATTTGGCAATCTCACAAACTTAGAGTTCTTGAATCTTTCCAATAATCTATTTTCTGGATATGTTCCTTGTTCTCTACTCAACATGCCTTCCCTGTCAAGTCTGTTTTTGAGCGATAACTATCTCATGGACTCTCTTGAAACTATGAATTGCTCTTCATCATCTAAGCTTGAAACGTTAGACCTTAGTCATAACCGTATTAGTGGTCGAATCCTAGAGCCTCTCTCAAAATTAACTAACCTCAAGGAACTCTTCCTATCTTTTCAAAATACAACCGACCCAATCAACTACATCTCCTTGGGCTTCAAGTCTTTAGAGTTACTCTATCTTTCCGGAAATACTATATCAATGCCTAATACCGGATCACCAAATTTGAAGCAATTATATTTGAATAACTGCAGCATCAACGAGTTCCCCACATTTATTAAAAACCTACAAAATCTGGATCTTTTGGAAATTTCAAACAACAGACTCAAGGGAGAAGTGCCTAAATGATTATGGAGTATGCCTTCTTTGAAGGGATTGTATCTATCTCACAACTCCCTCGATAGCTTTGAAGGCTCGCCAAAATTGCTTGTCAATTCGTTGCTTAACACGGTAGATCTAAGGTCAAATGCTTTTCGAGGATCTCTTCCTATTATTTCACGAAGATTGAGTTTCATGTTTGCATCAAATAATAGTTTCGAAGGAGACATTCCTCTTTCATTGTGCAACCAAAGCTACCTAGGTGTCATTGATCTATCTCACAACAACTTCAGTGGTTCAATTCCCCGATGCTTGTTTACATCAGCAGTAGAAGCTCTGAATCTCCGAAACAACAATCTCATTGGGAGATTTCCTGACATATTTGACATAAATGGTTCACTAAGAGCACTTGACGTTAGCCACAATCAAATAATTGGGCAGCTTCCAAGGTCTCTTACAAATTTGAAAAACCTAGAGGTTTTAAACGTGGAGGGAAATAGAATCGCTGATACCTTTCCATTTTGGCTGAAGGGTTTACCGAATCTAAAAATCATTGTCTTGCGATCAAACAAGTTCCATGGTCCTATTTATGCTCCTCAACATCATCTATCATTTCCACAACTGCGGATGGTTGACATATCTCGTAACAAATTCACCGGAAGCCTACCACAGAATTATTTTGTCAACTGGAGTAAACCCTTGACCAGTCTTCCCCAAGACCAAAAGGAAAGAGAGCCGTTTTATGTGGGAGATGATTTCGAGTATGATTATTTCCCTTCCATGTATTTGAGAAACAAGGGAATAAACATGGAGCTGGAAAAGATTCTTGAGACTTACACAGAGATTGATTTCTCTGAAAACAAACTTGGAGGACAGATTCCAGAATCCATAGGCCTTTTGAAGTCGCTTATTGTGCTCAACCTATCCAACAATGATTTCACCAGCCATATTCCATCCTCTTGGACTAATCTCACAAGGCTCGAGTCACTAGACCTGTCTCGGAACCAACTCACTGGGAAAATCCCACAGGAGCTAGCAACACTCTCGTTCTTAGAGTACATTAATGTTTCACATAACAAACTCACGGGACAGATACCACAGTCCACGCAGATTGGAGGACAGAATAAATCATCTTTCGAAGGGAATATTAATCTTTGTGGTCTTCCTCTTGAAGAGAGTTGCTCCGGGGACAAGGTACCATCAACATCAGAGGCACAAGAGTCAGAACCTTCAGAGCAAGAACAAGTGTTGAACTGGAAAGCAGCGGCAATGGGATATGTCCCTGGAGTCTTGTTTGGACTGGTGATTGGACAAGTCCTTTATTCGTACAAACCGATGTTGTTCTTTAAGCTGTTTCGTCTTTGAAATGAAGTTTGTGAATTTGGTGTTGTTGAAATAAGTTGAAAGGGTTTCTGTAACCGTTCCGACATAGATATGTATGCGTGTGTTTTTTTTATAAAAAAATTATGTATGTGATATCGACATAGATATATGTATGTGATATGGTTTTTTCTGTTCTTACTTCCCGTTTCATTTTTAGATTACTCACTCATGTAATAATCATTGATCCCTAATTAAATAAAAGTTGGTACTCAAATTTCCTTACACAAACATGGAAACAGAGGAGGCCTACTCTGTTCTTCTTCAAAGACAGTATACTCTGTTATTTTATTGGACTGAAAATGGTCTGAAACAATACAAATAATTGTTTACGTAAATGAAATAAGGCTGGACAAAAACTTCGGAGTACGTAACCAATCAAGTTCGCTACACACCGCATACAATGTTGTTGATCAAAGCTCAGATAGAAAACGTAGCGACTACTTGGTTCTGCAGTCCACTCGATTGGCCTACCTCATTCAGTGAAAGCTTTGTATGATACTAACAATAACCAATGTGCTTGAACAAGGGAGCTTAGTCATGAACATAGTCCTTGGTGTCCAAAAAATGTTCCAATGGGAGTAATGTCTTCTTTTATGATGATCCATCATTCTATAATGTAGAGAGATTTTGGAGACTGTGGGTATCATCTGAATCAAAATTCCTTTGCAAACTCACACTCAAAGTTGAAATAATCAACTGGATCCATCTATGTGTCCACTAACCCTTGCTCAAACTCAAGCTCCATGTTCTCAGCAGCATCCCCTTGTTCTGTTGGACCAACCTGAGTATGTGAATTTATGGTAAACCCTCTCTCAACCTTGCTTTCATCCGAGACTTGTTTGATAAGATCAAGAACCTCTGGCTCAAAGGAGATGATGTCTTCTTCTTTTTTATCTTTGTGGCCATAGTATACGGAGGAACCATTAGGATCAGGTGTGGTGCTTAAATGGTCGAAGTCTCTGATAACTTCAAAGTCATAGCTGTGTGAAGGTAGATATACATGGATCACCGGGTACTCTACAATATCTACTTTGGCAAGCTGTTGCCTCAAAGGAGCATTGATGTACAGCTCCTTGAATGGAACCTTTGCACCCTGAAAAATAAGAGAGAAAAGTAAATATAGTGTAAGATTAAACAAGCAGAAGAATGCAATTTGTGATAACATCCATACTCAGGAACCAACCAACAAAGAGGAGAATGATAGTGAGAGTACCTTTGGATACTGGCGAATAAAAAGTTTGAGAGACATAAGATCAACATCACAGAAAGACTTGAGCTTGTGAATCCAAGGACCTGGCTTAAGATGATTCTCTATCACAGAGCAAAGGCTCGTATCTTCACCAACTCTGTGATTGGATTGTTTCAACGTCGTCAAAAATAGAGTACAAAAAAAGACTAAAAATGAAAATAGTCAGTCAAAAGAGAAGATAACTAACTAACCCATGGTCAACAAGAACCACATCCGTAGAGTGAAACCGCCACTCAATTGTCCAAGAGATGCACTTACTCCTGGAAACCATCAACAGATTGGTCAAACACTAAGGCTACCCAATAAGCAGAGTCATCAAGCTCATAATGATATTTACCGGTTATCATAACGACTCTGATTAATTTCCCGGTTCAACATTCCACTAGAGAGAAAGAGTAGATTAGTTCTGCCCCTAGCAGCAGCAGCTCGAAGTTTATTACGCTGAGTTTCCTTAAAGTAAGGATTTTTACATATCTGAATTCTCATCCTCTGAGCAGACTCTGCTACTCTCTTTGTATCCTCTAACATTCTGTAGTCTTTATCATAGAATAAAAGAGAAAGCAAACACTCTGCTTAGAGGAGAGATCAAAAGCAACAAACTTTTAATGTGAATGATTACCAGAGAGTAGTAGACTATCGTCGAATTTTGAGAGGGTAACGAAGTCAGTGACTTTCCTCTTGCCGTTACAACCTGTTCGACGCTTGTGAGCTTTCACGCAAGGAAGTCCACACGATCGAAGCGAACATCCTGGGCATTTGTACTTCCATGGTTTCAGCTTGCACTCCCCACAGACCGAACTACGATCCATGTTTTGTCCAAGATTCGAGGTTTGTTCGTCGTTAAGGTTTTGGAGCCGTGGGAGGCGTCAAAGTGAGGGTTTCCGAATTTATGTTTTTGTCCCCAGACTGATAATTAAGAGAGTTAATTATAATTTATGGGCTATTTAGTTGAAATTTAAAGTTCTGGGGTTATTTAGAGATTATTAAGGGTTTAGGGAGTTATTTAGAACTCCTTTTATATCTCAGCAAGTGTTAAGCTGTGTTTATGCTTTTAAGATGCAGTTCTTTGCCTAAGCATTTTGATTCTTGGTCTTGCCCCTGTCACATTTTTCTCAGTTTTGTAAAATTTTGGTTACGTAGGTTGCCCCTCCCCCAACTTCAATTCAATACACTGGCAGGAATAAACTTAAGCGCCAGGTGAAACATTAAATTTCTCTGCTTTGGGTATATTCTTTCTTTCTGTTTCACTGAGAGTATAGAAGAGAACTTGTTCTAGAAACTTAGCTACCTTGCTGTTTTCGTTTTCCAATGTTATTAGAAGGCGGGATGCAGCGCTTGTTCTTGCTAGAGGGAGAAAGGTAAGCCTACTACTAACTATCTCTCTGTTGAAAAGACATTTGAGTGAAGTGTAGATTGTGATACATGTCCTATTTTTTCTAGGTTAGAATCACTTAGTCGATCGTGGTTGAGAAATGGTGCTCATGATATGAAGGAATTCAGGTTCGCCATCACTTTATGTTCTACTTTTTAAGTATGTTGAGAAAAGCTCAGTTTCTTAGATGTTTCCACTTGACATGAAAGAAATCATAGGTTGTACTTTTGGGATCTTACAGTCTCTAGCCGTAATAATAAATATGGGACTACTCTAACATGTCGTTTCTCTGTTGACAGTCGCAAAGGAGCGAGACTGCGCCAAGTGATCCAGCTGGAGAACCAACTGATGAAGATAAAGAGGTTTGTGTTTTTTCTTCAAGAACAGTTACTTAATTGATGTTTGATTCAACTCTCAGGAGGCGGAGGAGTCAAAGCAAGATTGGCTCTTCTTCTGCCACATTCCGGAGAGCAGTGCATGTGAGAAGGATTGAAATAGTAATGCTTTGCTAGGACTTACTTATTAGCTTCTTTCTTTCTCTCCTATAGATTAGTAGAGCTTCTTTCTCTCCTTTAGTCTTGTTTTTGTGTGTAAATCCTATTAAGATAATATTGGTTTGGACTTGGTGTGTCAGAAGAGTATGTTTAGTGGGAGAAATAATTGTGAGAGAGCCCTTTTAAGGGTTTCTCAAACTTGACTCACCGGTTAACGAGATAACCGACATTACTTTCAGGATTTCAAAACTTACATAAGACACAAAGCACACGCGAAACTTGTATTGCTTAAGTCATGCATTTCTACTTCTGGCAATAGCAGAATTTGCAATGTCTAATCTGATTGCAAAGTGTTTTCTAGTTTATTCTCAGCACGAGTTTTAATATATGGTCAGCCCTACTCCGGTGGGTCCGGGTGGACAGGTGGAGTAAGATATTTGGTTAGTGTAAAAGGAAGACTACATCTACGTGGTGCATGTCTCAGTGGAAGTCTCAGTGCCAATAGTAGCCTTTTCAGACTCCACCACCTCAGGTACCTCGATCTCTCTGCCAACTACTTTGACTCATTCTCATTCATCCCCGAACTTGGCAAACTCAAAAACTTAGAGTCCTTGCATCTATATAATATGGGCTTAGCCGGTGAAATTCCGTCCTCAATCAGTAGCCTAAACCGTCTAACAGACTTGTACCTTTCTGGGAATGAGCTTATTGGCAGTTTTTCCCCTCTATTCAATCTATCAAGGCTCTCTTATTTATCACTTTCCAATAATCACTTTTCTGGTAACGTTCCTTGTTCTCTACTCACCATGCCATTCTTGTCATATCTTGATTTGAGACAAAACCATCTCAGCGACTCTATTGAAACTATGAATTGCTCTTCATTATCTATGCTTGAATATTTAAACTTTAGCAAAAACCGTCTCAGCGGTCAAATCCTAGAGCCTCTCTCAAAATTAACAAAACTCAAGCAACTCTTCCTATCTTTTCAGAACACAACCGACCCAATCAACTTCGTCTCATTGGGCTTCAAGTCTTTAGAGCTACTGGATCTTTCTGGAAATGTTATATCTAGGCTTAATACCGGTTCACCAAATTTGGACAAACTATACTTGGATAATTGCAGCATCAGCGAGTTCCCAACATTTATTAAAAATCTACAGAAGCTGGAAGTTTTGGGTATTGGAAACAATAGACTCAAAGGAGAAGTGCCTAAATGGTTATGGAGTATGCCTTCTTTGAAGGGCTTGTTTCTGTCTGACAACTCCCTCGATATATTTGTAGGCTCGCCGAAAATGCTTCTCAATTCGTCGCTTGCCGTGTTAGATCTGAGGTCAAATGCTTTTCGAGGATCTCTTCCTATTATTTCACCAAGATTGAGCATCATGCTTGCATCAAATAATAGTTTCACAGGAGATATACCTCTTTCGTTGTGCAATCAAAGTGACCTATTTGTCCTTGATCTATCGTACAACAACTTCAGTGGTTCAGTTCCCCGATGCTTGATTACATCTTCAATAGAAGCTCTAGATCTCCGAAACAACAATCTCATTGGGAGACTTCCCGACATATTCAACAAAACTGGCTCACTAAGGGCACTTGACGTTAGCCACAATAAAATAACTGGGAAACTTCCAAGGTCTCTTACAAATTTGAAAAAGCTAGAGGTTCTAAACGTGGAGGGCAATAGAATCGCTGACACCTTTCCGTTTTGGCTCAAGGATCTACCGTACCTAAGTGTCATTGTCCTACGATCAAACATGTTCCAAGGTCCTATCTATTCCCCTAAACATCCTCTATCATTTCCTCAACTGCGGATTGTTGACATATCATGTAACAAATTCACCGGAAGACTACCACATGATTACTTTGTCAATTGGAGTAAACCCTTGATCAGTAGTCCTCAACAAGAAAGAGACCCGACGTACATGGGATATGATTACACTTATTATTTTAACCCTTCCATGTTTTTGAGAAACAAAGGAATAAACATGGAGCTGGAAAAGATCCTTAAGACCTACACAGCCATTGATTTTTCTGAAAACAAACTTGGAGGACAGATACCAGAATCCATAGGCCTTTTGAAGTCGCTTATTGTGCTCAACCTATCCTTTTTTTTTTTGAACAACTGAATATATTAGAACTTAAAAACTGAAACAAATGAAGGTTTAGACCCAAAGGCTAGCCCATAACAAAGCAAGGAGGAAACGGATGGGCCTTAAGGGCCACTTTAGCTAGATAGTCTGCCTCTCTGTTCTGGGAACGGGAGATATGCAGAAATTGGATGCGATCAAAGTTTGCTGAGAGATGCTTGATATCCTGAAGAACACCATAGATCTCCTTGATCTGACTTTGGGTTGAGATTGCTCTGATGAGCGTTGCGCAATCGGAGTGAAACGAAACTGACTTCTTCCCTAGACTTAGGGCTTCTTTGATTCCTTGTCTGAGCGCCAGCGATTCCGCCATGAGGGGGGAAGCCACATTGTCTATGATCTGGGATCCTGGAGGAGAGTTGGTCCCTAGATCGTTGGTGAAATGCCAAGCGATACCTGCTCGGTTGGAGGAGGCATCCCACGCTGCGTCTACGAAGCAAGAGGGGTATGATTGGATTCCTGGTATTTGTCGTCGGCTTGGAGCTTGGGGGAATACTTGGTTTCTCTTCAATTGATCGGTGCTCTGAGCTAGGTCCCATTGTGCTCAACCTATCCAACAATGATTTTACTGGTCATATTCCACCTTCTTGGGCTAATCTCACGAGCCTTGAGTCACTAGACCTATCTCGGAACCAACTCTCTGGAAAAATCCAGCAGGAGCTAGCAACCCTCTCGTTCTTGGAGTATATTGACGTTTCACATAACAAACTCATTGGCCAGATACCAAAGGGCACACAAATTGGAGGACAGCCTAAATCATCTTTTGAAGGGAATCTCAATCTTTGTGGTCTTCCTCTTCAAGAGAGTTGTTTCGGGGACAAGGTACCATCGACACCAGAGGCACAAGAGCCTGAACCTTCAGAGCAAGAACAAGTGTTGAATTGGAAAGCAGCGGCAATCGGATACGGCCCTGGAGTCTTGTTTGGACTCGCGATTGGACATGTCCTTTATTCTTACAAACCGTTGCTGTTCTACAAGTTGTTTCGCATTTGAAATTAAATTTTTGAATGTAGTTTTGTTGAAATAAGTGGTAAGGTTTTTGTAACCCTTCCTACTTAGATATGTATGTGTGTCTTAATCAAATTCCAGAGAGACAACCTGAGTTAAAAAGCGGAATAAAACAGGAAAACTAGGGAAGAAAAATCCTGATCTGGAAAATGATTACAAATGAAGAAGAATCATCCTGAATAACAAATATTTGATTAAGATGGATGATGGAAGGTTGATGATGAATGATGATGAAAAGATTAAAGAGGAATCGTGTTTAATTTTTGATTGAATATTCCCAAATGGCTAATACCTTACATATGTTGTAAGAAAGATAACTAAACCATTCGGAGTTGCGTAGTAAGAAAGATAACTAAATCATTCGGATCGTTGCTTGCAGATTCTTCCACCATCATCAATCTGATAATGAACATTCTCTAGTATTCTACTGCATATGAAATGTCTAGCATTCCTTCTGCAGGTTTACATTACGCTGGTTGGTCAACGATGATCGATGTCTACGTCTGTTTCATCAAATTTATCAGAGAATCTCACCATCGCCAAGCCGCCCTGGTTCAGAGGCTCTGTCCAATGACAAACCTGATGTGAAGAAGGAAATGTCAGAGACTGAGAAACCGGAGGAAGATTCTCAACAATTGAAAAAATCTCAAGTGCAGGATTTGTGATCACTGACCTTGATCATGATTCATGATCTCAGCAGCGAAAATCACCATCAATGTGGCTGAATATCTCTGCTCACGCTTCTAAAGATTTCAATAATCTCATTCTCTGCCTTTTTTTTTTGTTAACTTTTGTGGTAGAGGGGACGTGGAAGTGTTTCTATTTTAGTTTTTTGAGACAATATTTTATAGGACGAACCAGTGATCTCACAATCTTCTCGTCTGTAGAGAACATTTTTGTCTGGTTGTTTGCTAGAGACAGAGGACTTGCAATACTAATGTGTTCTGATTATACTTCCTTGTGTTTTTTTCAAGCTGAACACTTATGCATATGTGTATATATATACAGTTTGGATAGCAGTAGAAACGTTGATACTTATAGCTAATGTTGATCTTATAAAATGCTTTCCCTATCTCGTCTACTATACCTTGTTAGGACTGCACTGGTAGTAATTCTAATGAGGTTTCAGCATACTTTATAGAATCCTTCTTTTGTTTGTTATAAAAAGTAAGAATTTCGCAGTGGCTAGGCTTCATGAGTGTACTTTCTGGTTGTCTGTTATTGACTGTGATGAGATAATAATCTTAAACGTTTCAATTTTAGGCTTTCAAAACTTACATCAGGCAATTTTGGTTATAGTTTTAGTATTTTGAAGTATCTTTATTGTGCTTGTAATTTCTATGATGTGTTTGTTTATATAGTAGCAAAATGTTATTCTACAGAAAAAAGCCTTGGTGTTTGAGTTGTATATACAAAAGCAGACTGTTACTAAGAATGAAATAAGACTTAGATTGTCGTTTGTTCTTTCTTGTATAGGAACAGAGCTGAGCTTTTGTCTCATTCATAAACCTATTTTTTGCTAAGTTTGTCTAGCCTTGATTCTTTCTGGTATCAAGGCTATCGTCTTTGGCTCAGCCACTTTGGATATTGTGGATGAAACAGAGTAACAAGACTTATTTCAAACTAGGTTCAGTGGATTTATTTTTCTTAATGTTGGTAGCAATTCTTTGATTTCTTTTTCAAGTTGTATAAAACAGAGTAACAAGACTTTTTTCTTATAGTGTTCAAGAATGAGGAAGTCGTCACACTCAGTGGACGTAAGAATTACGTGCAGTTATATTAATATGATATGAAAAACGAGACGACTCCAATATGATAAGTGGAATATAAAGTGTAACACCGTTTCCATTCATACTCGTTTTATATTCATGGCTTTCTTTTTTTTTTCTATTCCTGATGACTCGACGTAAGAGTCACGTCCATTTATAGTTAATTACAGTAGAGGTGATGACTGATGAGAGGAAGTAAACACACTCCAAAGCAAATGTCTATTCTTCTTGAGCACCAGTAAGGTCCCTGTAATGCCTATTTCTGAAATGCGATATATAATTTCCTGATTACTGTAGTAAAAAGTATTAAGGATACAAAACCGGGCACTGATCTCTCTTCTGAAACATATAGTTGAACTTCTCTCCCGCGGGTATAAATCGCAGTCAAAGTTGATTTTGACTCAGTGATGCAGAAGACTCTGCTTTTGAATATTAGACGGTTGCCACATTTCTCCACCTTCCACAATTGAAGAATCAAGAAACGTAACTTTAACTGTCATCATCGTTATACTTTATGCTCTCTATATATTGTTAAGTTGTTTTGGCTGCAAAACCAAATCATACATACCAAATTTTCTTCTTCAATATCTTTGTTTTGTTTCAAAGTCTTTATTTTGCATCATGGTGAAACCGTGTTCCCATCTTTCTTCCATCTCCTATTTCTTATCTTGTCTCTTTGTCTCCAGCTTCTTTGTCAACAGTCTTGTTTCTCCCCCCTCTCCTCGTCCTGACCAAATTGAGATCCTTATGGCTTTTAAGAACGAGTTTCCAATCCTCAAATGTCCTGACTCAGAACCCAAGACAAAATCTTGGACCAGAAAAGCCGTTAACTCCTTTGATGGGGTTATATTTGATAATGAGACTGGTGTAGTGACGGGACTATACCTATTTGGTGCATGTCTCAGTGGAAATCTCAGTGCTAATAGTAGCCTTTTCAGACTCCACTATCTCAGGTACCTCGATCTCTCTTTCAACTACTTTGACTCCTTCTCTTTCCTCCCCAAACTTAGCAAACTCACAAACTTAGAGTCCTTGCATCTTTCTAATATGGGCTTAGCCGGTGAAATTCCATCCTCATTCAGTAGCCTAAACTGTTTAACGGACTTGGACCTTTCTGGTAACAAGTTAATGGGCAGTTCCCCTCTATTCAATCTGTCAAGGCTATCTTATTTAGATCTTTCCAATAATCTCTTTTCTGGAAACGTTCATTGTTTTCTACTCGCCATGCCTTTACTGTCATATCTTGGTTTAAGCCATAACAATCTCATCGACTCTCTTGAAACTATGAATTACACTTCATCATCTAAGCTTGAAATGTTATACCTTAGCAATAACCGTCTCAGTGGTCGAATCCTAGAGCCTCTCTCAAAATTATCCAACCTCAGGTACCTCGACCTATCTTTTCAGAACACAACCGAACCATTTAATGTCGTCTCGTTGGGCTTCAAGTCTTTAGAGATTATGTATCTTTCCGGAACTGCTATATCAAGGCTTGATACCGGATCACCAAATTTGAGGGAACTATACTTGGACAACTGCAGCATCAACGAGTTCCCCACATTTATTAAAAACCTACAGAAGCTGGGAATTTTGGAAATGGAAAACAATAGACTCAAAGGAGAAGTGCCTAAATGGTTATGGAGTATGCCTTCTTTACATGTATTGTCGTTGTCTGACAACTCCCTCGATAGCTTTGAAGGCTCGCCAATAGTGCTTCTCAATTCATCGCTTAGCAGATTAGATCTAAGGTCAAACGCTTTCCGCGGATCTCTTCCTATTATCTCACCGATATTGCAGGAGATGCTTGCATCAAATAATAGTTTCACAGGAGACATACCTCTTTCATTGTGCAATCAAACCGACCTACGTGTCCTTCATCTATCTCACAACAATTTAAGTGGGAAACTTCCAGACATATTCTACGAAAGTGGCTTGCTAACAATACTTGACGTTAGCCACAATCAAATAACTGGGAAGATTCCAAGGTCTCTTACAAATTGTACATACCTGGAGGTTCTAAACATGGAGGGAAATAGAATCGTGGACACCTTTCCATTTTGGCTGAAGGATCTACCAAACTTACGAGTCATGGTCCTAAGATCAAACATGTTCCATGGTCCTATCTATTCTCCTCATCAACATCCTCTATCATTTCCACAACTTCGGATGGTTGACATATCTCAAAACAAATTCATCGGAAGCCTCCCAAATGATTACTTTGTCAATTGGAGTACGCCCTTGATCAATATTCCCCAAGAGGAAGGAGAGCCACGGTACATGGAGTATGGTGGCTCGTTTGATTATCACCCTTCCATGTATTTTAGAAACAAAGGAATAAATATGGAGCTGAAAAAGATCTTTGTGACCTACACAGCCATTGATTTCTCCGAAAATAAATTTGGAGGACAGATTCCAGAATCCATAGGCCTTTTGAAGTCACTTATTGTGCTCAACCTATCCAACAATGATTTCATTGGTCATATTCCATCCTCTTGGGCTAATCTCACGAGCCTCGAGTCACTAGACCTATCTCAGAACCAACTCACTGGAAAAATCCCGCAGGAGCTAGCAACCCTCTCGTTCTTGGAGTACATCAACGTTTCACATAACAAACTCACGGGCCAGATACCACAGGGTACACAGTTTGGAGGACAGCCTAGATCATCTTTTGAAGGGAATCTCAATCTTTGTGGTCTTCCTCTTGAGGAGAGTTGCTTCAGGGACAAGGTACCATCAACACCAGAGGCACAAGAGCCAGAACCTTCAGAGAAAGAACAAGTGTTGAACTGGAAAGCAGCTGCAATCGGATATGGCCCTGGAGTCTTGTTTGGACTGGCGATTGGACAAGTGTTTTATTCGTTCAAACCGGTGCTGTTCTACAAGTTGTTTCGCGTTTGAAGTGAAGTTTATGCCGTTGGTTTTGTTGAAATAAGTTGTAAGGGTTTTTGGAACCGTTTCGAGTTTCGACATAGATATGTATGTGTGTGTTTAAATAAAAAGACATGTATGTGTGTGAGTGAGTGATATCGACATAGATATGTATGTGATATGTATTATCTTATGAAATGAAAGGAAGCCGTGCGCAGGTTTTTCTTTTCTTTCTTCCCGTTTCGTTGTTAGAGTACTCATGTGTTGATCATTCATCTGTAACTAAATAAAACTGGTACGCAAATTTCCTTACACAAACATAAAAACAGAGGGGGTCAACTCTGTTTTTCTACAAAGATCGTCTGCTCTCTTCCTGGATAGGCTACTGTCCATCTAGCATTAGTATCAGAACTTATCCTTGTTTGTAACAAGAATCTTTCATTTAACTGCAGAACATATTAGTCTTGTCTGGTTTTGGTATTACTTTGACTGAAAACAAATATCAATTTATGTGAATAAAATAAAGCTGAACAAAAACTTCAGAGTATGTAACAATCAAGGTCGGTACACACCACAGACATTGTTGTAGATCAAAGCCCAAACCGAAAACCTTGCGACTACTTGGTTCTGCAATCGACTGGATTGGCCTATCTCATACAGTAAAAGCTTTGTATGGTACTAAACAATAGCCAATGTGCTTGAACACGGGAGCTCAGGCATGAACGTAATCCTTTAATCAAAAATGTTTCACTGGGAGCTAGTAATTACTTCTGTTATGATGATCCATCATTCTACGGTTTCTCCTTCTTTTAGTCCATTGGTAAACCATTAGTGAGATTTTGGAGACTGCGGTTATCATCTGAATCAAAATTCCTTTGCAAACTCACACTCAAAGTTGAAATAATCACCTGGATCCATCTCTGCGAAAAGATCCGAGTATGTGTCCACTAACCCTTGCTCAAACTCAAGCTCCATGTTATCAGCAGCATTCCCTTGTTCTGTTGGATCAACCTGAGGATGTGAATTCTTGGTAACCTTGCTGTCCTCTGAGACTTGTTTGATAGGATCAAGAACCTGTGGCTCGAGTTAATCTTGTAATCTTCTTCTATTTCCTCTTCTGGTGAGGTTATTATACTTTCTGTATCTTTGTGGCCATAGTATAAAGAACCCTTAGGATCAGGTGTGGTGCTTAAATGGTCGAAGTCTCTGATAACTTCAAAGTCATAGCTGTGTGAAGGTAGATATACATGGATCACTGGGTACTCTACGATAGCTACTTCGGCAAGCTGTTGCCTCAAAGGAGACTTGATGTCCAGCTCTTTGAAAGGAGCCTTTGCACCCTGCAACAAAAGGGGAGAAAAGTTAATCTAGTTTAAGATTATACGAGCAGAAGAATGCAATTTGTGATAACATCAATACTCAGGAACCAACCAACAGAGAGGAGAATGAAGAAAGCCACTACTAATGAGAAGAAGAAGTTCAAGCATTCGAGTCGTCGGCAGAAAAACACAACATGTAACTTAGAGCTGAACATAATGATTCTTTTCAACTGAAATTATCATCTAGCATCTGACCAACTATATTCATGTTTTTTTTTTTTGCGTGGTGGTTTAGTGGAGAAGGAATTGCGTGAAACCCTGGATGATGATTTCAAACTTCTGCCTATTAGAGATATGCTTCGCCTTGATGCATTTAGAAAATCTCTGGAGGTGAGAAACCCACTCTTTTATTTATTTATTTACAGTTTCGTTTGAGCTGTGTGGCGTATCCTGGATCCTAAGCTTTTTCCTCAACATACAGAAAAAAGAAGCAAAGGGAGCTCCTGTTGTGCCGCCACCGACCCAAGAAAGGTACTACACTATATTCTGTTGATTAATTTTTCTTTAGAAGTAACTAAACATCAAACGCTATCGTTTCGAATGTGTGTATAGGAGGAGCAGACTAAGTCTGAGAAGACTGATGGGCGAGCTGGTGATGGAGTAGCTGGAGTTAAGGAATCGGACGGTGGGGATGTTGAGAATGGCGCTAGATCGGACGGTGGAGATCAATTCGACGAAAATGAGGGAGATTATGATGATGATGATGATTTTTGGAATTCTTATAAAAGTGAGATGTAACAAAAAAAAAGTGAGATTAGTTTCTTGTCGTAACACAACACAATAATAGTAAATTTGTTTCGTACAAACAATTGGTTAATTAAGGAATATTTTTGGGGATCACACCAGAAAAAAAGGAATATTTTTGGGGAAAGCAATTGAAAATCCGACAACAAAATGCCAATGACAGTTGACTCATCGTGTACTACTCCGTTTTGTCGGCGTAATTATCATCGATATTTTTTTGTAAACTCTTTTTTAACTTTTTAAACAGTGTGCTTCCTGTTTCAACATTCTTCAAATTTGGGCATGGCCCATCATCTGGTTAGTAAACATGAGTGCTTTGTTTATCTCCCAAGCAGCTATTGTGGAACTTAATGGTCTTATAAGAAACGCATTGCTAAATTCCTCTTTCATGAAGAGAGTACCTTCCTCTCAATGGGAGAGATCTTTATCATCTTATTCCCTGGTCGGGGATAAAACATCATCACCACCCCCTCTCTTTATGAGAGATTGTCTTATCCCGATTGCAATATCGGAGAAGCTTTTCAACTCTTTCACCCATTTTGCTCCTTTTGTTTCATTTGTAGATTGTTACCTTCTAGTTGAATGAGTGTTAGGGACTATTCTCGAGATGATGCAAAAGTTTGCTCCTTTAAAACTCCCTTTTTTTTATCTCAGATAGTGTGAAGCTTCTGTCACATTATAGAGATAAGGACATACTTAGAGATAAGGATAACTTGTATAACGAAGTACAAACACACTTTTCATACGATTTCTCACATCTTCTCATTTTTGTAAACTTTGGTAGGTAGGCCAGGTTGCCCCTCCCCCAACTTCAATTCAATTCTAGACATTAAATTTCTTCTACTTTGATGTTATTTTTCTTTCGGTTTCACTGAGAGAGTATAGAAGAGAGAACTTGTCTAGAAACTTAACAAGCTGTTTTTGTTTTCAGATGTTATATTAGAAGGCGGGGATGCAGCGCTTGTTCTTGTAAGAGGGAGAAAGAAAAGGTAAGACTAGCCTATGTAACTTATCTCTGTTTTTTTTTCATTTTCTTTTGAACTGCTGGATTGAAAATTTGGAAAAGACATTTGTCAAGTTTAGATTTGTGATAACTTATCATATGTTTTTCCAAGTTAGTAGAAACACTGAGATGGAGCTTCTCTTGATTCACTTAGTCGATCTTTTTTTTATATACATTCTGCATGATATGTCTTGTTTTCTGTGTAAATACTGTTCAGATAATATTTGTTTGGACTTGGTGTTTAGACTTCAGATTGTACATTTTGGTTTCACAAATTACAGATAGTTCTCTATTAGGCCTACTCGACTTTGTCTATAAGTTGGTCAAGCGATCCACTTTGAAAATTTAAACCGAGATATCGAAGTTGGTGTTGGTTGGCAGTTTGGCACAGTGATAATAGACTCTGCTTTTGATTAGGAGACGTTTGCTACATTTTTTACAACTAAATTTGTGGAAATCTCTTCTAACATTGTATATTTATTATTATATGATGACCACTGACTTCTACATTCAAACTAACTGGTCCATATTTTTTTTTGCTTTTAAGATTGCTTCTTTTTTGTTTTGTTATTTTTTTAAAAGTACAGTGAATTGTTATGGTTGAAAAAAATGTTCAAAGTCACATGTTGAGTTTATATATATGATAATGAGAAAGAGCAAGATAGACTCTGCTTTTGATTAGTAGCCGTTTGCTACATTTCTCCAACTAAAATTGTGGAAATTTGTAACATTGTATATTTATTATATGATGACTAGTGATTACTTTTATTTATTTTTGTTTTAAGATTGCTTCTTTTTTGTTTTGATTTTTTTTAAAGTACAGTGGATTATTATGGTTGAAAAAAATGTTCAAAGTTACATGTTGAGTTTATATATATGATAATGAGAAAGAGCAAAATAGACGCTGCTTCTGCTTAGTAGCCGTTGACTACTGATTACTTTTATTTGTTTTTATTTTAAGATTGCTTCTTTTTTGTTTTGATATTTTTTTTTTAAAGTACAGTGGATTGTTATGGTTGAAAAAAATGTTCAAAGTTGCATGTTGAGTTTATATATGAGAAAGAGCAAAACAGACTCTGCTTCTGATTAGTAGCCGTTTGCTACATTTCTCCAACTAAAATTGTGGAAATCTGTAACATTGTATATTTATTATATGATGACTACTGAATACTGATTACTTTTATTTGTTTTTGTTTTAAGATTGCTTCTTTTTTGCTTTGATATTTTTTTTTAAGTACAGTGAATTGTTATGGTTGAAAAAAATGTTCAAAGTTACATGTTGAGTTTATATATATGATAATGAGAGAGCAAAATAGACTCTGCTTTTGATTAGTAGCCGTTTGCTACATTTCTCCAACTAAAAATGGAAATCTCTAACATTGTATATTTATTATATGATGACCACTGATTACTACATTCAACTAATTGGTCCATATTTTTTTTGCTTTTATTTGTTTTTGTTGTAAGATTGCTTCTTTTTTTGTTTTGATATTTTTTTTTAAATACAGTGAATTGTTATGGTTGAAAAAAATGTTCAATGTTACATGGTGAATTTATGTATATGATAATGAGAAAGAGCAAAATTACCAGGACTTAAAGATTCGTAAGCATTTTTGCTGTGGACTTTCACGGAAGCGGAGTCGAATCTGCAAACTGAAACAGTAAAGAGTAAGTGAAAACAGTTGTAGCATTATTTAATCTTGTAACATATAATAAAGTGAAGGAGGCACCTTGCGCGTTGATATCTCATTTCTGTAACCGTTGTTGACATATACACTCTGAGACGACTTGGTCAGGCAATAGATTCACGTCCCGTTCCATTGATTCCAGAAATGACACTGTTTGAAACGTGAAGTGGTGTTAACAGCCGGTTGAATGTTTTACTCCTTCCCTGTAATAAAGAAAAGAAGACACAAAACAACATTTAGGGGACTCAGAAAAAAAACAAAGGGTATCTATCAATAATTATTCAATATTGAGATGATAGAATAAAGCTTTGCACAGTACGAGAATGACCTTAATTAGAAACAGACGGAGCAGCGACTCTGTTTGGCAATTTTTGGTCATAGACTGACTGACTGCTAGAGAAAATGTGCTGTGAAATTCCCAACTCTGTTTGGCAAGATGATGAGAACTGTCTATCTCTCTCTCTGTATGCAAAGATAAACCAAGTCTGAGACATTTAGGCACAACAAAGAAACCGTACTTATTATATACACAGATTTGGATAAAACATAATGGATGATAGCAACTATCTATAAATATGACAATGAATGTCAAGACAAATTAACATACTGTGAGCAATCCATTTTGTAATAACCCAAAAAACATAATGGATGATAGCAACTATCTCTAAATAAGACAATGAATGTCAAGACAAACTAACATACACTGTGAGCAATCCATTTTGTAATAACCCAATAAACATAATGGATGATAGCAACTATCTCTGAATAAGACAATGAATGTCAAGACAAATTAAAAAAAAGAAAGACAATGAATGTCAAGACAAACTAACATACTGAGCAATCCATTTTGTAATAACCCAAAAAAGTAGTAGTAGTAGTAGTAGTAGTAGTACCTGAAGCCAATGTTGTTTGGTTTGAGAAGTAGAAGCAATCATGACATCCTGGAAATAGATTTTGAACACGAGTCTTTGTCTTGTTGATCCACAGTGACTTTTGAGGCTGAAGTATTCGTTCAAGATTGGTATTCAAACTGCAGGGGAAGAGGGATCAAAAAAATAAAAGAAGAAGGTGGTGGTGGGTGTACTTGAGGAAGTGGAGATGAAAGAATCGTGGGTCTCTAAGAGTCTATTTATAGCAAAGGTGAGTAACGGTAACATTGTAGAAAGAGGAGATCTTTATTTCTCATCAAAGCAATTGACGGTGAAGATTTGATCGTCACCTTGTTTCAACGGTCACAATTGAACTTCTAGAGAAACGGTAACATTTTCTTTCTCTCGGTAACGTCCGTCTTTTTTAACCTTGATCCAGCTGTCTATGGGCGGCAAGTTTATTGTACCGTTGGATTAATTATTATTTATTTCATTTTATTTATTTTTAAGTAAATAAATTTCTCTTTTTTAGCAACAGTAAATAAATTTCTCTAACATAGTGTATCTTTCTTTGTGACAATAATTCTTTAACCAATACTTCTCTATAGAGATTTCAATTTCAGATTCAAACAAAAAATAAAATATAACATTCAGGAAAAATCCTACAGAAGTACCTAAAATACTAAACAAATATAAATTACCAAAGTGTTTTTTGTATGTATATATTTGGAGTTATCTGATATACTTTTGGATTTTTGGGTATACCCAAATCCTAAATATATCTATATGCAATCCGATCGAATGTTTTCAACTAAACGAATTGAAAATGTATGAGTAGTGAAGTATACAGCTTTTTAAAAAGTTAAGTGGTTCTTTAGTAAATAGAAAGATATGATCATCTTCTTTTTTCCAACGGTCACAATTAAACTTCTAGAGTAACGGTCACATTTTCTTTTTCTCGGTAACGTCTTTAACCTTTGATCCAGCGGTCTATGGGCGGCAAAATTGTTGTACCGTTGGATTAATGTATTATGTATTTCATTTTATTTATTTTTAAATAAATAAATATTTCTACCATAGTACTTTTCCTTCTGACAATAGTTTTCTTTTTTGACATACTCTCACACACTATCTGTATTCCAATTCCAGATTCACACAAAAATAAAAATATCACAATCAGAAAAATCTGACAAAATTTCCTATATATTTAAAAACTATAAAATTATCCTAATGTTTTTGTATGTATATATTTTGGGATATATAATATACATTTTGGGGTTTTAAGTATATCCTATATAAGATTGAAACCCAGAATATCTTTATATGAATCAAACTGAAAGTGTATGAGTAGAAAAATATACAATTTTAAAAAAGTGGTTTGAAAGACATATATAAATAGAAGAATCCAACCGTTGGTAACATTTCCAGGAATCCTAATATTAATAGATATGTAGTAACTTTTAAAACAATTTTTTAAAAAATTAAAAACAATCATGAATCAATACTAAGAAATATTTTCATTTTGGGTCACTTTCCTCATATTTTATTACACTTCAAGACACATTGTTATACTAACACACTTTTCTCAATTCTCTCCTTTCTTTTTCGTTAGATCCCAAATATAAAAAGCTAACTAGATTCTTCTTTGGTGGGTTAGTCCTCAACCATTGATCTTTTTAAAGTTCCAACGGCTGAGATTAAATCTAGCAGATCTGGAAAAGATACATATCTGCCATTTAACCACAATCATTCGATCAACACCCCTCTCTCCTAATTTCAATGGCTCAGATTTTGTTCCAAACTTAACATTATTCTCTTTCTTATCTCCCCTCCCAAATCGTAGATTTTTTTTCTGTGTTCATCAAAGAAGAAAACAAAAACTTTGCTAATTAATCCAACAAGAAGACAAGGAGGAAGAAGGATGATGTTGAAAATGGAAAATCAGTAAGTAACACTCTTGATTTCAAAACCCAGGAAGCAATTACAGACATGCTCAGAAAGAAACACAAATTACGTTCTGGATCGTGTAAAGGAGAATGCTTTTCTGTAATGAAACTTCGAAGAACAGAGGAGGAAGGTTTTCCTGTTGGAGCTCTGCGGTCACAAAGAACTGATGTCAAAGATTGTACCTATTCGCCTCAGCATCCTCTTGCGTGAATTACATGTTAATGTCATCAAAGAGTTCTTCAATGACACTGATCCCCCACTCTTATCTGATCGTGGTTAATTCTATATTCACAAGATGGTGCTTTTGGTTAGTGCATTCACCAGTTTGCAGCCTTTTGTGTTTTATTTTGGGTTTTTTCTTAATCATGTACATGTTAATACTCTACTAAACATGTCTATGGCTGTAATGAAAACGCTTTAATCCACTATCTATATTGATTTTCAACTATATCACTTGTGGTTCTGATACGGCAGGTCGCTCGCACGTAGGTACAAGTCATACCTCTAAGAATTGTGTGTACACAAAGTAGTATATATGTATATGTGTACAACTGAATATGTGTACACGTGATACATCATATTCAGTTGTACACATGATACATCATAAATTAGCAACCATTACTTTTGGACATCACACTCATAAGACATACTTATAAATCATGTTCTCTCAAGATTATTCCTAAAAATATGGTCAGTGTGGGTACTCTACTACACATGCCTTTGGCTGGTATGAATCAATTATTTTATGCTGACGCTTTTAGTTGATATTAGATGATATTGGCCCTTCAAATATTCGAACTTGCAATTTATGTTAAAATCGAATAGATGTAACGATGAACTGGTGTACACATGAACAACGAAATATATGTGTACATGTTGACCCTATAAACCTTACAAATACTTAAACTTGCAAATGTATGAAAAATAATTCATTGTATATAGAAATAATTGTACAATTGAGCTTGTGTACATATGAATCATTGACTATGATAGTGAATTCTTTTGGTTTTTGATCAAAGAGAGATCTTACAATTTGCCTACATAAGTCATTATTTTGTACAAGTTAGCTTATATGTACACTACAAAAATATATTTTCAATGCGAAGAGTTTTAGTTAGAATCAACAGTCATCCTGCTACTTTACATTACATACCCAAAAGATCTGAAAATATCATAGTATCATGCTAAAAACATTCATCCTTCAAAACCAACAAACATGTCAAAAATACACCCCTTATGTACACGTCACAAGTTGTACATATATTCGCTTGTACACATGTATGCACTTCGTGTTGTACGCATGTACACACTAGTTTGTCCACATGTACTTAGGCTCAGCGGCATCACCGCCTCCCCACTCATGATTTTGAATTTGTGCCCAGCCTTCAGAAGCTCAACCATGTTGGCAACTTTGCGATCAAAAATCTCACTGTCAAATTACCCCTGAACGTCCTCCTTGTCTTCCCCGTACTCCATCACATGTTGCACAGTCAGCTGAAAACATAGAAACACGACAAACCAAAGAAAAATCAATACACACCTTTACTGCAAACCATCCAAACATAGTATACAAAGTACATATGTACACATACGTTCTTGTTGTACACATGTACATCACATGTAACGTGTACAACCTTAAAACCAATACCAACAAAAAACATCCTTAACCTCTATTCACCGCTTCCTCCTCTACCTACGCCACCTCTGTAAAACTAATACCAACACAAAGTGAGACTTAGAAAACTTTGAAATCGGAATTCTAATCCTAAAATTTGAAATCCTGAATCCCTAAATTGAAATCTCAAACTATAATCCCAAAATTGAAATCCTGGAATCGAAACACCAACCCTAAAACTTCAGAATCTATAACCTCACATCAAGGATTGCGATGGAAGAGACTGGAAATACCCAAACCGAACAAGATGTTAAAAAAACGGATCTAACCTTCTTCTTTACCCTTTAAATCTCTCCTCTTTCGTGACGACGACATCGTCTTCTCCGTTTACAACGTTCTCCGAGATCTCCTTCGTCTCTTTTTCTCTGTGTTTTACTGTTATTGAAGAAAAAAATTAACCTGACGAGATTTACTTTTTTTCTGGGCCCGTGTGAAACATAAAACCTAATTTCACCTACGTTTTGCGTCCAGCATAAATCTTTTTTTTTTGAAATTTAAATACCTAACTAGCCTAACTAGAAAGAATCACCATTTACTTCAATACCCTCCCTTGATTTTATTTTTTGGAGGACAAAGGAGTCTTCAACCACTGAAAAGTACCTCAGTAGCACGAATTGTTTTCACGTGTAATAAAAAGATACAATGTGTCTATTTGTGTTAATAACTTTCAATACTAAATCCAAAACAATCAACCGGCCGGTTTATCAGAGAACCGACTTCGGTTTTCTGCGACGGTGATCCGAACGTAGTTTAACCACATTCGATTCACGGAAGAAGAACAATTAAGAAACTACATCTAGCCAGTGAGAAAGAAAGACTCCAATTTTTGAAATTCTCAAATCACACTAAAGAAGAAGATATTGCAAACGCGATGCGGAGGTAGATTGAACCTCTTTTGGTTCCCTGAGATGATGCAATTTCTCGTGTCAATATAGCGATAATCTCGATTCGGATCGGGTGTTGAATTTTGATTTGTGAGTGATGTTGAAGATTAGGGAACCACCGGCTTCACGGGAAGACGGGAGGAGCTGGAACGAAGGGGATGGTGGCGAAGCTCTCAATCGGAGTCATCGTTCTACTCATCGGTACTCTCTCGCTTCTCTTCTCAGCTATAACATCCGTCGCAATCCCGAGCCTACGCGTTCATCTAAGGTTGTTAGTTTGAGTAGTGATTTGTGTAGCTGAAGATATCAGTTCTTCTTGTGTTGATTTAAGTCTTTTTGGTATCTGAGTAGATGAATGTGGAAGAGTATGAATTTGAGTAGTGATTTTGTAGCTAGCTGAAGATTAGTTCTTCTTGTGTTGATTTTGAGCCTTTTGGTATTTTGAGTAGATAAATGTGGTGGAAGAGCTATGGGAGAGTGCTGAGTCTGTTGGTTGGAGAGCATCTTCTCCTCCACGATCTGACTGGCCTCGTATGTTCTTTTCATGTTTTTGACCTGTAAAAATTTCACTCCATGCTTTTTCTCAGAAGTCTTAAGGCTTTCCAGGAGTGGAATGATTATGATTAGAATCTTTTGATTACCTTTTGCAGCTCCTACGGAGGAGACAAACGGTTATCTTCGTGTTCGGTGTAATGGTGGTTTGAATCAGCAACGTAGTGCGGTATGTATGCTATTGTATGATTAAGGTAGTCACTTACATTTTTATTCTCTTGTTTTTATCTTGGATGTGACAGATATTAACATGTGGATGTTGTTGCAGATATGTAACGCAGTACTTGCTGCACGGATCATGAATGCTACACTTGTGTTACCTGAATTAGATGCAAACTCGTTTTGGCATGATGACAGGTTTGTTTCTGTTGCAAAGGGACAAGTTATACTCCCTTTACTAAATAGAATTATTTCTACAAAATATTAGACTTTCAGGAAAAATAGTTGATTATTACTGGAAAGGTAATGCAAATTATATGTCTTTGTAACTATCTTCAGTCAGATAGATAAGTTCTAAACTGATTTCTTCTCGTAATGTCAAGGGTAGGTGTTGATGTGCTCATAAGAGAAAGTGACATTGGATAAATTGTTTGAGTATATATCTGATTCTCTGATATGTGTTTCTTATTCCCAGTGGTTTCCAAGGTATATATGATGTTGAACATTTTATTCAGACACTCAAGTATGATGTTAAGATTGTGGGAAAGATCCCCGATGTTCACAAAAAATGGGAAAACCAAGAAGATAAAAGCTTTTCAGGTACAAAACATAAAGGAAAGCTTTTGTTTTCATATAAGCTTGAAGTTTGAAATTAAAGATTATGTACTTGTGGGTTCGTTTTGTCTTTGAATCAGATTCGTCCACCTAGAGATGCTCCTATTGATTGGTACACCTTTTTCACATCGATTGACGGAGGAAATTGACAATCCTGAATATCAACGGTTAAGGTGCAGAGTAAACTACCACGCTTTGAGATTCAAGCCACACATCATGAAGTTGAGTGAATCGATTGTTGACAAACTCCGGTCACAGGGCCACTTCATGTCCATCCATCTTCGTTTCGAAATGGATATGTTGGCATTCGCAGGGTATGCCCTTTTGCAATAGTCTTTCTTCAGCCATCAATAGGTTCTTGTTGAAGTGTCTTGCAAAGAAGTTGGCTGCCTTTGTATTATCATCTTACATATACATCAGCAACATGGGAACAATGGTTTATTGTCTATTTTCTGCAGGTGCTTTGATATATTAAGAAGTACCGTAAAGAAAATTTTGCAGAGAAAAGGCTTATCTACAACGAAAGACGTGCTATTGGGAAGTGTCCACTGACCTACCCCTGAGGAGGTAACTACTTTTTACTATCTTATATTAAGAGCAATGAGATTCGACAACTCCACAAGGATATACCTAGCAGCCGGTGAACTTTTCGGCGGGGAACGGTTCATGAAACCGTTTCGAACCTTATTCCCACGGCTTGACAACCATAGCTCGGTGGACCCTTCTTCCGAGGAGTTATCACCAAACTCGCAAGGATTAATAGGATCAGCTGTGGATTACATGGTCTGTCTCATGTCCGACGTTTTCATGCCAACGTACGATGGACCGAGCAACTTCGCCAACAATCTCTTAGGCCATCGCCTCTACCACGGTTTCCGGACCACGATCAGACCGGACAGGAAAGGTTTGGCTCCGGTTTTTATAGCTAGAGAGAAAGGGAAAACGGGTGGGTTCGAAGAAGCGGTAAAAACGAACTTTGGAGGGCCGCACAAACGTGTGTCTCCTGAATCGTTTTATACGAACTCGTGGCCTGAGTGTTTCTGTCAGGTGAATCCGAAGAAGGGCGGTGACAAATGCCCACCGGATAGTGTTTTAGACAGCCGGTTGGAGAGTGTTGGAGATCCAGGTTCAACTTCTCAGATAGATTCCACGGTGGTTAGATTAAGACCGTGAGGAATCTTTAACTGTGTAAAGCCTTTGAAAATTTGTTTCAAACAAAGAAGAGGAGAAGAAGAGAGAGGTATACCGTCATTTCTTCAGACAGCTCAAACATGTCTCTCTTTTATACATTTTTCTTTATGAAGAATAGATTTGAATCTTCTTTCAAAAATTTGTAACATTTAAGAGAAGCAATGAGATTCGACAGACATTTGTTTTCTTTTTGTAACAGAAGCTTTCATGTTTCTTCAAAAATCAGACGTCCATGAGCTGATGATAACTTTTTTTTTTTGTTACTTGGGGGTGTTATTTGGACGGGTTAGTGGGAATGAGATTTATAATGATTATTAGAATTTTCAAATATATTGTTATTGACTTATAGATTTTCACATTTTCGTTAAAATCTAGTGTTATTGGTTTGATAATTATATACAAAGTTCTTTGAATTCAAAAAAAATTATATTTTAATGACTCTCTAAATCATTTAGGAGGTGTATTCAATTGAGATTTTAGGTGATTTGTATCAAAATGACAAATTCAGCGTTATTCAAACACGAATTTTAAAAACTCATTTAAAATACAATGTTATTGAACTTGACATTTTATAAAGCATTCTAAAATCCATTGTTATTGAAAAATATTTTAAGTAGTGGAGTTTTAAAGTTTTCAAGTGATTTTAGAGTGTTTGGGTAGAGTTTCTTAGTTAAAAAATTCAAACACAAATCTCATGATTTTAGGTAATATTTTGGAGTAGTTTAAACAAAAATCACTTAAATATTTGCAACTTATTGAAATCATCTAAAACCTTATTAAAAATCAAATCACCTCAAGTTTTAGAATGAATACACATACCCCCCTCCCCCCCTCCCCTCCCCCTAGAATGAATACACATACCCCCCTCCCCCCCTCCCCTCCCCCCCCCCCCCTCCTTTAAAGTAAGTGTTACTAAAAGTTGTATTCTTAACCTTTTAATTTATTAAACAAAATTTTGAAAAATAATATTACTTTATTTTCATTGATTTTCACAATATACAAAAATCTCTAATTTAACAAATATATCTATTTTAAAGTCAACAAACTCTATAGAAATCTATATCCCACTGACATCCCCCTTAGTATTTATGTAACAGAGTAAGGTAATATTTAAACACTGTAGTGACAATCTTATTAGCATAGTAGACTAGTAGTGTTATTAATTAATCAAAATATATTTTCTTGCACTATCATAGTCGTAATCATATTATTTAAAAGTTGTAATATGCAGAAACATTTGAATGTAATGGAAGCTTGGCAAATTAACGGGTCATTTCCTTTTTCTGATATCGAAAACAAAGAAAACTAGCACAAGTAAAACGATACTAAAGGCCATGGGGCGGATCGGGGGGGGGGGGGGGGAGAGAGGGGAGGGGCTCAATTACTAAATACAGTCACTATGACGAAGTTGACAAGACCCTTTTAGCTAGTCTTATTAGTTTTATCTCTCGATATTTGCTTTTGCTCTTTGCCTTGTATTGCAAACAAGCTTGAACTCCTTTGTATTGATGATATTGCCTCTTCGGTCAAAACCCATTTATAGCAAATTTTTCCAGTTTAATGTCAATCAACGAAACCATATGGAAATTTTCTCGAAACGAGGTAGCTAGGTATTCTTCTTGGAAAACTTTTATTTTCCTTTCACTTTGCATCGCAAGCGAGCTCAGATCCCATGTATCTATATAATGTTACGTTTTGTCTAAAACCCACCCACCTTTAGAAGCGAATTTTGAGTCTCGTTCTCCAAACAATCACTTTCTTTTGGCTCTAGCTAGGTATCTTGTTCTTGTCAATCTTTTCTTTTACTCGCAAGAAAGCTCATATCCCCTGTATTTATAAAGTCTCTTTGTCTAATACTACCAAAAAGTTAAACATCCATTATGTAATGTTTTAATGATAGATACAAACACTACACTACCAAAAAAATAATTATACTATATATTAATAGAGTGGTTTATAAACTTTCTTGGACAGTAAAAATACTCAGACAAATAATTAAAAATCAGCCAATTGAAACTATAAATAAGAAGAAAAAACATGATAAAGCAAATTGGTGAAAACTTAAGGCAATTTTATATTCAATTTGAGTATAAATCTTATAAAATCGATGAAATTGGTTAAACTGAATTAATAAAGAAGGAGAACAATGTGTGTGGTATTGATGGCAATGCAGATAAAAAGTGAAAATTGGAAACAATGCATATTATACAAAAATAGGACAGAAAACCAAACAAAATTTCAAATGAATGACAAAAGGTCACTATATTTGTAAGATAGACAAAAGGTATATATATGTATGAATTTGCCGACCTCATGATAGGAGATGCTTGCAAAGAATCATTTCTGACATTTGTAGAATGCCCTGATAAGGAAAAGCCGGATAAGAAGATGACCATGTTGGAGTGTATGGAGGCCACTCTGAATACTATCATAAGTATGTCAGCTGAGATTTCACCGCTTTAAAGAAACAAAACTTTTGCTAGTTTGAGTTTTATCGATGTTTTTTTAATATATGATTTGCCATAGTGGTCATTACTTTGTTGCTGTTCAGTCAAACTGAAACTCCTCTATACAAACTCATCGATGAAAACATTTACATATCCAAACACATGTTTATTATTTGTAGCAAATTTCTCCAATTTGATTTGAATTATCCAAACATATGGAAATTCCTTGTCCAATTCTCGAAAGGAGGTACAAGTATCTTCTTCTATCTAGGTTTCTTGTTCATCTTCATCTTGGCAATTTTTCCTTTAGCTCTCACTTATCGCAATCAAGCTCAAACCCCCTCCCTCGTGTTTACGATGTCTCTTTGTCTAATACCAAAATGTTAACAAGCTCGAATCCTAGTTCACTTTTCATGATAATAACATCGTTTATTTGTTTTAAAATATTCAAATTGACTCAACCCGTTTCTTTTATTATATATTCCATTGAGTGATATGCTATATTAGATAAACAACTTAATTAAACAAAACATTATTTTTGTTTTATTAATTCAATATCATTTTATCATCGTGTTTTATTGTATTTTGGCTTATATTTACTAGAATAGCACTAGAACCTATCTAACACTTAAGAGTCGTTTGTAAACTTAAAAAAATTTCATTAATTCTCAGATTTTATTATTCATCTCTACAAAACAATAGTTATGCTTTTCTTACTCACTAACAGTTTTTTTTTTTTTTATAATTTGGAGTATCCGGTGAACCAAGGCACAACCAATTAATCCTCTGGAGACTTGTCTATCGCTGACAGATCCGGTTGATCAAAATGGGAATTCAATATATATGTCGTCTAATCACACAAACGGGTAAATCTGAATTTGGTAGGTTTCGAATCCGGGATACTTAGAACATTTCCAAACCCGCTATATCACTCAACCACACTGATGTGTTTCACTAACAGCTACAGTATTGTACACACAAAAAATTAGTGATTATTCTTGTATTCTATTTTGAATGTAGAAAAATTAGGTATGGTATTTTTAAAATTTTGAGATAGTGAATCTTCTGGATTTGAATAATTAAATGTACATGGTATTGTTCCTACTAATAAGATAAATCTAAAAATGTAGAAATCTATACTAATAAAGTATGCTTGTTTATCTTCTTGAGGGGAAAAATGCCATGTGATATTTTCTTTTTAATAATTAAAATATTTTCTCAATTTAAATTTAATAAAAAGAAATCGAGTTAAAACAGCCCAAAATCGTGAAGAAAAAAGAATAGAAGTGGAAGGTAGAGTTTCAGATCGACACAACTGGGGAAGAAGATGAGGATATTTAAGTCATTTCGCTTTTATTAAAGGTTAAAAAATCTTTTTTATAAAACAAGCGCATGCTGTAACTCAAACTCGTGACTTGTAAGGCACCAGGGATCTCTAAAACCACCAGACTACGATACACTTTTTGTTTTAATACACAGATAATAATAATAAATAATAAAATCATATAAAACTAATCCCCGATTAATCTCCGATTACTCTCCGATTTTCTTTCTACTCGCTAGGTCCGGACTGTCCGCACGGGTTACGCCTAGCGCAATCTCTAACATGGGTTATAACAAAAAGAATATTACCAAAATACTTTTAATATTTTATCGACGACAGACTTATTTTCAAAAAAAAAATCTGTCGAGTAATAAATTTGTTCATAAAATCTGTGTAGAAAAAAAAATCTATCGCTCAAGTGGTGTCATACTTTCTTAAAAACGTCATACGACAGAGTTAATTGTTCGATTTATTTAGAAAATAGATTTTTAAGCATAAATCTAGGCCTGGGCATCCGGGTCTTCGGGTCGGGTTCGGGTTCGGATCGGGTCTTGTCGGGTCCGGGTCTTTCGGGTCCTGGAAATTTAGACCCATTTAGGTATCCATAATTTTTCGGGTCGGTTCCGGGTCGGGTCTTGTCGGGTCCGGGTCGGTTCAGGTAATACCCATAATTTTCGGATTCAGGACGGGTCCGGGTCGGGTTCGGGTCGGGTTCGGGTATTTAGGATATAAAAAGGAAATAAAATATTCAAATTCCATCAAACTTAGTCAAAATTTATCATATATATCTAAAATTTTACAAAATAACTTAAAATAAACTATTAATAGTTAAAATAAAACATTTTTAATTCTATATTTTACATTTCAAACTTCATGTTACTTAGAAATGTTACAAAATAATGACAAAGATTGTTAATAAAAAGATATTTTAAAGTTTTTAAGTCGGGTTTGAATCGGGTCTATTCGGGTCGGGTCCTTTTCGGGTCCGGGTCTATTCGGGTTGGTTCTTTTCGGGTCCGGGTCCATTCGGGTAGAAAATTTTTAGACCCAATAGGTACTTGTAAATTTTCGGTTCGGTTTCGGGTCGGGTATTTTCGGGTCGGTTCCGGGTCGGGTTTTCGGGTCCAGGTTAAAATGCCCAGGCCTATCAAATGATGTAGCAGATTTGTTGAGGAAACTAATCTAATAGAGAAGTTTACTAGAATGACACAAATCTATTATATTATTACTAGAATGACTCATAAATGTTGAAAATTATTAAAATATTTTTTTTGTCAAAATTGCCCTTCCCCACAGTTATAACAAAAAAATATTACCAAAATACTCTTAATATTTGATCGACGACAGATTTATTTTCAAAAAAAAATGTCGAGTAATAGATCTACTCATAAAATCTGTGTAGAAAAAAAAAATCTATCGCTCAAGTGGTGTCAGATTTTCTTAAAAACGTCAGATTTATTCACACGACAGAGTTAATTGTTCGATTTATTTAGAAAATAGATTTTTAAGCATAAATCTATCGAATGAGTAGCAGATTTGTTACAATTCCGAGAGTAGTCTAGACTTTCTATTTTTTTTACACAATTAAAAAGTTATTCATATTAACAAAATAAAATGGCAAAACAGTGACTAATGGGGTGTAAGCTGGTTTTTTGGTATTTTTGTTTCTCTTGAGAGTTATTCTAGTAAATACCAAAATATAAGAGTCATTCTAGTCATTACATGTATGATTAGAGTCAATGTGAGTAATTTCTCTAATAAAATTATTCATGTGTTAAGTATTCCAATTGACTCAACCCCGTTTACCGCCTTACGCAACTCCGTCTCTCCATCCGGCATGGAAAGTTCGCCTCCTTCTGATCCTCCCGTCCGTCAACGCAGATGTGAGGTTTGATTCGTTTCATGTTCTTATATTGTGATGGTATTGGCCAAGCTGGTTTCCAAACACTTATCTTCTTGTGGATGCTGCAACGACGATACTACTCACAAGTCACAAGTACAAGAGAAAGACTGACATGAATGCTCAAAAGCGATATGCGTCTCATCGCCATTGCAAGTAATACAAATCCCAGCTTTGCGAGGTATATGTCCTACGTGTTTCTCATTTATAGCGAGAGATACAAACAAACATACAGAACATAATGGCTGCAACTGGAATAATATTTTTTGGAATAAAATCATTTGGAATGGATCATTCCATGGGATTCCATAAATTAGTTACCAGTTATCATGAAAATTTTCCAAATACAATTCCATGTATTCCAATTTTGGAATGGAACAAAAAATAAATCCTTTGTAAAAACTATTCCTTTTATTCATGATTCTAAACCTTTGTGAATGAGTGGAACGTATGGAATCTCTATTCCATTTATAATTTCAGTTTTTATTCCATTTCTAACATCATTCCAATTTTTTCTATTCCACAAATAATCATTCCTTTTATTCATAATATTCCTATTATGAACAACCAGTTACACCCAATGTCTCTAATCCATAGATTAAAAAGAAGAAAGGAATTTTAAAAGAGTACAAATGTAATTTCATCAAAAAAAAATCATCAATAAAATGCAGATAATCGAATCAGAGGTTGATGGCTATTAGGGCAAAAAATTGAATCCAAAGAAACGAACCGAATCCGATTCGCAAAAATAATACCAACTTGTATAGAAATTGGTTAAATATCCAAATAAGTTCAAAACTTTGGTATTTAAAAACTCGAAACTAAACCGAAATATTTTGGGTATACGAATATATCCTAATCAGATTTATATATTTAAATATATTAATAATGTTTTAGATTAAATATCTAAAATATATAAGATATTTTGAAGTTGTCTAAAATACTTGAAAATATATACAAGTAGTCAAAGTAAATATCTAAAATAGCTAAACAATATTCAAAACACCAAAAATACTTGATATATCTATTGACTTTCTATTCAAATATTCAAGTCAAAGTAAATATACGTTCTTCATCTTCCCGGCTTCAAGGCCAGTGCTCCGATTGAAGATACCGGTTTGTTTCATCGGAGATTTTCTCTAGTTCCATTCATGTTTCTGTTTCGGTTCTGTTTGCCACCGGTTCCGGCGTTAGACAGTTGTAGGTTATCTCCCTTCGGTTCTCGGAGGAGGCTTTGGGTGGAGTGGTTAGTCTTCTCACTTGGTCTGTGGGTTCGATCGTCTCTTCAGTGGTTCCCTTTGTTGAATCGGCAATCCCAGTGTCATGTCTCGTCAGTTGATTGGGCATGGTGTGCTGGTTCTTTAACCTGTTCAGGTCTGTGAGCTCTCTGGTTCTTGTTACTGCAGCTGTCTCCGGCCCGACTTCTTGCAAGGTTTGTTCCGGCGGTGGTGGTTAGCTTGCCATTACCTCCTTTATTTTGTCTCTTTGTGCTTATCGGATCTGTGCTTCATTGTCAAAGAATTGTCTTTTGGCTGATGGGTTCGGGGGTGACCTTCGGGATTCTTCGGAATTAGAGCTCAAGCGAGCGAGTTGGACTAGTTGAGGATGGTGATTCCCCTTGACAGCTTCGGTCTGGTTCAATCTCTTGGGTTTTGGTTTCGGTATGAAGAACGGAGTGTCGCGTGAAAAGGAAGTGACGATGGAGTGGCTGGCTTGACTTAGGTTTAGTCGGCGTCGTTGGCTGCGGATCTACGGTAATGACGAGGGACCGGTCGCGGTCCTTTGAGCCTGGATTTTTTCCCTCCCACTGTATTTTCGCTTACTTTTTTCTTGATCGTTAGTGATAAGCCTAATCTATTATTGAAAAAAAATATTCAAGTCAAACCTATTTTGTGTTAAAATTAGGTATTTTGCATATACTATTCAAATTTATATATTTTATATTATTTTTGTTTTTTAGATTTTGAAAATTAAAGTATATATGAATTTTAAAATTTTCAAAATAATATAAATGGGTTATTCAAACCCGCAAACATCCAAACCAAACCCGAATCCAAAATTTGTAAACACCCGAATGAGACTGAACATTTAACCTGAAAACCCAAAATTCGAATAGATATGAACCGAACTCGAATGAGTACTGAGTGCTCACCCCTAAGAGCATCATTAACCTTAGAATCTCATTAGGATCTCTTAGTGATTTTTTAAATATTAAATGTTAATTAAGAACTTAGTTAAGAGACACCAACATTTTTGTGCTAAGAGATCCATCTAAGAGTGCTCACCCCTAATACAATTTTTCTTTTATTTTAAATCATAATTATGCTAAGAGACCCATCTAAAAGCCTTGGTTAATAATGCTCTAATGGCTATGATGAGTCCAAAATGAAAATGGGACGGTACACTATCCTGTTTTTACACAAACATATTAATTTACAGCTACTAAAACAACAATTGATGATATTTTCTTACTTACAAAAATAGCTGTTTTTACTCATTTTTAACATAAATACTAGCTGTTTTACACAAAAAATATCAAACTACAATTCATGCTTTCCATTTGAGTAAAATAGCTGTTTTACACAAGAATATCAACAATTTATGATACTTTCATTACTCAAAACTAGCTGTTTTGCACAAAAGTATTAATTGCTATTCTTGTATTCTGTTTTGAATGTATGTAAAATCAGCTATGATTTTTTTTTTGTAAATTCTTGAGATGGTGAATTTTCTGGATTTGAATAGTAAAATGTACATCTATCCTACTAGTAAGATAAATTAGAGGGTAGATATATTTTATAAAATATCATTTTCTTAAGATTTTCCCCACTTTTACTTTTAGAAACTGTGTATGAATCTTATTAGTTGATAATATAAATAGACTAGAGAGAAACTGATAAACTAACATTTACAAAAGTGAGAAATCTAACCAACAAATTATAATTTATTTTCAGTTCATCATTTTCCATTTCATTCCTCAAACTATGCGCAAGTAGTTTGGTTATTTACATTCATAACAAAAGCTAAGAAATAAAAGATAATTACGATGAAACGGTTTTGTGAACGAACGAATCGATTTTTCACAGAATAGTTTTTGTATTACCATTGTTTGCTAGATGTATGGTTGAATTTGATCAGCTATTAAACGAAATGTGCCAAGTCAAACTTAGAATGTCTAGAATAAGTATTTGTGGCATCATAAACAAAATTGGTATTTATATACTGTATATGTGACAAAAACAAAATTCACTGGCTGCTAAATAAATAAAAATTGAATCAGTAATAAATACAATAATGAAATATATATATCAAATTCACTTCTTGAAATTATACGGTTACAAGGGCTCGAAATAACATCTAGTCTATTTATTTCCACATTTGAAAATGAAAATCACATGAACATGTAATTAATATATTTTATCAGTATATAATACGAAAGAACTATAAAATATCGTTCATACGTTTTTTATTAATGAAATATCATTCGTACGTTACTGCACTCTATCCCAGTATCCCTCTCCCTTTTTCTTATTTATATATATATATATATATATATATATATATATTATATACACACATACAAAGTTATGCATGATAACATTTTACGTAACTATAATTTTATTAAATTATTGTTGTTAGAACTGGCAAAATATATCAATACAAAAAAAAGAACTGGCAAAATATTTATATTCTATTTTCTTAAATGTCTTATATATTATTTGCAAAGTGTTTTTGGAAAGTGGCATCAAAATCTGATAGAAATAAACTAATACGATATACATTTTAATCACTGAACCAATTAAATACATGTATTTTATTAAATTAGTTACCAAACATTATCTATAATTAGGCAATACATATAGTTTTTTGTCATATACTTTTTACTGGACCAAGAATATTTTTAGGAATACATGCTTAGCAGATTGAATATGATTTAAAGGTTAGTTTCATAATCCAGAGAAAAAAAAGAAATATCTTTTTTGTGTTCTTATATCAATTAAATTGTAGCCAATTACTATATTAAAAATTTGATAAAATATTTTTTTATTTTAAGGATTAATATTTTCTCAATCTTTTGGCAAAAAATTAAACTGAATCAACATATCTGATATGGAAAAATGAACATATAAAATATAAAATTTTAACCACTGAACTAAATGCATGCAACTAGTTCATATAATTATCAGTATCTATATTTAGACAATAATTCTAAAAATTATATTCTATTTTTATTTGGACTATTCTAGGAATGTATGCTTGGAAAGTTGAATATGCCTTACATGCTAAGTCTCATCATTTAGAACAAATAAAGAAAATCATCATTATTCATTTTTTTGTCTTGTTATAAATTTAGAAAAGGTTATATCAAAATTATTACTATTTTAAAATTGGGTATATATATCTTCCTTTTTTGCTTCTTGACTTTATTTGATGAAACCGCTCTAATTAATTTATAGCTCAATGATTCTGCACCACTCAAACATAACAACTTCGAACAAATGTTACAAAATTATATGCATAATTATTGTTTTATATAAAATATGGGGTTTGAATAAAAATTCACTGGCCAATATTTACCACACATAAATATTAAAATACAAATTTTTGAAAAACTGATTTTTGTGGCCAATCTTCAGAATCTAATTTCCCTTCCCCTTATATATGGTGCATTATTTCTCATTGCTCAAATCCTCTCATCACCCTTTGGTAAATATACAAATCTGACCTATTTTATAGCCTCCCCATCTGTTTATTTGCTTCATCTGGGTTCCTCTTCATACAATACGCATCAACGTACCCTCCATTATATTCTCTATGCACTGTTTCACCGTTAAAAGGAAACCAAAACTTTGATTTTTATGAATATTCAAGGGTGAATGGTCAGCAAAGGTGAGATCTTTTTTAATCATTTTTAAAAATCTTCTCTACTATTATTTTATCATCATTCTATCGTATGATGGCCTTTGTTTATATACTATCATGGTTTTAGCTTTTGCATCTATAGAAAATCTATTCCTTTGTGTGGTCATATAAACAGAGAACTAATGGTTGTTGTTGGACATTAAGTTGTCTTTATATGTCTCTTAAGGATTGTCTCGGTTTGTGTTCATACAAAGATCCCCTTTTTGACACAGAGAAAGAGATTTGGTGGGGCTTAGATGTGTCGTTGTCATTGAAACCTTAAAAAAGTGTAGTTGCTTTTACATTTAATGGCAATCTGTCTATTCAGTTTATGTTTTGCATATAAGAAACAAGGACGAGGAGACTCATGGAGAGGCCTTTATTGTTTTTGCAATGTCTTTACTTGTTGTCATCATGACATCATATATGTGGATAATATCCTCTGCTTGTGTATCTTTGAGTTTTACATATGCAGAGTCTTAAAGCCTCTGACTTTCTGTTTCATTAATAAGCAGGAAAGTAAATGCTGATGAAGAAGGTTTTAGTGGTTGGTAAAGAGGGGTTAATGGTTCTTAAAGTGTTTACCTTTTTGTATTTTCTTTTTTGCTGTGTAAAGGGATGACAGCATCAAGCTCTTGTCTTAAGCAAGGGTCAGTACCTATGGACAATGTTCGCATTACACCTGAAGCAACGTATGAAGCTGTGGTTGCTGACCCTAAGCTGTTCATGAGTTCATTGGAAAGGCTACACTCTCAGTTGGGTACTAAGTTCATGTATGTCTCTTTCTTACTTATAACTTATGAGAGTATGTCTGTATTTTTACCAAATGTGTTCTTGAGTATTGCTTGCATTTGTTCTTTTGCTTCTTGCTAGGATCTGAGATTTTGGGGACTATAAACATTTGTTTAAGAATCTTAATAAATTTTTATCTTTTAATAATTTGGAAGCTTAAAAATCCTTCAAAATTTTTGGAGCCAAGACCAATGTTTCAATGTACGCGGTTCTAACTATTCTTCATGTTGCCTATGTGATTACAGGGTTCCTATTATAGGAGGGAGAGATTTGGACTTGCATAAGCTGTTCATTGAGGTAACATCTCGTGGTGGAATCAATAAGGTATGGTATTGTATTGCAAACTATAGTCTAGTTCCAGGCTTATACACATTGTTCTTGGGATCATATTCTATCTTTGTGGCTACTGCAGATACTTCATGAAAGGAGATGGAAAGAAGTGACTGCAACATTTGTCTTTCCTCCAACAGCAACAAACGCATCATATGTTCTGCGCAAATACTACTTCTCCTTGCTTAACAACTATGAGCAAATCTATTTCTTCAGATCCAATAGCCACATTCCTCCAGGTTTTTAACTCATTACAAACACATTTTTTTTTTACTTGAGAGCTTATTTAACACCATTTCCTCTGTAGACTCTCTCCATACCCCATCTGGTGCACCAGGGCTTATTCAGGGAGGAACTATGAGACCTCCACAAGAGCTTCAAGCTTTAACCTCTACACCACAACCAAGGATCAACCCTGGAGGTCTCTCTCTAAACAAATAGTCTAACTTAAGAAAACTATGACTTACTAAAAACTGTTTAGTTATTGTTTCAGGAGTTTTAAATGGTGCAAATGTGATTGGAGTTGTGGATGGGAAGTTCGAAGACGGTTACCTTGTAACTGTAACAATGGGATCAGAGCAGCTTAAAGGAGTTCTCTATCAGCTTGTTCCAGAGAACACAGTTGCTGCTCATCAAACTCCACAACAGAGTCATCACGGTGGTTTCACCAACATTCGGAACAACAATGGTCCTTATCCTCAGGGGGTTGTTACTGGAGGAGTGACGAAACGCCGCAGGAGAAGGAAGAAGTCAGAGATCAAGAGACGTGACCCTGCTCATCCCAAACCTAACAGAAGCGGTTATAACTTCTTTTTCGCCGAGCAGCACGCAAGGCTGAAACCTCTGCATCCCGGTAAGGATAGGGAGATTAGTAGAATGATTGGTGAGCTGTGGAACAAGCTCAATGAGCAAGAGAGATTGGTTTACCAAGGGAAGGCGATGGAGGACAAAGAGAGGTACCGAAGTGAGATGGAAGACTACAGAGAGAGGCTCAGGACAGGACAGCTGATAAGTAACGCTGTTCCGTTGCAGCAGAGGCTTCCTGAGCAGAATGTGGAGATTGCTGAAGCTGATGTTCCGATGGAAGAAGAAGAAGACGAAGAAGAAGAAGGGGATTCGAGCGGTGTCTCAGGGGAAAGCGAGCCACATTCTGATGCTGAGATGGAGGAGCCATCTCTTACTCCTTCAGGTGTGAACCTGAACCCTAATCCGAGTGAGATAGTGGTGGCTCCAAAGGAGAAAGCCAGTGAGGTTGCTGTGATGGAAACATCTCCGGTGAAGAAGGCTGAAGAGCCGGCTGTGGTGGTGGCTGCTCAGCAGAACTGAAGATTCTTCTCTTTGTTTTGTTTTGGTGCCGCAGGTAAAAAGATTAGAGAGAGCAAAGGGTTTTATATTGTTACTTGTGGCATAAGACATTCTTTTTTGTTTTATTTTAGTTTTCTTCCGCAACAAGGCATGTTTAGGAGTGAATCTTTTTAATATTTTGTTGGTCTTTTGGAATATGCTAAAACTCTTGTTTTTATTGCATATGAGGTTCTTCCTTATGTTAAGTTTCAGTTTTATTATTGACATTATTATTGACCACATGGATGCAGCCAGCAACGATTAATCATCAAATAAAAATCCAATTTGTAAAATAAAAATTACGGGAATAATTAGTTCAAAACTTCAAATTTGTAAAAAAACCAAAATTATAACATTTGTTAGTCTTTTGGAATGCTAAGTCTTGTTTTGTTGCATAGGAGCTTCTTCCTTACTTTTTATCAATTTTTTTCCATCTAAATAATAATACTGAAAAACAATGAATAATTACTTGCTCAGATCATTTCCAATCCATTTCTATATTTTATATATTTTTCTAAAACATATATTCTTTATTATAGAGGTGGATTTACTATAATATATGCATCTATTATAAGGTTTCTATTTACTTTGAAGGGAAAATATAGAGAAATGCTATTTCCAACTCTACATATAAAAATAGTATTTTACATATTTTCTTTTAAAAAATTAATTCTGCTATAGATGCATACATTATACATTGGACTAGAATCAACTTTATAATAGAGTTCTTTATTTTAAAAGAAAATATAAAAACATACATTGGAGATATCATTAGCTAAAAACATAGCTAATCTTTATTTTTTGAAAATATATCCAATATCTTATATATATAAAGTTGACTTGTGCTCTCTTCTCATGCGTCCACGTCAGCAGGGAAAGATGGGCATTTTTTGACACGTCAGCTCTCCTTATTCTAACTCACGGTTGCTTCCAAAACACAAATGGACCATTAAATGTATATGCTAAATCAAACCTATTTTCTAACATCACCTCGGCCCAACATTGTGCACTCTTTTGCTCTCACCATCGTCGTCTGCTCAGTTTCCCCAAAGATCACAGCTGTGCAGCCACCATTATAACGCTTTCTCTACACATTTATATCAAGGCTTTAAACTTCTTAATTATGTTTTTTAATCATGTCGTCCGACAGACTGTTCTTCGATCCATCTTCCCATTTTTTTCTATTATTCTGATTCTCTATATATAGATATAGATCGAGAACAAGCCTCCACACATCTCATCGATTCTTCGTCCCACTTCTCACTATCTGCGTCATCTGACATTCACTAAGTTTATATGGCTCTGCAAAACAACCATTGTAATGCTTCTCATCGGCATTCCAATTTCAAAACTGTCTCACAAATCTTGGGTAGAAGAAAGAAGCAACATCTAAGGCGGAAACGACGGTTTAGATTTTATCGGAAGAAGTAGAGTTTTTTTGCTTTGAAGCATGAGTGTTGATACGAGTGGGAGATTTTCAAGAAAAACGCTCGGCCTTTGAAGAGAGGACATAATGTTTGTCTTCTTGGACACAATCTCAAATTTCACACTGAACGCCAATTTAGGCTGAATCTCTTCAAGAAATAGAGGTTAAGCTTTCAAATTTCACATCTTTGCTCTTTGGGTTTCAATCTACTCTGTCTAATTTCGTGTGGATTTCTGATAATTAGAAAGTTGATAGAGGATATTGATTAGTATGATGGTTATGAACATCTCTTCCCCTGGATCGAGTTGTTGACAAGTCGGAGCTTATGGGTTCTTGAAAACTAGAGCTTTTTGGAATTGTATTAGCACATTTTGCGATCATCTCTAGATTGACTTACCATATGTATACCACTTTCTTGAACCAATCTTTACTTCTGCACATGTCCCAATCTCTAAACATAGTTTCCTTCAGGTGTACAAAATAGGGAGAGGAGGCTTCTCCTCCAGTAAGAGACTGCTCGGGGCTGTTATTGATCTATGAGCAATGTGTTCTCAAGTTCCTACACTCATAACATTACAAGGATGATCTTTGTTAACTCAAAAATGGTAATGTTTCTCTTCTATGTCGCTATGATTCGTTCATTGTATGGAAGAATGGTAAACGTAAAGTTGTTGCGTTGATGCAGAAATAATTTATAAGTATTCGGAGGTTAATGACTTTGGAAAGACACATGCTTTGGCACACATACTTTTTTTTTTTTTTTTTTTTTGGCACACATACATTAGAAACTGCCACTCAGATCTTCAACGTCGAAATATCGAGGTAATGTTCTTCATATTGGTCCCCATTGTAGATTCATACTCAGCTTTTGTCACATGGCATGATTCAAAATTGTTAAACTTTGTGCATAAATGAAAAAAGCCTATGGAAAAGGTGAACAATGCTTACAAGAAACTCTGGTGAGAACTATGAGAAGACTCAAAAAGCGATGAAGTAAGTGTTTTTAGTTTGTGTATTCTATATTTCTCTACTCCCTATGGTTCACATGATACTTAATGTTTTTACCTACCAGCAGGAACCAAAGGAGAATGACCTACCGTCTAGAAGCTTTGTCCCTATGTCGTTTAGGGGAGATAAGTATAGCGAGTCTCACATTAACTCTTACCTTTGGAAATCACTGGAAGTTTTTGAAACTCTCCCTTTAATGAGATGTTTCTATAAATACAGGAAGACATGTGTTAAAACCAGAGTTTGGATATTGGCTCATGCGTGGATACAGAGAAGAGAGTAACAAAGAAAGCATTCATTACCTGGAAAATGGACAACATTCAAGGTTTTGACTCTGTGCTAGCCTCCAAAACGAAACCAACTTATCTATGCTAATTGATATTTTACCTGCCTACACACATATATATATCCTCGCAGGTTCCATTAAGAATGTTTCTGAGAACTCATGCAGTCTCTAATTAGAAGCTTCTGAATTTAAATTATGAAAATGCAGAAAAGCAAGAAGAATGAAACGTTCCATCGTCATTCTCAGCCGCTAATGATGGCCATGATCCATGAGATTAATAAGTAATAATAAAATCCCTGTTTTGTTCATTCATGAAGACAATCATGATTTTGTATCTGATAACTTTTACGATAAACATCCACCAGCAAACGTTGTTAAAAAAAAAACACCCACCACTGCACCTACTCAATTGGTGCAATAACATATTTTTTAAAACTGTTATAAATTTCACACATTCTCTTATTATTTGGTCAAATATACATATAAATAAAATATTTGATAGTCTATATATATTTATAATCAACGACGTATTTTTGAAAACCAAATTAATTTTAATTTTTTAAATCATAAAAATTAGACATACTAGTGGTATTCCGGCGCTACGCGCCGGGTTCGTATGTTGTATTTTTACAAAAATTTATAATTTATTATATGCACTTGGTAAAGAAAATATGTTAAAAATATGAAAATGAAAATATGTTAAAAATAATAATTTCTGATCTTTTTTTATAGTGGTTAGCGACTGTAGTGTATTACTTTGTTTGAAGTTGTTTAGTTCAAAATGGAATAGCATAAGTGGTTGTTACTAATCAATTTAATAAAAGTACAGTAAAAAGCTGATAGTCGTAACAAAGTTAATTTAGTTGGAATTTAAACATAAAACAAAGTTGATGTTTTATTTAGAAAACATACTTACATTATTAATTATTAAAATAATTATGAAGTATCAAACTTGTACTGATATATTTAGTCCAAATAATAGAAAGATAAAATAAGTTTCAAATTTTATAAACTATTTAAAAAATAAGGGTGAAGTGTCAATCTTTGGTAAAATAATTGGTGAGTATCTAATATATGTGTTCTACACCCAAGGCAGTCATACTTTTCATCAAGGAGTATTGCGAGCCCTTCAAATACACTGATTCAAACGCTTAATACCTTGCAGTTACGAAGACTTCCACTACTATTCATGTCCAAACATTAAGATTACAGTTATATTAAATTGAAAAAGTTAATAAAAAGTAAGATATTTGAGATATACCTTTGAATTTTTAAGTAGCCATATTGCGGTGAGTGTTTTGGTTCTCTTTGCTGAAAATAGTTTTAATACCCAAAATTTTCTTATGATACCTGCAAACCAAAAGAAGTAAGCTGTTATTATGCTGGATTTTGTTAAGTTATTATATTGACTGGCTGTAAAACTTTAAAAAGAAAAACGAACCTGGCAAATCGTCTTTGTGTAGGCTAATGACATGAGGAGGTCGTAATTTCGGTACCTAGAAATCTCCATTAAGATCGGATGTGTCGTCTCTTCTAGGTCAACAAACAGAATCTGCTCTGTGAATAAGATGGCATTAGGGGCGTCATCATATGTGAAGTTAGGGTTGCTCCTGGTTTCATCATAAATACTAATGTCATAGACTGAGCATTCTTTCAAGAGATGTTTGAAGGTGTTAAGCATGTGAAAGGTGATTGACGCATGTAGGAACACCACCTGAAAAAGGGGATGACACGTAAGAAAACTACTATTTTAAAAGCAAACGATCATTAATTGGTAAACTGAAATAAGAAACCGGTGTATCTTCCCATTAATCAACAACATATCAACCCCAACATCTCACCCTTTTCTTAATATTTCAAGCTTGCCAAAATTGTTGTAGCCTCGTCTGAACAACATCTCTATACCGGTTTGTCTTCAACTCAGAGCAATGAAACTGGGAATTCAACATGATCTGAATTGGGAAAAGGAAAGGGATTCTCGTCCGAGCTCTCACACCGTCTATGCATAGCCGATGAAGCTGAGAAGGCAGGAACTAAAGAAGTTTTCAATAGGAGAGTGGGAAGAGTGGAATTTCTGGATTAATTATATGAACGGTTACGTCGATTGCGTTAAAGAAGGAGAATCGTAGAGACTCTATACTCCATCGTCAACATCAAATACAAAGAAATACTATAAACCAGTGTTTTGAAACCCGACCCGGAGACTGAACCGAACGATTCATTGGGTCAACCGCGGATTAATAAATGAATTAATTTTATTATATAATAATATATTAGCTATGAAAATAAATATATAAAAACTAAAGTTAATATTTTAAAATCTTTTTTAAACATTAAATAATAGTTTGGATATGTATTTATTTTATGTTTAAGAACATTTAGAAAATACTTAACTTTAGTTTCTATATTTTTATTTTCATTTGACACAAAATATTAAGAAATAGTTTATACTATTTTTTAAAAAATTGTAACATAAGAGTTATGACATCTAAAAAAATCAAGACATGAAATTCATAAATATTTATGTCTAATGTGAATAATAAATTTGTAACTCGCCAGGTTCTTCTTCTTCAACAATCCAAAACTCTGTTTTGTAATCCACATGATCATATGATCTTATTCTTTTAATTGGAAATCTATAAAACAAATTTAAAAACATAACTATTTTTTTAAAGTAAAAAAGTAAAACTATCTGTTGGTTCAACCAGTGGTGCAACCGGTATCGGGTTTCGGATTTTATTGAGTTTTTGTGGGTTTTTGCAGATTTTTAAATTTTAGGCCAAACCCGATTTATATTGGATCACCGGATTTACCGGTTCAACTGCAGATCCGGACCAGGTTCAAAACACTGTTATAAACGTTTGGGCTTGTATGAGAAAAAAAATTAAAAATCCAATGTCTTTCACAATTAACATCAAAACATATTAAATATAGATTGAAAAAAAATAATTATTAAAAAGCGAGTGCCACATGGCATTTTTTCCCCCAAGGAGATAAAAAACTCTCCTTTATTATTATAGATAGATAGATAGATGATGAGGAATTAAGAAAACAATAGACATAACGGATGATTATATTAAAAATAATAAAGATTTCATAAAACATTTATAATAGCAAATAAATAAAAAACATCAAAGTATATGTACAATTAAACTAAACAAATATAATTATTTTTCAACATATGTTTATCTTTATATTTTTGAACATTGTATTAACAAGAATATCAAAAAGGAATTTACTTACTAGACTCATGATCCTTTTAAAGACAGAGTATTTAACCAATATGATTGTAATCACAATGAAACCTCCAACAAAATACCACATTCTTGACATTGACAAAGTATGCCAAAATTGTTAATACAGGATAAAACATTTATTATCTTTTTCAACAAGAAAATCACAAAAAAAAACATAAGTATTTATATTTTTGCTTCTTGAACATCAATTTTAAGACTATCATATTTTTATTCTACTTTTATTGAATTGGTGCAGTCAAACCACTTATGTTATTCCTCATTAATTTAAGCAACTTCTTTTTTTTTTTTTTTTAATTTCCATTTTATTCATGATCTTACCTTATTACAAAGCTGCCTCATCACCTATACAAAAAGAGAGACACTTAAACTGCAAGACACCAATCTAAAACAAAATCAGCAACTTATTCCTACTCCAAAAAGAATCTTGAACTACCTAGAACCGACACTTCCTCTCCACTCAAACGCTGGGCTCTAGCCAACGGATCCAATCTGAGCCTAACACATTTTTTATCTCAGCAATAACAGCAGCAGGTTGTCTAGCAACATCTGAATGAATCCTTGTGTTTCTCTCCTTTCTAAGCAACTTCAAAATAAATAATACACTACTGTCACTAACCACAATCAAATAGAATAGAAAAAAATCATTCGTTTTCAACAAATATTCATCTTTATATTTTTGAATATTTTAACTAAAACCATTAAATAAATTATAAATTTATTTAAAAATAAGATATATGTACCCGGCGCGTAGCGCCGGAAAACCACTAGTGTAAAATACTTGAAGAGCACAAATAATAACGATTTCAAAACTTCAAATTCGTGTTTTTTTTTATAAGTTTTGTTTACATTTAACAATAACAAAATTATTTGGAAAAAAGTTCCTGTATCTATTTTAAATGTTTCTACGGTCGGTATTAAAATGCAATCAAACCGGTTGAAATTACGGCCGGTTCAGAATAAACCAATCAATCAGGCATTTGCTCTGGGCTGTAGCGAATCCTTTTCACATGCCTGACTCTCGATCTCCTTTTGTGACGGCGGCGGCAGCAACGACGAAGACATAAGTCTCTCCCCCTCAGTGATTATTAGGCACACATCCCAATTCTCGATTCGAGGTTTACTGCTTCGAGGTTTTTGCCGGTAAAATCTCTTGGATTCTGTTGTTTTCCTTGTTCCCGATTACGATTGTTGTTCAGCTGAGTAGTAATAAGATTGAATCGATGCCTGCTAGGTTCTACTTCGTTGGATTCTTGATCTTTGGTTTCTAGTCACTACAAAGTTCCTTAGAATCCTGTACATTTGAATGGGTACTTGTCAGCTCGTGAAAAAGCTTTAAACTTTTTTTTTGACTGTCTTAGAATCTTTGATTATGTATTGTTTTCCTTTGATGTAATAACTTGAAGTACTTACTCACTCCTCTTTAATTACATTCTTGTTAGGAGCTAAGTCATGGGGAAGAAAGCGAAGAAGAAAGCTCGAACTCCAACTAAGGAGAATCTGAATCCGAACAAGAAGGTTTCCGAACATCCTAGTGAAACAGCTGAGGGGGCTGTCAAGGAGAAACAAGCTTGTGTGCATTTCGACAAGGGTCTTAGTTTAGATAAAGTGTTGGAGAAGATTAAGTCTTCCGGACAGATCAAGTGTCACGAATGCAAGGAAGGTGTTAAAGGAAAGGGTAGTAAGGGGAAACATACTTCTTCTTGTGATAGAAAAGCTATTTGGGTTTGTTTGGAATGTGGCTGTTACGTTTGTGGTGGCGTTGGTTTACCAACCGGACCGTTGAGTCATGTTGTCAGGCATGTGAGAACAACACGTCACCGTTTGGTGATTCAGTGGGAGAATCCTCAGTTGAGATGGTGCTTCCCGTGCAACTCGCTTCTCCCTGTTGAAAACGGCGAGAAGAAGGATGTGTTGTTGGAGCTCGTGAAACTGATGAAAGAACGGTCTTTAAACAGTTTAGTAGCTTCATCTGATGATGCGGAAGGAAGTGGCAGTATCACTAGCGACATCAGATTAGAAGAAGGTGCTGTGCCTGTGACTAGTAGTGTAGAAGCAAGAGATGGTTATGTTGTGAGAGGTTTAGTTAACCTTGGGAACACGTGTTTCTTTAACTCTATAATGCAGAACCTTCTTTCTTTGGATCAGTTACGTGGACATTTCTTGAAGGAGGATGTGTCTGGTGTTGGTCTGCCTCTTGCTTCTTCCCTGAGGAAACTATTCGCTGAGACGAAACCAGAGGCGGGTTTAAAGAGTGTGATAAACCCTAGAGCCTTTTTCGCCACTTTCTGCGCTAAGGCGCCGCAGTTTAGGGGATACGACCAGCATGACAGCCACGAGCTGCTACGCTGTCTGCTGGATTCGTTGAGCACAGAAGAATCTGCCTGGAGAAAGAGGCGTGTTGTTGTTTCTGATGATGATGATGATGAGAAGTCTACTACTACTCTCGTGGATTCTGTGTTTGGAGGCGAGACTTCGAGCATTGTTTCTTGTATTGAGTGTGGGCATTCCTCAAAAATCTATGAGCCGTTCTTGGATCTCTCTTTACCTGTACCGTTTAAGAAAACCCCTCCTAAGAAGCAGCAAGCCCTTTCTCGAGCAAAGAAAGCTAAGCTTCCACCTAAGAGAGCTCCTAAGAATGTGTCAAAGGTAAGTAAAGTTTCAAAAGTCCTCCCAACTAAGTCTCTGTCGGAACCGAGCTCTCCTGGAAATGCTGTGGTTGCCACAGCTGATACGGAGACATCTTGTTCCAGTTTTGCACCTATTGACAATGGTGCGGTTTCAGAGACTCCTTCGGTTATAACCCTTGGCAATAAGGAGACATCAGAAAGTGTAACACAAAGTGATGCCGATTTTGATAGCTTCTGGTTGGACGTCATTGCACCAGAACCCTTTGGAGATGAGACAAATCTTGATATGGAAGATAGCGTTAGTGATAAAACCCCAACAGATGAAGTTAGTCAAATTGTTCCATGTCCAAATGTTCCTGCCAATACCTCATCTTCATTGGGTGATCAGACTTTGGAAAGTAACAGAGAGAGGCTCATGCAAGATAGTGACGAGTTTGCAGAGGCAGAACCCAATTCGGATGAAAAAGATGTACAACCGACGCAGCCTGATGAATGCACAGCGACAAGCGCTATCTCTGCTGCAATCAATCAAGATAGTGACGAGCTTGCAAAGGCAGAAAGCATTTTGGATGAGAGAGATGTACACGCTACGCAGCCTGATGAATGCACAGCTACAAGCGTTATTTGTGCTCCAATCAATCAAGATAGTTGCATTGGTCTGGATCCTGGTTTAGGGGAAAGTTCATCCTCGGTGAATCCATGGGACGACGAAGAGCTTCCGTTGATGGTTGCAGACTCGCAAGTTCTGTACATGCCATACAAAGAAACCATATCCTATGATGATGATAAAACAGCTGTGGAACAAGGTGAGGGTGAGACTTCATCATCTTCATTTGTTACCAGTGATCATCAAGAACAAGAAAACAATGATTTTGTTGGTCTAGGCGGTTTATTTGATGAGCCTGAGGTTACTGAAGGGCCTGTTTATGGACCTCCTTGTAAGGCTGAAGCTTCGGGAGTTGGTTTTATGGCGTTCAGCAGCGAGTCTGATCCTGAAGAAATCGATGATTCGGATTCACCAGTGTCTGTAGAGAGGTGTTTGGCTCATTTCACCAAGCCAGAGGTTTTGTCTGATGACAATGCTTGGAATTGCGAGAACTGTTCAAAGAACCTGAAACTCCAACAGTTGAGGGAAAAACGTAAATCCAAGAAAGATGAAACGAGATTAAGCAACGGATGGGTGAGTGAAAATGAAGATGGAGTTTTGAGAGAAACCGATGTTATGAAGCAAGATCCAAGTGATAGTTCTAGTAGTGTCAAGGATAATGGAAGAGAAGCTATGAGTTGTAATGACAGTGAATCCGAAGGCGAAGAAGATACGGAGAAAGTGATAACGGTGAAGAGAGATGCAACTAAAAGAGTACTTATAAACAAAGTTCCACCTGTCTTAACCATTCATCTAAAGCGATTCAGCCAAGACCTGCGTGGTAGGCTGAGTAAGTTAAATGGTCATGTTGCTTTCAAAGAAGTCATCGATCTTCGTCACTATATGGACCCAAGGTAATCATCTCCCCTCTCCTCTCTTCTTCTACATGATCTGTTCTACACGATGTGAAAACTGTTTCTTTGGTTCTTTCAGGTGTAGTAGTGGAGAAGACTCGCTTGTCTACAGATTGGCTGGATTGGTGGAGCATTCAGGAACAATGAGAGGAGGTCACTATGTGGCGTATGTTAGAGGAGGAGGAGGTAAGAAAGTTAAAGAGAGTGATTCCTCCTCCACGAGTGTGTGGTATAACGTAAGCGATGCACATGTCCGTCAGGTTTCCTTGGACAAGGTTCTGCATTCAGAAGCGTACATCTTGTTCTACGAACGGATCGTCTGAGATTAAATTTTTTGGCCAAAACATAGTTTTGATCTTTCCATTTCACTACAGGTTACGTTTTTTGACGATCACATTAGATCAAATACCCATTAAATTTTGTTTTATTATGTTTCCCAGTTACATTATATTGTATTATCAGAAACATGTCTTTGAGGCTCTCAACTGTGTTACATTTCAAGAGAATGCAATCAATGTTGGATCTAGCATTAACTTGATCTTCATACCAACAACTTCAGCTTTATTTCAAGATGACACAGATACAATTAATCACAGTGTTTTGAAAACCGGATCGGACCGGCCGGTCGAACCGGTCCGACCGTGACTCGCGAAGAAGCCGAGTCCGGTTCGGTTTAAAACCCGGATTTGTGAAAAATCGGTAAAACCGGCTGAAAACCGGTGATCCGGATCAATTTTAAAACCCGATTTTTAAAAGTTAACATATAATTAAGTGTTTTCAATTATTACTAGCTAAAATTTAATATTTTATAATTAGTATTCAACTATCACTATTTAATTGATTTTTATTTAATTAAGATATAATGTGAAAAATATATTTTTGATTTTCATATAGTATCTTTATTATACCATATTAATAAAATTTGAGATATTAGTTGTGAAAATAAATAAATATGATAATTTTAATTATAAATCATATAATTTTATCAATTTCAGTTATATATATATAGTCAGATTTATGTTTATTGTTTATATTTAGTTAATTATAGAAAAGAACAAAGAATGTATTATATGTAGAAATAAAGTTCATATAATATAAATATACGATTATATATATATAATTTTCATAAATGGAAAATTCGGTTCGACAGGTTAAACCGATCCAACCAGTACACCGAGTCGGTATCCGGTTCGGTTTTCAAAACATTGATCTCCAACGATTCAAAACAGAATCATATTTTTAGCCCATTTGCTTATATCAAAGCCCAATCACAAACCCATCCATTGCGGCGGAATGACGACTTTACCCTTGACTTAGTTTATACTTTTTATCTTCTTCTTTTAGTCCTTCGTTTTCTTATTGTTTAGTCGTAACTAAGATCTCTCTACTCTGATTTTCCGCGAGACCAGCCCATTAAATTCGAACGGTCGATCGGATCGAGGATTTTAGGGTTCGTGTGAAAAAAAAAAAAAAAATGGCGCAGCAGCAGCAATCGTTGATCTACAGCTTCGTAGCTCGCGGCGCCGTGATCCTCGTCGAGTTCACCGATTTCAAAGGTAACTTCACCTCCGTCGCCGCACAGTGCCTCCAGAAGCTCCCCTCTTCCAACAACAAGTTCACCTACACCTGCGACGGCCACACCTTCAACTACCTCGTCGAAGATGGATTCAGTAAGTTCACTATCGTTTCCATCTATAACTCTCGATGCCTTGCCTCGATTCGTGTCTAGGTTGCTTCTCGTTTAGCGTACGCGCGAGTTATCGAATCGAATCCTGTAGATTTGAGTATTTCGTATAGATCTATCAGTGTTTTTTTGATTGACACCATGTAGACGAACACTAGCATTGATCTGCACTTATATGCTTATTGCTGCACATGAGATTGATTTCGTCTCATCTATTACTCGCGTTGCTTGCCTCGATTCGTGTCTAGGTTGCTTCTCGTTTAGCGTACGCGAGAGTTATCTATCGAATCGTGTGTATTTGAGTTATTCGTATAGATCTTATCAGTGATTGATTGATTCGTTGTGTTTTTTTTTTCGATTGACACTATGTAGAAGAACACTAGCATTGATCTGCACTTGTTTGCTTATTGAGATTGATTTGGTTTCTTTGATGTGAAGCGTACTGTGTTGTGGCGGTTGATTCTGCGGGGAGGCAGATTCCGATGGCGTTTCTGGAGAGAGTGAAAGAGGATTTTAACAAGAGATATGGTGGTGGGAAGGCTGCTACGGCTCAGGCTAACAGCTTGAATAGAGAGTTTGGGTGTGTGTATTTGTTTTTGCCTAATGTTGTTGATTTATATCTGTTTGTTACTCTTTGGTGACTGACTTTTTTTTTTTTTTTTTGTTTGGTTAAGGTCTAAGCTGAAAGAGCACATGCAGTATTGTATGGATCATCCTGATGAGATTAGCAAGCTTGCGAAGGTGAAGGCTCAAGTCTCTGAAGTTAAGGGTGTTATGATGGAGAACATCGAGAAGGTTTTGAATCTGAACCGTTTCTTCTTTTTTTTTTTTTGTTGATGAAACACATGTTTTGCTATTATACGTGAATTTATGAAACTGAAATTCATCTTCAGGTTCTTGACCGTGGTGAGAAAATTGAGCTTCTGGTGGACAAAACAGAGAACCTTCGCTCACAGGTTAGACTCTGTTGCAGCTATCTCCTGTATACCTATTATATGTCTACAAATACGAAGCTGGTTCACCATATTGTTGTGTTGATTGAACTCGAACTGCTGTTGCAGGCGCAAGATTTCAGAACAACGGGGACGCAGATGAGAAGAAAGATGTGGCTTCAAAACATGAAGATAAAACTCATAGTTCTGGCCATCATCGTCGCACTGATTCTCATAATCGTGCTCTCAGTTTGCCATGGCTTCAGGTGCTAAAAGCCCATAGTTATGTATATTATGTTTTTTTTTTTAATTACGACTAAAAAATAGACTTTTTGGATATCAATATAGGAATTGTAGAATTATCTTTTTTTACCCAGCTAGAGATTTTTTTTTTTGGACAAATCTCAACTTTTATAGATTCTTACTCTCCATTCATGGAGAGAGTGTTTACGAGCCATCCACGCCAAACAAACAGCAACTACAAGGAAGTAAATACAACATAGAAGGATAGGAGCATACAAAACACTTAAACAACTAATGACATCGAGAAGTCCTCTGATCTCAACGATCATGGAGCTGTAAAGTGAGATGAAGCCTTGGAAATTAGCGATCACAATCAGTGATATAACTCCCTAGATTGAAGCAGCAGCAAGTACACAATCAACAATCTTTAACATGATTATAAAGTCTTTGATTAGAACTTCAGTGTTAGAAGTATCTCTAATCTTCAACATCAGACTCCCTACAACAAAACCACACAAGATAGATGATGAAATTGAGAGAGGAACAACCTCCATAAAAGAGGAGACATGACAATAACCATCCAGCAAGCCTCGATTGGATATGTGAGGCATAACTCCATTAAGCTGCCACAACTGAACATATAAGTACTCTCGAGTACCACAAAGGTAGAACTGCACAAAGCAGTAGAAAGACTGCATTCTGCAGTAAAGGGGCGCACAAAGGCTAAGGCGAGACACATAGACAAACCAAGGATATCAAGTCATCACCTAACATTAAGTTAGAAAATCTCTGAGATAAAACATGGATTAATGGACGAGGAAGAGAGTCCACTGTTGCAGCAGCAAGCATGATGAACGGGAGAGGAGAGTGTATAAAATTGCTGGGAAAGGAACATTTAGAACTCCAGTCAACGCACCAGCAAATAATCATACTACCAATTGTAGGACACCAACACTTAGAAACAAAGCTTGTGTTACCACCATACACAAGAGAAGCGACGGGTGAGTCAGGAGGGTCTGGTGGTTCTGGCGGAGAGAGAGCTTCAAGCGGCGGATCTGACGGAGGAAGAGCTTCAAGCGGAGGATCTGACGGAGGGAGAGCTTCAAGCGGCGGATCTGGCGGCTCCGCTGGAACCAGATCTGGAGGTTCTGGCTTAGAGAGTAGTGAAGGAGGGCTCTTTGTCACTGAGACGAAAGCAAGGGCTGAGACATTGGAGAGACGAGTTCTCACCAGAGGCAACGAACTAGGCGTAGGAAACGCAGAGACAGGTGAAAGGCTCGACCTTTGAGCTTTCAAGAGTTCTTCACCTCTCCTTGAAATGCTTTGGGTTAACCTAGGTGGAGTCCCGACGAGAAGAAGCATAGCTTCTTAAATGGAGGTTCGTACGGAGACGACGTCAAAGAAGACCTTGCAGTGTGAATCCATGGAGGTCGGAGGGTGATCTTGAAACGGCGCCTTGGGTGGTGTGCCAGAGAGAAAAGTCTCTAGGGCGAACTAATGAAATACCACTCAGCTAGAGATTATGGTGATGATTGTCTGTTTGGTTTCTAGATTTTAGTTTTTGAATTTCTGATTTTTGATTTTGCAGTAGATTTTAGTTTTTAAAATAATAATTTAAAGTTTTATTAATAGTAAAATATTTGTTATAGAAATAATAGAATAAAAAATATTATTATCAACACACGTAATCTTATTTTAAAATAAAAAGCAAACACAAAGTAATATAATTATATGTTTAAACATAAACTTAAAAGTTAATTTTATTTTTTGTATATATCTATATACTTTATATTATAACTTGTACATATAATATATGCATATATCCGTACATATTAAAAGTAAAATGTATATGCATTACTTTTAATAAAATTTTCCATTATTATAATATATATATTCATTAGTGGTTAACTACAAAAAATTAATTACATGTGTATTTAACTATATATGCATTAATTTTATGTAAAATTTAAAATTAAATAATTGTTGATAACTTTTATATAAAAATTTAAATTTAAAAGTTAACAAAGATTTCTAAAATTGGGAAGAACACAAGTCTATAAATACGGTAAGTACACAATAATAGTTATATTTCTTCAAAAACTAAAAATTAATTTTATTGGGTAGAAAATGGATTTTGATAAGTATTATTTTAGTAAAATATTTATCCCGGAAAAAATAAAATAGCATTGTAATAACCCACACATAAAACTAAAATAGCATTGTAACAGCATTATAATTGAAAATATAAAACTTAATAAAATATTTTTACTAATATGAGTAACTCCTCGTTTTAAACTTTTAATTTAAATTCTTAAGTCTTGATTAATAATAACTTGGACTATTGTTTATTTATTTTTCACTGTTATTTTACTTTAGTTATATTAGTATCTATTAAATAAAGAATTGTAATAAAGTAGAGAAATGAAAAAGTCATCGTCAATATTTCTACAAAATTGGTAAATGATGGATTTTGGCTTTTCTGTACAAATGGGTAGTTTTTTCTACAAAATTGGTAAATGATGGATTTTGGCTTTTGTGTACAAATGGGTAGTTTTTTTTCCAAAAATTAGTTTTTCTAAATTTTAGGAAAATCATTTTCTCAAAATCTTGATTGGTTAATAAAATAGTTTTTGAAATCATTGGACATGCTTGAAATTTATGTTAAGATGTGAAGAAGAACATACTACAAGTTTAAGCAGGCATGGCCCGACAAGAACATTGGCTAACTCGCAATAAAATGATAAAAACATTGGTAGTAGGATCTCCAAACAATTGTTATTTTTAACTCTATAATAGCATTTAGAGTTGTTGTCCAAAAAAATAGCATTTAGAGGTGAAATTGTTCCAACTCATCTCTATTTTAAAAATATCATCCTTCTATTTTTATTCTATATTTAGAAATACATAGGAACATATTTCACTTCTATTACAGAATTTTTCTGTTTTCACCTCTTTGCTAAAAAAAAAAAAAAAAATATATATATAAAAAAATAGAGGTGAAAATAGCAAAGTGCATTCGAAATGGTCTAACTCTCAGGATATCAAAGTCTTGAGGAATCTTTATCTATAGACAATTTTTATACTGAATGAAGGTATCTCATTAGTTATTAGTGCATCGATCAAAGCTAAGAAATCACACTTTTCTTTACGATTTTTTTGTTGTTATTTTCATTGATTTTTAGTAGTTTGTTTTTATATTATTTCAACATTAATTTTTAAACCGGTAAACATTATACCCTACTATAATATTCTATCTAGCTAATGCACCCTTGCAGAAATGCACATCCATAATCCATAGACATACATATATATTCCCTTGTCCATGCGATGCTATTTACTCTGTTGATAATCAGAGCCCGTCATTAGGTCAAGCCAAGAAAGAGAGATAAGTAAGAGGGAAAAAAAACAAACTTTGGTTACAAGTTTTTTTTGTAGTATAAGGTTAGGAGTTAGACTAACCAGTGGCACCAAAAATAAAGAAGAATGAGCTAAAAATCAGTTTAAGAATCCATGAATAGTTGTATACTTTGTATGTCTTGGTAAAATATATGAAGTTATTTGATTGAAATTAGACACAAATATATTTTTATTCAATTTTGATTTTAACAAAATAGATTTTTTTTAGAGAAACTATTTTTTCTAATTTTAATGTTTTATACCTAAGAGGTAAAAAGGTTGATTGTTTCCAAATTTTGGAATTGTTTTTAGTTTTTGTTTTTCTAAAAACATTGTTCATTCAATCAAAGCTTTTTGAAAATGGATTTTCTAAAACTTAAACTAGTTTTTTGAAAATAACTGTCCATATCTAAACAAAAGCCAAAATCTAATTTCTTAATTTTGTTGTTTGAAAATGATTTTATTTTTATTTTTTATAGTATTTAATATCCGATTAAAACAAAAACATGGTTTAAACAACACATCCATCGAAAAACCAACATGAAATCGAGAACTCATTAAAGAAACCCTAAATTATGGTGGGTAGGGAGATCTGTGATGTTTAAGGCAATCGATTATCTTCAAACCCAAAAACACAAAGGGGGGAAACCACCAACCACCACAAAAGTAAAAATAGTTTTTGACTGATCAAGAAAATCGAGCAGAAAATATGTAGTAAGAAGACCAAACCCAACATTCAACGCTTCAACCAAAAATCTTATGGGGTATTAGTGGGAGCTATATTTATAATGACTTTTAGAATTTTAAAAGTTTATAATTATTGGTGTATGGATTCTAACATTCTTATAAAATCAAATGTTATTGGTTTTATAATTCTTTAATGACATATATAATCCATTGTTATTCAAAAAATTTGAATTTTAAAGATTCTTAATTCTATCAAAATCTAGTGTTATTGGAACTTAAATTCTTAACATCTTAACTCATAAAACAAGACTTTCAAAATATTGCATATATACTCAAGATTCTCAAAATCATTGTAGTAGAATAATTTATCAGACTTTTAAAATATGAAAAACTCATTAGAACTTTTTAAAAAATTTACACATCTCTTGATTCTTAAAATCAATCAACTCTACCTAAATTCATCTCCCACTAACCCCCCCCCCTAGCTTACAGTCGACAAAAACGTTTTGCACAAGTGATGAACGCCACATACATGCTAATGGATTGAAGAAAGTAGAATGGAAAAAAAATCTCTTTCAGTGGCAATGTCAATAAGAAATCGGCGCATCATGGTGGCCGCTGGTAAGAGTCTTATTACTAGTCAAGGATAGAACAAGAGATGCAGCCAGTAGCTTGGCTGGTAGAAAGGGGAAATCCATGAAGTCTTTTGCGGCAGTCATAATTTTTTTCAAAACATGTTGAGATCCAAGGTTTTAACCATATTCACTAAAAGGTTTTAATATTCTCCGCAATATAAGATTTAAATAGCAAAACAAGTTGGCAATTTCTATCTTGATATGCAAGATGCACAACAAATCCGTTAAGTTTTTAAATCTGAGAATCCAGTATCTTTAACTTTTTTTATCGCAAAAAACTACCTAAGAAGACAACATCAATTACGTTTAGGATGAAGCACATGATGGTGTATTCAATTTATAGTTTGAAGTAATTTGATTTTAATGAGTTGATCTAGATGATTTTATATGATTTGAGTGTGTAATATATTTTTTCTTAAATCAAATTAGAATTTTACTTAAAATCATGAGATTTCATTTTTTTTTTTAAATACTTTATGAAATGTCAAGTTTAATAACAATCAATCTAGTTTTAGATTATTTTATATCATGAGTGTTCAATTTGATTTTCATAAGTTTAGATGATTTTATATGATTTGAGTGTCGAAATTTTTTTCTTAAATCAATCTAGAATTTCTCCTGAAACCATGAGATTTTTTTTAATACTTTATGAAATGTCAAGTTTAATAACAATGAATCTAGTTTTAGATGATTTTATATCATGAATATTCAATTTGATTTTCATAAGTTTAGATGATTTTATATGATTTGAGTGTTGAATATATTTTTTCTTAAATCAATCTAGAATTTTTCCATAAACCCATGAGATTTTATTTTTATTTTTTAAGAGGACTTTATGAACTGCCAAGTTTAATAACAATGAATTTTACATGTTTATAAAGTTTAATAATATTAAAATTTAGTATTTTATTAAATGTCACTTAATACAAATCATCTCCAATTTTTAGTTGAATATATCTCCCCGACATGATCATGTAACATTATTTTATCTAATTAAAATCGAATTTGATGATTGAATTTTGTAAAATTCAAATGAAAAAAACAGTCATCAACTTCAAACCAATGAAAACAGAACAAAAAGTGTTTGAATTAACTTTCATATATAATATATTACCGTAACTTTTCACGTACCCGTATTAAAAAAAAAAAAATTGGTTTTTGCTTGTTTTCCGTCGGTCCGTCCCCGTCTCTGTTCCCATTTCCCGTGTCAGTGCTGCTTAGCTTCAGCGTCATCTAAGTTGAGACTTCCTTTCAGGGCATCATTATCGCGGTGTCTTAGACGCGTCCTTAGTAATTAAATGTCAAATAATAAATGAAAAATGCCAAGAAACAAGTGAAACGTTTGTTAATTAAGAAGTTTTTGTACGCGTTCTTAATGCCACGCGTCACACATGGAAAGCTGTACTCTCTCTCATCTCTATCTCTCTTCGCTCTCTTCGGTCCTGGCTCATCTTCTACTTTCTGGTTTTTGATCGCGTCTTCCAATTTTTCACATTCTTCGTTCTTTTGTTTCCGATTTTAGGTAGAATCATCTTCATCTTCTTCTTTAGCGATCCAGCTTTAGTTTTCTTCCAGCAAATTACGCTCTTCGTGACGACTTGTCTGACTACCTTCGTACGATTTCCTCTGATGCTTCCACCAGATCACAGATTTTGTTCATCTTGTCTTCAACAAAAACCCCAAATCTCTCATTCAGTTGGCTAAAATCAGAGACTTCCAGACCTTAAAGGCTTGAGTTTTTCTCTCTCTCTCGTTTATCTTGTCTCCGTGCTTCATCGAAGCTACAAGCTGATCAGGTTCGAGTTTTAGGATTAATGGCTTTGAACCATGATGGAAATGATTATGTCTCTCTACACTGCAATAATCTTGCTCTAGAGAAGTCTGCGACAAAAGTATTTTTGTGGATGTCTTTGAATTGTTATTGTCTAGCTTGACTAGTTCTATGTTGGCTCTTGCTCATTTGTGTCTGGTTTAGTAATTTTGGAGATGAGAACTTGTTATGATCACGAGAACGAAAGCATACTTTTGAACCGTTATGATGAGAACTTTAAACTCTGTTTTTATACTAAAGAGACAACATAAAAGTTTTTAACAATAATCTGCATATTTAACATTGTCTCTTAACAACATCTCTTAATTTAAAAATAATAATAAAAAATGCTAAGACATCTAAAATTTGTCCCAGCGATATTGATGCCCTCATATTGTCCCTTTTACTTGACAACTTCATATTAGGCTTAACCAGTGAAAAATAAGAAACCATACGGCTCCTTTCCAATGTATATGAACCAAATTGCTTGTGAGGACTTACTGTGATTCTCCCATTGGTGACGATTGTACTTCACTCGTCAAGTATTATAAAGAAAAGAACATTTAGGTGTTGACTTATTCACGTCAAGTAGTTAATAGCAGTAGTTGAATATTTTTCCTCCCTGTAATAAATAAAAGAAAACTTAGGGACTTAAAATAAAGGGGTATCAATATGAAATGAAAAGTTAGACCAAAAAAAATATATGAAATGAAAAGAATAAAATTTTGCATTACAAGGACCATTACTAGAAACAGAAGGAGGAGGAGCTCCTAGAGAAAGCTCAGGACTGCTAGAAGGTGTTGTGAAATTCCCAACTCTTTTGTTTCCTAGCAATGAAGCTGGCATGAGATTAGGTCTGCTGTGCCGCCTGGAAATAAGAAGATGCCATTAGTTCCATTAAAAGAAAAGTAAGATCAGGGTTCTGCAACTGAGTCTGAGACTTCGGAACAACAAAGAAACCTTAATTACTTATATACAAAGATTGCAAAAAACCATAATGGATAACAGCAACTAAACAATCAGCTGATCAAGCAGCATCATCTCTAAATCAGACAATGAATTTCAACACAAACTAACATAGTGACCAATCGAGTTTGTAATAATCCAGAAATAAAGTAAGTATTACCTGAAGGAGAGACGCCAATGTTGTTTGGTTTAGAAGTAGAAGCAACCATTTGAATAGTTCAAGATTGGTATCAAACTGCATGGAGCCTTACAAACGGGAAGAATCCTATAAGAAAAAATAACATTAAGAGGGATCAAAAACAAAATTTAAAAAAAAATGAAAATTTCTAGAAGAAGCTTTGGATCTGAAGAGGGATCGGGTCTTTAACAATCGTTTAATTTACCTCTTGCATATATTATCTGCACTTTTGGATGTGTTAGATCTCGCCATTTTCTCCGAGGTGAGATTCGAAAAAAACATAACACCTGAGCGACTTTGAGAAATATGGAATATAGAGAGTGATAGGAACGCTATGATTTAGATGGGGAGGAGATAATAATTCTGTAGGAGTATCTTTATTTATAGCCGAGGCATTTAACGGTGGAGTTATGATCACTTTATTTCCAACGGTCACTATCGAAACTCTAAAGCAACGGGAACATTTGTTGTAATTGTAACAGCTCTATTCGCGGCAAGTTTAATTGTGCCGTTTGATTACGTAGGGGTTATTACCGATGATGACAAGTGACACTTACTAGAAATGAGACGTACCAAACCATACTGAACCTCGAGAAAAATTATAACCGAAATTTTTTAATATCAATATCGTCACCAATTCAACATTCAAAGATATGGTACCAAACCATACTGAACCTCGAGAAAATTAGTTGATGGTAAGGTATTATCCGATCTATGAGCATCCCGGTTTAGGTATAAATTACTATGTGATTATGTTAAACCGTGATCTCGTACTTATCAAAGATTAGATGATGACTATGCATCTCCTCTTAAAGGCCCATTAGTTTCTTGTAGCCCTTTGTACGTCTCTTAAGATATTTTTATGACGATGTCGATTGGATGGTTGTCTATGTAAAACCCTTTCAGGCCCAGAGACAGAATGACTTTGTGAGGGTTTATTATTTCGCTATTTTACTATGTTACCAAACAAGTTAAATATAACCATGCTATATCTTTTTGAGTGGAATTATTATCCGAGATCCGGATCCGATCCGAGATGCGATTCGTATCCGCTCCAAAAATAGGATATCCGGCGCGCTCGGATCCGGATCCGGATAGTAAAATATCGAATCCGGATCCGAATATTTGGATTTTTAGATCCGTATATCCAGATCCGGACCCAATTTTTTAAAATATATTAAATTATAATTTTTTAAAAAAGTTATAGGTAATTTATTAATATTTATACATAAAATTAGTCTTATAATATTACATTTTAATTTTAATAATATTATATGCATAAATACATTCATAAATTTTGTAAAAATATTTAATGTATGTACTATTTATAGATTTTTTGCATTTTAAAAAATATTATTTTTTAATTATTTTGACGGATCCGGATCCAAATCCGGATACTCGCGGGTATCATGATATCTAGACGGATATCCGGAAGGCACGAATCCAGATCCGGATACTAAAATCACGGATCCGGGTACCCCGAATATCCCGGATATCCGGATCCGTCTCAGGTCTAAAGAGTGATGTATTTGTGTTATTAAAGTAAGTACTATTAGAAAATTACATATTTATTAAATACTGCTGGAGAATCAAGTTTATAGTTATGAGTAGATATTAGGTGAAGTTTATGAAATTATAAATTTGTTGGGTAATAAATGGGTTAGGGAAACATATTGCATTTGATGGCATGTCACATGTGAGTGTGGGATTTTGCTTATGGGAAATTTGGAGCCATGTACATAGCAGAAAAAATATTAAGTTTATACCCATAACAAGTTGATGGCTATAATATTCTCTATATATTATGTATTAATGACAAAACTATCCTGCGCGTGTGTTTCATAAGACAAATGATTTTTTTGTTCACAGACAAATGATTTTTTTTTAATATTATGTTTGTTGTGGTAAGAATTACAAATGGAACAGAACTGTATCACATCATATATAACTTATCTGAAGAATGAAATAATGAGCAATAGTGATTAAGAAGAAGCAGAAACGACGACGCCTCCAAGAATGGCGGTAAGCAGAGATCGGCGGTGATTTTTTTTCGTGTCACCCGAACGCAAGCAACGATCGATCGATACAGGAGGTTGATTATCAAACTGCTCATCTACTTTGACTGCTAGAGAGATGAAAACTTTTGGAGAAGATAAACAGTTACCATTTTGGTGTACTATTCTATTTTAGTAGGAACCATAGAATAGAACTGTATTTCTTCTAAAATATTTTTGTTAGGTTTTTTTATTAGAGAAACATTCAAGTGATTAATGATTGATGATTTAGTTCATATGTATTTTTACACTTTACGCATTTTATCCATCATATTTGAGAAAATGATCAATTCAAATTGAAATGTAATATTTTGTTTTGTTCTATTCTGTGAGAGATATATAGAATAGAAATCTAACTTTACAATGTCTCTCCCTCTCACATTCCCTCCCTCTCCCCTCACATTTCCTTTCTCCCCCTCCCTCCCTCCCTCCCTCCCTCCCTCTCTCCGTAGGGCAGTTGGTAATGGGAAATTATAATATGTTGTGCCCTTACCGTGTTCCATGGATTGGATGTTGCTTTTTTTTTTTGCTTGGGTTGATTAGTGCAATTAATAATGGGAAATTGTACTATTGTTTAGTATAGGTTGTTTATATATTCTTCATATCCACCACATTTGGTGTTCTTTCTATACGCATTTCGGTTATACTATTATACTATGTCGTAATCATTTATAGTATAGTCACATAATGTATGAAACTTTCTTGTGTGTGTGTTAGCCTTATTGTGTCTCATGGATAGTATAGTACCGGGTTATGTGAACCGACACAATATGTTACATCATCCTATCTCTATATGCATGCGTCCGTGCATGTTGTTATGTATGTCTTGAATGTCCTGCCTAAACTGTAAAACATGAATAGTTTTATTGCTATTTTGTGTTCAAATGACCATATGTTGACATGGGTTGTTCATTGATGTTATTATAAATCTGTAATGGCATAGTTGTGTTGCTTGTTTTGTTTGAATCAGCCATGTACTATACCACCTAACCTTATAGTATAGTGTGATTTATTACATATGCGCTTCCATATTATATTGGATGGTGTGAAAACTCACTATGCGTCACTTGCAGTTGTAGCGAAGACATACATTTGCAGCCTTCTCGACTTCAACCCGACCAACTCTCGTAATGATATGTTGGATGGCGCCCCTTTGTGCTTTTCTACTCATATGCTACTTATAAGTTTTCGGTTTTACTAAGCTTTGCTACTAATATCCCCATGTTTACTGTGGTGGGCATCTCAATTTGTGTATTATTTCGGAAGTTATGTATGGTTAAGTACAACGTTAACGACTTGTTTATCGTTTGCCATTCATTTATAACAAAGTTTTTATTCATCTTCCTATTGTGTGTCTAACTTATGCTTTTCAGCAGCCAAACTAGACTTCTACATAAATGTTTTTGTCTCTTTGTCCAATGCTTATTCAGACACCATATCTAATTTCAGGTTTCCTATGTAGTATATACCAGTTGTACCTGTGTCAATTCTATACTATTATCTTTGATAATATAGAATAACTTTAAACTGCTTACGCAACAGTTAGATTATATGTGGGTCTGCTATCAAAATTCCGTAATTGTGATCCCATTATGGTTCGAAGTAGTTTCTTGTGTTTCTTCAGTCGGAAGATAACACATTCGACCACCCTATATAACACAATAACGATCCGTCATTTACGTACCCCAGTGAATTAAGTAGGTAGGATGTTTTGTTTACGTTAGTAGATACTATAATACATACTTTTATAGTATAGTATCGGCTAACCTTCTGTCCCGCCTTGGGTTATTCTGTATCCCAAATTGTGCAACATCATATCTAACTCACTCATTTTTCTTGGGTTTTTTGTTTTTCTTCTTCATTCACCTTGATCCTATCATTGTCACCATCACTACTACTGATTTTTTTGTCCCCGCTGCCTCCAGTGTAGGTTCTTATCCTCCTCCCACCACCTATTCTTCTCTTTTACTTTACGTAGCAACAACAACATCTCTTCATCCGCCGCTCTTATTTATACCTTCACTTTTTAACTGCTATCAGTTACAAAATGATCTAAGAAGATAAACTAAATTGTATTTTTTGGTTTCATTATATTATGATTGGTAGCATAAGAAATTTGTTAGATGCTCTGGTGTGTTTCCTCTTTCTCTCTTTTTTTTATCTCACTCCCTCCCTCTGTCTTTCTCCCTCCCTCCCTCTGTCTCTCTCCCTCCTTCCCATTCTTTTTATTTTAAAAATGAGATATAGCGTCGTTGTGTTTCATTCTATTTAGAAACATAGAATAGTAGAATTTCTCTCTCACCTTTCCTCCTCCAGAATTTGTCGCTCTAGATCATACTCTCTACTAGCGAGTAGAGTCGAGTAGAGCTAGATCTTCTCTGCGCTCTTGCTGAGATGACTATTCTCTCTCTATCTCTCTCTCTCTCTCCTTCTCTCTATCTCTCTCTCTCTCTCTCTCTCTCTCTCTCTCCTCCCTCTATCTCGCTCTCTCTACACCTACTTCCTGCCGTTGCCTGCACCTTCTCCTCTATATGTTTCACCAATTCTTCATGTTCCACCAACTCTTCTTCTTTTTTTCTTTATCCTCATTATATTTTATTGTCAAATAAATTAATTGTTCTGTTCTATACATTAACAAATATAGTATAGTATGATATTCAATATTGCATTAAAGAAACGTGACGCGCCGGGAAGGAGAGCGTTGTCTATTGTTAGATCAAATTGACACAATTCCCCATCTATGGCTATATTCTTAATTGTCAGGTCCCATATGAATATTGGGCAAATTGACCCTTTGCTTATTTAGCCTATCTAAATGAATATTTCAGTGTTATTGGCCATCAGAAAGGCAAAGATTATAAAGTTGGCCAAAATCTCCCACCAAGGGTTGACATTTGTTTCTTGTTTTTTTTTCCATATTTGTTTATTCGTACGTTATCAAGCCCATATTTAGCTTTTCTGCCCATTTTTTTTCGACTTCTGCCCATTTTCTTCCATGTACCACATTTACTAATCATTTTTGTGCGCCATGTGACATTATTATTTGGTATGTCTTATACTCTTATCACAGATTATATTTTTGCAAAAAGGGTCATCAAGAACTTCACGATATTCTCCATAATAATAGATATATTACCATGTTCAATAAGTATTGATTTCCGTCCTCGTACGTACCCTTTCATCCTTCGCGTTTTTACATGCAGCCTGTGGTTCTATATCTGGTTTGTTGTTGTTCATTATATCTACTACTGTTCGTGTGGTTTTTTGTATTTGCTCATGTGTGTCTCTGCTTATGTATGTGTTTATTTCGATGAAAAAGGTATTGATTTCCATTGTGGCCATTCTTTTGACTAGGATAGTCACTTGTATGTATTTTTGTATAAAATGTAATCTAAATTCGGGTTTAAAAAAAGGTAGTTTATATTCATACAGAAAAATGTAATTTATTTGTAAGCTAGAACTTGAAACATATTCCCGTTCGGAGTGATATCTTGCATATTTGCATAGTTTTAGCATCCCATTTTGTGCATTTTGATCATATAGATTAGGACATTAGACATCTTTAGGTCCATATTGCATTCATTTGTCTTTACTAGGTGTTGGAGAGTGCTAAGGAATGATTGGAGATGTTTGGGAGCATTGTGATCCAAAAGGGGGTGAAAGATGAGCATGGATGGATGCCTTAGAGAAATCTTCTATTGCTAAGATTTTGTGGAGACACAGGAAATTGAGTTAGCTTTCCAACGCAAGTGGTTTCAATTCGTTTGGAGCTATATTGAAGGAGTTGTGATCAATTTACTAGAGGCATATCCATCCTGGTCGAGCATCGCAGAGTGACCTTCCCGGAGCGACCCCTAGACGTAGCTCCCGAGCCAGAGCGACCTGCAGAGCGAGGGGCAGAGGTAGCTCGGCATTTCATCACCCTGGAGATCGAAAAATAGGCCTGGAGCTACCTCTTGGAGCGACCCCTGCACCTCACTCCGCGTCATTTACTCAGTCGAAACTTATGTTTTTCCAGGGGCCTTTTGGCAATTTATCTGGACGTTTTACACTTCCTAAACCTATGTTTAAGTACCTTTTGTAAGCCATGAGTGGCAGATTATCTTGGATCTTTGAAAAACCACCAAAAACCTCTTGGAAAAGTTCATCTCTTTGATTCATTTGATCATATGTTCTTGTTATCCTGTTGATTTCTATTCCATTATCTGTATCTCTCTTCATGATTAATCTGAAATCCAATATGGGTTTAAGAAGAATCATGGGGATTAGTGAGTAATTCACCATTGAATTCATGGGTTAGGAGATTAAGGGTGATTAGGCTAGATCTAGGATGTTTTAGTGTAGATCATTCTTATTCCTTGCTTGTAGAGTATTCATAATGCATCTTCTGAGTTGGCCACTCAAAAGTTGATCTTTAGGCATTTTCCACCCACAAGGTGTTCAATGAAATGCCTGAGATAACTCTCCTAAGGTTTTAATATACTTTACCAAAGACATTTGTTGTTAAAGGTGTTAAGATAGCCAATAGACTTGCTAGTAATGATTGCTTTCATATTATTCAACCAAAGACATTTGATGTTTGAAATGTGTTAGCAAATGAACATTCATCTAGACATAGAGTTTGTTTAGGTTTGTGTCTAAGCTTAAGGTTGATAGCTTGATTGATCATTTGCCATCTTTAGTTTGAAACTTAATCACCCAAGATCTAATTCCTATACCCATGAGTTCTCTTTTATCATAACAAAGAAAGCTTCTTCATTTTATTGTTTTATCATTCTGTTATTGCATTCTATAATTAGTAGTAGTTTAAAACCATCCAAATTATCGGTTGCACTTAGATTAAGTAGGTACTTGCATTTTTGGTGCTTTGAATCCCTCAGAACTGGTTCGACATTCACTCATACTACAACATTTACCTTAGGAGCCTTGAAAACTCCTAACATCACGGAGCTCCATCCATTCCATAATATTATGACGTTTTGGGAGTGTCGGTGATCCGGCTCATGTATAGTAGGCTATTAGCTAACGACAAATATAAATAATTCGAACTACCCACTATATCTTTTGTAGATACCTGAAATGAATTTATAAACCTAGTACAATTATATGAATTTTATGGTATTTGATCATTATCATGCAAAATGGCGTCTCGGCGTGATTTTATCGACTGTATACCCTTCAACTGATTAAAGGTAGAAACACTATATGGTAAAACATTTGCCGGTAAAATGGTTAATGACAGCAATTACTTACATCACTGGATACTGGTCTCTCGCTGTTTTCACTTAATTAGGTGAGGAAAAGGAAAAACAAAAACAGATTTAAGAAAAAGAGAGAACAAAGATAAGTGAAACACAAGTGATTGGGAACCAATTTGACCCGCAAGTTTTGGCTAAACCAAACAACTCGCACCAACAAGATTTTATCTTTATTATAGCTTTTTGCACTTTTACAAAAGTAATATGAGCAATGAAAGTGTAAAAAAAAAAAGTTTTCATAATTACTAGTTATCACCAATCCAACCTCTCCCATGATGAACACACATGGTACACATCATATATTCACTTATTTCTATATTTCATACATATTAATGTATACATACAATATTAGTTGTATAAAATTTCAACCAATGTATTAAAACTAGACTGGACTGGCAAGTTTGGTCAGTATATCCATCCGGTTATGGTTTGTGTTAAAATCATATTTAAATTAGGTTAAAATTTTTGTTAAAATCGGCCAAATCCAATGATTCGATACAGTATCAAAACTTTGTTTTCAAATTTGAATTTAAAAATTATAAATTTTAATTATCTAGTAATATTGTAAATATTTTTACCAGTTAAGCTTTAGTCTACACCATTTTTTTTTGAAACACTATCTAAATTACACCACTTATTTCTTCAAAATTACACTTATTCTGTATATCATATAAACCAATGTTAAACCATATTGTAATTTTATTTCACACCGTTTATATTACCAAAACTGGATACCACTGAATATAAATTCTTCAAGAGTTTTTTCTTCTTTTGGACTATAAATTCTTCAATATTTTTCTTCTTTTTGACTATAAATTCTTCAATATTTTTTCTTCTTGTTGTTCATAAATCATAACTAAGCCGTGATTAACGTTTCGGAAAATCAATGGATGTAATATTGGAATTTATACTTGCATGGAGAATAATTTTAAAAAAAAACTATACTCTTAATTACTCCAATATCCGCTAATTCAGCAGGGAAATGACAACTGTTTATCCATGCACGGAATCTCTCTCTCTCTCGATGACGTGTCAATTCAAGTCGACGAGTTAGATTATCCATTTTCTGCTTCAGTCACATTCACTTACTGTTTAATGCGAAAGAGAAAGCATCAGTTCTAATCCAATTATTAACTTCTTCTTCTTCTTTTTTTGCTTCAGTCATTTCAATTATTAATTGGTTAATAATTACTCGATTATCATCTTATTTTTATCACACAATTTTTATTAGATGTGGGTATTTTTGTAAACTTGTAACTATACTGATTAGCTAACTAGCTACTCGAGTACATTAGATATAATCTTCATTAATTTAGTATGATTACTAAAACGGATTTGTATTTATTAGGTCAAAACAGAAATATATGCAGTATTTACCTCTGTGATAATGTTCTACATAGTTAAGGAAATAGATAATGAGAAGGGTTTAGAAGTCTAAACAATCAAAATCCTATGATTTTAGGGAATTTCAATTTTATCACAAATTTGATATCACCTTTCAAATTTATTCTTAAATGATAACTAAATATCTTAAATTTGTGATGAAAAATACTATAACCATTCTAAATCATTTATAATTTTTTTAGAATAATTTAATAAAACATTTATAAAAGTTTATAAATCTAATTCTACTTCCTAACTCTATTCTTTAAGTATTAAACCATAAACAATAACCATTAAACCCAAAATTTAAATCTTATATTATTTTTAATTGATTATATTTGAAAAGTGGTAGTCAACTTATAACATTTCAAATAATTTCTCGTGTTTTTTAACTTTTTTAATATTATATAGTGTAGGAAAAACATACAGTAAAACCTCTATAAATTAATACTCGATAAATTAATATACACTAAAAATCTCTATAAATTAATATAATTTTATAATCATAAATTGAATTTTTGGTTCAATTAATATTTCGATAAACTAATATCTCTATAAATTAATTTAAAAAAAAAAATTTGGTGTAATACCAACATTATTAATTTATAGAGGTTTCATTGTATAATCAATCATCGGTGGAATATCAAATACGGAAAGAAAAACATGACGAACTATGAGATATTTTAGACAAAACATCAGTGATTTTTTTCCTTGTTTAAAAAGAACACTACGATAGCAAAATCGTATGTTGTCTGACAACTAAATTAAATACATGAAGAAAATAAAGGAATTAGTTTGCAAAAACTATAATGAAATGTTCAAGCGTGCGAGGTATGTAAATCACATTCACACGCTTGAGCAGTTAGTGGCGGTTAGAACGGTAAATAAAGAGATGGAGTTGAGTTAACAACTAATCACGCTGAAAAGGCAAGACAAAGAATCAAACTGTACTAGTCCACGTCGTATCGTATAGATACATTAACGGCCGTCTTAACGTCTCTTTTTCGTGTCTCTCTTTTTTTTTTCCTTTTTTTTCCTCTCTATATTCTATAAGAAGGCCAATATATCTCCAAGCTCGTACATTCACTGTCTTTTAACTCTCACTCCTCTGCTCTAACCATAACAAACACTCTGCTCAGCTTCTGCTTCAATGGTGGTTCTTCCGACATGGATTTTAGCTATGATGTGTCTACTCTTCTTCGTTGGGGCATTTGAGAACAGTACACACAACAAGATCTCATCTCTCTCCAGGTCTTTATCTTTGCACCTCTCAGTTTTCCGATACAGAGAAGATGATTTCTTTTCTTTTATTTTTACATAATTACATCAGTAATACGTTTACATTATTTTCATTTTTCTCGAACTGCATTTTCCTCAGATTCCAAAGGAAAATTTCGGAAAATTATTATAAAAATCATTTGTGATTAACTATTCTAATTATTTTTCAACCGACAAGATTAGTAGCAGGAGGTAGAAAATAGTTTTTGTTTTCCGTTCGCATTTTCGATCTCTCTGTTGGAACTCGTTTTTGACAAAGTGGTGCTTACCATTTTTCCGATGGGTTTTTCGACGGAGACGTCTGTCGGAAGAACCGGAATTTGGGCACGATGTAATCGTCACCATAAACACTATGAGTTAGTGTATTTGTTGGTCAAAATTAGAGTTATGTTGAATGAGAAATGGAGGTCCAAAGTGAGTGACATGCAAAACTTATAAAGTTTTAAATTTGGCTAAATATAAAAGATTTAGCAAATTGGATCACTTTGGATATATGGGTTAGAATTTGAATTTGAATTTGTTAATTGGACATTATGTCAATCAACTTATTTAGTTATTCTTATTCATGATAATTTATATATCTATATATAAAAATTATAAACCCAAGCAAAGTATAATAAAGGTTGTTGAATTGGTCAAAACCAAGACATTACTTTGCAAAGCTAACTTACGAGAATCTTGGAAATCAATGTCATTACTACAATTGATTCGTACGTTGGCTAACTCCTTAAATTGCATAACGTGCACTTTCTCTTGATTATAAAAGGAGAGCACTTGTGTAGAAAGCAAGATACCCGAGACAAAACAATTCCTCATATTATTATTTTTCTTCTTTCTCTTTGATATTTTCTTTGAGTCTGAGAGTATACACAAAACTAGTTTCGCCAGGCTTCTGATAGAGTGACGCAAATCAGAAGATTTTTTGCAGTTGTATCTTGGGACTCATTACGTTATCAAACCGTCGCACTACGGGACGTATTTTGAGTTAAGGAAAGAGATAATATCTCGCCTCTGCAGTTGAATCATTCTTTTCTTAATCTTTGGTATACTTTTATAAATTTTATTCTTTACAATATTCAGTTTTCCGTAGTTTATATAATACGGTCCTATCACTCTCTACTACAATACTCCATCCCTCTCTATTCTTTAAATGAAGTTATGTTAGCCGTTGATTTTTATGCTGTGATCCAGATCCAAAGATCTAGACCGTACATTTGGCTTTTTAGTTTGCATAGATACACTCACGAGTCAACGCTATTGTGTAGTTATACGTGCCTCTGTTTAGATTTACTGGTTTGACCTTAGACAATGCGCTACGTACTGTCGGAATTGTTTGATAGAGCCAGTTTCGTCATTTATAGACAGCCCCTTTTCAAATCCATTTTCTATATATTTTTGCTTTTTTTCGGAAAATATAGAAAGTGGGAATTAATTAATTTATACTTCTATACGCGTTTCAAAAAATTATTTTCTATATTTATATTTTAATTGAAAATATTACTTATGTCATTAAAATAGAAAATAAGAATTTCTATTTTAGAATAAGAAAATAGAAATAGATAAAAATAAATTTATTTCTAAATATTATTCTATGCAAATGTACAAATTAGTTGGAGATGGTCTAACGGTATCTCTGAATATCGAATTTTATTGAGCTGTGTAATGTGCATTCTCTAAGGAATGATCTTCCAATTTTTTTAGATCGGAAGAAACCGAATGGAACAAGCATGCGGTGACGAATCCAGATGAAGTAGCTGACGAAGTTATCGCCTTGGCTGAAATGTAAGTATGAATGTCATACGATTTCTATATGTTCTAGTATTTGTTATGGTCTAAAAGTCATAACTATTAGTATTCATTTACATTTGTGGCTTTTGTTTCACTCTATTGTTGCATCAAGATCTAGCATACAAATGCTGTCACATTTACTTCTTCTCTAACCAACTTCAATTAATTCACACTTTGTTACTATATTTATGTCTCCTCTAAAATTCCCCATTTTCACACTATTTTACTAGTGAGATCCAGTCCCGTGACCATTTGCCATTAATTATTTCTGTCAGGTTCATTTCTTTTAGTAAGATATCTATATAAGTGTTTTCTTTCATGAAACGAAATATTATTGTGGTTTTTCTTTTTATATGATCTTTCTCTGACAGAAGTATACATTTTTATGTCACCTACTCCATCTTGCATGCATTGATATGTTATAAGGTAAATCTTTTTTTAAAAAAAACTTTGCCAAAAAAAGATATGTAATAAGGTAATTTATTATATTATTTCTCAATATAGTATCTTTCTACATTTCTAATATAATACTATTTATATAATTCTCAACTTTTTTCCTATTTCATTCTCAACCGTTGTTGAGCTACTAGTTCTAGAGACAGTTTTCACCGCAAACACCACATGCACTAATGCTATGCAGATCCGTGTCCAACGCATTATTGCATTTGCAACGAATTCGTTAAAATTTTACTTCAAAATACGTACAAGAAAGTTATTTTTGATATTTTTAAATACATAGTGTAATTTAAAGAGGTGCCAAAAATAAAATTTTAAAATAATTTTGGATAGTTCCCATGTGGTCTTAACAGAACAATTTAACGGTTCTCAATTACGCCGTCTGCTTCCAGAAAACCTAATCCCACCGACACACGTCTATGAAAAAAGTCTACTATACATTACGTATTTATCATCAACCATGTTATGTGCACATGTTCTGGTGTGATTTTAATTTTTTAAAAATTCATATTAAGTTGGGAAGATTTGGTTCAGAAGAATAAAATGAAACCAGTCTAAACCGGTTATGATTCTACAGGAGTGTAAGAAACCATACCGAGAGGAGGAAGCTAGGTTACTTTACTTGCGGAACAGGCAACCCAATCGACGATTGCTGGCGATGCGACCGCAACTGGCACAAGAACCGCAAACGCCTAGCGGACTGCGGAATCGGGTTCGGAAGAAACGCGATCGGTGGTCGTGACGGTCGTTTCTACGTAGTCACTGACCCAAGTGACCACGACGCTGTTAACCCCAGACCAGGGACATTACGTCACGCAGTGATCCAAGACCGACCGCTATGGATCGTTTTCAAACGTGATATGGTGATTCAGTTAAAACAAGAGCTCATCGTCAACAGCTTCAAAACGATCGACGGGCGCGGCGCAAACGTTCACATAGCTAATGGCGGTTGCATCACGATCCAGTTTGTGACGAACGTTATCGTCCATGGATTGCATATTCATGACTGTAAACCGACCGGTAACGCTATGGTTAGAAGCTCAGAGACTCACTTTGGGTGGAGAACGATGGCTGATGGTGATGCCATTTCTATCTTTGGTTCGAGTCATGTTTGGATTGATCACAACTCGTTGTCTCATTGCGCTGATGGGCTTGTGGATGCGATCATGGGCTCGACCGCGATTACAATCTCTAACAACCACATGACTCACCACAACGAGGTTATCTTGCTCGGACATAGTGATTCTTACACGAGGGACAAAGCTATGCAAGTTACCATTGCTTATAACCATTTTGGAGTCGGACTTATTCAAAGAATGCCGAGGTATATATATTAAGACAGAACAAAAAACAGAGTATGCTCTGTTCACTCTGTTTCTATGATTTGTTTTCTGACCAATGCGATTAACTGTTCAAGCAGGTGTCGGCACGGATACTTCCATGTCGTAAACAACGACTATACTCACTGGGAAATGTATGCGATTGGTGGAAGTGCAAACCCAACAATCAATAGTCAAGGAAACCGCTATGCAGCCCCTAAAAATCCTTTTGCTAAAGAGGTAACTATTAGGGACATTGTCTCACCTCGAAAGTTAGAAATAATTATTGTTAGTTTATATTAAGTTGGAAGCTTATCTAACTAACTAGTAGTAATTAATCAAAATAAATAAATTTGAAGAGTGCTTTTGTCACTGTGACATCATTATGTTGAACATTTTGATAGGTGACCAAGAGAGTGAACACACAGACGGGTCATTGGAAAAGTTGGAATTGGAGAACCGAAGGTGATCTGCTTCAGAACGGAGCTTACTTCACTGCTTCGGGAGTCGCTGCATCTGGTAGCTACGCACGTGCCTCTAGCCTTGCAGCTAAATCTTCTTCACTGGTTGATACAATTACTAACGACGCTGGAGCTCTACCATGTCGTAGAGGACGTCAATGTACCTCATAGTTGTTTTTAACCTCCTCCCACACCATACCACCAAAATTCATAACCATCTTCTATTATATGTAGACAAAAGTGTACATTTTCACACATTTGTCAATTAAAAGCCAATTATCTATTTGTGTGTGTGTTTTGTGTCGATTTTTCTCAACCTCGGGTTTTCTTGCTTCAACCGCAAGTTAACACATGAAAAGGTGAACAAACCTTTCATGTAAAAGAGAAACTCCCGAGTGTTGTTGGTTCTGTTTGATCAACTCATATATACCTAGGAAAAAACAAGAATATTATGTCTTATTTTTATTTTGTGCATTCTTCTGGTTTGTAATTAAATATAGGGTCTAATGATTTCTGAATCTTCTACTTGTCTTTGTAATTTTTTGTTTGCTGGATTTGTTAGCTTTATTTTCTCATGTGGTTATAACTTGTCATGATTGTACCTTTTAGCTATAGAACAAGCAACCAATAGTATTGGGCGGTTTATAAGAACTTTGCATTAAATTTTGTTTTTTTTAACATTAGGAAAAGTTTAGTTGCGACAGATTCGAATAGCCAGCTAGTTTTGCTTTCCTACCACGTAAACCTTTAGAACAAAATATTATAAACACTAATAGTGTTGTCTAATACACACTTTACTAGACATCTAATAACAAACTAGATTTTGACCCGCGCTTTAAAAGCGCGGGTTTATTTTTCTGATTTTTTAATTTAAAATTTACAAATATTTAGTAAATTTAATATTTTCTTACATTTGTGTTTAATGTTATAGAAAACTTAAACATTTTATTTTTATTTATCGTGTATGATTTTAAATGACTATTTATGTTTATAAAATAAAATTTGATATTTTAATGAATTAAATTGGCAAGACAATAAGAAAATAAATGTATTATATGGTTAATTTTGTTCTCTCATGAATTTTTTTTTGTAATGACATTAAGTTCAATTTTGCAATTAGTTATATATTTTATATAAATTTTTAAATAAATATTTATAATTTTCAATTAACAAAATTTTTAATATTTGTTGAAAGTTTAAGATATTTTTTGGAAAAAAAATTTAAGTTATTTTACACATTATTTGAACTTGCTGTGAATTGCCCATTAGAGTTTGGAGTGGATTGTCCATTAGAATTGGTAATGTCAAAATTTGATCTGGTTCTTACTTGGCCCAATCGGCCTAAATGGATAAAATTATTACCGACCAAAATGTGTGGTTCTGAGTAATTCGTGTTAAAAAAATAAAATTTCGGAAAAGGAAAGAAAAAAACAAAACCTCGACTTTATCTTTCTCAAAACTCTTCGATGGGAATCCATGGCGATTCGAAGCTTCTCGATTGCTTGAGTGATCCACGCTTGAGTGACTTTGATCCATCACGATTCAAAGAAGTCCATGACTCCTGAGCTTCAAGATCTTCATCGATGAGAACGCCATGAATCTGATTTGGAAAAAAATCAAAACGATGGTTGGAAACACGTTAGATCCACCAGGACTTCTCGAATCCTATCTCTTAAGGTTATGATTTACCAACCTTTTTTCAACTGTTAACAGTTAATCTCAGAAGTTTTTAACCACCAAAATCGAGATGTAACATTTTTTTGTGATTTACTTTTGCAGGTGATTTGGAATGGTTTCCAAGAGTCCGACGAAGACGTCTGTGGGTTGTCATTTTTTTTTGTAAGTTTCAGCGGGTTGTCTTTTTTTTTGGTTGAATTTATAATATGCAGCTAAGTAATAGACTAATAAAAAAAATTAATTGCAATCCACTACCAATTCGTGGTTTATTTGGTTAGTCAAAAAGAGTTAATTTGATTAGTTAACAGTTTGTTTCCTTTTTAATCTTTAGATCTTTTTTTTCAGGAATCTTCAATTCTCACGACATATTAAAGATAAGTTATTACTTGAATCTTTGTATTCTTTTACAATAGTATGAAATCGTCTATGTTTTACATTTTACCAGACGGTGAACCTAAGTTTGATACAATTTATGTACAGGTCATGCATTGGCAATCTTTTGAAACAAAGCTTTACTGGGAACTGGAAGACATGTGACAGAGATAAGACACGCCATCAATAAGTAAGTGCATTTTAAGTCCAGGTTAAAATTATAGTGATTAGGCTTGGAACTGAAACTGGTAGTTAAGATAAAACCTGGAGATTGTTTGCTGAATGTTTACTGTAGTACGGTCTCTTTTTGATGTCTGTTTGATAAAGCGTTTGAATTGTTCAAAATCAATAGAATATCCTTATTGTAAAAAGCACATCGCACTTGAAATAATTGTTACACATAAAAGTAAACAGGAAGCAGTGTCAAATAGGAATTAGTACAAAATGAAAGTCTAACAAATGCAAAACGAAAATCAAAGATTCGCGAATATCTCTTTGAATACCACATTCATTGTTTGACGTTGAGGCTTGCCTTCAGCGTCGACAATCAAAATCTTTAGTCCTTTTTTAGAGGTCACTCTAGAAATAGCCACATATAGCTGCCCATGAGAGAAAACAGGTCTCGGTAGAAACAAACCAACCTCCGAAAGTGATTGACCTTGGCTTTTATTGATCGTTATAGCAAATGCCACAGCAATAGGTAGTTGCCTCCGCCTCATCTTGAACGGCAGTTTTTTATCTGAAGGTGTTATTGAGAGTCTAGGAAGAAAAACAGTGTGACCGACCTTTTCCCCTGTAATGACTTTAGCCTGAATCATGAAGTCATACATTTCTGTAATCTGGAGTCTAGTACCGTTCATTAGTCCCCCTATAGGATCAATGTTTCTAAGCAACATCACAGGACACCCTATCTTCAATCTTAGACTATGGTTAGGTAAACCTGATGCCTTGATTTTGTTCAGAAAATCTGGAGTAAGAGCTTGGTCATTCTTTGAAAACCTGTCTGAAGAGTCTATAGAATCAGAGCTCAAATAGAACTTTTCCTCACCTGCATTAACAACGGAAATTTTAACCACAAATAAATCGTCCATTGAGAAGTCAGTAATCTAAACAAAAACGTATACAGAAACGAACCTGGCAGCTTGTCCAACATATGCTGATTAATCATGTTCACATCTTCATTAGTAGGACAAAGTATTGCTCTTTCTTGAAAAAATTTAGGTTCTCTATTCTGCAATAAAGAAACAGCATCCCCATACACTGCTTTGCTTATAGAATCTATTGGATCATCAGCATCAAGAATCAAAAACTCATCTGGAATAGTGATTAGAGCTTCGCCATCGTTTCCATCACCAATTTTTCCATCTCCAACATCTAAAATCCACTGCGAAAACTCCTTTAATTCTTTTGCATCTTCAGGTGTGAGATCATTTGACATCAGCCTCATGTTCTTTGTTAGCTCTAAAACTTGAACATGCTTCCAGAGATAAGAAGAATTAAGCGACTCCAGAACTATTTCCGGCCTTCCAGCTCCATGAATAACTGGCAGCACTTGTCTAAAATCTCCACCCAAGACAACTACTTTCCCGGCAAATGGTCTGTTATCTTTGTTTCCAATGATATCTGCCATGCTTCTATCCAAAGACTCAAAACAGTGCTTACTCATCATTGGAGCTTCGTCCCAGATGATAAGAGAGGCTGCTTTCACCAAATCCGCCTGATCAGTTCCTGGTACCAGATTGCAATAAGAAAACTCATCTGGGTTTATAGGAATCCCGAATCTAGAATGTGCTGTTCTTCCTCCTGGTAGCAATAGAGAAGCTATTCCACTTGATGCCACATTCAGACAGATTTCACCCCTCATTCTGATAGCAGCAGAAAGCAGCTTCCACAAGAAGGTTTTTCCAGTTCCACCAAACCCATAAACAAAAAACACACCTCCTTTCTTAGTAAAAACAGCATCGGTAATCTCATCATAGATTTTCCTTTGCTCATCAGTGAGTTTTGGAAAGTCACGATCATGATCAGCTTTTAACTCCTCCCGGTTGTAACTGAGCTCATCCATAATCAGCACGTTTTCGTTAATGATGTCTGGGAGTGGCTGTGGCATAGAGGTCCAGTTAGCCAATGAAGTTCCATTACTTTTTAAAATCTTTTCGATCTCTATAAGGGCTGCTTCTTTTTTTTCGTCATCTGACAAACAAAGATCTGCGTGTGTCACAAGGTTGGGAAAATCGTTAAGTGTTGTTTTAGTAATTGAATCCACGCAATCAGACTCGAGTAAATAAATATATTACCTGGGCGATGCAGTTGCTGTCTTCGTTTATATTGAATGTCCTCAGAAAGAAATTCCCAAGTTTTCTCCCACACCTCTTCAGGCTTTGACAAAGTACCAGACATTAACATGATCACAAATGCATGGCGCATGTATGATGCCGAACCAGTAAAACTTGTCCTCACAAGCTCATCAATATATTCTTGATCATCTTCAAGTAGCCCTCTTGCAAAACATGTCTCTTTATATGTTTCATAAACAACACCGTTGAAAGTTCTTATGTCCTTATCCTCAAACGGACCTTTAACAATGTTTAGCAAGACACGCATGTAGTAAGCTTCTTCGATCTTACGTGGTGCATAATTGATTCTCCCAATACTAAATCCTTTCTTTCTATCATGAAACTTCTTCTCCTTTTTATTCCAAGTAAACATTGTTGGAATCTCAGCTAAAGTCAGAGTCCGAGCAACTTCACTAACCTTGCACAATTCGAACCAGCCCATAAACATAGTATTTTCAATGAGTTTTCGGCTGGTCACTTTTTCGTATGTGTCATCATCCTTAAAAACAATGATCTGTTTTCCTGGTAGGTGAAATTGTATTCTCTCAACTGGAGTTGATCTATAATGTATTGGGAACTGAAAGATCCTCCATCCACCTTCACTTGCAGATACATATCTGTAAATAAATTAGTCAGAGCTGTAAACTTGAAAATGTGTTATAAATTTAAATATTAGCAATAACAGAGTCGAAATTATTTGCACCTGCAGTTAAAAAAGTCTTTGATCTCATTTTTACTCTCTTCTTTTGAAGCTGCATTTGTGCAAGTCTCAGAATTAGGCACACTCACATCTGAAAAACATTAAAGCAAATCCGTTAGTAGAGAGCAGACATAGTTTCGAAAAAAAATACACTACTCACAGCAGTTAAATAATTACTTCTAATGCAAGTTAATCACCTGCTGGTACAGAACTATTTTCTTTCGCCGAACCATTATCCGGAGGTTCAACAGCAACAGTAACACGATCCTGCCCTTTATTAATATACTTGAATAAGTATTTTACAGCACCATTCTGATTGCACCATTCCACATTAATGTGAGCTTGATAACGAAGAGACAACTCCTTGTTATAAGGTATGACATGGGTGTTGTCACACTTGAATCCTTTTTTCTCTATAAATCCATTCCCCTCTTTCCTTCTTCTATAAACTGGAAATCCTTCCTTGTTCACAAATGTTTTTTCAACATGAGTCTTAGGATACTGCTTCGAACATTGCCCATTCTCCATGCATGGAGAGTTCAAATTAACAGCTCCACAAGGACCATGGATCATCATGTCCTTAACCACTTCATAAAGCTCTGGCTCTTTTTCTTTATCTGGAATTTCTGCTGAGATGATTTTGTCAATGTCATCGTTTGTTCTAATCTTGGAATTAGAATGCATGAATAACAGAATGTGTGCATGGGGTAGGCCACGTTTCTGGAATTCAATCGTATACATTGCTGAAAAAAAAAATAGACTGATAAATTACAGACCAAAAACAGGAATGGTCAAAATCTACTGAATAACTCACCCGAAGATGTCCTCCCCAAAAGTTGTTTATCTGTTAAATCTGTCATAAGAGATTCCAATTTGATTTTAAAGATTCTGGAGAGAATCTCTGGCCTATCTTCAGCACTAAGCTTTCTGGGTTGTAGATGCCTGGTGATCTCCGGCCATTTAGGATTGCAAGTAAATGTTATAAAGTAATCAGGAAATCCAAAATATTTACAGATAGCCATCGCATCTAAATACATATTCTTCATGTATCTTGCTCCTCCCGTAAAGGATGCTGGTAGCACAAATCGACTCCCTTGCTCATGCATATCTGTTTTGCCTGAGTTTTCAGCTTGTTGGATAGAGTCATAGCTGTCCGATCTGAGACTTTTCTGGTTCATTCTAAGATAAAACAGCCTGTTCGCCTCAATTGTTGTATAACCATCGACCAAAAATTGCTGAAACAATCTCCTCGAATGGAGAAGAGTATGACACTCATTCTCTCTTTCTTGTAAACGAAACGCATACCATTGTCTCATGCTGAGTGCCTTCCTCTTTAGCTTTGCTGTTGCGTCCGTTTCCCTCTTTTGAATCCCAAGTCTGAATCCATCTTCACCATATGTAAAGATCAGAGGATATTGAAGAGCCAGATAAGCAGGGTGAATTTCACTAATCCTCTTAAGCCATCCCGTCTGTTTCTCTTGCAACACAATATCCCTTTTATCCATGTCCAAATTGAAATCTCCAGGAATAAGTGCAGCTACCTCAGATGCGGTAGGAGTATCATATGTTCTTCCATCTTTCTCTCGACTACTAATGATACGCATATGAAATGTCTGGTCAGGATTAGTGTCAAATCTATGACGTGCTGATCTAAATTGATGGACATAGGGGTTGCACTCGTCTAGCATAGCCATTAATGCCTGTATAACTTTTTTCCTAAGTTCTTCTTTCCTTGCTTTTTCAGTTGATTTCTTGTATTTTCTGAGAAAAATATAAACACGAGGTCGTCCAGATTAGTTCAAACTCATTTATTAACGAAAATCATATCGCAAACTGGTTAAACTAAGAATAAAAAAATTACCCGAGAATACCAGATCGGTTGACTATCTCATTTTCTGTGTCAACAATATAAAGCTGACCAAACTTGGGTTCACCGTTTGGTGGCTTTAGACTACCCATCAAATGGTAGTTCTCTCCTTGAAGCTGAAACATCTGAGGGCCAATACCTTTTTTAACAGAGCGGTCAACTTTCCCACCAAGAGATGTAAATGAGAAAACCATATTGATAACTCTAATATTCTCACGAAAATATCTACTCATTTCATCATCCTCTGTCAAAAATCTTTTCAATATGGCTGGGGATTCTTTTAACAGTGGCAGCTGTACCTGACCGTGCCCACAACACAATGAAAATTTAGGTTTACGGGCATATCTCTTCCTGTTTATGCGCTCACCATACCACATTATAGCCCCACAATGCTCACATTTATGTGTTGCATCACCTTCGTCGATGTATACTGCCTCTGGAAAAAACATGAACCAAACTAATTGGTAAATTATAGGCAAGCACAGTCAATATAACGAATTAAACTTTAAAATAAAAATTTAGCCTACTGTTTTTCCCCTTCGAAGAAGTTTTCCTTTTGGAGGGTCCAACTGTGTCTGATTCTTTTGAGAACATGTCAAAATTCACATTTGATTCAGACTCCGTGTCACTTTCTTCACTGCTGCAATCATAATGTTGTTCTCCTTCGACTTCATATGCACCTTTTATTTTAAAAATTACATGTTAAGTTCTTTCGCTATTCTGAATATCTATACTATTAAAGAACATTAAACTCTCCATATATTTGTTTACGTATTAATTACCCTCGTAATCATGATATATAGATTCATCATTTTCTTCACTCGAGTATCCATCAACACGAAGGCCAACTCCTTCTGTTTCTATTGCTATAAAATAAAGCATGAAGGATATATAAACTCCTCAAAACAATGTAAACATAATCAGTGAATTCAATACGCCCTAGATAAAATAAACTACATACCATGAACTGTTTTTGATTTTTTTCCAGAGTCCACAGCTTTTCCTTTTCCTTTTTCTGAAAACAAAGCGCTTTTATAAATTATGCAGACATAATGTTATAATCTTTAAAACTTCCCAAGGCTTCTCATAAAAATACGCAGCACAACAAAAATAATAATCACCTTTAGCTGTTAATCTGGACTTAGATGATTCAAATGTAGGAGTTAGAACCTCTTGTTGTGCCTGTGCCCTTACAGAAGAACTGGCATCGGTCGTATCAGATAGAGGTATAGAGCTTGTAGGAAAAGAAGTTGGTGGTGTGTGAAGGTTAGAACGGGCTGGTAAATGACATCAGAACGACAATTTAGGAAAAAAAAAACCTAAAGAGCAATACAACAGGTAGACAGGGACTAATTGAATAGCACATGACTTACATGAAAAAGAATCGTTCTTTCTTAGCCTCTTAGCAGATGCACACGGGTTTCCTTTGACTTGGTCATCTGTTTTAGTTCCAGTAGGCGTAGTCGTTGAACCAATTCTTGTATTCGCTCTAGTTCTCTCATCATGCGTTGGAGTCAGATAAGATTGTTGTGTATGTGTGGTTCCAGAAGGAACTTGATTGGTAATATCAGATAACATAATTAGTTCTCCTTCAATGGAATTGGTTGTTCTCTTCCTCTTATAACGAAGACGTTGAGCCATTGAGCGTGCAGTTAACGAAATGGGTGGTATCTGTGAGTAAGCTTGAGCTTAAGACAATACAAAACGATTAGTAATGCCCGACAATACAATCTCAAGCAATATAAATTTTAGCGGATAATGAAGACTCACAGTAAATGTTATCAGTCGTTTTTAACCTCTGAGCTGGTCCCTGTATGATTGTATTTTCCTTAGAAAAATCACTTGTCGCTGAATTGATAGTGCTTTGAGTAGGCACGATGTTTGCTTGTGCTTTGTCAAGTATGAATTTGATTACATGAAAACAAAACGCAACAGATCATTCCTGTATGTATCCAATATCTATATAAACATAGGCAAAGGATGACTTACACAAGATAGCTGAATTCTCGTTGTTAGCAATAGTTTCATTTTTTTTGGATCCTGCTTCTCTCTTACTGGTAGATCCAGTTGGTACTGTCTTTTTGGTTGTATCTTTCATCGTTCTCTGCTGCAAAACTGGAACTCTGCGTTATTCTTTTGGCTAGATTGAATAATATTTAGTTAGGGAATATAGGATACTATCTTGTTACTGGATTGCCCTTGCAAGTTTATTTATTGTCTTTTTTTTTTATGGTTAAAAAATAAACTATAGTATATTGAATTACCTTTGTGAGTATTAGGGGTCTATTTTATATAAACCACGTGAAAAAAATAATTGCTAACCATCATTAACTCACATCTTCCAGGATCCGGCTTACTTAAGGTGCAAGAAATCAGTACATGATTTGGACATGGCAACTATGGAATCTCCCTCATAGATACGCCCATATCAGATCTCCACTTGATAAAGTAAGCCCATTCTTAAAACCATATCTAATTACGTAAAGGTATGAAACTGATTGGTAGTTAGGGAACACAGTTGATATACATAGATTTATGAATGTGAACAATCAAAAGAGTTAACAAATTTTAGTCTATAGTTATGCAATTTTAGAGTAAATAGTAGATTACACACCAAGCAAAGCTTTTTAATAAATATAGCAATTTAAAAATTAAAGGAAAAAAGGGAAAGAAATTTTCTGAAGCATACTTTATTATAATAAGTTTAACCAAAAACATAACCAAAAATAAAAAACGAAAACCAAACAATTATAAAAAAAAAACCAAAACATGAACGTGCTTCAGAACTAAGAAAACAAATAAAACCAAAAAAAAAAAAAGAAACTTCATGCTCGCAGATTTAGGTCTTCTTGCCTGCTTCAGCCTCCAAATCACTCATCTTCTCCACCTTGATAGTTTTTGAGCGAAGGTTCTTTGAAGTCGAAGTGATATCGCGTGGTGGGTCTGACCATGCTCCCTTTCTCTTCGTGGATGGTGTGGTGGATGGTGTGGACAAATCAATGTGCTCTTCATTGTCAAGGAGATTGACAGAGTTCTGACAAATATATAAGAAACATAAACTTTAGCAAGTCTCATTATTAATACAACAAATGCATTAAAATTTAAAATACTGCACATCACTTAAAATAAGTATACAGTCATACCTCTTCTCCACTTGTAAGAGCTAGATCTTGATCAGACTCAGAACTCTCAACATTGGCTGACTCATTGAAAACAATTTGGCTTTCACGGTAGATTTTACCAACCTTGTAGATTTCAGATCCATACAGAACATGTTCCTTTTCCACAGAAATTCCAAATGTGAAAGTCTTTCCAACAATAGCAACGATGGCGTCAGGCAAATCTGTAGGATCCTCAAGCTTGATGACAAAAATACCAAATCAGAATAACTTAGAAAAAGCTCAAGTATCTCGAAAATAACAAAAAATACACACTATGTAATGCGTACCTCATCAAATGATCCATTCAAGAGAGTTGCAGCCGATTCGACGATCATTCCCTTGGCAATTTGGTCAAGTAACATCAGTTTTGTTTCTCCTGTGTCATCCACCACAATCAAATGGAGCTTGAACCTACAATCAAAAACATCAGTAACCAAAATTACGTAAATGAGAGTCTAATTAAGAATGATTCAAAACACATGCGGTTTGAATATACAAAGTGTTCTTAATATCTGACCTTGGTGACACACTTGAAACATTCTCTTTGCACACCTCACACCACCAGAGATGTGTAGTGACCTCCTTTCCATGAATTGTCTTAACTAAAGTTCCCACTTTCACTACCTTTTTGTTGCATGTGCAGCAACCAAAGTAATACCAGCCCCAATCCGAGTCAATAGCATAGACTTTGCACTCGACCAAGCACTTCTCCACCTAGTAAATAAGGCCGTTTTAAAAGTTTCTTGAATCACTATAAGAAACAAACAACTTAAATAAAAAACGAATGGTTACCTGAGTGGATTCAAGAAGTCCATGGATGGTTCTCTTAGGAAAGAGCATCCATTTGTCACGCTTGTCTTGGATACTTTTCACCTCTTCCAAATCAAGTATTTCATCACGACCCTCACAAATGGCGAGGGGTTTAACCTCATCAACAAACCTAACAAACGTTTATAACCAAATTCCATAAGAGAGTAGTTTAAAATTACATGTATATATAGGCAGTAATTATTACATAATTAAAAAAAATACATTTGTTTGAAAGCCTCAGTTTCTGCTATGTCAGGATTAATCAAGAGCAGTGATGCCTCAAAAGCATTGGTGATTTGGAGTTCACCTGCAGATTTTTTAAAAGTAAATCTATGTTATAAGACGTTCAGTACAAACATTATTATAAGGTCATTAATATATTTCACTAAGCTTATACCTCTAAATCTCCCGATCTTTGCAAACCTTATTAGACAAATAGGCTTCCCGTCTTCGTCTTTACTACACCCCTCGTAGAGGATCTCCGCAAATTTACCCCACAGACAGCAGGGAACACGAGCATCACTAATTAAAATATAAAGAAAAATATCAACATCACAAATTTCACTTGATATCTAAAAAAAATAGCTTGTTCAGGAATACAAACTTCATGTCGCGAAGGGTAAACTCCACTTTCATCCTTGGTTTGCCTGAGACTTGAATAGTTTCAAGATCTCCCAAGTCCACAACTTGACCAATCACATCTGAAAAAAAAACATCAATACTTAGCCAGAGGACACGACAGTACAATAGATAAGAAGATTGTGTAAATAATTACCAATGAGTAAACATGTTTTGAGTGATCCACCCAAAACAGTCTGGAAGTCCACCAAGCTCAGAAACATGTCTTCGTTGTTAAGAGGAGACCTTGTGATTGCCGTATTCTGAATGATGCTCATTTTGAAGGGATGATCGGTTGCTCGGTACATGCCAGTTGAAGGACTGAGGGTGAAATTCTGGATGTGCCTCCATGCTCCAACAGGAAGCAGGCGGCCTTTACTCTCCATGTAAGTTCTCTTGCAAGAGGCATGTATTTTACATCCCTAGTTCAGGTTGAAAAAAAAAAGTTAGTGAACATACGTAAAGCTACATATTACGCTAAACAACAAATAACCATCTACGTATTAGAATACTCACAGCTTCATCGGATAGCACCATCTCGAGGGTGTCCCCGTGCACTGGGTTGTACTGCTTCCAAGAGTGCAGAACCTTCACATGCACTTTCCAGCCACTCTTGTAAGGTTTCACATCTTTCAAAGGGGTCACTTTCATTGCGGTAGACATTTTTTTTTTTGATTGCGAATGTAGTTGTGAGTAAATGTGAGAAAGCTTAGGCATGTTGTAGGTGTTTATATAGTAGTAGGTTAATCGATGGTTGTAAATGTCTGGTAAAAAAATATTGCTGGTATATTCTTAGTTCTCTATAGGAAAACGTTAAGAGTATTGATCAAGAAAAAATATTTAGAGCTCGATTTTGTTTGTGGTTGTTTACATATCTTAACAATATTTACAATTCTGTTAGTTTAGATATCTTTTTAACATAAAAGAATTAAATGAAACAAATATTTGGGTTAATCGATGGTTATAAATGTCTGGTAAAAAAATATCTCTGGTATATTCTTAGTGGTCTATAGGAAACCGTTTAGAGTATTGATCAAGAAAAAATATTTAGATATCGATTTTTTGTGTGATTGTTTACATATCTTAACAATATTAATAATTCTGTTAGTTTAGATATCTTTTTAACATAAAGGAATTAAATGAAACAAATATTTGGGTAGTTATTACGTATGCTTCATGGGCAAGCTAGTATATTCTGATTCATTAAATAAAAAATCGTTAGAGAATTGTATACTGTTAAGATATGTTTGATAGTTACCGAATTTGATTTCTATATGCTTGCCTTGGGCCATTTTAGAAAATCGGTTAGGAGTAATTCGTTTGGGCTTGTTTTCCACGTAGGGCCACTTTAAAAAAATTGAAAAAACGTGTTTTTGTATTGTTTACGGAAATACCCTTTTTTAATCTTTGAAATGTAAGAAAACACCAAAAAAGAAAGGGCAGGCTAAGGTAAAAATGCAAATAGGATCCTGCTTTAATAGTATAGATTAAGGAAAAAGCTAGTAAATGTCTATTATTTACACTAGAGACCGTGATAAAGTGTTAATTAGGGCTTGACTGGTTTCCTGCTACCATCCGCAAATGCAGTTTTTGCGGTTCGTACCGGTTGTTGGCGTTTTGAAACAATCACAGAAAACGCTCTAAATCGATTCAAACCGCTCCGAACCTCTTAAAATCAAAAGCTGGTTCCAGCTAGCGTTTGCGGGAAAAAAAAATTTCTTAAAAAAATAAAAATAAAACTAAAAATATTCAATAAAAATTTTAAATTGAAGTAATAGGAAATTTAAAATGTATACATATTATATTGTAATTTATATTATAAAAGTTTTAAAAAATATTTCCTATAATTTTTTAAAATTTATTATTATGATTTTATTATTATTATGATTTTATAAATATAATTTTTATATTTATTATAATATTATGATTTTTAATATTTTTATAATTATATAAAATGTAAATATTGTTAATTTATTATTTAACAGCTGCTGCATTTGGTAGTTACCAGTCATAAAAGTCCCGCAAATGCATCAATTTCTAACTGTTGTACCAGTCGTACAAATCTCTAGAAACCACTTAAAACCGCAACTACCTGCATCCGCAAACTCCCGCAACTGCACCCGCAACCGCTGCGGTTACACCAGTCAGACCCTTAGTGAATCTATTTAAACTCTTAAACTCAGTCTGGATTTGATGTTAAAACCGATTATTTTAAAAATATAATACTAATTAACATATATTTCCCTTTTAAAAGCATATCTTTTGTTGGGAAGAAACATTAGCATATCTATGTTATATGGCTTTTTGCATTGGAAAGTTGATCATTAATATGAAAAGCAAGAGAAGCCTAAAACACGCTAAATCGGCACCATGTGCACCCACATGACAAAAAAAAGATCAAAAATCACAAGTAAAATGTTCCGATAGATAATGATAACCTTTTATTTTCACCATCACTGAGAATCTGAGATTATCTTCGACTAATTAACAATATAGGCTTTTAAGAATACTGTATTTTGGATAATATTATCCATATATAAAAAATATGTCAGTAATTACCTTTACAGCATAAAATATCTTTAGAACATAAAAATATTGATCTCATATAGTCTTAAACATATTTATCATTAAAAATATTTCAGTAATAACCTTTACAGCATTATCCAACCAAATCGATTTAAAGATAAGTCTCTTTATTCTTCATTCTGTTACAAAGATCAATCATCACTAAGGAGACCATTACATCGTACTTGCTATTATTATGCTACAAGAGCGAAACACAATTTCTATCAAGTCCAGAGGGTTTCCGAGTATAACTATGAATTATGGTTTAAATTCATGCTCAAAATTTGAGTTAGAGATATCACTGAACAGATCATTACTTTGAATACTACTTAATTTATTGGAACATATATAAATGTATCAAATACTTAGATGTGCTAGTAACTAATCGCCACCAATCTTATTCTTAATGATATCAGTAGCGCTTTTAACTGTACCCACGACTCCAGATACAGATCCTTTAGCCTTTTCAGTGACAGAATCCGTCGTTTCAGCAACCTTCTCCGTCACATCTTTTGTCATCTTACTTACCTAATTAACAAAATCAATGAAATATAAACACCATAATAATCAAACCAAATACATACATACGTACGTCCATATATAGTTTAATCAGGATAATCAAATAATAAAATGGAGTTATATAATTACCCGGCCAGATGTATTGGAAGCGACATCGTGGATATACTCGGTGGTTTCCTTCACTTGCTTTGCTCCGTCCTTCACTGCATCTGCTGCTTCTTTCACATTTTGGCATTTCTCTGTCTCTTCTTTTCCCTTTATTTAATTTATCATAACCAATTACAATATATATTATCCTACAACATATTACAATATGAAACTCTCTACACTGTATGCATAGTTAATTTCCAGCAGATCCTTTTAGTATGTAAATAATTAGATATCAACATATTATAACTTGTAGTTGAATTAAAATAGGCTACTACTGGAATAGAAGTTCTGAAAACCTTCAATAATAAAACAGATTTCAAAATATCATAAATTTGCCATTTTACTTATAACTTTTTTTATAAAAAACATTCTAAATTCATCATGACTTTCCAAAAATCAAATGAACAATAACACTGTTATAAAGTTGTTAGTTGAGAACAAATATGAAATATCCATTGGTTCTTACTTGTAAGGGCCTTGGTGTCGCGGAAACGAATGCCCTGCAGAGTTTAACACTCCTTACCCTTTTTCCACTGTAGATCAGAACTTCGGCCAGTTTTGAGGAGAGCATCAATGAATACATCGTAACTCTTGTATAAGAGTAGTACTCTGAGAATATAATAATTGAATCCCTAACACATCAGAACTTCTGATTTTAATCCTAACTAATACGCAAACTCGAGCTAAAGGCTTTATATACATCCGATCATCATCCCTTCCATCGCGGTCTCGGTTCTGATCGTCCGGCTATGAGCAATTTTAGGGTTCTTCGTGCTTAGTCTCTAATATAAGACACAATTTTCCCAAACCCTAATTGTTCGGCTATAGACTTGATCTTCGTTTTTAGTTAATTAATAGTATGTTTTTTTCTTGTTAACGGATTTAACATAGAAGATGTTGTCTAACGTATTACCAATTATATATTTAATAATTTAATAAGTTTAATTATATCTAAAAATGTTGTAGATGTATTGTTTTTACTTCAGATTAATAAACCTGTATAATTTTTTGCTTTATTATATGGTTTAGTTTTGTTCCGTTTCAAATTTACACTACAAAAAGATGAACATGATGGACGAACTAAAATTTAGTTCAAGGTCTTATCCCACAAGTCATTTCAATTTACCCAAAACCAAAAATGAACCAACATTTAACATTGGACCAATCAGTGGTCAATTGTATAGTTGTATCATCAGAGACAGCCTTTAATAAAAGAAAAAAAATGGTTTTGTAAATATGTTCATAGCGAAATTTATGACTTTCAACTGTCACCAACCCTACATCTTGCTATATAAACCCTAGAAGACTCATTGTAAACCTCAACAACATACGAGACGATCAGTATCAGTTCAATAAAAGAGAGATCGTTGAGAAGAGAAATTAGAGAGATGTCGAGAGTTTTGTCAGTCGTTTGTATCTTCCTCGCTCTTTCTTTCGTCCATGCACGTGCTCGTCAAGTGCCGGGTGAATTTGATGAGAGCAAGACGACGACACATGAAGATACAACCACAACGCTCGTGCATGCAAATGCAGCTGATCAGACACCACCAAAAAGCATCGGCGACAAAAAATGCATCGGAGGAGTAGCAGGAGTCGGCGGATTCGCGGGAGTTGGTGGTTACGCCGGCGTGGGAGGTCTAGGTATGCCACTCATCGGAGGTTTGGGTGGTATCGGTAAATACGGTGGCATAGGCGGTGCAGCTGGAATCGGTGGCTTTCATGGCGTAGGCGGTGGTTTAGGCGGTGTGGGAGGCGGTCTAGGTGGCCTTGGTGGAGTCGGTGGTGGAATAGGTAAAGCAGGAGGTATCGGCGGTGTTGGCGGTCTAGGCGGAACTGGGGGTGGTATAGGTGGAGTAGGTGGTGGAATTGGTAAAGCAGGTGGTATTGGTGGTGTTGGCGGTCTAGGCGGAACCGGGGGTGGTATAGGTGGAGTCGGTGGTGGTGGTATCGGTAAGGCAGGCGGTATTGGTGGTGTTGGTGGCATCGGCGGTGGACACGGCGTTGTTGGTGGCGTTGGTGGTGGGATACTTCCACATCCTTGATGAAGATATGGAGCTTTAGTAGAGTTTTGTGTTATAATCTTTTGGGTGACTTTTGATGTATTTTCTCATTTGTGTTTATGTAACGTTTCCTTTGATTTCGGCCTTCGTGTTATGTAATGTGTGACTATGTTTAGTCGTTTGATCATAGTTACGGTTCGTTCTAGTCTATGAAGTTCTCTGCTCTTTCTTCGTGCATGTTCAAAATTAAGCGTGGTGAAATTATTAAAGCTTCTAATACAGTATATAACAAGATTTGTTTCAAAATTATATATCAAGTAACTATGATCTTAAGTATTCTAATGCTAGCTTTCATCCGAAAATATAATCTTAATCATGAGTATTAACAATGAACATTTCAGAACTTGAGCTTAACATATCATCATAGCATATAAAGATGCCTATGTAAATGCAAAAGAAACTGCAGATCCAATCCAATTAATTATGTTTGGGGCTTTTTTTGCAAAAAAAAAAGAAGTTAGTTGTATTTCTTATATGATGTTAACAATGACGAATATAAAATTGCAATTTTTTCTTTTTTGCAAAATTGTTAATTTTCTTAAATACTTGAAAGTATAATAATGGGGGGAGAGGCAGCAAGAATCCACAAAGTGTAAACAATATAATAAATGATCTAATTAATTGCGTTATGATGAGAGACAAAAATTTAAGAAGAAACGATTTGCATGTCAAACACTTGTCGTGCCATTTCATGCATCGTCCTCCTTACAGTATACCTCTGTGGCCCGAACTTAAATTTACATCTCATGCAATTTTTTTTTAACTAAATCTCATGCAATTTATTACGACGTGTATATAATACATAGCTTCGAGTATTCTTTTCTTTTGTTTTTTGAAGCTTTTGGGCAGACTATTGTTGTTGATTTTGTAACACCGTTGACTTTTAAGCAAAGTTAATCAAATTTCAAGAAAGGAGCTGTTATATTATGAAGTGATCAATACTTTGTTTTGTTTATGTCTTCTTTGGACGACAAGTTTCACAAAACCCGTCACGAATCGGATCTAGCCTCACTAAATGCACACTGATTGATTCGCTTGTTCATTTGGTAAGTGATATAACTAATACTGGTTTTTACTATATTCTTAAAAAACATAGGATAACTATAATGTGGCTACAAAAGCGCTATATATATATACATATGGAAAGAAAATCAAATCGAATATCAATTTCATTACCATAAACATACGCAGAAAATACTTGTATCAATGAGAAGTCCGCAGAAACTTTATGTGGCTTTTCTGATCATCGTTCTTTTAATTTATTTGGTTCGAGTCAAGGTAAGCTACCACCGTTTTGGTCTATTACAGTCGTCACGATGACGAATTGTCTTGGCAATAAAGAAAAAAGCGGTCCCCTTCTTACCGTTCACTGCAAATCCAAAGAAGACGATTTGGGGGTTCACAATTTGGCTGTCAATAGAAATTACCAGTTTAAATTCCAAACAAATATCTGGAAATCAACACTCTTCTATTGCAGCTTTAAATGGAACAAGCAAGTCAAACGGTTTGATATATTTGATGCTTTGAGAGATATAGATGAATGTCACTACCAATGTAATTGGACTATCAAAGCTGATGGTGCATGCAGGCTTGGTGGAAAAATTGCATGTTTTCCATGGAAATAGTTTGATGTTTCTGATCGTGTGATTCTTGATGATGAATATATGGATGATCAAATCGAATATCTAAATAAAAATATGTTACTCTCTTTGTATTTCTCTATATATTTGGTGCCATTCAATTAATTATCTGAAAAGGTTTAAAAGAGTTAAATGTTTAGGAAGATTAAGGTGAGAAAATTTCATTAAATGGGCTTGGGCCTCGTACAAACCCAGCCCATTGAAGAAAAACAACAGAGAAAGCTCTTCCTAAAACAAACGATGAAGAAAGCAATCTACAATCTAGTTACGATTTGATTGTAGATTTTTTTCGTATCCACTAATTAAAGAGATATAGTTGCAATGTTTGACATGTTCTTATGAAGCTTTTTTTGATGTGTAGGGCGTTGAAGGAATAGAAATATGCTGCTCGTAGAGTTATATTCCCATTCTTCAAGCTCAAGAAGATGAAAGGTAACGATATGATATGATTCTTTGTTTCTGCAACGTTCAGACAGTAGTAGTAAGCTTGTTTCAACCCATTTTTTGTGTTAAATAGGTTTGTGTTTTAGTGGAATAAGTATCTAGACTACGAGGCTGATGTAATATTAATGAAGGATGTTCCGGGATGGTACGTTGGCGAGAACGTTTACAACGTTTACAATTCTGCCCGTTGTACATTTCCGCTATCTTTTTTGGCATATGATGGGATGAAAGTATTCTTGACCATTGAAACAATCACACAAAAACACATATTAATGTTCCGCAAAACCAATACAAGAACAACTGTATGTGGAATCATTCTTTCTCTTATTACAAGAACATATTAATTAGATCAAATGCTATCCAATAAATGAGCATTTTAGGCCCTTCTCATGTTAGTTTACGATCTTTACACTCGTTCTACAGTGAATGTACATTGGTCCTACTGTATCCCAACTTGTAGTACTGGTCCAAATAGTAATATACAAAACTACTTCCCTTGTGAATTTGATAAGACACTGGCAAGAAAAAAAGATGGGTCGGTTTGGTGTTTCTTGAAAGAGAACAGAGAAGAAGAAACAGTCTTAATTGGCGGCTGAATCCAAATGACCCATGTGGGTGTCTTCCTCCATATCTTTAGGTTAAGGTGATGTCTGAGTAAAAGGTTGCAGGGTTTTGTGTGAGAACATGAATAACTGTTTTAAGAGGATGGGAGCCAGACATTTACACAGTTGGGAGGAATCAGCTTTTAATGTTTTCTGTTTGGACCAGAGACTGAAGAAACCATGGTTAGCTTCACTCACTCATCACCACATTACACATATACAAAACTTAAAATTTTACTTTCTTGTCTTTCTGTTTGTCCAATTCTCTGTTCTGCTGGTTCAATGACTTTGCCTGCAGAGTCTCAGACCTAAAATGAAACTTGATACTCATCAATGTCTGCTCTTTCTGCACCAGAGTTTGTTTTTTTTCAGCAGAGGCTGTCCATATACAGAGTATTTTTTAAAAAATGTTTTTATATATGGTGAAATAAAGCTATTTGAAGTGAAAGTTGACTGATGAAAAACTTAAACTAAAGTTTAGAGTATATATTTATTTGCAAGTTGTAAATTTGGGATCTGAACCCGTTTAGATTTATAATCGCTTAAAATTTAATTTGTATCATATATAATGAAAAATCCGATTCCATTTTCCTACAAATTATCAAATTAATTCATGTTATGGCTTATCTTTTCTGTTGTGTAGATATATGCATTTTTGTTTTATTTTTCAGGTCATCAGATCATTTGCATTCCTAATGGATTCTGCATATCCTACATAAATGCATGTGTTGTTCGCTGGGATTTGAGTAATCATAGCATTTAGGTGATAATGGTACAAGATAATCATGTGTAATCAATCATTTGTCAAATTTAAAATCATTATAAATTAGTAATGATATTGCTAATAATTCATAAATCACCAAAATAACAGCTCTAACTTATGCGAGTATTCTTCCAGTAATGAAACAGCATGATATTAGTTGTTTCTTTTTCTTCTTCTTTGTTTTCTCAATCAGCTACAAACAATTACTACTATTCATCAAAGATAACCATAACAACATTTGTCATATTAGATTGAGCAAAACTTCTTACAGAGTTCAGAATCTAAAATGAAGAAGAAAAATATATAATACACAAGAACAAGAAAATAAAACATTCTCAAACCAAAATAATAAAAAAAATATATATAAAGCCACATCTCTTTAAAAACAAAGAAAAAACCCCAATTTTTTCACATTTTTTTGTTTGTTTGTGGGTTTCTTCTTCAGAGAGGGCTTCGTTATCACTTCGATTTTTCTTTCACAATCACATCTCCACTTTGTATTTTCCACTCTAATGATGTTATATAATTAGAAATGTGAGATACACCGACGATGACGAGCTGCAGCAGTTTTCTTGTGTTGCTTAGATTCTTCTTTCCACCTGCATGCAATATCGTGAGCCACACTCATCGCGTCCAGCGACGCACCAAACAATCCTTTTCTCGTGAACCCGACTGCATACAATCCTGCCTCTCCTTTCCATCCGTTTGGAAACGGGTTTTTTGGTATCCCATCATCGGAGAAGAAGTCATTGTCCTGAAAAATCCAACACCAAACAAGACTTCAATTAGTACTCACATTCAATAACATAACTGTCATTACCGGATCTATATATGTCTAACCAAAACTCGTACCACGATTCTGTATCCTTCTCGATGAAAAATATAAATGTAAATATTAAATTTGGTCTTTTCATTTATTGCTCACGTTCAAAACACAATTTGAGTCTGGTTTCACGAGACTCGGACCGGGTCGGGTGGTTATTTATGTTTTTTTCCGACATCCTTAAATGTTCTAAAACTTAAAGCTGAAAACAATGAAAGATGTTGTGTAATTTACCTTAAGCCATGAAGGGACGTTGCTTCTGTATCCAGTAGCTAGAATAACGGAATCAATCTCAAGAACACGGCCATCGACTAGCACAACTTTTCCTCTACCGAACCTTATGATTCCTGGGACGATTTTGATCTTTCCCGATCGGATTTTTGGTAGTGCCCCGATGTCAAGAACTGGTGTTTTACCTTCCTTGTTCTTCAGCTCTAACGGTCCGATCTCCGGCCTTTTTAGACCGTATCTATCCGTGTTCCCCAAGACTATCCTAGCTAGTAGGAGCAGTGTCTTGTCCGCGAGCCAAACCGGCATCCATTTCATCATTGTGACTCCTAGTTCAAACGTTGATTTCCCAAGAATCTCCCTTGGTAACACATGAACCTGATCAACCAAGAAAGAAAAAAACAGAGTATTAGACGCTCTGTTTTCAGAAACAGAGTATTAGACGCTCTGTTTTTAAGAACAGAGAAGCAAAAAACAGAGAATACTCTGTTTTTTTTTTACTTACCGAGCTACGAACGACCATTGATGGGTTTGCTCCGTGATTGTAGAGATCGAGAGAGACTTCCATTCCGGAGTTTCCACATCCAACGACCAAAACGTTCTTCCCTTGGTACCTTCCACCGGATTTGTAATCTCCAGCGTGAAGAACATCTCCACCAAAGTCCTCGAGTCCTTCAAAATCTGGCACAACTTTCTCTGCATTCTCTCCCGTAGCCACCACAAGGGTCCTGCAGATATACTCAAACTCGCAAGAACCGAGCTGCCCGCTCTTAGAGATGGTCTTGACACGCCACAGCCCGAACGTCTCGTCGTATTTCGCTGACTGGACCGTCTCGTTGTACTTAGGGTTGATGTCGAAGTGGGTAGCGTAGTCCTCAAGGTACTGAATGAACTGAAACTTGGTCGGGTATTCAGGGTAGTCCTCCGGGAAGGGGAAGTTAGGTAGTTGGCAGAACTGTTTAGGGAGATGGAGTTTGAGACGATCGTACGTCCTGTTCTGCCACAGAGACGCAATACAATTGGCTCGCTCGAGGATTATAAACGGTACACCTTCACGTTTCAAGCCAGCAGCGACAGCTAAGCCAGATGGGCCAGCTCCGACGATGACCGGGCCGTTGACCCAAATGCAGCGTCGGGAGAAAATGTCGCTGTCCGGAATGAAGTTTCCGAACATGCTTGAGATGTTGAGAGACTTTTTGTTATTATTTCTATACATCTTAAAACAGAGTTTATAGGTCACTAGTTCTGAAGGAGGAAACAGAGAGTGTTAAGAATGTGTGAAAAAATGAGACTTTGGAGAGCTTTTTGAACTAGAGATGGAGGTTTTAGTGTATGTGTGTGTTTTGTTGTATTGCTAAAGAAGATGTATAAATAGAGAAGAAGACTTGAAGCAATTTGGGATTTGTAATATATATTTTTTTTTCTAGTTATTATTTTTACTCATGAATGTTATTTAATTCTCAAATGATAAAGCTTGCATCCCACCATCATTTGTTTATTTATTCTCTCATAGGTTATACTTATTGTTATTAGTTTAATCCTTGTCCAACAAATACAATGATAGTTACAAGAAAAGTAGTTCGAGTATTTTTGCAACATCTTTCTTTGCATGCCATATATTTATATTACTCATGGTACATGGAAATTATTGATTAGTAAGAGACGTATCTGTATGTTTAGAGTTTTGGCTTTTACAAAACGGTCTCGATCTAGTTAACGTATTAATTTGAGGATTTTTGATTATTTAACTATCTGGTACTTATCAAACTTGTTGAAAACCACGTTGATAATCTCATAATTAGGTGTTGACATGCCCAAAATCTCACTCACCGATATTAAAACCCTATTTAGATCGTTATTTGCGAAAAAGAAGTCCATAGCTTATTGAGAGTAGAGACATGACTTTAGATTTACACTTGAGAAGGGAACGAAAACAAGTTAATTAAGTCGGATGTCAGGTTGCTACCAACGTAGGAATCAATCAAGGGTAAAAAGGAAATATATACATAGACGTTGCCTATATGATCCATTCTTAAGAAGACATGACAACGCATATTGCTACACGATCATGTATACATATAAACATGAAAGGTCCATTGGGGACTTGGGAGTTTCTCTTTCTTTTTTTTCTCCTCTTTAGTCTTTTTTTCTTTATAGATTTAATCTTTTATTTTCGTTGTGCTTTTCTAGTTTTTTCGCAAAATGCATATGCTTTTTATGTCTTCCCCTTATTCTTTGTCATAAGCTTGATCTTGTCAATCAGTCTTTTTTGGAAGATCTCACATAAACGTTTCTCTCTTCTTAATATGTAGAGAATACGTAAATAAAAAGAAGTTAGTTTATGTATGTCTTTTTAAAATCATTTTTTCTTTCAAAAAGATAAAATTTAGAATTCCGCGAAGCAGTGGAATTTGAGGCAACGTGGTTAGACCTCCATCAGGAGTGGCTACACATCCCACCGACTAATTAAGTTTCATTAAAAAATAAAAAATAAATGCAGTCTCTCCCTAAACACATTACACATATGTTGATCTAGGTTTGCAAAGTATTAATAATCTGTGGCTTTTGCTTGACCTATGGTTCAACGGAAATCGCCACCTCAAGATATCTTGTGTTCATGAAAAGAGAAGTATACTATTGAATTTAAATGATGAAAGGCTAGTATTATAGCAACCTGAATTCTTTTGTCAACTCACATGAATGAATTAATATTACGCCTAGAAAGCCATTAACACATGGGTTTAGTGGTGAGGACTTACGAGTTGAATATGGCCGAGTGAGATGATTGAACGGTTTAAATCCAAAATGCCATAGAATTTGTATATTTGAATAATACAAGCCGTTACACCGTTTATTAGACCTAGCAACATACTTGATACTTGAAAAGAATCTTGAAACTTTAAACAAATTTATAGTTATAATTTGTACTTTTTCTTTTTGGCGGTGAGCAGATATATATTGTTATCAAGATCCAATGAACCTAGATTTTTATAAGTGTAAATTTTGGTTGTTAAGACATTCATTGGAATGTTGCATATTTCCAACCTAAACGTACAAATTTATTAGATTAAGCAACTAAGTTCTAATATACTGAGAACACGACGTGATTGCTCAAAAATCTCCCATTGTTGATTCGAACTTCGAATGCATGCCTCAGGTCAAAGCTAAAGAAAAAAAATGTCAGAACTACGTACCAGAGTAATTTTGTTTCAGTTCAGTAATAAAATATCGATATTTATTCAGATGTATAAATATGACAAAGAGAGAGAAGCATTGACACAAATTTATATTTGTTACCGGAAAATGATCCACTAGTTATACTGAAAGTTATCATTGAATACTTATGTCGTGAGTCCTTGTAGTATTTATCGTAAAATATTAATTATACGGTAATCAAAATATCTTTAAAATGCAGAAAAAGACAATATTTAAATGCACCAATCTTGAGGAAAACCAACATGCGCTTGCTGTGGCAGGGAATTCAGCTTTTTAACCTCAGTTTCCATAAATAATACTGTAAACGAAAGTGATGAATAGAAGCTCTCGAGGATATTCGGATGTTCTTACCTTTACTTTCACCGACCATTCCTTATAATATATCATAACTCGTTAACCAAAGTAAAATCGCAACTCAACATGTTGAAAAGGTACAATTATTAAAAATTACATTTCGTTGTAACTATCTCGTAGTATGTAAGGGTATATAAATACATGTTAGACTGATTCATGGAATCTAACGTACATACGGGATCCTGATTATATCATGTTGAAATTTACACTGAACCATGTTTCTCTTGTATGATAAAAAGTGGACTTACATAATTTTATGCTGGTATACTAGTGACATTGGATTATATAGATTATAAAGTGAGAAAGCAATAATAAGAGCTATATAACTATTGTTTGTATTATTTGTTTCTCATGCTTTTAAATTAAAAATCTTAGTAAAAATAATAATAATAAAAAGTATAGTAACATACAGACTGGTAACATTATACGCGTGTACTGTAACTTTTATTAGATGAGAATTATACATAGGATAAGGGTTCGTTTTTGATGAATATTTCTCGGAATATACACACTACTTTTGGTTAATTTGATGCAAAATAAAGTATCAAAATTGAAGGCGTGTTCAATTCTCGTTGATTGAGAGATTATAAAGTGAGAAGTGAGTAACTAAAAAGACTTAGGGAATTGATCACATTTACCCTATTCCAAGACTTGGTAATGGTGTGTTCTCATTTCCTAGAAACCTCGAGAATAAACATTAGTGCACCGAAAGATTTGTAGAGTTTTTAAAGAGTTTTAATAAACATTAATATTTATTATTATGGTATGATGGTCTAAATTAATGATCATGTTTAGTGTACTGATTTGATTTACGTGTACAAATGCAACACAATTTCTTACGCACCACTCTTCATTTTTTCGTTTTTTTTTTTGTTTCATTTTTCGTATTTAATACAAATTTATTTTCAAATCCGTAGATGATACTTCTACTTGGTGATATAATGAGAAAGCGAGCAATCGTGAAAAAGTAAACGCCCTTTGTTTTGTATAGGGTTCCAAACCAGCACAGCACCCTGATTGTTAACAATTAATAACAAAACATAATATAATTAATTGAAAAATGTAGAATCTCTTATAAATTATGCAAATATAATAAATTAGAGTTTAAAATTTGAGAAGTCTGGTGTACTTGCTTTCTTTTATATATACATATATATAGTTATAATATACTATATAATTTGTGGCTGTATATAAAATTCATTGTACCTTATAATTATGCAACTCTTTTAATTAATATGAATGAGTTTGGCGAGGAAAATATAATAATTTTTTCTTTTCATATTAATTTTCATTTTAAAATTTAAAGCTTATTTAATTGTAAATATTATTTTATGTTTTCAATGTATCTATATGATAGTTTTCAATTTTATCTTTATTCTTTTGATTCATTAATTAACATAATTAAATTAAATAAAACATTAAGTAGAAGTAAAAAATAAATAAAATTTTAATTTGTATAAGAATATTTAGAACGACACATAAAATAAAATGGAAGAAGTAGTAGAGATCTATTTCCACAGTTAGTTAACATGCTGTTCAACAAACTATCAATAGCAACCAATATAAAAAATTGATTTTATTCTAATATCATTTAATTTTTAATTATATTCAACACTGTTATATATTATAATATTTTAATATCATAATATTTTAATATCATATAGTTTACCATTTGATTCGTTTACAAATTAATTTTAAGAGTTAACGGACATATGTGCGCATAATATATTCTGGTATACATAAATTTTTATCTTAGTGTAGGTAACTATAAAAATTTATCGAAAAGAAAAAATGTAGGTAACTATAAAAATTTAAACTCATTAGATAAACTTGTAAAGCACATATATTTAAATAGTAGACAACAAAATCTTCTCGATGGGGAGAATAATAGATTTTGGTTGTGTTTAATCGGAAAATAATAATAAGAGAAATATCTACGAGGAATACGATTGTGAAGCCGAATCTGTGTGTGTCATCACATGGAAACATGGGAAATGAAATACTAAACTCCTCATACGTCAATGTTTTTGAAACTATTTACGCAAGACAATTATCGCATCTATATATATTTTAAATTTCAAAGCACAACTATAATATAATCTGATGTAAAATACAACTGAATACTGATGAATTTTTTTGGTTATATTTGTGTTAGATTAAATATTTATTAATCTATAATATTAATATTCATATTTTTTTTTTTGATCGAACATTAATATTCATATATTAACATTTTTTTAAAAAAACATACTATCTTATTATTTAATTAATTTTTTTATAAAATCAATCAGTTGGGATACCTAATTATTTTATATCAATTATTTTAAATTATGGATACAATGAAATAGATGAAGACCATAAGTGGACCAAATAAAATAAACTGACAAGAGAAGAGGAAATGACATAATGATCAAGTGCGACACTATCAGCCAAATTTTGGTCAAATCTTTTGGTGGGTATATATGTAATGCCAATCATTTCTAACATCTGAAAATTATTTGGTATGACATTAAACAATAACTTTTTAGTATATTTTAGTAAACTAAAATAAAACCCCTTTCTTCCAATAAGTGCCATTATTGGCAGAGAATCTCCCAAAGAAAAAGGGCCGTTAAACATAAAACTACATTATACGAGAGAAAATGACAAATTATTGCTAAAGTGGAATTGCCAAAATATTTGTTTGCTTATTTATATATAAACGCATTTCTTTCTGTTTTTATTAATCGGATCCGATCGGTAGAGTCAGCTGATTAATCATGTGACTTAATTTAAAAGATCACTGATTAGGGACTCAAATCCCATGTTACAGTTTTAAAATTAAGCCTAAAAGGCTACCTAATTTTGCCACATGGTATTCTTTTACAAAAAAAAAAAAAGGCTACCTAATTTCGTGCCGCCTCTGTATTGTATTATTACCCATTTCCTGTGCATATTCTGAATAGTTGAATATTTATTGGTAACATGAAAATATTCCAACATTTATTTCTTCTTAACTACTCTCTTGGATTACTGCTTGTTTGACCAACGTATACGTTATTGAAGTCACTAAAAACCAAATAACATAACTATACGTTGACCTTGAGATTAGGGGCAGTGCTGCTTGTTTTGGTTCATCGAATAATCTCAATTAGAAACCAAAATTATGAAGATCATATCAGTGTACGTAATGACACTTCCTACTTAAACGAATAGTGATATTATATATGAATTATGATGTAAATCTTAGTCCAATTTATTTACAGGCACTCAAATGTAACATTTTCATAGTAGTAGTCGATGTGAAATATGTATGAGCAAAAGAAAAGTGGTACAACATGAATTATTAAAATACAAATGGAAGAAAAGATGGAAAAGAAAGATAGAGATGCAACTAACTCCATAACTGTAATAACTGAAACGGTATGGAAATATAATAAATGAATGGAGTCAAATGGTTCCCTCAAAAAGAAAAAAAAGAAAAGTGTGATAGTGAAAGATGGGAAGTCCATGTGAACACATGTTTCTCTGAATAAAACTCAGGTGTCTTCTTGACCTTTGGTGAACTCTTTTTTTTTTTTTTTTTCTGGTCAACCCTTTTAATATGATCTGCATTTTCTGACTAAAGTAGTATGTTCTTATAATTCTTTTTTTTTTATAATTCATATTTTGTGGGTAATAATCAATCTGGGTTTCAGTTGGAATCTCTTTTTTTAAAAAAAAAAATTCAGTTTCCAACTTCTTTTTTTTTTGCAAAAAAAAGAAATTCAGTTTCCAACTTGCTAATGTATTTTTACTTTCAAAGATATGAAAAGATCAATTTAGCTGTAGTTCAGTTTTGGATCAGGTTAACCAGGAAAAAACTTAAATTTTATAATATGATCTGTATATAGAACTTAGTTTGAATAAAGGGGGGATGGTTTGGTTAGGTTTTTAAGCGTCATGCATTGTATCATAAATAATAGGCGGCACGTAGATAACATATACGATAAAGTATCCTTAACATAATGAATTACAATATGATGAATGATATTAAAAATAGAGAATATATATAATAGGATTACGATTAAGAGTGAGTTTTTCCGACTGTATATGTGCTTTTGTGGTGTATGAACTATATTGAGTTAGTCCAAAGTCTAATACTAATTATATAGTACAACATGGATGGTAGTAGCTAGTTATAGCAAAGACACGGTGTTTAGAACTTTGATTGTCTTATAATTAAATGCGTCGGAAAACGGGTAAATGCTTAATTTAAACCATCTCCCAATATTCATGCAGATGTACATTGCATTTTGCCTCAAAATTCATAATCTTTCTTTTCACCCTTTTATTTTATTATAATTCAAACATAATTAAATTTTATAACTCAATTATTATTATTATTATTATTTATTATCGTTGTTTTTGCTTCAGTAGCTGTCTGTTACTAAAAATAGTTTATACGTGGTTGTCCATTGTCATCGTTTCTTTATTTTAAATTCTTCGATGTCATACCTTTAAGAATTTACCCCTATAAGTTGACTCCCAAAATTATATAATTTCTCTAAAAGTCAGTTCATGCATCTTATAAGCGTCTTTGGACCAAAAGACAAATCGGCTTGATCGTTAAGCACTCATGAGTAGTTATCCAAAGTATTGTGATTTTTGTTAAGCGAACCGAAAAGTGGCTTAAGCCTAAATTAAAGCTTTCCATTAGGGCTGAGCATTTTATTCGTTAAATTCGATTCGATCCGAAAAATCCGAATATCCGTAAATCTTTTAAGCAAAGCAAATATTAAAATCACTATCCGTTAAAAACGAAGCAAATCATAAATACTAAAAAAATTAGAGACGAATATCCGACCCGTTCCGACTTTTATATAAATAGTTATATATGTATAGTTAAATAGATTTTTTAATGTATAATATTATATAATTTTATTTATAAAATTTCTTATAAAAATGAAATATGAAGAAAAGAATTATAAGATCTTTATAAAAAACTACAATTCTTCTTAAAACATTTAATTTATAAGAATTTTTTATGAATTTTTAAAAATTTATAAATAAACAGTTTCATTAATGTTTTAATTTATCTTTTATAAGAACAAATTTGTATAATATTTCAGATTTACTTGTATTAAATATAGTGAAAAAGGTATCCGTAAATATCCGTGAATATTTGCAAATATCCATAAATTTTTCGAATATCCGTAAAACCGAATATCCGTATTTTTTCGAAGCAAAACAAATCGGAAAATCAGATATCCGTGAAGTCCGAAGTAAATCACAAATACTAAAAAATACGGTGATATTCGATCCGTGCCCACCCCTACTTTCCATGGCCTATTTGGTTGTCTCTGGTGTCGTAGTAAATTCGCATATTATACCAAAACTTGTTTAACATGGTATAAATTCCCGCCTTGAGGTTTTTTGACGTACAAGTCACACGGCCTGAAAAGAAGATAGTGAGCCAACAGTCTCTCAGTTTCAAAACGCTCTGTGTGAGATTTCCACAACTCGGGACTAATATACATGTAACACCGAGACGAATCAGTGGTAGCATAACACCCATTAGAGGCTTAGGAAGAAGTAGGATCGGATCTGGGCATAGCCGACTGAAACATTAGTCTTAGTTTCTAAAAATTTTAAAGGTTTTTTACATGAAAATAAATTCTTAAATATTGATCTTGACCCCCAAAAATTTTAAAGGTTTTCTACATGAAAATAAAAACTTGAATACTAATCTTGATCCCAAATTCTCAGATCTGGCCATGAGTAAAACAAGTTATTAATCCGTGAGAAAGTGGAAGTTGCAATTATCCAAAAGTGAAAATCGGATCATATTAAAAAGTCTTCTTTGTTTCTTTCAATTCAGTCTCATTTTTTTCTGGCTCGGCTATACCATCTTACATTCTGAAAATTTTAATTCGAAATAAATCAAATTTCCTCAGGTAGGATTTGAAGATACTATCGCTATACTACAAGTAAACGGAGAAATAATTTCATATAAGTCATTTTCTTTAATTTCTTTGATTCTTTTAATTTTAAAGAACCAAAATCATAGAAGCACTTGATGTAAAAAAAAAAAATTCGTTTGAATAAATTTTATATTCATTCGAAAGAAAGAACATGAGATTAGATCGAGTTTGGAAGCTGATTTTACATTTTTCAAAGTCCTTTTTCTTGCATGCAGTTCGAGATTTCATCGGTTCCAAAAGAGGATGATATTGTGTTTATATTCATATGAAACTATGTAACTGCTAGATTATCCTCTCAATTCCACTAAACCGATCCGGTTTTATATAATCTCGATTTCTACGGAATCAAAGAGAAATAAAGAAACAAATGGGCCAAATTTTGGCCCAATGGGCTTTAAATTTATAATAAACGACGTTAAGTACGACTCCAGTCTTCCTCCTCCTCCTCCCTCCCTCTGTCTTCAATGGCAGGTTTCAGTTCTCTGATACCTAAAACGCCTCTGAAACGCGCCGTTACTAAAGCAACCGGAAACTTATCAGCTTCGTTTTCCACTATTCCCGCCGCACGAAATCTCTTCACCAGAGGAGGATGTAATGGTTAGTACACATACTCTGTTTTTGAGTATTCATCATAATCATTCCTTTTAAAAATTCGAACTTTGAGCTGATTTGTTGTAAGTGGCCATTTTGGTTTTGAACTGTTGTTTTTCTGGTTAGAATCTTAGTTCGATGTCTCTCTGTGTAATGATTTTAACTCTAATTGTTGTAGTAGGCGAACAAGCAAGTAATCTTCACAGAGCCATTGGTAATACCGGCACGTTAACTCGTCCATTTCATCGTCTTGTCGGGGTAAAGTTTTCAGCTTTTAAATGTTTTCTCCCGTCTTAAACATCGTAGAAAGCTAATAACATTTACTACATGTCTGTTGCTTATATGATAAAAAAAAAAGCTTAGACAGAGTTTTTTTAAGATTATGTTTGTATTCGGACATCTCATTGTGTGTGACATGCTGTTTCACAGGCCAACCAAACAAACAAGCCTGCCTTTTTAAGGGTCCAGTGGATGAGCTATCAGTTTGTGGCTGATTCACATTCCTCTCATAGACCTTCTCTGGATACTGAGGTACAAGATAATATACACTCAAGATTTGGCTCTTTTTTTGTGTGTTTGTTGCCTTACTCTTAGTGTGAGCTCAATGTTTTCTTTAGAGACACATCTTATACATATTGAAGTAGATATTTTATCTACCGAAATGTTTGTATCTCTCGGTAGATTAGTATAGTGGTCAATCACAGAACTGATCAAAATAACTTCTCTGATCTATGAACCCTCTGTTAGCACTTTGTCATTTCATTGTGTATATGAGATGAATGTTCTTCATCTTGATGTAGGATGAGCAAGGTGTTGGGGATTCATCAAAGAAGGAAAACGCTGAAACCCCTAGGAAGCATCATGTTGGAGAGAACATACCCAAGAAGGATAAAATAAAGTTTCTTGTGAACACTGTAAGCAGAAATTTTTTAACACTCTTAAGCTATTCTTTTCTACCTTTCTAATAGTATATTGTCGGTGATGAGAATTTATCCATATTCTTGTTCAACCTTGCTTTTGTTCTTATCGTCTGTCATAGCTTTATCGTTGGTTTATCTTGTATATAACCCTTAATACGAGCTGGTGGACTGTGCAGCTTCTTGATATAGAAGATAATAAAGAGGCGGTCTATGGAGCTCTAGATGCTTGGGTTGCTTGGGAACGCAATTTCCCCATTGCTTCCCTCAAAAGAGTCATAGCTCTTCTTGAAAAAGAACATCAATGGCATCGTATGGTTCAGGTATTGTGTCACCCGAATCCAAATGCCTCTCCTTTCTTCTCTGATATTCGAGACTCATGAACCATGAATGATCAAACACTGATGTACTTATCTTCAACAGTAGAACATAATCTGTGGAGAGGTTTTCATTTCCTTTCTCTTGTTTGATGGCTTGTAGGTAATAAAGTGGATCCTTAGCAAGGGACAAGGGAACACGATGGGGACATATGGACAGTTGATAAGGGCGTTAGATATGGATCGTAGAGCAGAAGAGGCACACGCTATCTGGAGAAAGAAGATCGGGCATGATCTTCATTCCGTGCCTTGGCAGCTATGTTTACAGATGATTCGCATATATTTCCGGAACAACATGTTACAAGAACTTGTTAAGGTACGTCTTTAGCAGTTTAGCTTGGTTTAGTCCTTTGTATGTTGTTTCACCGTGCTGATACCAAACTCGTGTTTGTTTTTTGTGTGTGTGTTTTATGAAGCTGTTTAAGGATCTGGAGAGTTATGACCGTAAACCTCCGGATAAACATGTTGTGCAGTTAGTGGCGGATGCTTACGAGCTTTTAGGAATAGTTGAGGAGAAAGAAAGGGTGTTAGCGAAGTATAGCAATCTTTTTCTCGGTACAACATCAGATGCCAATTCAAGAAGATCTTCCAGAAAGAAGAAGAAACCAGGTCAGTAATGATTAACCATCATATTCGAATAAAACCATTTAGATTCTTGCAGAAAACCACTAAATTTGTAACTGTTTAAATTGTAGTCTTAGGAGTGATGAATTCTGAAGCAACCGCAGAAGACTCGGTAGATGCAGCAAAAGCTGAGTTACAAGAAGGGCTCAAAGAATCAGAAGCTGCCACTGAGAACCGACCAGAACATGTAGCATAAATTGTTGACACTTGTGACTTGTTTTTGTTGTTTTGTACGGTGCAATTTCATGTAAGATTAGATGATGTTCGACTTGATTTGAAAAACGAAAGAAACATACAAATCCATATATCAAAAGAACACGAAAGGTTCGTACATTTGTCACGTTATTACATAACTTAAAAAGCAAAAGCACCTATATCATATCATATAACTTATTGTGCAAGCTTAAATCACATCACACACTCTAGACGGGCATGTGCGTTCCAACACCGGCCTTGTGCTCGCCCGCATGAGTGCCTGGTACATGATGACCTTGACCTGTAGCGTAGTCAGTGTCTCTATATCCAGGACCATACTTGCTACTGAATGTACCCGCATGAATCAACAAGACGTAGAGCAATTGGGTGAACGTTAGGATTATAATGAAGGCTTCAATCATCCTCAGTCTCCATCCCCTCCATCCTCCTATGTTTATCTGCTTGCATGCCAACCTTATTCCAAAAAAAAGAGAACAATTAATGCATTATAACTTTGCATGCTGCTTAATATTTCTCTTATATCCATTCAAATATATGACAATTTTTTTTCAAAAAATAAAATAAAAGTACACATATATAAAGTACACATATTTATATATTTATATATATATATATATAGATGATAACTTGTTCATATATTTATAGTATCACCTTTGTAAATAGATGGGAAAATGTCCATGAACTAGATTTGACAAAATAAAACATTTTCTTTTTATAAATAAAACATTTGGTAATTACAAAGAATATATGATAATTACCCCATGGCAAGAGCGGTGATAGCCCATGCAACGATAGAGGCAGACCCAGCGGCTGCAAGACTATCGTTCCTCCAGAACCTGATATGGTTACCTCCAGCCAACTTCGAGGCTATTCCTATAACAGCTGCTAAGATCGAGAAAGTCAGGAAGAATGGCGTTGCTCCATTGCCTCCAAAACCTAATCAAATTTATTGATAGAAGATCATATAATATTAGTAACAATCTAATGATCAAATGTATAAATAGAGAGATATGGAGAATAGTTTACTTGGGTGGTTAGTTTGGCCGTTGATGTATTTATTGATACACCAACTTGCGAAACCAAGTACAATAAAGTACATAACCAGATTCAAGAACAGCAATGGTGCTGCTATGTTTCTTCCCACCGTTGCCATCGATCTTTTGAATTTCTTCTTTCAACTCTTCGTTTTACTTCTTTTTGCCACTCTTATCCAAATCCAACAAAAGCTTTTTTTACTTGTTCGGTGATTGTAACGAGAATATGTGACATGGTTATATACGCGAAGCTTAGGCGGTTTAGTGGCGTGGAACACGTGTCATGCACAGAGGACCTTCAGTGTTCAGCTGGTTACAGGTGGTGGAGCACGTGTCTTGACGTCGTTCCAAAGTGTTGGATATAGGCCAGTGTTGTCATTGAGCTCGAATCTTCAAGTTCTTTTATATTATCTCCTTAATGCTTTTTATCTTATTAAATGTTGGAGGCTACCATATATTGGTAAGTAAGTATAATTTGTCAGCATTTATTTAAAGTAACCGACCATCTACAACGTGGCTCTAGTTTATCTTCTGTTAAGTTTCTAAAGAAGGAAACTAACTTGCAATCAAAGTTATATAATTAGTAATGGCCACAATGGTTCATAAACTGGAGCTGCAGATTAGATAACCTTTAGCTTCAGACCTTATCTAGTTTAGGAGGGTTCAATGTCATAAACAACAACATTTCAGATCCTTTACTTTCTACTTCTTTACCTTTCAGACATTTTGTCTGTATATGACAACTATCATGAGTATCTTCTGAGACTTGTAATGTTAAATTATCTTATTAAATAGCAGTAGTTTAGATAATCTCTCATCTTTCAAGGACTAATGGTGTCTTTATGATGTTTTGGATAAAGAAACTCCTCCGGTTTTCTCAAGATCGCGTTGTCTTGCTCGTTCCATTTTCCGCTTTCGCCATTCTTCCAGTGCTGTGAGGATATACAACACTTGTAATCTCTTCATAGCATAGATTATATTGTGGTCGTTAAACGCCTTTTTTACCTTTCAAGCTGGATGCATCGTTAAGCGCGCGGAAATCTTTGAGGCGTTTAAAAAGATCAACGGCTGTGTTCTGTTTCACATCTTTCTGTTGCTCTGTTTCTTGTCCCCCGGTTCCCTCCTGTTCGATTTCTCGGACCTATTATTCAAAAAAAAACACAAGGAAAAATCGTATTTAGCTTTGGAATGCTACGGGGATACAAAATGTGAACCAATGTAGTATAGAGTTGTAAGCTTACTCTTTTGATGAGCTCTAAAGGTTGCATCGCGAGCCTAATCTCTTCGGCTTCCTTGATATACCGAAGCTGAGCTGCATTTATGATATGGTGAACGAATGAAACAAACAAGAAAGGAAAAAAAGAAGAAAACCTTTTCAAGAATGCAAAGTAACGCAGAAACAAGATGATAACAGATCCAGACAACAGTAGTTCCATGGAAGAAGCACAAACAAGTCCACTGGTTTAACGACAGGCAAAATCTAAAGTGTCTCTACTAGCATGATAGAAGATCTAAATCCAGAAAAAGCCAATCCAAGAGAGATTGGACTCGATTGTTGAAGCGGTCAGCAAGGCTGAAATTTTTATTGATATGAACAGATCCGAGCAAGGCCCAACAAAAGATGATCACTCAAGCAGCAAGCTTTTGATCTGAAAATCCAGAAGGAAATTACAAAAAAAAGGTAGATAGAGTGAGATCGCAACTAACCAGATACAATACGGCGAGAGGAAGAAGAAGAAGACAATGATGATGAAGTGAAAAAGCCCTGGAGGAGGAAGAGGAAGATGAGAAGGTTGATGACAGTGAGAGCAATTGTGGCGTTCTTGAAGGAAAACCTCATCATACGCCATTGCTGATGATGATGATTATGATCCATTCTTTTAGGGGCTATTGATTTTCACCAAAACCTGGACTTTTATGTAAGAACCATCAAATCTCCTTCTTCTACTACAGACTAAACGGGTTCTGTTTTGACTTTAGTTCTTATCCTATAAAATCTTTAGTTACTCTTTCTTTTTTCTTAGGTAACGTAACGATTAAATTATTTTACATGGTGCATCGCATTAGCATTTAAATATCTTTTTTTTGACAAGGTGAACCATGATTCCAAATTCAACTACATTATGCGTTGGATACTATTATATCAATTCTTTCAGATCAAAATCATATTCAAACATTTTTGTTTGGTAATTGTGGTCTTCATAAACATATATACTCTGTTTTTCCTAAAACGTTTTGACTTCAGTCAATGGAACACCAAAAGACAGTTAAAAAACATGGAACCATATTAAGGAAAGTGAGTTTCATTCCTGAGGAATCAAGAACACAGCCACCACAAGAAAACAGAACTCTCATCACATTAGATAGCTTCAACTATTTACATTATGAGAGAAGAAAATACATATAAAAGACCATTCTCTCTGAGAAACAACTGGAAGGAAAAGACCAAGAACTGAATCACCTAAAGAAAAACCATACCTGAAACCTATGATTAATATATCAAATCTAAGCTTCAACTTTTATGTATACTAATTGAGCAACTTGCCAAACCAAAAAAAAACATATGTCAATGCTAGCTTTTGAAGAGAAGCTTCACAGGGTTGTTTCTTTGTCTCTCCTTCTGTTCTTGATGTCTTGTAGCTGCATTAAGAATGTTTCAATCGTTTTTAACCAGTCGAAAAGAGAAACCAGAAGTATGATCTTTAAGAACATACCAAGTCCACTAGCTTCCGAGGTTCCCATGATCCGAAGCCTTTTCACCGAAGTGATAAACATTCTGTATAACATCAAAAAGAAGGTGAAATAATTTAGACCTTAACAGAGAGTTATAGGTTCTAACACCAAGCCATTTTTTTCATTCTTACCTCCATGGAACATCACCCACAAGCATCCAATCACCTTCTTTATCTTCGTAAGTGAGTACAAACTCTGATGATCCGTCTAAAAGTCTTAAAGGTTTCACCTTTTCCATAGACGTAGCACCTTATCATATCATAACATTTCAATCCCAACTCCATAGTTGAAAAGATCTGTCTGAAGAAAGTATAAGCAGTACTACTGACCTGTCATTCCGAAGAACATTTCCTCAAGCGTCTGAGCCAAGTTTTGATAAGACGAATGAGCTCTCATATCCACTTTCCTGCCTATACCAACTCCATCCTTATTCACTTTCACAAACCCTGAACCCTGAACATTCATCTTCACTGAGACATCTTTAGGCCCATCATCTTCCTTCATAGCTTTCTTCTTCCCCTCTTCTTCTCCTTGTTCAGCTTTCATAGCTTGTTTGTTAGCCAAACTGTTCATCCTGTGTGACCCAACTGGTGGCCATCCCACAACCTGACTGCTACAACAAAACCAACAAAGTTCACTATGAGCAAATCTTAGCATAAGCATGAATGACTCCACAGCAACATATATAGGCTGAAAGCTCATCAATTTTGCAACAGCTCGAGATGCTAAAGTCTGATTCAGGGTAGAAGCTAACTAGTTTCCTAGACATGTTCACATCATGAAACATCGAAACAAACCAAAAAGTTATGAGCTTTATTGATTAAAAGAGAAAAGGAAGAACCTTGAACGAGGAGGAGATGGTCCATGGTGAGAGGAAGAGTCAGCAGCTCGTTTAGACCCAACAGAAGGAAAATCCTTAGCCGTTAGAATCCTCCCACGCTCTCTCCACGCGCCGCCGCCGAGGCTGAGCCCTAGTCTCAGCTCCAGCTCACTCTCAGCCGGAAGAAGATTAGTCTTCCCTAGCTCCGGTTCTGACCCACCAAGCATTGTCAATCAAGAATCCAAAGATGGTTAAAGAGAGAATCTTTCAATGAAACGTCCAAGAGAAGAGGCTTGAGGAGACAGATGATGACAAAAGAAGAGAGCGAGGGTTTCTTTTTTTTTTTTTTTTTTTTTGAACATATTTTTTTTTTTTTTTTTTGAACATAGCGAGGGTTTCTTTATTAGTCTTGTTTGGGAGAGAGACAAGAGATGATGAAAGCAGAGTATAGGAATAGGAGAGGGTGGTGAGAAGTGGACCCCATCTGTCTTGTAATGGCCATACCATAATGCCTATTTTTCTAACCAATGTCTTGTCTTTTGTTTTTGATTTCATTTTCTCAAAACTTTACTTCCCCGACATCGTCAAACCTGTCGTGCTCTCGTTCTAGAGAAAGAGAGTCCCAAGAACTTTGTTTATAGTTGTGTGCGTGTGTGTGCCTAACAAATTGCTAATAATATTGGCTAACGTTTTGCTTCTTGTTTTTCTTGGGTTCCCACTTGTATTTGTTTTGATGTAATTATATTGTAATGCTTTCGGATGAGAACTCATTGTTTTAAGGACATCATTATTATAAAATCGTGGTGATTAGATATTCATCATGATTTTGTTTGATGATCCTTTGAAAACTTTTCGCATATGCAATTGGTTTGTGGAAGTAACACTTTTAATCAAAATCATTATGAAGGGAGTACATTGATCCCATTCTCTGATCGATGGAGCTGGTGGAAATTAAAATAATTACTGAGCTAAATGGTTGTATCATGTAGTATGAACCAAATGTGTTTAGTTATGGCTTGATTTTTATTTTTTTTCAAATATATTGATCCATCTCTATTTGATCAAAAGAAAAAAAATTGATCCATCCGATAACTTTAGCATAGACTTTGGTCTTTGTTAATTACCAAAAAGTCTGATTAATTACAAAAAAGTCTTGACATTTTATAGTGGATTAATTACCAACATATTAAGCGATCTCATCAATAATAGATAAACTAAATTATAACATACACATGAAAATGCTTTCTATATTCAAATAAATTCAGTATAATCAGTGGTGGTAGTCCAGTGGTGTTTGATGGAATTAAAATCCAATACGGCGAATCTTGGGTCGAATCCCACTTAACACACGGATATGGACTATTGCTTTCGGTTCATTTGAATGTCCATGAGAGAATCTATCCGTGGGCTGTACCTCTATTCGGGAATTAGGTATGTGTCTTTAATAGACCCGGGTTTTAACCATTTTTCTTTAAAAAAAAAATAAATTCAGTATATGAAGTTATGAATGCATGGTGATAATAGTTTTTTTGGGTTAAAAGTGATAATAGTTTTATGTTTCATTCATTCGTGTATAAACTTTCACACCATGATACTATCACAGTTCCCTAGTTTGCAAGCAATGTTTTTCCCTTTTAATAATGTAAAATAAGAATAACACCATATGAAATAATTTATCAACAGTATTAAAGATTAATAATTCTTTTACTAGAAACACTGTTGCATAATTCACTCCCGCCCTTTTTCACCTTCTCCTCACCCAAAATAAAAAATAAATAATAATATCAATCGGTCCAAAAAAATTATTGAACACAATAAAATCATAAAGAGCTCAAATCATCAGCAGAGTATGTGCGGTGCACCCGACCACCACCCCCACCTTTCTTCGACTCATCACCACCACCGCCACCACCACCACCGCATACGAAACTGCATTCCACGCCGCAGATTTTACTGAAACACGAGAAAAGACCATTACCTTCCGAGCTGTGACGCCGGTTAACGTTTTTCGCCGCTGGAGTTTTCCGTCTAGAACTTTTTCCTCCGTTGGCGGCATAAACAACCGAACCGTCGTAATCCGTGCTGCTCACTTGGCTCGACCCTATGTCGTACAACGGCGGTAGCTCCGTCCTCCACATCTCGAGCTTCGAACGCGCCCCTTCGATGCTAGAGTCGTCGAGGCTCCAGTCACTGAGTATCGAGCTCTCCGTCTCGTGAGATTTATTCTTCGCCACTTCTGATGACGAGGGACCTAACTCCGAGTCGGCTAAGATCATTCTCCTTCCGGCTAGGTTCGATGACCTCATCGGTGTACCGTAATTATGAGAGGACTTCATTGGTGTAGCCTTGTAGTTTGATCGTATGGGAGTTGAGTTAACGATGTTGGACCTCCTTGGAGTGGTCCCGTACATGCTGGACCGTCTCGGGGTCTGCATGGGAGTGAGTTCGACCATGTTGGGACGCATTGGTGACATTCCAACGATGTTTGATCTCATTGGAGTTGATCTGATACCGTTAGGTTGTTGCATGGGAGTTGATGAGACGATGTTTGATCGTAACGGCGTTCCGTGTCTTGATAAGTACGGTGAAGCTCGGGCTCGGTTATAGTCTTTAACCGGTTTATGTTTCTCGTGCATTGGTGTCTTTCTCGGTGTTTTACGTGACTGATGATACGAACTGTATGGAGAAGGTTCTTGATGACTCACCACATGCACGTTTGGTTTCACCCTCGTTGATGGCTCTGTGAGATCTGACGACTCGATGGAGTCGTATCTCTGCCTCGGAACGTTATGTGTGTTGTTGCTTGGAGGTGTGTAAGCGTCTTCAGAGTCCGTTGTGGTCGGTACTGCTTCAGACTCGCTGCTCGCAACAGCACTCGCTGGCTTTCTGGTTGCCAAACGGCTCCTCTCAGCTCTGCTAAGAAGATCTGATACAACCATCGAGCTAGTATCGCTCTTCGTACGGCGAAACTCCGGCCTCGAGACAACAGACTGAAACTGCCTCGAAGTCGTCGGAGATTGCGGATTCTTGGAGCTTCCTTTGTTGCTGTTCAAATGCAAATGCTGTAGATGACGGTCCTCTTCGCCAAGCAAGTCCCTATACCCCACGGCGGACGAGTCCATATGCGTGTAGAGCGGCATGCTTCTCATGGAACCGTCGAGCACTCCAACACCGATGTTCAATATCCCTTGAGGCCGGCCCGAGGTACGTCGAACTTGAAGGGCTACGAATCTCATCCCCGGAGGTGGAGTGCGACGGTACTCGTTGTTGCTGGTTCTGTATCCCGGACGGCGGTTAGGTGGGATGAGGTTGCTGATGAGGACACGGACCGTGCCTACGTGGACGTCTCTAAACCAATGCAGGGCGTAGATTTCGATGACCACGGCGGATGTGTCCGCGTAGAGAAACTCTTCGTTGACTCTGAATACGAATTTGTCGTTCCACGTTGGGTTCGCTCCGCCGTTGTAGTCAACGCGTGTGGTGAGTTTACGTTCGGAGTGGACCCATGCCACGGCGTATGTCTTCATCTTGCGGGCGACGGGAGCTAAGTCTTGAGCTGAGATTATGTTCAGCTCTAGGAGCTGGAACGATGGAAACATCATCGACATTGTGATCAAAGAGATTTTGTTATTTTCACATTAATGTTTTTTTGGATGCATTATTGTTTGGGAAAGGGGTGTGAAAGAGGAGGAGAATTGCGAGAGGAACAATTAGATGTTTCTCTCTCGCAATTCTTGATTCTGAGAAGTTTGATGATGAATGAAGAAGATGTAGATTGTTTGGTCAATGGTGGTCATATCCGAAAGATTTGGGAGAGAGGTAATAATAGCCATTGCCTTTTTTGTTTAATTTTAGGGTTTGTATTTGTGAGAAAGACAACGAATGAGTCTATTAGGAGAAGAAGTGTGGTGTGTCTTTAGCTGACGTTTGCTAATATTAGCAGATGACTCGTAAGAATCAAGTTGGCACCAATATTTACGTGTTTTTACTGCATGGCTCAAATAATAATAAGAATTGGTGTGAATAATGTGAAAATGATGACTAAAACGAGTAAAGATTGCTTGACTATATGTGAAATTATACAATGGCCAAAAATAGATCACATAGCCCCCTGGACTTATACTATCATAGATTATATATAGTCACATAATTTAATTTAAACAATTCATCAAATCATGTTTACAAAGGAGTGATCATGTAAAACGTTACAGTTCTACGATAGCTAAAAGAAAAAACTGAACTAAATAGAAAGAAAGTAAACTTGAGAGAGAAATTCGTAAACAAGAAAAAAATATATTTAAGTGGTAGTTGGAACTTTGCCGTTTTCCCGGGAAATCTTATCCACTTGTCCTGACTGAGAGTCACTTAAACTGTCTTGGTTCAGTCGTTGTCTCGGGATCAATGTCCACGAATAACACGATTCGTTCCAAATCTACAACCCACCATTTGGTCTAAAAGATTGAACTGAATCTAAGTTGAAGACTTTGAACGGGTTTTAGAGAGATAAAGATGCTCAAGACCGAGCCTTCTCTCTCTAGTTACTGCGAATCTGGAGATGGGCTCAAACCCGAAAATCCGGTTACTGGAATCGAGGAGAGAAGGGTTGGTGATTCGGTTGACGCCGGCTTCAGCTTTGCCAAACACAACACCGATGTCTTGTTTATCAAGGAAGAGGACAGTCAAACTGAGCAGGGAGATGAAGAGGTGGTTATTAAAAAGATAGATGGTGGACGAGGTTTTGAGATTGAACGACCACCAAGTCCTCCTATGCATTTAGCTACAGGATGTGGGATTGATAAGTTCGATTTGTATGGTAAAGAGATCAAATTCGATTTACCGAGTTTCGATGATGAGAGTTGTGGTGATTACTACAAGAGAATGCTCGATGAGTATCCATCACACCCTTTGCTTCTCAAAAACTATGCCAGTTTCTTGGAGGTATCTTGATTTACTCCAACCATAATGATTCTGTTTTGAAGTAGTTTCTATTAATGGCAAGTTTTTTTTTAATCCAATAAAAACAGTACAAAGGAGATCTTAGTGGAGCAGGAGAGTATTATCATAAGTGTACTGTAGTTGAGCCTAGTGATGGAGTAGCTTTAACAAGCTATGGTAGATTAGTGATGCAGCTTCACCAGGATGAAGCTAAAGCCTCAAACTACTTTGAACGTGCAGTTCAAGCATCTCCTGAGGATATGTCTGTAATACGTTCATCTTCTCTCTTTTTTTCTTTTGCTAAAAGTTAATACATTATCTTGGGCGCACTATGTGATAAATAATAACCTGAATGTATGTTTTTATCTTTTCAGCAATGTTCTTGGAGCATATGCTAGTTTCCTCTGGGAGATAGATGCCGAAGATGACGACGATGAAGATGGTGATTCTTTTGAATGCTCAAACAGGCCAGGAAGAGAAGACTCTGAGGTTTGTGGCATTTGTAGACATTTTAGTTAAAAGTAGAAAGTTTCTAATGTCAGGTTTTGTTTTTGTCCTGGAATATAAGCCTTGAGGGAGCGGGAGAACACAGTTCAAGGTTGTCTGAAACAGAGGATGGAGAAACGCTATGCAGATATGCGAAAGCGTTTTGGAGTATCAAGGGTGACCGTGACAAGGCCTTGTTCTATTTCGAGAAGGCCGTTGAAGCCTCTCCAAAAGGACAGATGCAGTTACAAATGACATGTCTCTTACGCAAAATCCTTTTGTTTTCCGCATTTGAAAGCGATCATTATCTTCTTCTGTGTATGGCCAGCATTATACTTGGAGAGTACGCTAGGTTCCTATGGGAAATAGAAGAATGATGATTATCAAGAAGAAGAAGATATCTCAGGAAAACATCTCAGGTTTTAGGCAGCTTCACTCATTCCCGTTATGTATTGTATTTTCAGAAATGACAGAATAAACCTAATCCCGCAACGATGTCAAATACATGTTCTCTTTCTTTTTCTGCTAAAAAATAATATGCATGTTATTTTAATACGGTCGGAGCCACTTTATTTCGCATAGTTTTAATGAAATAGATTATAATACTTAATATTCAGTGTCCTTATGGTAAAAAATACTAAGAGGGTTTTATCGGATCAAGGATTTTAGAAGATTTATTATTTTTTCAAATCCCCTCTTATTCAATCTACCATTTACAAGTTATATATAAATTTAAATTTATTATATTAGTCATTTGTATTTTTTTCCAAATTCCAGCTTATTAAAAATACAAATTTGTCAATAATATACCACAAATGACATTTTTTTGTCATTAAAAGTTTTTTGACATTAAAAATAGTATGTTATTCAAACTAAAATGGTCTGAAAATCTTCTGAAATTGAATAACCAACAAAAACTAAATTTCTATGAAATGTCCTTAGTTAAGATTGCACAAAAATTTCATAGAAGTTTAGTTTTTGTTGGTCGTTCAATTCCAATATGAATTTTCAGACCATTTTTAATTTGAATAACATACTATTTTTTTAATGTCAAAAAAAATTTAACTGACAAAAAAGTTCACATGGTAAATTTTTAGATTTTCAGATTCATTAGTTAAGATTGCAGAAACATTTCATAGGAGTTTAGTTTTTGTTGGTTGTTCAATTTCAGTATCGATTTTCAGACAATTTTTAGTTTGGATAATGTACCATTTTTAATGTCAAAAAACTTTTACTGACAAAAAAATCTCATTTAGAAAGTTTTGCTAAAAGAGTGCTTCATTTTTGCCTCAAAATGAAGTTGTCAATAGTATTGTTTTAAATTTGAAGATGATCTTTTAATTGTAAATTATTCTTTTGTATACTTATTTTCATATTTTACTAAAATAAATTATATAAGTTAATATTATCTAGTTTATTTTTAATGTTCAAATATTAATTTATCTAATTAAATGTTCAAATATATCTTTCATCTGGTTCCTAAAAAGTAGATCCCAAAAATTAAAGATCAGTTTTATACATATGAAGATAAATTGTTTTAGGATATATACTTACACTGCCGTTATATCTTCTGTCAGAAATGAGACATGTAGAGATGACCCTTCGATTGGTGGCTCAGAAACTGGGAGTTGTGTCTCTGGAGACCTCATTACCATGTTTAGTACGAATATGCCCCACATTTAGTGACTTGCTACCGCGCTGACGCGACCTTACAAGTAAGAATGCAGAACATTAAGGAAGATAAAATTGTTTTATTGTTAGCAATGGAAATGATTCCTTTTTTATTAATAGAAATGATTGCATTAAGATTAATCCATTGAATGATAATCTATTTTACATATTTATTTGAGATAACATTTTTTTTTATAAAGATAAAATTGTTAGTTTGATATCTCAGTTTAGTTTTGTTATTTAACTAGGTGGTTTGTGTGTTTTCAGTTTTGTGGATGGAAACATTGGGAGAAAGAGACAACAACACTTAAGTACGAGTTTTCTGTTGGTATGTTTCCTATTGACTTTTGAACCCTTTCTCTACCTGAGTTCGGGTCTTGAGAGCTCTGGTTAGTGTGTGTAGCAGGTACTTCCATATATCTATACAGTTTCATTATTTTTGCATTATTTTTTCTTTGTTTATCCTTAATTTATATCAGAACATTTTCTTTATTAATATTGCACTTCACATATTTATTATATTAAATTATAAATATAAAAATTTAATTTATATATTTAATTAACATAGATGATAATAATAAAATAGTCACTCTATCTCTTGAATAACAAATATTAAACAAAAAGATCAAAGTCTTTTCATAAAATCATCAGATTCCAAGGAAACCCTCTAAAACAGAAGAAATAATTAGTTAGCAAAAACAAAATAAATAATTTATAAAGTTCTAAACCGTATAATTAACAACCTAAATATTTGTTTAACCGTTCTAGACGGTAGGCGTTGTCATCGAGCAATTCTTGAATTCTGTTTGTAAGTATTTAATTTTTTCTTGGTCATTTGTCATTAAGCAATTCTGTTAATTGGTACCATTACTAAAGTTCAACAAAAAGAGGTAATTTGATTCGAAGTTTTACTAATTTGAACAGATGAATTAAAAAGTAATCTCTTTACCAAGCAAACTCATGGAACCCTTCGGTTCCTGATGAGATAGATAGAAAAAAGTTTTGTTCTAGTCAGCAAGAATGATGAGCATAAGCAGATAAATTTGGGAAGAAAATTGTTTAAGAAAGCAATTAATGTGATGAAGAACAATCAAAGTATCTCAAGGCTAAAAAGTTCTTGTGATGAGCGCGAGAACAGAACTTTGACCACGAGCATGTTTAAATAACAAAACTACAAAAACTCCCAAAATGTCTTCCAATGACAAAGATAATTGAATGTCGCAATTTTCAGGATATCAAAATACCTTATACCAAAATTCACAAATTTCTTTTGATATTATCATAAGATAGTATTTTTTATAGAGGTCTATTTGTATATTTATAAGTGCATTTTTTGTTGTAAATATTTAGGACAAGAAAAAAGAGATGAATAAAGAGTGGCTTTAGGCAGGTCATGATGAATAAAACTGTATATAGTAAGAGATTTTGATTATGTTACATTAGAGTATAACCATGTTTTATTGATATAAATTATATTAAATGGTGTGATATTATGATGCCTATTTGTATTTGATGGGTGTTGTATAATAAGTATTCGATTTTTTCTTGATCATATCTCATCACTGGCAGAAATTCTATGAATAGCTGATTATCAAGGTTAAAAGTAATTTGGTGATTATTTGGAAAGTTTTGAACTGTTTCTTAAACTATTGATTCATTACAAGGAGGTACTTCTATTTCAAAACCAGTCGAAGTTTTGACACTTTCTTATAGCTAGATTTACAAGACAGATTGAACAACAATAGAAGTAACAGAACTAAAAAGACTCCAAAAATGTCTAAATAACCAAAATATTTGAATGTCCAACATAATGTCAAAATATCAAAATACCTTCTACCAAAATTCTCAAATTTGGTTTGATATAATTTAAAACTCCAACAAAAGTTTAGAATGATAAATCAAAAACCAGCAAAGACAGACTAGTTATTGCTCTTGATCATTAGACAATGGCATTGGCAGCACTAGCAATCCTCGGCCAGAGATCAGCACACTCTTTACCAATGGGACCAGTAATCGCAGAACCTTTCATTTCTCCCTTGGGGTTGACTATGACTCCAGCATTATCTGTCCAATGTACAAAAAAACTCACCAAATTAGTATTTATTTACATACATTAACAGAAAAAAAAATCAAGTTTAGATACGTTCAAGCAAATAAAGCATCTGTAACGAAGGACACAATTTAAATTTCCCAGACTTGTAACCGTATCAGCACCCTCTAAAACGTGTCGGTGGATACTTGATTAAGTCTGAGACAAAACACTACTTAACATTTGCTTAAAGAACATAAATTTAGAGTTCAAATGGAGCAGATACAAGCGTTTAAAGCATCATAAGCATCTGTAACGATAGAAACACATTTTAAATTTACCAGAACCGTTTTGCATAATACACCCTCTAACACGTGTCGGTGGATATGACACCAAGTCTGGAACAAACAAAACAAGCTAACGATAAGACATAACCCTTTAAGTATATATATTATTTACCTTCGAAGTACATGAAGACACCATCCTTTCGGCGCCACGGCTTCCTCTGCCTAACGATGACAGCTGGCAAAACCTTTTTACGGAGATCAGGCTTTCCCTTCTTGACTGTGGCCATCACCATGTCTCCGACGCAAGCGGAAGGTAATCGGTTGAGACGACCTTTGATCCCTTTCACGGAGATGATGTAGAGGTTCTTGGCACCGGTGTTGTCGGCGCAGTTCACGGTGGCCGCCACGGGGAGACCGAGCGACATTCTGAACTTGTTACCCGACGTTCCTCCACGTCCTAATCAAAATGTCAAAAACTTCATTAAAATCAATGCATAAGAACTGATACGAGGAAGTAGAAGAAGAGTGGAAAGGAACCTCGCTTCGACATTTTCGACGGCTTGAGAAGAGATCTGATGGAAGAGAATTAGGGTTTCCGATTTTAAATAGAGTGACGCGTAGCAGATGGAAGAAGACGATCGCTTGTGTGTTTAAAGCCCAACTTAGGATATATTTAAGGCCCATTAAAGCCCAGGAAGGTTTTTTTTTTTTTATACGAAAGCGTCTTTTGGTTGTTTTGTTTCTCAGTCCCACATCGGGGAAAGGAGTGATTAGCAGTTGAAGTTGTATGATAAATAAAGGTCTCGTTCTCTCGTTTGAAAATCACGCAGCCATGTGGTGAGCACAAAGCGAACTATTCTTTCGCCTTTTACTAAAGAATACCGTGTGCTCTCCACAGTTAAGTGGCATACGCCTATTTTTGGAGGGTTTCCACTCAACTGTGGAACCCATCAACTTTCAGTCTAACAGTTGGTCTGAGCTTTGATTCTAGTATTGCTATATGTATTAGAATTGGCATGTGTTCACTGGTTTCATACTCTGTTATGGAACTTGCACACTCTGAGCTCGGTCTTTAGTTCATATCTGTCTTTAGTTCTTGGGGTTTTGATTTGTTCCTCGAGCAATTGCATATACCAACAGTGTTCTCTTATTTACCCATATGCAATCTCATGTGATGTTCTGTGGCGAAGTGAATGAGACAGAAACAGATTCTTGCATCTGCACCATTATGTAGTTGGGAAATCTAGACATAATATTAAGCTCTCAAGATGAATATGCTGCGACTGAACTGTTTACAGAGGCTGAGAATTTTAAATACTTCACAATTCATATCACAAAACTTCCAGCTTCCTTCTTTTTAGCATGTTTCAGTGGTAATATGTATTTCTCTCTGCACACTCAAAACTTGTTTATACTTCTTCTTTCTTCATGTTCTATTCTGTGGTCAGACCTTTTAAGATCATGAGATTCTATATTTCACAAAGTTAAGAGGTCATTAAACTCATATGTTTCCTTTATTCAGAACTGGAAGAGGAAACTGCTTTAGACAGCATTGACACTTAGGACCCAAATCTTATCGTATTTTTCCTGACACATCAACAATAGTAAAGGTATGTTGCGAAACAAGCATCTAACTAAATTTCGGTAGATGTTTTATGCTGGATTCTGCTGTTAACAAAGTCATGTTATATGGAAGGAGAATACACATGAAAAAAAATGAAGCTGGCTTAGGCAAAAGTTACTTGGAATAGGAGATATGCTAATTCTAGCTAACATCAAGAGTACCTCCTAACTTTTCTCACATCCTCTCTTCTTCCTTAAGACAGAGAAACATGCTGTCGTTTTAGCTTCTTCCAAGTTGTCTCCACCTCTTCATTTTCTCCCTGTCTCTCATTTTTGTTTCCCTTATTAAAAACCAAGAACTCCGTCTCTCTCCTCACTTTCTCTTGATTTTGACAGACCTCTGAATCCCTCTGATCTTCTCTCTTCTTTTTGTTCCCTTCCTGCTTCCCCTCCGCGATGGTTCATCATTCCCGGAGGGAGTCCTTCTCCGACATGGCCGGCTCCGTTGTTTGTCCCGACACTGATCTTCTCTGGCCGTTCGGGAAGCTTGATGGGCTTGATCGTGATGAGATCCGCGAGACCGCGTACGAGATCTTTTTCGCTGCGTGTAGATCATCACCAGGGTTTGGAGGCAGAACAGCTCTCACGTTCTACTCCAAACACAATGGTGGTGACAATCAAGGAGATGGAGCAGGAGGAGGATCCGGGTCTGGATTCGGATCTTTAGGGAGGAAAGAAGTGGTGACGACGCCAACAAGCCGAGTTAAAAGAGCCTTAGGGTTGAAAATGCTCAAAAGATCTCCCTCTAGGCGAATGTCTACGACAATAGGGACAGCCTTGGGAGCCAAGTCAGCTCCTTCCTCCCCTGGTAATAATGGAAGCATAGGAGGTGGTGGTGGTGGTTCTTCCTTACACATTAGCCAAGGTGCTGGGTTCTTGACCGTCCCGCCTTCTCGGCCTAGACGACCGTTAACCTCTGCTGAAATCATGAGGCAACAAATGAGGGTAACGGAACAAGGTGACACTCGGCTCAGGAAAACCCTAACGAGGACGCTTGTTGGACAAGTAAGCTCCTCTGTTTTCTTTAAAAGGAAAGAAAACTCTGTTTCTTGATTAATTAAAGAAACTAAATGTGTGTGTTTTTTTTAATAGACTGGTAGGGGAGCAGAGACGATAATCCTTCCGTTAGAGCTTCTCCGCCACGTGAAAACATCAGAGTTTGGTGATGCACATGAGTATCAGATTTGGCAAAGAAGACAACTTAAGGTTCTTGAAGCTGGTCTTCTCCTTCACCCATCAATCCCTCTTGACAAGACCAACAACTTCGCCATGCGTCTCCGAGAAATCATACGCCAGAGCGAGACAAAACCCATCGACACCGGGAAAGCCTCGGAGACAATGTCCACGCTCTGTAACGCTGTGGTTTCCTTAGCATGCCGCAACACCAACCCTGACGTGTGTCATTGGTCTGATGGATACCCTCTTAACATTCATCTTTACGTGGCGCTTTTGCAGTCTATTTTCGATATTCGTGATGAGACATTGGTTCTTGATGAGATCGATGAGCTCTTAGAACTGATGAAGAAGACATGGTCGATGCTGGGAATCACAAGGCCGGTGCACAACTTGTGTTTCACTTGGGTTCTGTTCCATCAGTACATTGTGACCGCTCAGATGGAGCCGGACTTGCTTGGTGCATCTCATGCTATGTTGGCTGAAGTTGCAAATGACGCCAAGAAGTCTGATCGTGAGGCTCTCTATGTGAAGCTTTTGACCTCAACATTGGCTTCAATGCAAGGATGGACCGAGAAAAGGTTGTTGAGCTATCATGACTACTTCCAAAGAGGGAACGTTGGACTGATAGAGAATCTTCTGCCATTAGCATTGTCTTCTTCTAAGATTGTGGGAGAAGACGTGACGATCTCTCAAGGGAATAGTCAAGAGAAAGGTGACGTGAAACTGGTGGATTCTTCAGGGGATCGTGTAGATTACTATATAAGAGCCTCTATTAAAAACTCTTTCTCAAAGGTAACTTGCACTACAAGTCACTTCTGTTTTTTCTTTTTCTTTCATATGGTTTATTGAGATAATATTCGTTTTCAGGTGATAGAGAACATGAAGGCCAAAACTTCAGCAACAGAGGAAGGAGAAGAAGCGGCAAAGATGTTACTTGAGCTAGCTAAGGAGACAGAGGAGCTTGCTTTGCGTGAGCGAGAGTGTTTTAGCCCTATACTTAAAAGATGGTATTCGGTTGCAGCTGGTGTGGCTTCAGTTTCGCTACACCAGTGTTATGGTTCGATCTTGATGCAGTACTTAGCTGGTAGGTCCACTATCACTAAAGAGACTGTTGAAGTTCTGCAAACGGCGGGGAAGTTGGAGAAGGTTCTTGTGCAGATGGTGGCTGAAGAATCAGAGGAATGTGAGGATGGAGGCAAAGGGCTTGTTAGGGAGATGGTTCCTTATGAAGTTGACTCGATTATACTACGGCTATTAAAGCAATGGACTGAAGAGAAGTTGAAAACAGTTCATGAATGCTTGAATAGAGCAAAGGAAGCTGAAGTAAGTTTTGTCAAATCATTACCTTGCGGCTCAAGTAACCTTATTAAAATTTTCTTTTCTTTCATTCATTATGTAGACATGGAACCCTAAATCAAAATCAGAACCATATGCACAATCTGCTGGAGAATTGATGAAGCTAGCTAAGGATGCGATCGATGAGTTCTTTGAGATTCCTATTGGGATTACAGAGGATCTTGTTCATGATCTTGCTGAAGGGTTGGAACAACTATTTCAAGAATATACAGCCTTCGTTGCATCTTGTGGTGAGTCAAGAAACAAAAAATGTAAAAAAAAAAAGACACAACTCTTTTAGTTCATCCGACCGTTGATGGTTTTGTCTTTTTAATTTTGTCAGGTTCAAAACAGAGTTACATTCCAACACTTCCTCCACTTACAAGATGCAACAGAGACTCCAAGTTCGTAAAGCTTTGGAAGAAAGCTACACCGTGCACTGCCTCCGGTGAAGATCTTAACAACCTCTCCGGTGGCGCCCCAGTTATCTCCGATGGCAACCACCCGCGTCCCTCCACGAGCCGAGGGACGCAACGCCTCTACATTCGTCTCAACACTTTACACTTCCTAAGCTCACAACTTCACTCCCTCAACAAAGCCCTCTCGCTAAACCCTAAGGTCCTCCCCGCGGCGAGGAAACGCTACCGCGAAAGGACAAACTCGTCCTCTTACTTCGACTTCACGCAAGCGGGGATCGAAACCGCGTGCCAGCATGTCTCCGAGGTTGCAGCTTACAGGCTAATCTTCCTAGACTCGTACTCTGTCTTCTACGAGAGTCTCTACACGGGAGACGTGGCGAACGCGAGGATCAAACCTGCCTTGAGGATCTTGAAACAGAACCTAACGTTAATGACAGCGATCCTCGCGGACAGAGCGCAAGCGTTAGCGATGAGAGAGGTCATGAAGGCTTCGTTCGAAGTGGTGTTGACTGTTTTGCTAGCAGGAGGACATTCACGAGTCTTCTATCGAAGCGACCACGAGCTGATAGAGGAGGACTTCGAGAGTTTGAAGAAGGTTTATTGCACTTGCGGCGAAGGGTTGATCCCTGAAGAGGTGGTGGATAGGGAGGCGGAGACGGTGGAAGGAGTTATACAGTTGATGAGTCAACCTACGGAGCAGCTTATGGAAGATTTTAGCATCGTGACGTGCGAGTCAAGCGGGATGGGTTTGGTCGGGACGGGACAGAAGCTTCCTATGCCTCCAACGACTGGAAGATGGAACAGGTCGGATCCGAACACGATCTTGAGAGTTCTTTGCTATAGAGATGATCGTGTTGCTAATCAGTTTTTGAAGAAGTCGTTCCAGCTAGGTAAACGAAGATGATTTGTCTCCATAAGATGTGATCCGTTTCGTGTGTATGAGTTTCAGGATTATGATTATTAATGAGCCATTTCAATAAAATACTCGTTGCCTTGTATAATATAAGTTTCTCAGATAAATAGAAAAAAAAACATTTGTTTCAAAGGTTTATGATTCTTGATCTCTATAGTTGAACATGCTAAGCCCTAATGTTTATTAGTCCTTCTCTAACATCGCCAAAAATATATAAAGAAAATTCAGAACTGCATTTCCTATAGAATTAGAAAATAAGAATATTATTGAGTTGTCTTATGTATTTAAGACATACTCCATATGTCCCACTTTAAGTGGTGTTTAAGGTTTTTGCACAAATATTAAGAAAATGCAAGTTTTTATGCATTAGTATTAAATTCAACCAATTCAACCAATAAAAAAAAGATGTAGTATTTTGTAATTGGTCAAAATTTTTAAATAACAATAAATTCTATCTAGATTTATGAGAACATCACTTAAAATGGGACAAAATCAAAACCCTAAAACACCACTTAAAGTGGGACAGAGGGAGTATCTCAACTATAAATATAAATAATTTATCTAAATAATCTAAATCAACTAATTTTAACACAACACGATTTATATAATATTTTGGTTTGTGTTTCAGGAGCTTTGTTTTTTTTTTTGTGGTAAAATTTACGAGCTCTATTTTATAACCAAAGTTCAACAATTCGTATATAACAACTGGTCCGGATGATACACTTCTTGCTTCCTAATTTATCTCCAATAGTCATTTTCAGTACAATCATTCATCACTGTTTCGACCAAACTGCAACAACTTGAATCTCTCCTATGATTTCATCACCACCTTTCGAGTGGTGAATCATAGTCTTTGTGAAACAAATATGTTTCACCTCTTACGGAACAGTCGAGAAACACGAGACTATTCACACACTTACACACTCAAAACAGCCAAAGGTCACCAAAAACATTCTATGTTTTAGTCTTTATCATCATTACATACATCGACGGATTGAACAACAGAGCTCTCGGGTTTTGCTTTCGTCTTCTTTGTTGATATTTCTCCTCCTCCTGATCCTTTCACCTTCCTATGACGTGATGTAGACTTTCTATGAGAAGCAGAACTATCTGAAAGAGGGTCAGAACCTTCAGCGTCGTTAACCGAGACAACACGCCTCCTCCTGACTGATGGATCGTTCGATGAGTCCATCGACCCGTGCCTACTCCTGCTGTGACGTCTCGAATGTTTTGGTGGCATATCCGATGTTGAAACGTTGCTGCTTCTCCTAGGAGGAGAACCGTTTTGTGATTTGGTCTCGGATTTGCGTCTCGTCTTCTTATGCTTCGGTTTCTCGGGAGGGGGCAACAACTCTTGTAATCCAACCCCTTCCCCTACTGGATTGTTGTTCGCATCTCCTCTGGAAACTACTTGACCATTCTCATGTTCTTGAGGTTTGAAGTCACCCATCTACAATATATTACCAATAATGAGTATTGTTATACCTATTAATATGGCCGGAAAAATTAGAGGACCATAAACTTTTTTTATGTTAGTTTTAATAAACTTGAAACCATGTGACTATATTATTATAGTTCTTGAAAACTAACAAACCGTACCCAGCTTGGCACATTGGCTGCAGGACCGTCGGATCCTATGTGAGCAACATGCTTTACATCGGTGGGAAACCCTATCTGGATATCATGGTCTTCATCTTCATCTTCATCTGCAATCAGACAATTTTATATCATACAAATATCTGACGTGTGTCACAAGAAACCTCAAGATGTTGTAGATCATTGATGAGATGAGACTCGCCGAAAATCTGAGTGATGTAGCGAAGGCCTTTAAGAAGGCCTTTCACGGTCGTCATGATTTTCTGTTAGAAGTTCAGATGCTGCAACACTGCCAATTCGCCAAGCCCTAACTTGTAGAGAAAGCAAAAGAGCAAATCAGCGTTTCTGAAAGAAAAAAACATTTGAAAACGTTCGACTTAACAAAGAATCTAACGAGATCATAGAATTTAAACCTTTATCGCATTGATTTTCATTTTTCTCGAAGCGAAAGAGAGAAACGAAAGTTGGAAAGAGGGAGAGAGTGAATCAGAGATTAGGTTTCGGACACATTCTTGGCTGAGAAGGAGAGCAGCACTATATTTTTAATTTGCCAATTAAAAAAGACCTTTTCAAGTTTTTTTAACAAATATTTTGTTTAATGGAGGTAGTTTACTCAATCCTCCATGGGTAAATAAAGTAATAAAAACTAGTCGACGAGAGTATTTCCCGGGTAGAGAGGAAGGACTGAAGAGACATGACCACTAACACACTGATAGTTAAAATAAACCCAAAATAGCATACATACATACTCATGCATGCACATTCCTGTCTCAAGTCGAGCAGAATAAGCAGCTTCTTGTCAAAAGAGATAAAACGAGATGACTCGGTTTGAATTAATTTGGAGAAACAATTACTAAAATGAAGAATTGTAATTGCAAAATGGTTCGTACATTCAACTAGTGATTTAACTCTAGCTGTTGGTTTGTTATGTCTAGTTCGATTCTGATTGAGAGAAATGTTTATGCCATATCATTAGCCTTATGTCATATATTAATTTTTATGATAATATTATATATGAATCATTTACTGCTCTACCAATAAATAAATAATGATAATATATATATATATAAATTATATATAATGAGTTTACTTATTTAACAATATCAAAAATTCATTAGTAACAACGGCTGGTCCGGATCCAAAAAAAGATTAGAACATGGTTTAAACTCCTACCGTTAATAAAGACAAAAACTTAAAACTACATTCTTATGTGATATGGCATTTTATGATTGATTCATTTTTATTTTATGATTTATAATTTTGTTACTAATTAAATTCTATAGAATTACTAATGTTTTATTTATCAAATATCCATTTGAGTAACTCCAGCAATGTACATGCTCTTAGAGCAAATGGTAGCAAATGCTCTAACTCGATTTATCAAGACAGATGATACTACTATTAGAACAACTTACATAAACCACAAACCATGGTGGAATAGAAAAATACAAGTTGTCCAACTTTAATTTCTTCACTTGTCATACTAAGACATGTTTTGTTTCGGCGCATGACACATATTCGGTCAAACATACAATTGTCCAATTAGTATGATACTGTCTATTTTGGACCTAAGAGACAAGTCCACATAAATTTATTTTTAGGTTCCTTTCTAAAAGGCTTTGTGCTAATTAGAGTTGGATATCTCTTTATATATTAAACACTTCTTGTCTAAACTTCCGATGTGAGACTTGGATTGACATCTATCATTAGAATGACAATCATTAACATATAGAAAGAAGATAATATAATGCAAAATCACTACAAGAAAACAAAGAGATTCTGATGGCCAAAATCGTCGGAAGTTCGTCGGAAAAGGCCTATTCCGACGCATTTCTGACGAAGGCGTTCGTCGGTATCATTTCGTCGGAAAAAAAGAATTCGTCGGAATTTCGTCAGAATTTCCGACGACTTTCTGACGAATACCGAGAAATAACATTCTGACGAACTTCCGACAATATTCCGATGCGGACACACGAGACTAGAGTTCATCGGAAAAACTATATACCGACGGAGACGGATCCTCCGAAGATTCCGACGAACTAAGTTCTCGGTAAATACCGACGGAGTCTGATTCGTCGGTAAATACCGACGGAATATGACTCGTCGGTAAATACCGACGGATTACGATTCGTCGGTAAATTCCGACGACTCACCATTCGTCGGTATGTTCCGACGAATCATAGTCCGTCGGTATTTACCGACGAGTCATACTCCGTCGGTATTTACCGAGAACTTAGTTCGTCGGAAAATGTCAATTTTAATAATACGAATTAATTTTGCATTTTTATATATATTTTTTATATGAAAAATTAATTAATAAATAAATAAAATCTGAAATTTAAAACTAATAATATTATAGAATTTAAATTCATACAAACCGAAATAGAAAAAAAACATTCAGAAAATTTAAAATTCATGCAAAACGAAAGAAAAAAACATTCAGACAGTTTTAAAAAGCTGAAAAAAACTAAGAACTCGAAGACATCAAACGATCTAGCTTCTGCATTATCTCGGCGTTGAACTTCTTCTGGGATGCCAGCTCAGCAAGGATAGTGGCATTCTCCGAACGGATAGTGGCATTCTCCGAAAGGATAGTGGTGTTCTGCTCCTCCAATGCCCCAATCCGTTCATCTTTGTCATGTAGCTCCTCGAGAATCATGGGATCGGCATACGGAGCTTGCGAAGAAGACGCCGGATACGAAGAAGCACGGCGGGCCAACCCAACTAAACGGCCTCCTTTCCTTTTAGGAACCGCCTACAAAAATATTTAAAGTTAGTAAATATAGACAAATTAGTAATCGACATTATAAAAAAATATATTAATAAAAAAAATTACCTTTTCAACCATCTCATTTATTTGCAATAGGGACAAGTTGGTTGAAGCTCCCGTAGAATCGCCGTCATCAGAGAGAGGCTGAGATTGAGTTGCTATTTCAGCTTCCACCAAATCAACGACACCTTTGATCACGGGATCCTGAATTTGACCTGTCTTCTTGTTAGTGTGAGCCACCTTAATGAGTTGGAGACGATCAACGGGATTACCGTCATTTTCTTCGATCTAAAAAACCGCCATTATTAGCCAAGGAATATATAAAATATTTATTTAAAAAATATAAAGATAAATAATTAAAAAAAACTTACAAGTTCATCTTCCTTAGTAGACATAGAGCAAGCGCCGAGGTTGTGCACATACATACCTTTCCCGCCACGATCGCTCTTCCGGTTCTTGGAGTTCCTAGAAGACGTCTCTGCAGTTTCTTCCTTCTCCCAATGAGCTATCAACTGCTCCCACACCGTCCCGTTGATGAACCGTGGCCTCTTGTTCTTCTGCCAAACTGTCTTCCACGCGTTTATCTGCTTCGTATAAGAGTCCATGGCTTTTTCGTTGAATTTCTTACGGACTGTTTCCGTGAGATCGGAGTGCCAGTTGAACTCTTGCTACAAAACAAACATAATTTAATAAGTAAATATATTTTAAAAAATGTAAATACTTTAAAAAAATGAAGAGTTTACCGCAAACTGACGAAACCACAACTCTCGTTCTTCGAAAGGAATCACACTCCACTTTGAATATCCAAAACGAAGCATGGAGTACATCATCTGGTTGATGCTCCTGCTAATGCCATTTTTCGACTTGGTGAACCTTAAAAAAAAATACAAGTTAGTTAACAAGTTAATTAATGGAAAAAAACATAATACTACAAATTAAAAAAAATACTAACCAAGTGCTATGTCCTCGTCGTGGGTTGGGATGGAGAACCGGGAGATGCTCTCGACCTGGTTGTTGAACCAATAGATCAACTGGCATGACCCCCGGATCCTGTTGAGCAGCAGCGGGAGGGGCAGCGGGAGCTGGAGCGGGAATATATGCGGGAACCGAGTTTTGTTCGTGAGACGATCCCGATGCACGGGAACTGCTCACCGAACTACGTCGAAGACGGGCTGCGGGGCGGGGTACATCCTCGGACCTAAAAAAAAATTAATTTATCAAAAATCTTTTCAAACCATTTCTATTTTTAATGTTTTCATTTATATATTTACAAAAGGTTTTATAAACGTTTAAAAAAAACAACTAAATTTTTTATTATACATGATTTATATATATATTGTATACAAAATTATAAATTTTTATAATTACAGAAAAATGTTGTTAAATATTTTTAAAATTTTTAAAAAACGTTTTATTATACATAGTTTATTACTGGAAATTTGTAAAAAATTATTAAAATTTTAAAATTTTTTATTATACATGATTTATATATATATATATGTATACAAAATTATAAATTTTTATAATTATAGAAAAATGTTGTTAAATATTTTTAAAATTTTTAAAAAACGTTTTATTATACATAGTTTATTACTGGAAATTTGTAAAAAATTATTAAAATTTTAAAATTTTTTATTATACATGATTTATATATATATATGTATACAAAATTATAAATTTTTATAATTATAGAAAAATGTTGTTAAATATTTTTAAAATTTTTTAAAAACGTTTTATTATACATAGTTTATTATTGGAAACTTGAAAAACGTTTTTAAAAATCAAAAAACGTTTTAAAAACAGGAAAACGTTTTGAATTTTAACAAAAACACAAAATAATTCCAAAAAAAAACTTAAACAACAATCCAAACAACAATCCTAACTTATATATCCTAAACTATCCATTCAATCCTAAAATTTTCAATCAAACAACCTAAAATCCGAGATCTAACTTCCAAAACCCTAAAAAATTGGGATAAAACAAGGTTGGGATGATTCTTACATGATTTGGGGTTTGGGGAAGATGATTGGGGGCCGGAATGGGGGCCGCCGGTGATGGGGGCTCGAGAACGGCCGGAATCGCCGTGAAAGGGAGAGAAATCGCGGAGAGAATTGAGAGAGAGCCGGAGGCGGAAATAACGAAGAAGGAAGAAGATGAGTAATTATATTTAACAATTCCGACGGATACGGGTTCGTCAGTATTCCGTCGGTATCATTAAATATATATCAATTGGCGGTCCGCGAAAATTTCACGCGGTTTGGTTTTCCCGGGTAAATTACAATTCCGACGGAATTAAGTTCGTCAGTATATTCCGACGGAATACTGACGACTCATTCCGACGGAATACTGACGACTTTAGTGTTTAAGGGTTGGTTACAAGTTTCTAAAAGCAAAATCCAAATCTTTGATAATATATATAGTATTTTCATAAAGATTTAACAGTAGAAATGTTTTGATAACACGAATTTATACAACAACATTTTTTGTAGTGTAAGATTAGATGAATGTGATTGTATAAGTATATGAGTGTTAAGATGAGATGTTATGAAAACATGTGATATGCATACATAAATATTTTTATGAATTGTTATATTTGAACGGTTGCGATCTAATACTATACTAAACACTTATTATGTATTATTTTCATAGTTTTGGCATATAAATTTATAGATTTTTATGTTGGAAATGTTTTAAAAACACATGTCCTCGGTAATTCGTCGCAATATACCGACGACATCCCGACGAACTAACAGAGTTCGTCGTAATGTCGTCGGTATGTTGCGACGAATTACCGAGGACTTTTTTAAAACACATGTCCTCGGTAATTCGTCGCACTGTACCGACGACATTCCGACGAACTCGGTTAGTTCGTCGGGATGTCGTCGGTATATTGCGACGAATTACCGAGGACATCTCCAGACTTTCATGAAACTCTTTATCGTCGCTATCTCGTCGGTATTTTGCGATGGATTTCCGACGGACCAAATGGAAAAAAAAAAAAAAAAAAAACTAATCCGAATCTTCTGAATCTTCATCAAACTCCCCAACCTCAGCTTCTGGTTCCGAATGTACAACAGCATCAAGTCCAAACTCAGTCAAATCCTCAACGAGTTCAACATTTGCCAAATCTTCAACTGCCTGGGCGTTGCTGGTAGACTCTGGTTGCAATGGTTCATCATCATCAGAAGTTCCATCCACTCGTCCTCTTGGGTTGATTTGCGTTACAGTGACCCATGGATCATCTCTGTACGTCACCCGAGGGTAACTGATGTAACATACCTATACATATCAATTATACAAATATTAGTAAAATATATAGCATTAATTAATTGTATTGGAAAAAAATTATGAATAGATTGACATACCTGATCAGCTTGCGAACCAAGAATGAAGGGATCATAGTATTGAAGTTTCCGCCGCGAATGAACTGATGTAACACCAAACGCATCAATCTTCACTCCTCTATCTGGGGTGGTGTCATACCAATCACAATAGAATACTACACAACGCAATCCAACCATTCCAGGAAATTGGATTTCCAATATTTCTTTTATGTTGCCGTAGTAGACATCGTCACCGGAAGAAGATGAAACACCAGCATCATATGTTGTCTTAGAATGACCTTTCCTTGTGAATGCATATCCTCGCGTACAAAATTTTGGATATGATTTGACCACATAGTTTGGTCCCTGCACAAATTCGCGTATCCAATCATCGAACACAAAACCTCTGGCCAAACCATCATTCACCTACAGCAAATCCGTTATCTCTAAGTTGTTGAAGCTCATCTTCTGTTGCATGCCTGTGAGTCATACGCAACTCCGCCATATATACACTATATACAAAAATATTATCAATATGAAATAAATTTATTGAATATTAATCTAACAATGTAAATGAAAAAATATTTTTACCTCTCATATTGTAGAACATCTTCACAGTTGGTGAGCAAATATGTTTGCAAATGAGCGTGCTCAGTGTCCGTAAGTCTGCGCTTCGTGAATTTTCCGCTAAGTCGTCCTATTTCCTTGAACATGCTTGGGACAGTAACATGATATGTTGCTCTCTCCCCTCTGTCATCATGCCGAGCAGGTCTTCGGTGTTTTGTATGCACTTCTGGTGGAAAATAATTTTCAGCAAAGATTGCAGTTTCTTCATTGATCACCTGTGCCACTATAGATCCTTCCACCCTGCTTTGATTTTTGACCATCTTCTTCAGATGATGCATATAACGCTCAAAAATATACATCCATCTGTACTGCACAGGACCACCAAGTTCCAATTCTCTTGCGAGATGAATAGCAAGATGTTCCATTACATCAAAGAATGATGGAGGAAATATCTTCTCAAGGTTGCACATGCTGACTGGTGCGTTTGTCTTCAAATTATTAATACCCTCTTCAGTCACTACTCTGCTGCATAAGTCGCGGAAGAAAACACTTATCCCTGCAATTGCTTCATGAACATTACGTGGCAATAATGCTGAAAAAGCAAACGGGAGGAGGCGCTGCATAATTACATGACAATCATGACTCTTCAAGCCACTAAACTTTCCTTCGCTTCTATCAACGCAGTTCCCCAAATTTGATGCATATCCGTCAGGAAATTTCACTTTATCTGTAATCCAATCAAAGAACTCTTCTTTTCTAGCACCATCCAGCCGATAAATGGGAAAAGGGGCCGTACCGTTCTCATCAACGTGAAGTTCAGAACGATCACAGATATCGACTAAATCCAACCTTGACTTCAAATTATCCTTCGTTTTACCTTGGATGTTAAGGACTGTGTTCATCAGATTGTCGAAGAAGTTCTTCTCAATATGCATGACATCTAAATTATGCCGCAATAGATGAGTCTTCCAATATGGCAGATCCCAGAAAATACTCTTTTTGTGCCAGTTATGTAGCTCTCCAACCGCACTGACTCGAATGTTTTCATGTCCACCTACATCTGGCGTCCTTTCTGCATCAAAATCCCTAAACTGCTTCAACAAATTTTCCCCACTAACTTCCTCAGGTGGACCATCAAACACCTGCTTGTTCTTCGTAAACGAAGTCTTACTCCTGCGGTATGGATGATCAGGTGGAAGAAATCGTCTGTGACAGTCAAACCAACACGTTTTCCTTCCGTTCTTTAGTTGGAAAGCATCGGTGTCATCTTGACAATATGGACATGATAGCCTCCCATGTGTTGTCCATCCAGATAACATACCATATGCTGGAAAGTCACTTATTGTCCACATAAGTACTGCCCGCATCTGAAAGTTTTCTTTGCACGAAACATCGTATGTCTCAAAACCATGCGCCCATAGTTGTTGCAACTCATATATCAGTGGTTGAAGAAACACATCTAGTGATCTTTTAGGATGATCTGGACCGGGGACGAGAATTGAGAGAAACAAAAACTCTCGTCGCATGCACAAGCTCGGCGGTAAGTTGTACGGGGTCACGATAACTGGCCATAGAGAATACTGTCTTCCATGCTTTCCAAACGGGCTGAAACCATCAGTAGATAATCCAAGATAAACATTTCTTCTCTCTTCCGCAAATTCTGGATATGTTGACTGGAAATGTTTCCAAGCCTTCGCATCTGAAGGATGTCTAATCTCACCATTTGTGGAATGCTCTGCATGCCATCTCATTGCTTTTGCTGTGCGCTCACACTGATACAACCTCTTCAATCTTTCCGTCAAAGGCAAATACCACATTCTTTTGAACGGGATCGGAACTCTTCCCCTCGTCTCCTGATAACGAGGTTTCCCACAAAATTTGCATACATTTCGTGTCTCATCCGCTCTCCAGTAGATCATGCAGTTGTCAATACATACATCTATCACTTCGTACGGTAGTTGAAGACCGGCTACAAGTTTCTGAACCTCGTAGTATGAACCCGGTGCAAGGTTATCCTCAGGTAGAATACCTTTGACAAAATCAGTAATCGCATCCATGCATTCTTCAGCCAAATTATAGTCTGTCTTAATACCCATTAATCTAGTTGCAGATGATAAGACTGAATGACCATCTCTACAATTTTGATACAAAGGTTGTTTTCCTGCATCTAACATATCAAAAAATCTCCTAGATTCGGGATTTGGTTCTTCCCCTCTATAATGATCATGTACCATCTGCTCAGTACCTACACCATAATCTATATCCGTTCTAGGTTCTTCTAACCTAATATCAGGCTGAAGTTCACTAACAGGCTGAGGTTCGCTAGTACTACCATATTCATAACCAGTTTCCCCATGAAGGTACCAAACTTTATAATTACGTGAAAACCCTTTCATATACAAATGAGTCCAAACATCAAATTCTTTTATAACCTTATTATTATTGCAAGTAGAGCAGGGACATCTTAACATACCACTTTTTGCATCCGGTTGCTGTTGAACAAGCCTCATGAATTCTCCAATTCCTTGAACGTATTCTTCCGTAAGCAAATTAGTGTTGGGATCCAAATGAGGTTTATCCATCCACGAACGATAATAAGCTCCTGAAGACATGATTTTCACGGAATTGTTATGACTAAAGAGAAAGAAGAGAGAATGAGGTGTGAATGAGATGAATGAGGAGGGGTTGCATTTATAGGAAATTGCTTACGGATATCCGACGACTTTCCGACGGAATACCGACAGATATTAAGCATTCCGTCGGAATTCCGTCAGTATTTTCCAATCTCGAACGGCTATAAAACGGTCATATTTATTTGTCGGCAACGGTCACTTGGTTCGTCGGAAATTCGTCGGAAAATACCGACGGAATACCGACGACCGTAACGGTTATATCTTTTCATCGGCATATCGTCGGAAATTTGACGGAATATTCCGACGACTTTTCGACGACTACAACGGTTATATTGTTTATCGGAATATCGTCGAAAAGTCGTCGGAATATTCCGACGACCCATGTTTTCTCGGAAATTCGTCGGAATTAGCCGACGGAATTCCGACGACTTCAGATTTTTTGTTTTCGTCGGAAATCGGTCAGAATTCCGTCCAAAGTGTCCGACGGCTGTGTCGTCCGTCGGAATCTCCGTCGGAATTCGGCGTGTTTTCTTGTAGTGAATGAAGAACACCTTAATAGTGTTTCGAAAAAAAGAAGAAGAAACGTTAATTATAGCAAAAGAAAATGAATATTACAATAATCACTCCAACAGCAACAACAACATCAACTACAATAAAAAAACATATTAATATGCTTTTCTCATCAAGTACCCTAGTTTCTCTTATAGAGAATCATATTTTGCTTGTTTGATATCAAAGATTCACAGCCTTAATTACGTCAAGTCGATGTAACTCGAGATGGCCCCGCCTTCCTCCGTCGCAGGATCCGGCGGTCTCTGTGTCTCCAGCTGGCAAAGATGCGGAAGCGTACGTAAGCCTTCCGATGGCATCGCCGGAAAGAGATTCATCAGCTTCGGCTTCTCCTGCTGCCCAAACAAAACGTTAGTGTTTCTAGCTGGAGTCATCGCCGGAGATCCTTGGAGAAGCCTCCCTTGTTCATCTACATGACCACTACGGTAACAATTCAAGTAAAAATGATTCCTTCCGGGAAATCAGGATTAGGGTTACGGTTAAAGTTTGGGTGGTGGCGGAAGGTGGTGAGTGGGGCCGCGGCAGATGATGAGAAGGTGGAGTAATGATGATTGGAGTGAACAGTAGTGTTGGTGTGTGAGATTAGGTCATGAGGTGTTAAGAAGATTCTCTTGCAAAGAGAACATTCTTGGGGGGTTTGAAACTGATGTGAGATCTTTTTCCATGCCAAATCCACCATTCATTTTCTGCAAAGAGATTGACATTTAGAGGGAGAGAAAGCTATATGATATGGAGAAGCTTAAGGCACATATATTGAACTATTTATATACAAGTTTGTGTGTGCAAGAGGTAGGATATGCAAGATGCCAGCCTTTTTTTTGGTCTAACATGAAGCCAGCCTTCTATTTGAGGAAATATATTTTCCTTTTTTGTTGATATTATCATAATTAATACTGCTAGACTTTGACCCGCGCGCCCGCGCTAGTGTATTTCTAGAAAAATATGTTGATATTTATTTTTCATGTCACTATTATATATCATATATGTGTCATCATATAATCAATCGTATTTTATACGTACCACCATATAAGGAATCATACAATTAATAATATTTTATATGTACCATCATATAAATAATCACATATATTATATTGTTAAAACTTAATGTAAAATATAAAAACCATAATTTAAGTTGGTGTTTGAAATTAGGCTTTGTATTGTATTTTTATTATATATATTGAAAACATTTTTTTAATGGTTATTGGAAAATATTTTAGTAAGAATCAATTTTTGAATATATGTATATTTTTGAATATTTTTTGATATAAATTTATTTTAAATTATTATTTTGATTTTAAATATGTATATAAAGTTTAATATTTTGTTTTATGATTATTTTAGACAAAATATTTTTTTAGTTAATTAGATAAGGCCATTTTTCGTATATTTTAAAACTGGTCCAGATAAATAGTTATTCATAATATAATAGACTTTTAATTTTTCTTAATAACATAAGTCTATTACTTATAAATAATCACATATATTATATTTTAAAACTTAATGTGAAATATAAAAATCATAATTTAAGTTAGTGTTTGAAATTGGGTTTTATATTTTATTTTTCTTATATATATTGAAAACATTTTTTATAATGGTTATTGGAAAATATTTTAGTAAAAATTAATTTTTGAATATATGTGTATGTTTGAATAACTTTTGATATAAATAAATTTTAAATAATTATTTTTATTTTAAATATGCAAGAGTTTAATATTTGTTTTATGATTCTTTTATACAAACGATTTTTTAGGTAATTAGATTGAGCTATTTTCGTATATTTTAAACCGGGTCCAGATAGATAGTTTCTCGTAATATAATGGACTTCCAATATTTCTTAATAACATATGTATATTATTTTTTTTAATATACTGTTATTCATGTTTTTAAACAACATTATATTCTTTTTTTATACTATTATCTATGTTTCTAAAAAAATTCTCAGAAGTAGTTCTACTTTAATAAGATAGATGATAACGATGAAATGAATAGATTTAGCCATATGTCAACACGCATGAATTTATTTTTGAATTTTAGAAAAATTATTTTCTATAAAAGTATGTATATATGTACATGTCTTATCATATAAAGAAGTCAAACATATTGTACGGAAACATTAAGAGGTAAGATGCTTTTAATGCTAATAAAAATTTGAGAATAATAGTAAACATTTTTTTTTTCATTTTAGGAAGTATATTATTGGTATGTTAATTGTTTGTGGGAAACTAATCCATCACTGTTGGAAAATATAAAATATATAGATTGTTTCTTTTCAGGGAATGTACACTTTCTTAATTTCTCTACTGTATTATATAATTTGTTTTTTGGTAAAATCGTAATGAGTTATTCTGCTTAATACCAACACAAAATGAATTATTTGTTCCTGGTCTTCCATGCGAATTATTCCATTTATGATGTTAAACTATCCTAACTTACTGGCCATAAAGACGAACCTTTAGACGGAAAACTAATTTTTTTTTCCTTTTTTTTGAAAAAAGGGCATAAGAAAACTAAACTAAGTAACTTCGCTTATGGCATCGACTAAATGGGGTAAAAACTTCAATAGTATTAGTCTGGAAAACAAATCTAAATACAAAGTCATAAATCCTGAAAATGTGATTTAACTAGTTAAATTTGATTCAAAATTAATTAGTAAGTACTGTCAGGACATAAAACAGAAAATTCATATACTCAAACTGTAAAATGTACATGTGATTCAATTCCATAGATAAAGATTTATTTCTTGGATTGTTATGCTATTAAGGGTGTGACCGGTTTCCCGCTATCACCCGAAAACGCAGCTTTTGTGGGTGATAGTGGTTATTGATGGTTGTTGGCGCTTTACAATAATCACACAAATGCTACAAATCATCTCAAACTGGTCCAAATTTCATAAAATCAAAAATTGGTTTCCGCTAGCGTTTGCGGTTGCGGATGGTAAATAAATATAAAAAACTATTAACACATTTTTTAATTGAAATTTTAAAATTAAAAATATTATAGATAATATTTATTTTTATATTTTAATTTCAATTCACTAACAGTAAAATTTTTATTTTATAAAAAAATTTAAACAAAAAATATTCAATATAATTTTTAAATATATATATACATATACAAATATATACATATATATATACATATACAAAAATATATACATGTATAAATGAAATAAAATATTCTTGTAAAATTTCTAATATAAATCTTCAATATAAGTTTTATTGAAATTATAACTTTCATATAAACTAAAAAAATAAAAAATAAATGTAATATTGTTATTAATTATATTATATTAATATTTATTATATTTTATTATAGTAGTGTACTTTTGATATTTTTATAATGTTAAAATATGTTAATACTAACAATTTATTATTAAATCGCTACAGTATCTCATAATCAACCAGTCACAAATATCTCGCAAACACAACAATTTTTAACGGTTATATCAGTCGTAAGAACCACTTAATTATGCTATATTAAATCGCAGCCACCCAAATTCGTAAATTTCCGTAACCGCAGCCGCAACCCCTGCGTTTCAGCATATAAAATGTGTATCAACCAGTAAGGCCCTAAATCATATAAAATGTGAAAAGTGGACAACACGTGTTATAGTTTAAAAAAAAAAGAAAGAACCTTTTGAATATGATTGTTTGTTTATTCAGCTTATAAAACATGTTGCATATTCATATACATACTTTTATCAAGTGTAATAACCACGAGGATAATTGGTGATAGTAACTACAACATAGAACATAATTAAAAAACCACCCATTGTTTGTATGTTTCTTGACCGAGATAATATGGAGACTCATTTCCTCTTCCAGTTCCCAATAGTGAGGAACTCGAGAGTAACGTCAGGAGGAAGTCTCGACGTCGATGGTGCAGCCTTTGTGGCTAAAGAGGAGGACGAAGGAGGAGGGAACTGAGTCCTCTGAGTTGTAGAGGGCCGGCCATTGTTTAGGACGACTCTGCTCGACCGGTTCTCTAGGAAATCAGCCGAGGAAGGGGCTCGAACACGCGACCCAGCAACTGCTTTTCTTGAAAAACTCTAGTTCCTAGATATAGTGATTGGTCTCTCTTTGTTAGGCCTGGGCATCCGGATCCTCGGTCGGGTCTTGTCGGGTCCGGGTCCTTCGGGTCCTGGAAATTTAGACCTATTTAGGTATCCATAATTTTTTGGGTCGGTTCCGGATCGGGTCTTGTCGGATCCGAGTCGGTTCGGGTCTATAATTAAAATACCCATAATTTTCGGATTCGGGTCGGGTCCGGGTCATATGTTCGGATATTTAGAAGATAAAAAGGAAATGAAATACTCAAATTCCATCGAATCTAGTCAAAATTTATCATATATATCTAAAATTTTACAAAATAACTTAAAATAAACTATTAATAGTTAAAATATAACATTTTTAATTCTATATTTACATTTCAAACTTCATGTTACTTAAAAATGTTACAAAATAATGACAAAGATTGTTAAATAAAATATATTTTAAGGTTTTTAAGTCGGGTTTGAATCAGTTCTTATCGGGTCGGGTTCTTTTCGGGTCCGGGTCCATTCGGGTAGAAGAATTTTGGATCCAATAGGTACTTGTAAATTTTCGGTTCATTTTTGGGTCGGGTATTTTTGGATCAGTTCCGGTTCGGGTTTTCGGGTCCAGGTTAAAATGTCCAGGCCTACTCCTTGTTAAGCTGATTCAACCAAAAAGCAAAAAAGGGTTCAACAAAAACTATGGTCTCTACTTAACAAGTAGAGGACAGCTTTCAGGGTTACTAACCGTGTCTCTAAATGCAAGAACGTTCTCTGAAGTTCTTGGTCTACTAAACCGATCAGTTTGAAGGCCGGTGGTCCCTGAGCCAGTTCTTCCGGTGTATGCCTCGAAAACACTTGAGAGTCTGTCTTTCCCAGCTGAAATATTATCTAGAGAAACAGTTTGTTAGAATCAGAGCTTCTTCAACAAGTAAGAAAAAATGTGATGCTTACTTGAAGGCTTTTTCTGTTTTCTCGGCAGATGGTATTGGAATATTCAGAGCTGGTCTTCTTAGGCTTGGCTATTGGAACAGAGGAAAAGCATGAGAAGGTTGTTACTTTATTGTATGATAATAGATTATGCACGTATAGCTTCAGCATGGACGGATCTGAGATCTTAGATGCTATAAAACATTTCTTAAGAATTCTAATAAAAAAATTTATGTAAAAATTTCCAAAAATTTTGGGAGTCGAAACCAATGTTTCACTAGGCTATATCCAGATTCGACCCTGAACTTCCGAATGGTGGACTTACTCTTGGTCTGGCATTGGAAACGGAACTGGAGCTGAACTGCGGATACCTCAGTATTGCCCAATCGAATACATAGTCAAACTGATAACCTGCATAAACATTTTTATGTTAATTTTAATAAGCTTTTTTTTTCTTAGACAATAGCTATGTGGCTAGGTGATGATTGATTCGATTGTGACTGTAAAAATTTGGCTGTAAAAGTTTAGCTGTAGGTAAATTGATTGTAGCTGTAAATTCGTTACTGTAGATTTTTTTTTGCAGAGACTTTTACTGTAGTTAAATTTGTTGTAGCTGTAAGTTATAGACTGTAGATATTTTAAAATAGAATATATGAAATATACGATGTATATATAAAACAATTACATAAACCACAAACCATGGTGGAATATATAGAAAAATACAAGATATCCAACTTTAATTTCTTCACTTGTCATACCATGACATGTTTTGTTTCGGCGCATGGCACATATTCGGTCAAATACACCATTGTCCAATTAGTACAATATTGTTCATTTTGGACCTAAGACACAAGCCCACATAAATTTATTTTAGGATCATTTCCAAAAGGTCTCGTGCTAATTAGAGTTGAATATCTCTTTATATATTAAACACTTCTTGTCTAAACTTCCGATGTGGAACTTGGATTGACATCTCTCATTAGAATGAAAATCATTAACATATAGAAAGAAGAAAATATAATGCAAAATGAAGAACACCTTAATAGTGTTTCGAAAAAAAAGAAGAAGAAACCTTAATATTATAATAATCATTCCAACAGCAACAACAACATCAACTACAATAAAAAACATATTAATATGCTTTTCTCATCAAGTACCCTAGTTTCTCTTATATAAAATCATATTTTGCTTGTTTGATATCAAAGATTCACAGCCTTAACGTCAAGTCGATGTAACTCGAGATGGCCCCGTCTTCCTCCGTCGCAGGATCCGGCGGTCTCTGTGTCTCCAGCTGGGAAAGAAGCGGAAGCGTACGTAAGCCTTCCGATGGCATCGCGGGAAAGAGATTCATCAGCTTCGGCTTCTCCTGCTGCCCAAACAAAACGTTAGTGTTTCTAGCCGGAGTCATCGCCCGAGATCCTTGTAGAAGCCTCCTTTGTTCATCTACATGACCACTACGGTAACAATTCAAGTCAAAAGGATTCCTTGCCGGGAATGCAGGATTAGGGTCACGGTTAAGGTTCGGGTGGTGATGGAAGGTGGCGGGACGGAAGGTGGCGGGTGCGGCTGCGGCAGATGGTGAGAAGGTGGAGTAGTGATGATTGGAGTGAACAGTGTTGGTGTGCGAGATTAGATCATGAGGTGTTAAGAAGATTCTCTTACAAAGAGAACATTCTTGGGGCTTTGAAACTGGCGTGAGATCTCTTTTCATGCCAAATCCACCATTCATTTTCTGCAAAGAGATTGAGATTTAGAGGGAGAGATAGCTATATGATTTGGTGAAGCTAGGACACATATATTGAACTATTTATATACGAGTTTTTGTGTGCAAGAGGTAGGATATGCATGATGCCAACCTTCTATTTGAAAAAATATATTTTTCCATGTTTGTTGATATTATTCCTAATTAATATAATAACTAGATCTTGACCCGCGCAACCGCGCGAGTGTTTGATTTCAATTCTATATATATATATACATATATATATTTATTTATTTATTTTAGATCATACATTTTAATGTTAATCATATTTTTAAATGTTTATATAACTATTTCAAATATAATAATTTTATAGTTTACATGTTGTAATTAATCAATTGTTTAAAACTATCATATATATTTGTCGCTTCTTATTAAATATTATCATATTGTATTTGTGTTTCTTTATTGAACAAATAATATATGCATTAAACAACATATTAAAAATTATTTTATATTAAATGTATGCTCAATTTTAACTCGCCAACCTTAAAAGCCGAATTTCCTATTAGCAACATTTTTAACGTTTTTTTCTTTACAGATAATATATTCTTTTATATACAAAATTCTAAGATATGTTAATTTTTATACATATCTATAAATACAAAGAGGATTCAAATTCATGTCCATCAGATTATTCCACTGAGTCAGAGTAGAACTTTTTTTTTCATCTTGTAAAATCCTGACGGAATCCCGACGGAACCATAAATTTATCGTATTCGTCGGTAATCCGTCGGGAAATACCAAGGAACTACCGAGGAAACCATAAATTTGGGATTTTCGTCGGCATTGCGTCGGTAGTTACCGAGGAAATACCGAGGAAAGGTAAATTTTGTGGTAGTCCTAGGTATTCCGTCGGGAAACACCGAGGAAATACCGAGGGAGGGGTAAATTTTGTGGTATTCGTCGGTATTCCGTCGGTATTTCCCGACGGAATACCGACGAATATCACAAAATTTACCAAATAATTTCATTTTATGATCTTTAAACAATTAATATTAAAGGTTTTTGGTTTACAAAACATATTTCACTTAAAATATGAAAACATATTTCACTTTTTAAACTTAAAAATCTGAAAATATATACACGATTGCTTGTTTGGATCAAAATCTTTAAAAGACACCATACATTTTAGTGTAATGATTTACTTGAATTTGTAAGTTGAAGTCATTTATGTAATTTTACAATTTTGCTGATGTTTTATGACTAGATAATTTTTTTTATCACATGTACAAAGTCATATAATAGATTTAATAAAAAAATTTAGATTGTTTGGTATTGTGAAACCCCATTCCGTCGGTTTTTGGTCAGAATATACCGACGCTATACCGACGGTACACACTACCGACGGATTCCCGAGGAATTTTGTTCGTCGGTTAACGAAAAGTAAACCGCAAAAATAATGCGCCAAAATTTCGGTTCACCGCCAATTTTTTTATACCGACGGAATACTGAGGACTTGTTTCCGTCGGGATCTTTATTTCATATTCCCAAACCCTTCTTCTTCTCCATTCTTCTCCACTCTTCTCCCCTCTGTCGTCGATCTCTCCCTCTGTCGTCGATCTCTCCCTCTGTCTCTCGCGGATTCTCGGCGAAATCACCAATTCTCTCGCGGATCTCGGTGAAAACTCCCTTGTTTCTCCTCATCCTTTCTCAATCATGTAAGTTTTTCAATTTCTTGTTGATTGATTAGGATTTGTAGAGATGTTATGAAAAGTTTGTTTGATTGGAAGATAGATTAGGGTTTATGGAAGATATATTAGGGTAGGGATTGATGATAAAGTTACATATTGTTTTAGATTTGTGATAGTAGTTAGGTTTGCTAGGTTTTTCCAATTGAATTTCATTTTTTGGGATTTTTTTTTAATTGGACAGTGAAAAACATTTTTAAAGTGTTTTAATATTTATAAAGTTGTGTAAAACGTTTTTCTATATATTGGACAGTGAGAACATTTTTTAAATTTTTTTATATTTATGAAGTATTAGTAAAACGTTTTTAATTAGTAAATCTTTATATATAAAGTAGTGTTCTTCTCTCCTGAGAGAGAGACACGTCATTAAGTAATTTAAGGAGAGATCGACACGTGTTACGTTTTGTTTTTTCATGGGCTTCGTGTTTTCATGGGCCCCTCTCTCTACGTCATATTGTTTTTCTCTTTGAAGATCATCGCCGCAGAAGTCCCGAACCTGTTCGTAAAATCCTACCACAGCCGTATAATCTCTTTCGGTGTTATACTGAAATGTATCAGTCCAATCCTCAAAAACATTAAGCAAACCAGATAACATATTCATAACCGCAGACAAAATATTGTGGCTTCATCTTATCTCTTCGCGTCTTCATACAGCTTCTTCCCCGTTTATATGTAACATCATCATCCTCAATATTATTGATACTATCCTCTTTCTTTTTGTGATAATAGTGTTTCTTTTTTAGCCGCACCAAACCGGAATCGAGTTTGTATCCTCGCCAAATCATGCACAGACAATCAGAGCTTCGGTTCGAAAGATTCCAATTCTTCACCGGAGACAACCAACGAAACCCAGGTGCAAAGTCTGAGTCTTTTATATTTATCAATATTAAATTCACTATTTTGTGAAAGACAATATCTTTTTCTTGGCTTCTATTGATGCTAACATTAGTGTATGTCTTTAAATGTTACTGGTCACTGTAAGTTTGAGAGCTGAGCTAGCTGTAGTTTAAAATCTACATTTGTGTATGCAAGTGCTTTACATTACCTTTTGGTAAGAAAAATTTCAGTCTTCTTAGCTGGGTTATGTTCTTGGCCTGCAGGGGGGTCAGCAACCGATGTCAAGGAGACAGTGGATGATGACATGTGTGTGCTTATCTCCAGCTTTAATTACCAATGCCTACACCTTTGTCTCTATACAAAATGCAGCCACTTTAGACAAGAAACGAGGAGTTTGCCGTAACTGCTAGGGCATTGGTACTGTTCTTTGTGAGTTACATTTTCTTAGCTAACTAAACTCTTATATATATATGATTACTCTGCGTAAGCTGGCATCTTTCTATGTTAAATGTCGTAACAATTCTCTGTTTCCATTTGATATGCTTCAAAAAGCTTCAAGAGCTTAACATTGATGCCCTTATGTGTTTATATGATTAGGTGATATGTGCGGGGGTACAGGAAAATGGAAAGCTCTCAACCGAAAACGAGCCAAAGATGTGTTTGAGTTTACAGAGTGTCCCAACTATTATGGTTTGTCTCTCCCTCTTTCCCATATTTGTAATGTAGTTTGGTTTTGGTAACCCCTGTTCTATTTGGTGCATCCTGTTTGCAAACAGGTGAGAGGGTTTGCCCGGTCTGTTTAGGTAAAGTTTTACCAAACAACAAAGGACTCCTTAGAAGGCCTGGTGCTCTGTGAGATACTGGACACAGTGTACAATGGTCGTATTCTTCCCAATTCTTGGACAGGTATATAGTATATGCCCTCATTTCATCTCCACATCAAGATAATTGGTATGTTTGGACTGGGAAAAATGTGTTACTTTTTCTATCTGCACATGGCAATAGTTATGATTATAGAAGAGGAAGAAAAGTAATACATTGTCGATGCATGGGATGCTGGAACTATTGAAATAAATAAAGGAATGACCAGAAGGAGAAGCTGGTTGATGATCCAAGGATATAAGTTCATAAAGAGTAGCTAATTTGGTTCTGTTTTGTACAGACTTGCTCCACAAGCTACCACTTGACCTAACCTGACCTGCAAGGCAAGGAATGAGTTGTGGAGGACCTTATGGACGTGGGAACCTCTGAGAAGTAAAGGAAAAATGTTTGAATTTAAATAAGAGAGTCTTGTTTGAATTTGAAAAGAAGAAGTCACATGGGTTGCTTTGGAGAAGCAGCTGGACCTGTCCCTTTCACTCAAGCAGGCTGTGCCAACCTCTCTCCTGTCTCTTTCTCTGCTTCTGGTCGTGCCTCCCCTTGTCCATATCCTCCTGGAGTCTTCCATTTCCCCATTATATTAGTTGTTTAGTGTTCCCTGATTTAATCTTTGTTTATTGTAAGTGATTGCCTATTTAAAGGCTTCACCACTCTTGTAACAAGTTATCCAGTATCAATACAAGTTCTCTCTATCTAAATTCATGGCTCTCTCTCTCTATATTGTGTCTAAACAATATTCACAATGTAGGGAGTTAAGCATTATGGTTTAGAGGCTGCCTTATCTCTTTCTCTCTTAAGGCAGCCTAATACTTGTAAAACTTACTATAAACTCTTCTTTATCTACTGTCTTAAACTCTAGCTTACTGATTCTAAATCCTCTTCATCAAGTACACAAACTCAAAGTGTTGTGTTACTACAGAAGGATAGATTCAAACTAGAGATTCTCAGCTTTCTATATCCAGTTTACTCTCTAGGATCTTGGTTATAGTATAGGCTGTGAGAGAGGATTCAACCACCAGTTGGTTGTCTCTTCCATTGTAGTGGTGAGTTCCTGTTGTATGGTTGAAGGGATTCAGTTACAAGTTAACTGAATACTCTCCTGACATGAGACAAACACTCATGAATTCCAACATGGTATCAGAGCTTTGTTGCTCTTCTTTGGGATTAAACTCACCCATTTTCTCTCTGTTTTGAATAAATATTTTCTCTCCCACTTTGATATAGTGTTAGCTTGGTCAGTACTTGTTAGTATCTTGAATCAAGCTTGAGGAAGGGAAATATTTAGAAAATGCTTCACCATTATGTTTTATCCATTGGATAATAGCTTGTTCTTTATGGAGCATCTCTTTGACCAGTGGACAGACTGTTTTGATCCATTGGTTTCTTTGTTGTGTGAGCCATAGAAAACACTTGTTTATGTGTTATTTTGATGGTTCTCTTGTTGAAAGCCTGGAAAACATCAGTTCATCAGTTATTCCAGTGGCACTTGTCCAAGATCAGTGAGCAAATTAATTGTTCAATGGTCCATTGGGTTTCAGCTACTAAAGCACCAAACTCTTGATGAGTATTGGATGCTCCTGGCTGTTTATGCTTCCGCAAAACTCAAGAAAACAGAGCAAAACTCTGTCCATTAGAACTCTTGAGCAAATTCTCTATTCTCTATTCTCTCATTCTCTGATTCTCAGGTTACTTATTCTCCATCATTCTCCTATTCTCTGGCTACTAAAACTCTGGTTACATCATTCTCTATTCTCTATTTATTCTCTTGTTTTTTTACTCTGGTTACTTAATTATCTATTCTCACAATCTCTTGTTTAGAATCTGCCTAAGGTTGTTAAACTGTCTTGAAGTTAAGATGTCATGAAAGATTTATCTTGCTTCTGCCCTTAGGAAAATAAATTGTCTTGTTGCCTGAATGCTTAGTCTTGTTGATTATGATTCAGAGAGTGTTGCTAGGATATAATCATATCTGTCCATTGCTTGTCTAAATTGTGTTTTAAAGATCAGACTTGGTGAAAACCAATGTTCTGGTCTCTTGTTGTCTACTGATGCTTGTTTTAGTGTTGGTTTGACAGATTTCCCATGTTGATCTGACCCTGCACAAGATGCATATTCCTGACCATGGAGAGATAGTTTTTGAGTAGACCATGTGGCTTAAAAGCTCATATCAAGCTTGTCTCCTCCCCTATACTAGGAGTCAAGCTTGAGGGGGGCTGTAAATGAGCTTCCATGGCCTGTCTAGAATCCATTGCAAGAAGCATTCAACAAGGACAGCAACAACTTGGTGTTAGAACAGATGGCCACCAGAGACTACTTGACAAGATCAGGTGGAGAGTCAAGCTGAGTGGAAAGCTATGAATCAGCCCAAGGCATGGAGTTAGAACAGTTACCTTCTGGTTGGGAAGCTATGGATCAGCTTCTAAAAAGGAGTTAGAACAGTTACCTTCAGTGGGGAAGCTATGATTCAGCCCATAGCATGTGTGCTTGTACCTGGTTGATGAAGCTTCAAGTTAAGAGGGCTTTTGTCTCAAGGCATGGTGATCATCATTGGCTCTCATCTTCCAAGCTTGACCACATACTCTTATTCTCAGGTCAAGCTTGAGGAGGGGTGTTAAATATGAGAAGCCAATGTCCATTCTTCAGAAACTTATGCAAGGGAAGTACCTAAATCTATACTTATGCTTATGATTGAATAGGTCTGCCCCTTGAGAATTGATGAATGTGTTTGTGCATTGTTTGAATCAGGTACCTATTGAGCTTATGAACAAGGCAGGCTTGGACTTAACCCATGATGAAGGCAAGAAGCCAAAAGAAAGGGGGATACAAGCTCTGACCACAAGAAGAAGCTCAAAGGTGTGATGAGTGTGAAGCAAGGAAGGCATTGGTGCCTGCTTGCCATTGAAGTAAGGACATGATCCAGAGTCTAAAGAGTCCTTCAAAATCATCTTAAACTCCTTAGACTCACTGACCAATCCCTAGGCTGAGGGTAGTTGCACTCTTTTTCCCTAAGTGATGGTTTTATCCCATGAGGTTTTCCACACTTAGGTTTTTAATGAGGCAAGTGCTCTCAGTTCCAAGCTTGCCCAAGGATATCCTATGGTCAAGCTTGAGGGGGAGTATTGAAATAAATAAAGGAATGACCAGAAGGAGAAGCTGGTTGATGATCCAAGGATATAAGTTCATAAAGAGTAGCCAATTTGGTTCTGTTTTGTACAGACTTGCTCCACAAGCTACCACTTGACCTAACCTGACTTGCAAGGCAAGGAATGAGTTGTGGAGGACCTTATGGACGTGGGAACCTCTGAGAAGTAAAGGAAAAATGTTTGAATTTAAATAAGAGAGTCTTGTTTGAATTTGAAAAGAAGAAGTCACATGGGTTGCTTTGGAGAAGCAGCTGGACCTGTCCCTTTCACTCAAGCAGGCTGTGCCAACCTCTCTCCTGTCTCTTTCTCTGCTTCTGGTCGTGCCTCCCCTTGTCCATATCCTCCTGGAGTCTTCCATTTCCCCATTATATTAGTTGTTTAGTGTTCCCTGATTTAATCTTTGTTTATTGTAAGTGATTGCCTATTTAAAGGCTTCACCACTCTTGTAACAAGTTATCCAGTATCAATACAAGTTCTCTCTATCTAAATTCGTGGCTCTCTCTCTCTATATTGTGTCTAAACAATATTCACAATGTAGGGAATTAAGCATTATGGTTTAGAGGCTGCCTTATCTCTTTCTCTCTTAAGGCAGCCTAATACTTGTAAAACTTACTATAAACTCTTCTTTATCTACTGTCTTAAACTCTAGCTTACTGATTCTAAATCCTCTTCATCAAGTACACAAACTCAAAGTGTTGTGTTACTACAGAAGGATAGATTCAAACTAGAGATTCTCAGCTTTCTATATCCAGTTTACTCTCTAGGATCTTGGTTATAGTATAGGCTGTGAGAGAGGATTCAACCACCAGTTGGTTGTCTCTTCCATTGTAGTGGTGAGTTCATGTTGTATGGTTGAAGGGATTCAGTTACAAGTTAACTGAATACTCTCCTGACATGAGACAAACACTCATGAATTCCAACAAGAACATGATTTTATAGTGCTGCTAGCTTTGTGTTGTTAATTCTTTATAAACCTATTTTTCTTCTTCCTTAGACAGTCTTGACAACTCGATTTCACATTCCCTACATCGATGACAAGGATACAAACCTCAGTCCTCAGACATGAACCAGTCCCTGAGAAGAACCCTCTTGCCTATGCATTTGAAAGAAAAAAAATGTAACACACCATCAGTCCTATATGATGGATTGAGATATGACCGATGTCCGACATCGATAGTAATCTGATATACTTATTTAAACTAAAATAACTCGACACCTGATCCTTTCTAAGTGGAGGAAAGGACAAAAAAACAAGGAGGAGAAGATAAATGAAGAGAATGAGGAGGAAGGTGATGATAATGACAGCGTTGATTTCTTTAGAAAGAAGAAGTTATAAATAATAATTTTTAGTCAGATGTATTGCATTGACCAAAAAAAATAGGTAGGTAGGCATACCTATACACACGACACCGTTAAAAACAGAGATGGTTTAGAAGTTAACTGATTCACTAAATAACTAATCGGTCAACGAAATCAGGTCATTCCAAATTTCTAAAACACAGAGAATGTTTCGGTTCAAAAGTTAATTAATTCATTAACAAAACTAATTGGTTAAGCAAATCAGGCTGACTAAATTTTGGTGTTATATAATCAAAAAGTTTTATACCTCAACATTCAATTTTTTTTATAATGATGAATCACATTGTTTTATTATTTTATTATTTATTTCATATTTTAAATTTATATTTTCTTATTAAATATTTACAGTTGATTATTTTAAATAAAATAAAACAGCCTTTTCATCAAAAATCCTAACAAATAATAAATCTAATTATTTTATAATATTTTCAAATGAAAATTTACTTTTTAAGTAAATATAAATTCACTAACATTGTTAACTTTGTTTTCATATATAATATTACATATAAGATACTGTATAACACAAAGAAATGATTTTGTATAATAAAACTAATGTAAAGATTATATATTATAAGTTAGTCAGTTATATTTATTTCAAAATTTCTAATTAATTATTTTGATAACATGATTCAATTAGTTCTCATATATAATATAACATACTCCTATATGATTCTAACAAACATATGTATGTATAAAAAGTAACGATAGTTTCATATTATTAAATTATCTTAAATATTTTGGCTTAATGAAAAAAATATTTCTTTTTCATCGAGAAAATCATTAGTTTTCCAAAAATAACATAAAAATTCAATTCATGAAACAAAAATTAACTAAGAGAGAAAATAAGTTCATTATACTTACTCCAATCAATAGTAAATTTTTTTAAAAAAGGTATGTTAGTTATTGATATAGCTAAAATAAAATAAACATTGAGAGAAAGTAAATTATTATATTTTTTAAAAATAACTGTAGTTAAAAAAAACATAATTTAAAAAATGAATAGTAAAAAAAATAATTAAGATTGTTGTAAAAAAAATTTTAACTTCAATATTATTTTTAATTAAAAATAAATTACATTTAAAATAAATTTATATTATTAATTTATTTACTCGCCCGCCCGTAGGGCGGGTTTGCCCTAGTAACTATATATAAAAACACTTTTTTATTGGACAGTGAAAAACCTTTTTTATATAACATTTTTAATTAGTAAATAACTAAATGTAAGAACATTTTTTATAAAATAACAGTAAATACATTCTTTTAATATTAGTAAAACTTTTATAATTAGTAAATGACTATATGTAAGAATTGTTTTTTATAATTAGTAAAACGTTTTTAATTATTATATAACGATATGTATAAAACATTTTTTTATAACCATGAAAACATTTTTTTTTATTTTTTGTTATATTTATTAAATTTCAGTTCAAACATTTTTAATTAGGAAACTATCAATATATGAAGTTTTATTATATACTTACAAATAATTTTCATTGTAATTTATTATATTTATTAATTTTAATTATTTATATTTTTTGGAAATGACTAACCATGGTTTTTTTAAAGGGACAAATCTACTACACTTCGACGTCGTTCCTTTCGAGTCAGGCTTCTACGGATGAAGATGAAAATTCTGCTTCTTCCAACTCCTTAACCGTGGAACAACTCAACAGCCTTGTTCTCGAGGTAAAAATTTAGTTCTTTGGCTTTTTATATATTTACATACGATCTATTGTAACTTATATTTTTTTCTTTTAGGCGGTTCCAAGGAAGAAAGGCCGTTATGTTGGATTGGCTCGTTCGATTGGAGGGGATTCATCTTCTTCTTCGGCTCACGGATATCCCCCTGTTGAAGACCTTATGCAACAAATCAAGAACAAGGATATGGAGATTGACTTCCTGAAGAACGACAATGCTGAAATCCGGGTTGAGTTGAACCAAAACAAGACAGCATTGGAAGATAACATGGTTCTCACGAAGACCTTTCTTGAGAAATTTAAAACTCGTTTCAGTGAAGAATTTTAGTTGTTTTTTTATTTATAAAAAAAACCTTTTATGTATTTAACAACTTTTATGTAGAATAATTTATGTTTTAAATTTTATTTATGCTTTTCATTTTCAAATTTTTAATATTTTGTATTTTAAAAATATCATAATTTCTAATTGTTTCTAATTTTAGAATTAAAATTTTAAATAAATATTTATACAAGTCCCGACGATGAGAATCCGTCGGGATGAGATATGATCCCGACAACAAGAATCCGTTGGTATATTATCAAAATACCGACGAAACAAATCCGTCGGGAATCAACACAATACCGACGACACTTTTCCGTCGGGATTTTATATAATACCGACGACGGATATCCGTCGGGCTTTAACCAGAAACCGAGGACGAGTGTCCGTCGGGATTTTGGTCATTTACCGACGACATATATCCGTCGGGATTTTCCAATTCCCGACTGAATGACTTCGTCGGTTGTTAGTTGTCTCGACAATCACTCTTTCTCGGGATTCAGTCGGGTTTTTTTCCATCGGTATTTGGTCAGGATAAACCGACGAATTACCGACGGACGTTGTCGTCTGAATGTCATCGGTATTCTCATTTTCTGACCGATTCCTGATGGTTTTTTCCATCGGTATCGTGCTGTTTTCTTGTAGTGCGTGTTCGGATATTTAGGAGATAAAAATGAAATGAAATACTCAAATTCCATCGAATTTAGTCAAAATTTATCATATATATCTAAAATTTTACAAAATAACTTAAAATAAACTATTAATAGTTAAAATAGAATATTTTTAATTCTATATTTACATTTCGAACTTCATGTTACCTAAAAATGTTACAAAATAATGACAAAGATTGTTAAATAAAATATATTTTAAGGTTTTTAAGTCGGGTTTGAATCAGTTCTTATCGGGTCGGGTCTATTCGGGTCGGGTTCTTTTCGGCTCTGGGTCCATTCGGGTAGAAGAATTTTGGATGTACTTGTAAATTTTCGGTTCGGTTTTGGGTCGGGTATTTTTGGATCAGTTCCGGTTCGGATTTTCGGGTCCAGGTTAAAATGTCCAGGCCTACTCCTTGTTAAGCTGATTCAACCAAAAAGCAAAAAAGGGTTCAACAAAAACTATGGTCTCTGCTTAACAAGTAGAGGACAGCTTTCAGGGTTATTAACCGTGTCTCTAAATGCAAGAACGTTCTCTGAAGTTCTTGGTCTACTAAACCGATCAGTTTGAAGGCCGGTGGTCCCTGAGCCAGTTCTTCCGGTGTATGCCTCGAAAACACTTGAGAGTCTGTCTTTCCCAGCTGAAATATTATCCAGAGAAACAGTTTGTTAGAATCAGAGCTTCTTCAACAAGTAAGAACAAATGTGATCCTTACTTGAAGGCTTTTTCTGTTTTCTCGGCAGATGGTATTGGAATATTCAGAGCTGGTTGTAGGCTTTGCTATTGGAACAGAGGAAAAGCATGAGAAGGTTGTTACTCTATTGTATGATAATAGATTATGCATGTATAGCTTCAGCAGGGACGGATCTGAGATCTTAGATGCTATAAAACATTTCTTAAGAATTCTAATAAAAAAATTTATGTAAAAAATTTCCAAAAATTTTGGGAGTCGAAACCAATGTTTCACTAGGCTATATCCAGATTTGACCGTGAACTTCCAAATGGTGGACTCACTCTTGGTCTGGCATTGGAACCGGAACTGGAGCCGAACTGCGGATACCTTAGTATTGTCCAATCGAATACATAGTCAAACTGATAACCTGTAGTTAAAATTGTTGTAGCTGTAAGTTATAGACTGTAGATATTTTAAAATAGAATATATGAAATTTACGTTGTATATAAAACAGTTATTTTTATTAATTAAACATAATTTATATTAATAATTTTTAATAAATTATCAAAAATTGCTGCTATTTAAAATGTGATATGTAAATAATATTTATGTTTTTAAAAATATTTCAATAATTAAACAACCCCCAAAATAAATTAAAGCATTTATAGACGTTTTTTATTATTAGTATATAATTTATTTGATATTATAGATATATTTTTTTTCATTTTTACAGATTCTACAATCTAAAATATAAGGATGTAGATTAATAACCTAAAATACATAAGAAAATAATATGCTTTAGTTTTTTTTGCTGAATTTAAAAATAAAGCTAAATCATAATTGGTAAAAATTAATAGAAACATAATGTATGCAACTTTTAAAAATAAAACTACAATATGATTGATTGATAAAGTTTAGTGATTTAAAAATAAATAAAACTACAAACCGTACCCACCCAGCTTGGCACATTGGCTGCAGGACCGTCGGATCCTATGTGAACATGCTTTATATCGGTGGGAAACCCTATCTGGATATCATGGTCTTTATCTTCATCTGCAATCAGAAAATTTTATATCATACAAATATCTGACGTGTGTCACAAGAAACGTCAAGATGTGGTAAATCATTGATGAGATGAGACTCGCCGAAAATCTGAGTGATGTAGCGAAGGCCTTTAAGAAGGCCTTTCACGGTCGTCATGATTTTCTGTTAGAAGTTCAGATGCTGCAACACTGCCAATTCGCCAAGCCCTAACTTGTAGAGAAAGCAAAAGAGCAAATCAGCGTTTCTGAAAGAAAAAAACATTTGAAAACGTTCGACTTAACAAAGAATCTAACGAGATCATAGAATTTAAACCTTTATCGCATTGATTTTCATTTTTCTCGAAGCGATAGAGAGAAACGAAAGTTGGAAAGAGGGAGAGAGTGAATCAGAGATTAGGTTTCGGACACATTCTTGGCTGAGAAGGAGAGCAGCACTATATTTTTAATTTGCCAATAAAAAATAAGACCTTTTCAAGTTTTTTTTAACAAATATTTGTTTAATGGAGGCAGTTTACTCAATCCTAGGGCTGGAATTATTATCCGAGATCCGGATCCGATCCGAGATCCGATCCGGATCCGCTCCGGAAATAGGATATCCGGGGCGCCCGGATCCGGATCCGGATAGTAAAATGTCGGATCCGTCGAATCCGGATCCGAATCCGGATATCTGAATTTTTAGGTCCGGATATCCGGATCCGGATCCGTTGTTTTTTAAATATATTAAATTTAAATATTATTAATAATTATAGTTTATTTATTAATATTTATACATAAAATTAGTCTTATAATATTATATTTTAATTTTAATAATATTATATGCATAAATATATTTATAAATTTTGTAAAAATATTTAATTTATGTAATATTTATAGATTTTTTTGTATTTTAAAAAATATTTTTATTTTTTTAATTATTTTGACGGATCCGGATCCGAATCCGGATACCCGCGGATATCATGATATCTAGACGGGTATCCGGTACCCGGATATCCGGAAGACACGGATCCGGATCCGGATCCTAAAATCACGGATCCGACGGATCCGGATCCGGATCCGGATACCCCGAATATCCCGGATATCCGGATCCGTCCCACCCCTACTCAATCCTCCATGGGTAAATAAAGTAATAAAAACTAGTCGACGAGAGTATTTCCCGGGTAGAGAGGAAGGACTGAAGAGACATGACCACTAACACACTGATAGTTAAAATAAACCCAAAATAGCATACATACATACTCATGCATGCACATTCCTGTCTCAAGTCGAGCAGAATAAGCAGCTTCTTGTCAAAAGAGATAAAACGAGATGACTCGGTTTGAATTAATTTGGAGAAACAATTACTAAAATGAAGAATTGTAATTGCAAAATGGTTCGTACATTCAACTAGTGATTTAACTCTAGCTGTTGGTTTGTTATGTCTAGTTCGATTCTGATTGAGAGAAATGTTTATGCCATATCATTAGCCTTATGTCATATATTAATTTTTATGATAATATTATATATGAATCATTTACTGCTCTAGCAATAAATAAATAATGATAATATCTATATATATATATAAATTATATATAATGAGTTTACTTATTTAACAATATCAAAAATTCATTAGTAACAACGGCTGGTCCGGATCCAAAAAGAGATTAGTACATGGTTTAAACTCCTACCGTTAATAAAGACAAAAACTTAAACTACATTCTTATGTGATATGGCATTTTATGATTGATTCATTTTTATTTTATGATTTATAATTTTGTTACTAATTAAATTCTATAGAATTACTAATGTTTTATTTATCAAATATCCATTTGAGTAACTCCAGCAATGTACATGCTCTTAGAGCAAATGGTAGCAAATGCTCTAACTCGATTTATCAAGACAGATGATACTACTAGTAGAACAACTTACATAAACCACAAACCATGGTGGAATAGAAAAATACAAGTTATCCAACTTTAATTTCTTCACTTGTCATACTAAGACATGTTTTGTTTCGGCGCATGACACATATTCGGTCAAACATACAATTGTCCAATTAGTACGATACTGTCTATTTTAGACCTAAGAGACAAATCCACATAAATTTATTTTTAGGTTCCTTTCCAAAAGGCCTTGTGCTAATTAGAGTTGGATATCTCTTTATATATTAAACACTTCTTGTCTAAACTTCCGATGTGGGACTTGGATTGACATCTATCATTAGAATGACAATCATTAACATATAGAAAGAAGAAAATATAATGCAAAATGAAGAACACCTTAATAGTGTTTCGAAAAAAGAAGAAGAAACCTTAATTATAGCAAAAGAAAATGAATATTACAATAATCATTCCAACAGCAACAACAACATCAACTACAATAAAAAAACATATTAATATGCTTTTCTCATCAAGTACCCTAGTTTCTCTTATAGAGAATCATATTTTGCTTGTTTGATATCAAAGATTCACAGCCTTAACGTCAAGTCGATGTAACTCGAGATGGCCCCGCCTTCCTCCGTCGCAGGATCCGGCGGTCTCTGTGTCTCCAGCTGGAAAAGATGCGGAAGCGTACGTAAGCCTTCCGATGGCATCGCCGGAAAGAGATTCATCAGCTTCGGCTTCTCCTGCTGCCCAAACAAAACGTTAGTGTTTCTAGCTGGAGTCATCGCCGGAGATCCTTGGAGTAGCCTCCCTTCTTCATCTACATGACCACTACGGTAACAATTCAAGTAAAAATGATTCCTTGCCGGGAAAGCAGGATTAGGGTTACGGTTAAAGTTCGGGTGGTGGCGGAAGGTGGTGAGTGGGGCCGCGGCAGATGATGAGAAGGTGGAGTAATGATGATTGGAGTGAACAGTAGTGTTGGTGTGTGAGATTAGGTCATGAGGTGTTAAGAAGATTCTCTTACAAAGAGAACATTCTTGGGGGGTTTGAAACTGGCGTGAGATCTTTTTCCATGCCAAATCCACCATTCATTTTCTGCAAAGAGATTGAGATTTAGAGGGAGAGATAGCTATATGATATGGAGAAGCTTAAGGCACATATATTGAACTATTTATATACAAGTTTTTGTGTGCAAGAGGTAAGATATGCAAGATGCCAGCCTTTTTTTTGGTCTAACATGAAGCCAGCCTTCTATTTGAGGAAATATATTTTCCTTTTTTGTTGATATTATCATAATTATTACTGCTAGACTTTGATCCGCGCGCCCGCGCTAGTGTATTTCTAGAAAAATATGTTGATATTTATTTTTCATGTCACTATTATATATCATATATGTGTCATCATATAATCAATCGTATTTTATACGTACCACCATATAAGGAATCATACAATTAATAATATTTTATACGTACCATCATATAAATAATCACATATATTATATTGTTAAAACTTAATGTAAAATATAAAAACCATAATTTAAGTTGGTGTTTGAAATTAGGCTTTGTATTGTATTTTTATTATATATATTGAAAACATTTTTTATAATGGTTATTGGAAAATATTTTAGTAAGAATCAATTTTTGAATATATGTATATTTTTGAATTTTTTTTGATGTAAATTTATTTTAAATTATTATTTTGATTTTAAATATGTATATAAAGTTTAATATTTTGTTTTATGATTATTTTAGACAAAATATGTTTTTAGTTAATTAGATAAGGCCATTTTTGTATATTTTAAAACTGGTCCAGATAAATAGTTATTCATAATATAATGGACTTTTAATTTTTCTTAATAACATAAGTCTATTACTTATAAATAATCACATATATTATATTTTGAAACTTAATGTGAAATATAAAAATCATAATTTAAGTTAGTGTTTGAAATTGGGTTTTATATTGTATTTTTCTTATATATATTGAAAACATTTTTTACAATGGTTATTGGAAAATATTTTATTAAAAATTAATTTTTGAATATATGTGTATTTTTGAATAACTTTTGATATAAATCAATTTTAAATTATTATTTTGATTTTAAATATGTATAAATAGTTTAATATTTTTTTTATGATTCTTTTATACAAAAGATTTTTTTAGGTAGTTAGATTGAGCCATCTTCGTATATTTTAAACCGGGTCTAGATAGATAGTTTCTCGTAATATAATGGACTTCCAATATTTCTTAATAACATAAGTCTATTATTATTTTTTAATATACTGTTATTCATTTTTTTAAATAATATTATATATTTTTTTAATACTATTATCTATGTTTCTAAACAATTCTCAGAAGTAGTTCTACTTTAGTAAGAAGATAGATGATAATGATGAAATGAATAGATTTAGCCATATGTTAACACGTATGAATTTATTTTTGAATTTTAGAAAAATTATTTTCTATAAAAGTATGTATATATGTACATGTCTTATCATATAAAGAAGTCAAACATATTGTACGGAAACATTAAGAGGTAAGATGCTTTTAATGCTAATAAAAATTTGAGAATAATAGTAAACATTTTTTTTTTCATTTTAGGAAGTATATTATTGGTATGTTAATTGTTTGTGGGAAAGTAGTCCATCACTTTTGGAAAATATAAAATATATAGATTGTTTCTTTTCAGGGAATGTACACTTTCTTAATTTCTCTACTGTATTATATAATTTGTTTTTTGGTAAAATCGTAATGAGTTATTCTGCTTAATACCAACACAAAATGAATTATTTGTTCCTGGTCTTCCATGCGAATTATTCCATTTATGATGTTAAACTATCCTAACTTACTGGCCATAAAGACGAACCTTTAGACGGAAAACTAATTTTTATTTCTTTTTTTTTGAAAAAAGGGCATAAGAAAACTAAACTAAGTAACTTCGCTTATGGCATCGACTAAATGGGGTAAAAACTTCAATAGTATTAGTATGGAAAACAAATCTAAATACAAAGTCATAAATCCTGAAAATGTGATTTAACTAGTTAAATTTGATTCAAAATTAATTAGTAAGTACTGTCAGGACATAAAACAGAAAATTCATATACTCAAACTGTAAAATGTACATGTGATTCAATTCCATAGATAAAGATTTATTTCTTGGATTGTTATGCTCTTAAGGGTGTGACTGGTTTCTCCGCTATCACCCGAAAACGCAGTTTTTGTGGGTGATAGTGGTTATTGGTGGTTGTTGGCGCTTTACAATAATCACACAAATGCTACAAATCATCTCAAACTGGTCCAAATTTCATAAAATCAAAAATTGGTTTCCGCTAGCGTTTGCGGTTGCGGATGGTAAATAAATATAAAAAAATATTAACACATTTTTTAATTCAAATTTTAAAATAAAAAATATTATAAATAATATTTATTTTTATATTTTAATTTCAATATAATTTTTAAATATTAATATACATATACTAATATATACATATATATATATATATATACATATAAAAAAATATATACATGTATAAATGAAATAAAATATTCTTGTAAAATTTCTAATATAAATCTTCAATATAAGTTTTATTGAAATTATAACTTTCATATAAACTAAAAAAATAAAAAATAAATGTAATATTGTTATTAGTTATATTATATTAATATTTATTATATTTTATTATAGTAGTGTACTTTTGATATTTTTATAATGTTAAAATATGTTAATACTAACAATTTATTATTAAATCGCTACAGTATCTCATAATCAACCAGTCACAAATATCTCGCAAACACAACATTTTTTAACGGTTGTATCAGTCGTAAGAACCACTTAATTATGCTATATTAAATCGCAGCCACCCAAATTCGTAAATTTCCGTAACCGCAGCCGCAACCCCTGCGTTTCAGCATATAAAATGTGTATCAACCAGTAAGACCCTAAATCATATAAAATGTGAAAAGTGGACAACACGTGTTATGTAAAATATTTTTTTTTAAAAAAGAAATAACCTTTTGAATATGATTGTTTGTTTATTCAGCTTATAAAAGATGTTGCATATTCATATACATACTTTTATCAAGTGTAATAACCACGAGGATAATTGGTGATAGTAACTACAACATAGAACATAATTAAAAAACCACCCATTGTTTGTATGTTTCTTGACCGAGATAATATGGAGACTCATTTCCTCTTCCAGTTCCCAATAGTGAGGAACTCGAGAGTAACGTCAGGAGGAAGTCTCGACGTCGATGGTGCAGCCTTTGTGGCTAAAGAGGAGGACGAAGGAGGAGGGAACTGAGTCCTCTGAGTTGTAGAGGGCCGGCCATTGTTTAGGACGACTCTGCTCGACCGGTTCTCTAGGAAATCAGCCGAGGGAGGGGCTCGAACACGCGACCCAGCAACTGCTTTTCTTGAAAAACTCTAGTTCCTAGATATAGTGATTGGTCTCTCTTTGTTAGGCCTGGGCATCCGGATCCTCGGTCGGATTTTGTCGGGTCCGGGTCCTTCGGGTCCTGGAAATTTAGACCCATTTAGGTACCCATAATTTTTTGGGTCGGTTCTTGGTCGGATCCGAGTCGGTTCGGGTCTATAATTAAAATACCCATAATTTTTGGATTCGGGTCGGGTCCGGGTCGTATGTTCGGATATTTAGAAGATAAAAAGGAAATGAAATACTCAAATTCCATCGAATTTAGTCAAAATTTATCATATATATCTAAAATTTTACAAAATAACTTAAATAAACTATTAATAGTTAAAATATAACATTTTTAATTCTATATTTACATTTCAAACTTCATGTTACTTAAAAATGTTACAAAATAATGACAAAGATTGTTAAATAAAATATATTTTAAGGTTTTTAAGTCGGGTTTGAATAAGTTCTTATCGGGTCGGATCTATTCGGGTCGAATTCTTTTCGGGTCCGGGTCCATTCGGGTAGAAGAATTTTGGATCCAATAGGTACTTGTAAATTTTTGGTTCGGTTTCGGGTCGGGTATTTCCGGGTCGGTTCCGGTTCGGGTTTTCGGGTCCAGGTTAAAATGTCCAGGCCTACTCCTTGTTAAGCTGATTCAACCAAAAAGCAAAAAAGGGTTCAACAAAAACTATGGTCTCTACTTAACAAGTAGAGGACAGCTTTCAGGGTTACTAACCGTGTCTCTAAATGCAAGAACGTTCTCTGAAGTTCTTGGTCTACTAAACCGATCAGTTTGAAGGCCGGTGGTCCCTGAGCCAGTTCTTCCGGTGTATGCCTCGAAAACACATGAGAGTCTGTCTTTCCCAGCTGAAACATTATCCAGAGAAACAGTTTGATAGAATCAGAGCTTCTTCAACAAGTAAGAACAAATGTGATGCTTACTTGAAGGCTTTTCTGTTTTCTCGGCAGATGGTATTGGAATATTCAGAGCTGGTCTTAGGCTTGGCTATTGGAACAGAGGAAAAGCATGAGAAGGTTGTTACTCTATTGTATGATAATAGATTATGCACATATAGCTTCAGCAGGGACGGATCTGAGATCTTAGATGGTATAAAACATTTCTTAAGAATTCTAATAAAAAAATTTATGTAAAAAATTTCCAAAAATTTTGGGAGTCGAAACCAATGTTTCACTAGGCTATATCCAGATTCGACCCTGAACTTCCGAATGGTGGACTTACTCTTGGTCTGGCATTGGAAACGGAACTGGAGCCGAACTGCGGATACCTCAGTATTGCCCAATCGAATACATAGTCAAACTGATAACCTGCATAAACATTTTTATGTTAATTTTAATAAACATTTTTTTCTTGGAAAATAGCTATGTGGCTAGGTGATGATTGATTCGACTGTGACTGTAAAAATTTAGCTGTAAAAATTTAGTTGTAGGTAAATTGATTGTAGCTGTAAATTCGTTACTGTAGACTTTTTTTTGCAGAGACTTTTACTGTAGTTAAATTTGTTGTAGCTGTAAGTTATAGACTGTAGATATTTTAAAATAGAATATATGAAATATACGATGTATATATAAAACAATTACATAAACCACAAACCATGGTGGAATATATAGAAAGATACAAGTTATCCAACTTTAATTTCTTCACTTGTCATACCAAGACATGTTTTGTTTCGGCGCATGGCACATATTCTGTCAAATATATCATTGTCCAATTAGTACAATATTGTTCATTTTGGACCTAAGACACAAGCCCACTTATATTTATTTTTAGGCTCATTTCCAAAAGGTCTCGTGCTAATTAGAGTTGAATATCTCTTTATATATTAAACACTTCTTGTCTAAACTTCCGATGTGGGACTTGGATTGACATCTCTCATTAGAATGACAATCATTAACATATAGAAAGAAGAAAATATAATGCAAAATGAAGAACACCTTAATAGTGTTTCGAAAAAAAAAGAAGAAGAAACCTTAATATTATAATAATCATTCCAACAGGAACAACAACATCAACTACAATAAAAAAACATATTAATATGCTTTTCTCATCAAGTACCCTAGTTTCTCTTATATAAAATCATATTTTGCTTGTTTGATATCAAAGATTCACAGCCTTAACGTCAAGTCGATGTAACTCGGGATGGCCCCATCTTCCTCCGTCGCAGGATCCGGCGGTCTCTGTGTCTCCAGCTGGGAAAGAAGCGGAAGCGTACGTAAGCCTTCCGATGGCATCGCCGGAAAGAGATTCATCAGCTTCGGCTTCTCCTGCTGCCCAAACAAAACGTTAGTGTTTCTAGTCGGAGTCATCGCCCGGGATCCTTGTAGAAGCCTCCCTTGTTCATCTACATGACCACTACGGTAACAATTCAAGTCAAAAGGATTCCTTGCCGGGAAAGCAGGATTAGGGTCACGGTTAAGGTTCGGGTGGTGATGGAAGGTGGCGGGACGGAAGGTGGCGGGTGCGGCTGCGGCTGCGGCAGATGGTGAGAAGGTGGAGTAGTGATGATTGGAGTGAACAGTGTTGGTGTGCGAGATTAGATCATGAGGTGTTAAGAAGATTTTCTTACAAAGAGAACATTCTTGGGGGTTTGAAGGCGTGAGATCTCTTTTCATGCCAAATCCACCATTCATTTTCGGCAAAGAGATTGAGATTTAGAGGGAGAGATAGCTATATGATTTGGTGAAGCTAGGACACATATATTGAACTATTTATATACGAGTTTTTGTGTGCAAGAGGTAGGATATGCATGATGCGAACCTTCTATTTAAAAAATATATTTTTCCATGTTTGTTGATATTATTCCTAATTAATATAATAACAAGATCTTGACCCGCGCAACCGCGCGAGTGTTTGTTTTCAATTATATATATATATACATATATATTTATTTATTTATTTTAGATCATACATTTTAATGTTAATCATATTTTTAAATGTTTATATAACTATTTCAAATATAATAATTTTATAGTTTACATGTTGTAATTAATCAATTGTTTAAAACTATCATATATATTTGTCGCTTCTTATTAAATATTATCATATTGTATTTGTGTTTCTTTATTGAAGAAATAATATATGCATTAAACAACATATTAAAAATTATTTTATATTAAATGTATGCTCAATTTTAACTCGCCGACCTTAAAAGCCGAATTTCCTATTAGCAACATTTTTAAAGTTTTTTCTTTTCAGATAATATATTCTTTTATATACAAAATTCTAAGATATGTTAATTTTTATACATATCTATAAATACAAAGAGGATTCAAATTCATGTCCATCAGATTATTCCACCGAGTCAGAGTAGAAATTTTTGTTTTCATCTTGTAAAATCCTGACGGAATCCCGACAGAACCATAAATTTATCGTATTCGTCGGTAATCCGTCGGGAAATACCAATGAACTACCGAGGAAACCATAAATTTGGGATTTTTGTCGGCATTGCGTCGGTAGTTACCGAGAAAATACCGAGGAAAGGTAAATTTTGTGGTAGTCCTAGGTATTCCGCCGGGAAACACCGAGGAAATACCGAGGGAGGGGTAAATTTTGTGGTATTCGTCGGTATTCCGTCGGTATTTCCCGACGGAATACCGACGAATATCACAAAATTTACAAAATAATTTCATTTTATGATCTTTAAACAATTAATATTAAAGGTTTTTGGTTTACAAAACATATTTCAATTAAAATATGAAAACATATTTCACTTTTTAATCTTAAAAATCTGAAAATATATACACGATTGCTTGTTTGGATCAAAATCTTTAAAAGAACACCATACATTTTAGTGTAATGATTTACTTGAATTTGTAAGTTGAAGTCATTTATGTAATTTTACAATTTTGCTGATGTTTTATGACTAGATAATTTTTTTTATCACATGTACAAAGTCATATAATAGATTTAATAAAAAAAATTTAGATTGCTTGGTATTGTGAAACCCCATTCCGTCGGTTTTTGGTCAGAATATACCTACGCTATACCGACGGTACACACTACCGACGGATTCCCGAGGAATTTTGTTCCTCGGTTAACGAAAAGTAAACCGCAAAAATAATGCGCCAAAATTTTGGTTCACCGCCAATTTTTTTATACCGACGGAATACCGAGGACTTGTTTCCGTCGGGATCTTTATTTCATATTCCCAAACCCTTCTTCTTCTCCATTCTTCTCCACTCTTCTCCCCTCTGTCGTCGATCTCTCCCTCTGTCTCTCGTGGATTCTCGGCGAAATCACCAATTCTCTCGCGGATCTCGGTGAAATCTCCCTTGTTTCTCCTCTTCCTTTCTCAATCATGTAAGTTTTTCAATTTCTTGTTGATTGATTAGGATTTGTAGAGATGTTATGAAAAGTTTGTTTGATTGGAAGATAGATTAGGGTTTATGGAAGATATATTAGGGTAGGGATTGATGATAAAGTTACATATTGTTTTAGATTTGTGATAGTAGTTAGGTTTGCTAGGTTTTTCCAATTGAATTTCATTTTTGGGGAATTTTTTTTAATTGGACAGTGAAAAACATTTTTTAAAGTGTTTTAATATTTATAAAGTTGTGTAAAACGTTTTTCTATATATTGGACAGTGAGAACATTTTTTAAATTTTTTTATATTTATGAAGTATTAGTAGAACGCTTTTAATTAGTAAATAACTATATATAAAAACACTTTTTTATTGGACAGTGAAAAACCTTTTTTATATAACATTTTTAATTAGTAAATAACTAAATGTAAGAACATTTTTTTTATAAAATAACAGTAAATACATTCTTTTAATATTAGTAAAACTTTTATAATTAGTAAATGACTATATGTAAGAATTGTTTTTTATAATTAGTAAAACGTTTTTAATTATTATATAGCGATATGTATAAAACATTTTTTTTATAACCATGAAAACATTTTTTTAATTTTTTGTTATATTTATTAAATTTCAGTTCAAACATTTTTAATTAGGAAACTATCAATATATGAAGTTTTATTATATACTTACAAATAATTTTCATTGTAATTTATTCTATTTATTAATTTTAATTATTTATATTTTTTGGAAATGACTAACCATGGTTTTTTTAAAGGGACAAATCTACTACACTTCGACGTAGTTCCTTTCGAGTCAGGCTTCTACGGATGAAGATGAAAATTCTGCTTCTTCCAACTCCTTAACCGTGGAACAACTCAACAGCCTTGTTCTCGAGGTAAAAATCTAGTTCTTTGGCTTTTTATATATTTACATACGATCTATTGTAACTTATATTTTTTTCTTTTAGGCGGTTCCAAGGAAGAAAGGCCGTTATGTTGGATTGGCTCGTTCGATTGGAGGGGATTCATCTTCTTCTTCGGCTCACGGATATCCCCTTGTTGAAGACCTTATGCAACAAATCAAGAACAAGGATATGGAGATTGACTTCCTGAAGAACGACAATGCTGAAATCCGGGTTGAGTTGAACCAAAACAAGACATCATTGGAAGATAACATGGCTCTCACGAAGACCTTACTTGAGAAATTTAAAACTCGTTTCAGTGAAGACTTTTAGTTGTTTTTTTATTTATAAAAAAACCTTTTATGTATTTAACAACTTTTATGTCATTTACCGACGACATATATCCGTCGAGATTTTCCAATTCCCGACTGAATGACTTCGTCGGTTGTTAGTTGTCTCGACAATCACTCTTTCTCGGGATTCAGTCGGGATTTTTTCCATCGGTATTTGGTCAGGATAAACCGACGAATTACCGACGGACGTTGTCGTCAGAATGTCATCGGTATTCTCATTTTCTGACCGATTCCTGATGGTTTTTTCCATCGGTATCGTGCTGTTTTCATGTAGTGCGTGTTCGGATATTTAGGAGATAAAAGGAAATGAAATACTCAAATTCCATTCAATTTAGTCAAAATTTATCATATATATCTAAAATTTTACAAAATAACTTAAAATAAACTATTAATAGCTAAAATAGAATATTTTTAATTCTATATTTACATTTCAAACTTCATGTTACTTAAAAATGTTACAAAATAATGACAAAGATTGTTAAATAAAATATATTTTAAGGTTTTTAAGTCGGGTTTGAATCAGTTCTTATCGGGTCGGGTCTATTCGGGTCGGGTTGTTTTCGGGTCTGGGTCCATTCGGGTAGAACAATTTTGGATCCAATAGGTACTTGTAAATTTTCGGTTCGGTTTTGGGTCGGGTAAAAGCATGAGAAGGTTGTTACTCTATTGTATGATAATAGATTATGCACATATAGCTTCAGCAGGGATTTATCTGAGATCTTAGATGGTATAAAACATTTCTTAAGAATTCTAATAAAAAAATTTATGTAAAAAATTTCCAAAAATTTTGGGAGTCGAAACCAATGTTTCACTAGGCTATATCCAGATTCGACCCTGAACTTCCGAATGGTGGACTTACTCTTGGTCTGGCATTGGAAACGGAACTGGAGCCGAACTGCGGATACCTCAGTATTGCCCAATCGAATACATAATCAAACTGATAACCTGCATAAACATTTTTATATTAATTTTAATAAACATTTTTTCTTGGAAAATAGCTATGTGGCTAGGTGATGATTGATTCGACTGTGACTGTAAAAATTTAGCTGTAGGTAAATTGATTGTAGCTGTAAATTCATTACTGTAGACTTTTTTTTTGCAGAGACTTTTACTGTAGTTAAATTTGTTGTAGCTGTAAGTTATAGACTGTAGATATTTTAAATAGAATATATGAAATATACGATGTATATATAAAACAATTACATAAACCACAAACCATGGTGGAATATATAGAAAAATACAAGTTATCCAACTTTAATTTCTTCACTTGTCATTCAAAGACATGTTTTGTTTCGGCGCATGGCACATATTCGGTCAAATATACCATTGTCCAATTAGTAAAATATTGTTCATTTTGGACCTAAGACACAAGCCCGCTTATATTTATTTTTAGGCTCATTTCCAAAAGGCCTCGTGCTAATTAGAGTTGAATATCTCTTTATATAATAAACACTTCTTGTCTAAACTTCCGATGTGGGACATGGATTGACATCTATCGTTAGAATGACAATCATTAACATATAGAAAGAAGAAAATATAATGCAAAATGAAGAACACCTTAATAGTGTTTCGAAAAAAAAAAGAAGAAGAAACCTTAATATTATAATAATCATTCCAACAGCAACAACAACATCAACTACAATAAAAAACATATTAATATGCTTTTCTCATCAAGTACCCTAGTTTCTCTTATATAAAATCATATTTTGCTTGTTTGATATCAAAGATTCACAGCCTTAACGTCAAGTCGATGTAACTCGAGATGGCCCCGTCTTCCTCCGTCGCAGGATCCGGCGGTCTCTGTGTCTCCAGCTGGGAAAGAAGCGGAAGCGTACGTAAGCCTTCCGATGGCATCGCCGGAAAGAGATTCATCAGCTTCGGCTTCTCCTGCTGCCCAAACAAAACGTTAGTGTTTCTAGCCGGAGTCATCGCCCGAGATCCTTGTAGAAGCCTCCCTTGTTCATCTACATGACCACTACGGTAACAATTCAAGTCAAAAGGATTCCTTGCCGGGAAAGCAGGATTAGGGTCACGGTTAAGGTTCGGGTGGTGATGGAAGGTGGCGGGACGGAAGGTGGCGGGTGCTGGTGCGGCTGCGGCAGATGGTGAGAAAGTGGAGTAGTGATGATTGGAGTGAACAGTGTTGGTGTGCGAGATTAGATCATGAGGTGTTAAGAAGATTCTCTTACAAAGAGAACATTCTTGGGGGTTTGAAACTGGTGTGAGATCTCTTTTCATGCCAAATCCACCATTCATTTTCTGCAAAGAGATTGAGATTTAGAGGGAGAGATAGCTATATGATTTGGTGAAGCTAGGACACATATATTGAACTATTTATATACGAGTTTTTGTGTGCAAGAGGTAGGATATGCATGATGCCAACCTTCAATTTGAGAAAATATATTTTTCCATGTTTATTGATATTATTCCTAATTAATATAATAACTAGATCTTGACCCGCGCAACCGCGCGAGTGTTTGTTTTCAATTATATATATATATATATATATATATATATATACAAATATATTTATTTATTTATTTTAGATCATACATTTTTAATGTTAATCATATTTTTAAATGTTTATATAACTATTTCAAATATAATAATTTTATAGTTTACATGTTGTAATTAATCAATTGTTTAAAACTTTCATATATATATTTGTCGCTTCTTATTAAATATTTATCATATTGTATTTGTGTTTCTTTATTGAACAAATTAACATATGCATTAAACAACATATTAAAAATTATTTTATATTAAACATATGCTCAATTTTAACTCGCCGACCTTCAAAGCCGAATTTCCTATTAGCAACATTTTTTACGTATTTTTATTTCAGATAATATATTCTTTTATATACAAAGTTCTAAGATATGTTAATTTTTATACATGTATTATATAGTTTGTGAATGTTAAGTCGTCATGTCATCGTATTATATTTTTAGCATAAATATTTTATATTTTTGATTTATTATAAATTTATAAATTTAATGTAACGTTATTATATTTAGTTTAATATAATAATTTCATTTAATATGAATTATTTTTATTATAAAATAGATAAAATAAAAACTTTTTTTATAAATGATAATTGAATATATATTAATGCATACTAATATTTCATTGCTAATTAAGTTGAAATATTAACATAAACTTTTTGAAAATTAAGATATTGTTAAAATATTTTTCAACAGATTTGTTAAAATTTATATATATATATTTAAAATGAATAGATATCATGATTAAAAAAAATTATATTATTATCTTTAGTGAAATGCATGTTAATTAATTTACCTGTATTTTATAGTTTACTAATGTTAACATGTGTTACCTACGTATTATATTTTGAACATAAATACTTAAGAAAATAAAATATTTAAATTTAACAATTTAATATAATTTTATTATATTTAGCTCAATATAATAATTTTCACTTAAAATAATTAATTATGATTATATAATTGATAAAATACGATGGAGTTTATATTTTAATTATATAAATATATAATAATTAATAAATTGTTAAAATCTTTTAATTATATAAATATATAATAATTAAGAAATTGTAATAAAATCTTAATTATCATTAATTTATAATAATATTATATTGCTTATTACGAAATTAATTAATTCATCATTTTATAAAAATATTTTAAAAATTCAATAAGATGTGTTTAGATTTTTTTATCAACATATTTTTATAATTAAAAATAAAACAATTTTATAGGTGAAGTTGCTATATATGTCAATTATTTAAGATGTGAAATGCCAAAATGTTAGTTAGAAATAAATGAAATAAAATTATCTAGGGAAGGTCCATTTTTTAAAATATCTCACATGAATCAAGGTTGTGACTTCTCTTTTAATATATAAGATTAGGGGCGGGCAAAATATCCGTAAAATTTTATTTGATTCGTTATTCGTCTCGTTTCGATCCAAAAAAGCGGATATCCGTAATTTTACGAATCGAAACAAATACTAAAATTCAATACCATTGGAGCAAATCACAAATAATCATTTAAAAAAATAGATATCCGATCCGATCCGCAATGTACATATGCATAGACATGTATATATAGAATTATATATAATTTTATATTTCTATATAGATTTTTAGTTATTTTATCCACTATATTATATATTTGGTCATTAAATTTTAAATGTAACTTTTAAATAATTTATAATGAAAATATTATTTTAATTAAAAAATTCTTTTTAAAAAAAACATTTTTCAAAGAAATAAAAATTTTATTATTTTTACCGGATCGACGGATCGTATCGTATATCCGGTAAAATATACTGATTTTTCCGGATATACATAACACCGAATATCCGGAAGATTGCGGATCGAATCGAATCGGAAATCCGATTATTCGTACGGGGCGGATCAGATCACGGATATCCGTTCCGTGCCAACCCCTAATCCCTAATGATAATGATGAAATGAATAGATTTAGCCATCTGTCAACGTGCATGAAATTATTTTAGAATTTTATAAAGAAATATTTTCTATAAAAGTATGTATGTCCATATGTCTTATCATATAAAGAAGTCAAACATTATTGTACGGAAACATTAAGGGGTAAGATTCTTTTAGTGCAAATAAAAATTTGAGAACAATAGTCAAAAAAAATCTCATTTTAAGAAGTGTATGTTAATTGTTTGTGGGAAAGTAATCCATCACTTTTGGAAAATATAAAATATATAGATTGTTTCTTTTCAGGGAATGTACACTTTATTAATTTCTCTACTGTATTATATAATTTGTTTTTTCTTTGATAAAATCGTAATGAGTTATTCTTGTAAGTAATAACACAAATGAATTATTTGTTTCTGGTCTTCCATGCGAATTGTTCCATTTATGATGTTAAACAATCCAAACTTATAGGCCATAAAGACGAACCTTTAGACGGAAAACTAAATTAAGTACTTCGCTTTCAGGCATCAACTAAATGAGTAAAAACTTTCATAGTATTAGTATGGAAAACCAATCTAAATACAAAGTCATAAATCATGAAAATGTGATTTAACTGGTTAAATTTGATTCAAAATTAATTATTACTATGTGGTTGCCCGCGAATTCGCGGATATAAATATTGTATGAATATTTAGTATGTTTGTGGAATTATATATGTAATTATCACATTAGTAATAACAAATGCTTGTGAAATTATATATGTTCTCCAACACTTATTATGTATCTTTTTCCACCTCTTTTTATTTTTTCGTTATTATTTCGTTCTTTTTATTAAATTTTGCTGATGTTTTCCTAATTTTTTACATATTTCTCTCTAAATATTTTTTCTCTCTAAATAGTATCTTAAGCCATACTAAAGAGATTGTGAAACTTCAACAACACTGAGATGGTTAGCGAAGCTTATGACTAGGCACTTTACCCGAACCGAAATCCAAACCGAAATAGCAAAATACCCGAATGGGTATTGATTTAGTAGAGATTGAATATCCGAACCCGAACGGGTAATACCCGAACCGGAATAGATATCCAAAGATATCCGAACATATGTATCTTTAACCCTATATTCATAGTTTACTTCTCTAACTTTATTCAAAATAGTTATATTGATTATGACATGGTTCAAAATTAGATAATATGAATATAATTCCAACAAAAGTGAATTTTTATTCACTTAAAATGTTTAAAATACATGTCAATTTTTTATGTTTCAAGCATTAACAAAAGTTACATCCAAAATTTTAAAACAATAATCAAATTAGTGTCTTTTATTTTTAAAATGTTATCTTTAAATCTATTAATCATTCAACCTATTAAAAATATAAAAAAAATCAGTTAAGTGAAAATTATATTTTTAAATACAAAAACTTGAGAAAATAAATAATTTTATTTTTTTCCAAAATCTAAATATCCAAAAACCCGATCCGAAATATCCGAACCCGAATTAAAAATATCTGAACCCGACGCGAAGTATAGAAATATCCAAACGGGTTCTATACTCTTATACCGAAATACTCGAAAATCCGAAATACCCGACCCGAAGCCGAACGGGTATCCGAACGCCCACCCCTAGCGAAGCTTGTTTTAGGTTGTTGATATATTAAATATATCCTTATAGAACTAATTAACGGCTTTAAAAAAGATATATCAATTTCATTCATTTGATAAACAATCCTACTATACCACTTAGACTATTGAATTTTTAGATTGAAAAATATATTAAAATTACTTACACTTATTACACTTTCTATAATTTTGAAAATAATAAAATTTGACAAATTAATATCCTATTAGCTTGAAGAACATATAAAATAATTGATCAAACATTATTACAATTTCTATAATTTTGACAATTAGTTACCATGAATTACTATTTTTAATATTATTTAGATTAATTTGGTAAGTGATATTAATTTGTTCAAGATTTACCATTTATTTTAGATCTAATTAAAAGAATTAAAAATTGAAAATACTTCAACCAATCAAATTATAAAAAAAAAAACTCTTACACTTTTTATATGATTAACACCTAATCAAATGTCACTTAAGTGACTTCTCATTTAATATATAGGAGGATATTTATAATTTTTTAATTTTTAAATAGTAATCATAACTATTAAAAATAACCTATTAACTTTAAATGATTTTAAAATCAAAAGTTCTGGTATTATATAATCTAAGAAGTATTTTGAGAATTAGTGATAAATCTATAAATTTTAATCTAGCTTTCCTAAAGTCCTTTTATGACATAATTTATGGTATATCTATATAATGAGTGAGTCTTAAAAAATATTATTAGGTTTAGGTTAATTAGTTTTCTTCATTTATGATTTACTGTATCCACTATTGATATAAATATTTTTTAAAATCTTTTATATAATTATTTCTATAATACCATATGTATTTATATGAATTAATATTTTCTATAATGTAATCTATGATATTTAATTGTTTCTATAAATAAATTTTGTTAATTCATCAATATTTAAGATGTTTAATTGTTTGTTCGGTAATATATATTAGATTTAATAATCCTAGGGTTAGTTTCCTTTTTAAAAACTTAATTAAATAAATAAAAATTCAAATACTAATAACCAATCAAGTTAAGAGAAATAATTATAAACTTCACATATGAGTGACATATAAGCAAAATTTACTTAAGTGACTTCTCAATTAATATATAGGAGAAAATTCTTATACTCAAACTGTAAAATGTAAACGTGATTCAATTCCATAGATAAAGATTTATTTCTTGGATTGTTATGCTTAAATCATATAAAATGTTAAAAGTGGACAACATGTGTTATAGTAAAATACTAGGTAATAATCCGCGCCTTCCGTTGAATGAGATTATTAATTTTATTATTTCTTAAGATAAGAAGATATTAGATCTGTTTAATCTAGATATCGTTTCAGTTTTAGATTAGTTTCTTTTTTTTGGTTTTTAATCTATTAAAATATAGCAACCATTCTAAATCAACATTTATATGGTTTATTCGGTTAAAATACTTGAGACTTTTAGATTTTTCAATGATAACCAAAAACTATTATTATTTGTTTGGTTTTATGTTATATGAATTTTAGACAGTCCTGACGTCAAACCAATGGTTTCATATTATAATTTCTAAATGCATGGAAAATCAAATCAAATTTATATAATAATTGAAGAAAAAGAAAATAAAATTGTCAAAACAAATCATTTTATTACAATTTGGTCGATGGTGAATGGAAATATTAAATAAAAAATATTTCAGCTTCCAAGAAAATTAGAGTCCTCACTTGTAGTGAATATTTAGTTATATAGGTGTTCACGTCAACGTGCACATGTATGTAGGGCTAGGCAAAATATCTGTAAATTTTGATTTGATTCGTTATACTTTTCGATTCGAACAAAAAATCTGGATATTCATAACTCTACAAACAAAAGAAAATACTAATATGCAATTTCCGTAAAAAATGAAGCAAATCACATATACTAATATTTTTTAAATAATGATATTCGATCCGATATATTTAATGAATTAAATACATAAGTTATATAAATAATATATACTATATAATTTTTACGGTCTTTGTATTTACTAAATTTATTAAATAATGTATTAGTATTCAAAAAAGTAAATAAGCTTTTTATTTATGTAATAAAACTTTAATATTTTATATTATTTTGGATTTTTTATTTATTTTTAGTTTATTTATTTATTTTTACGGATTGAAACCGGTTAAAAAACTAATTTTTCCGGATATCTGGGATATTGTATATCCGAATGGCTACGAATCGAATCAGATCATTTATTATTCGGACGAAACGGATTGGATCACGAATACTTCCAAAATCTCGAATATCCGATTCGTGCCCACTTTTACATGTATGTGTATGTAAGAAATATATAAAGGTGGTTGATAAATATATAAAGATACCATAATCCCTGTTCTAAAACTCGGGCGCCGAGTCCGATTAAACGCTGAGTAATCGCTTGGCGGCTCATGACCGTTTCGATTTCACATAATCGGCCAAAAAAACTTGGGAGATTTGAAACTCTGTTTATTCTCTCGTTTTCTGCTATGGATCTTCGTTAATTTGGTACAAACCAGAAAGAAAAATGTAAGAAAATATGTTGAAAAAGTGCAAAACGATAGTATTTTAGGGTTGCAGAGATTTTAGTTTTCATAAGGAAGAAGAAGAAACTACAATTACCTTTGTGCCCTTCATTAAAGTTAAAGGAGAAAAACAGGTAAAATAAGGTTCAGGCTTTGAACCTGCAACCTTGAGGCAAAGATGTTACAATTGAACCACTGTGCCACACAACTTTTAGTCATCTTTATGCAATATAAAAGTATATAACTCCTAAATATAATAAAAAGCTCAAAAAAATCCCCGATTAATCCCCGTATAATCTCCGATTTATTGAGTAGGCGCTAGGCTCCACCCGTCCGCACGCGTTGCGCCTAGCGCAATTTCGAACATGGACCATAATTAACATTAAAAGACATTTTTTGTCCAAAATAACACATGAAAGATAATATTCTATTAAAATAAATTAAGTAAAAATAAAATAAACCAAGATAATGGTAAACTTTTTTGTAGATTGTATTTTCTATGTAGAACTTTGTATAACTGTAGAACCGTGCATGTGCGTTTTTGATGGAGGGCGGAAGCTAAGTGATCAAAGATTAAGGTAGGCCTGGGCATTTTAACCTGGACCCGAAAACCCGAACCGAAACCGACCCGAAAATACCCGACCCAAAATCGAAACGAAAATTTACAGGTACTTATTGGGTCTAAAATTCTTCTACCCGAATGGACCTGGACCCAAAAAAAAACCCGACCCGAATAGATCCGACCCGATAAGAACCGATTCAAACCCGACTTAAAACTTTAAAATATCTTTTTATTAACAATAGTTGTCATTATTTTGTAACATTTTTAAGTAACATGAAGTTTGAAATGTAAAATATAGAATTAAAAATGTTCTTTTTAACTATTAATAGTTTATTTTAAGTTATTTTGTAAAATTTTAGATATATATGATAAATTTTGACTAAATTCGATGGAATTTGAGTATTTCATTTCCTTTTATATCCTAAATACCCGAACCCAACCCGAATCCGAAAATTATGGGTATTTTAATTATAGAACCGAACCGACCTGGACCCGACAAGACCCGACCCAGAACCGACCCGAAAATTATGGGTACCTAAATGGGTCTAAATTTCCAGGATCCGAAGGACCCGGACCCGACAAGACCCGACCCGAGTACCCGGATGCCCAGGCCTAGATTAAGGGTTTTGATCTTTGGATTGGTGTCTTGACGTCGAAGTAAACTTGAAATCAAGATGGATAGGGCGCGAGTACTCTTCGCAGTGCTCGTTAAAGCTCTTAAGGGCGGGAATACTCTTCGCAGTGCTTTGATAAAGCTCTTAATAAACTGTAATTCTTATTATGCAAATCGTGGTTCTTTACATGATGAAAGCTTCGCTATATATACTAATCGAAACTATCCTAACTCCCTTGAATAAACGAGGTTTATTATCTAATCCTAATAAGAAAAGGAAACACATAACTTAAAGGATAAGTAAAGCAAAATATCTATAAGAAAAGGGAAGATACGCTACATCAGGTTTCCCCTGGGTGAGAAGGATTCGCCCACGAATCTTGTTGACTATCCTCGCCGTAAAATGGTGTGAGATGCTTAACTCTAAACACGTCGGATGTCCGTAAATGAGAAGGAAGACAAACACGATACGCATTCGGGTTAATGCATTCCAAAATCTCCACGGGGCCAATTTTCTTGGATTTAAGTTTATTATAGTCTCGCAAAGGAAGCCGCTCCTTCGTCAGGTAGACCCAAACCAAATCCCCCGGCGAAAAAAGCACGTCACGCCTTTTTCTATCTGCTGCAGTTTTGTATTTAGCGGCCGAAAGCTCTAATTTGGTCTGAGTTTGGTGATGTACAAGCTGCATGTCGGAAACGAAGTCCACCGCTTCCCCATGATGGCGAGTCTTTTCTGGTGTAGTGGTCAAATCCAGAGAACAGCGAGGGATGATGCCATATACGATCGTGAAAGGAGGGAATCCCGAACTACGATTAAGAGCATGATTATTCGCGAACTCAGCCTGACCCAATTTCGAGTCCCATGATCTAATATTATCACCGACCAGACAACGAAGAAGATTACCCAACGAACGATTAGTCACCTCCGTCTGACAATCCGTCTGCGGATGGTACGCCGTGCTCTTATCCAAAGAAGTTTCGAGGAGCTTCCAAAGAGAACGCCAAAAGTGACTAAGGAAACGTGTGTCACAATCCAAAACAATAGATGATGGAAACCCATGAAGGCAATATATTTCCCGAAAGAACAAGACGGCGACATTGACTGCATCAGTTGTTTTCTTGCATGCAATAAAGTGTGCCGTCTTAGAGAATCGATCGACGACAACAAAGATGGAATCATGGCCTCGTTGAGGTCTCGGCAATCCGAGGACAAAATCCATACTAACGTCCGTCCATGGCTGCGTTGGAATCAAGAGAGGCATATATAGTCCTGCATTAGAAGCTTTTCCTTTCGACTGTTGACAAACCCGGCAGTGCTCAACGAACCGTTCCACATCCCGCCGAAGAGTAGGCCAAAAGTACGAAGTCATAACCAACTGAAGCATCCTGTCCCGCCCCACATGCCCTTCGTTGTCTAGTTCGCGAATAATTTCCAGGCGCCAACTACACTCAGGGATACACAAACGCAGTCCTTTGAATAAGAACCCATCTTGGATAGTGTAGTCATCATAAACCCCTTGCTCGGTAGCTTTAAATATACGGCTGAAGAAAGGATCCGCTGGATAAAAATCGGCGAAGGAGGCAAATCCCGTAACCGATGTATTCAATGTGGTGGGTAACCCATGACGCCTACTGAGCGTGTCTGCGATCCGGTTTGTCTTTCCGATTGATGTCGTATCGAGAAAGTGAATTGTTGTAAATAAGATATCCAACCCGCATGGCGAGCAGAGATCTTGGCTTGACTATCCAAGTGACCCAAGGCATCGTGATCCGTGAACAAAACAAATTTGCGATGGACCAAATAATGCCGCCAGTGTATGATTGCTTGAATGATGGCGTAGAATTCGACATCATAGGTACTATATCATCCCCTTGCACCCACCAACTTATCGCTGTAATATGCAACCGAACGTCCAAGCAAACTTAGAACTGAGCCAATTCCCAACTTAGAAGCGTCACAATGCAATTCGAACGAGATGGAGAAATTGGGAAGGACGAGGATTGGTGCCGTCGTTAGCTTCTCTTTTTTCAACTCAAATGCACATGCTGCGTCTCGTGTCCATTCAAACTTACCATCGCGTATACAGATAGTAATAGGAGCCATTATCGAGCTAAAATGACTGACAAATCGTCGATAGAAGGAAGCAAGATCATGGAAGCTGCGAACATTGGACACTGTTTTTGGAGGAGGCCAGGAACCTATTAATTCTATCTTCGAGTTATCAACGGCCAGACCTTTATCAGAAACTATGTATCCAAGAAAAAGAACTTCAGTAATGCCAAACTCGCACATTTGTCTTGTCGCGTAGAACTGCTGTGAGCGTAAAATAGAGAGTACTTGGCGGAGATGATCTTCGTGTTCAGCCAGAGAAGAGCTAAACACTAGTATATCATCAAAGTAAACGACCACGAACCGTCCGATGAAAGGTCGCAACGCCTGGTTCATAATTCGCATGAATGTTCTAGGTGCATTAGATAATCCAAAGGGCATGACAAGCCATTCGAACAAGCCTTCCCTAGTTTTGAAGGCTGTTTTCCATTCATATCCTGGGCGAATACGAATTTGGTGATAGCCACTCTTAAGATCAATCTTCGAAAAGAATTTTGCCGAACCAATCTGATCCAATAAGTCATCTACTCGCGGAATAGGAAATCTATAACGAATGGTGATTTTCTTGATAGCTCGACTATCTACGCACATACGCCAGGATCCATCTTTTTTTTGGAATTAAGAAAGCCGGGACCGCACACGGGCTTAAGTTTTCTTTGATGTGTCCTTTGCGTAGTTGATCCTCAACTTGACGTCTCAATTCTTCATGTTCCATAGGACTCATCCGGTAGTGTGGTCGGATTGGTAATGTTGCACCCGGGACAATGTCGATCTGATGTTATAAATCCCGGAGTGGTGGGAGTCCTTCGGGAAGTTCCTGTGGGAAGACGTCCGCAAACTCTTGGAGAACGGCCTCAAAAGATGCAGCGGGTGTTGCTGTGAGAGAACGTGGTGATGAAGTCGGAATAAGAGCAAAGGCCATGCCTTCCGTGCAAAATTCTGAGATGAACTACGCGTAAGAACACAGTAGGGTCGAGGAACGCGAGCCTGTTGTAGGCGAAGCTCGGTCTCGTTCCGTTCCTAGGGAAGAAGGAGTTTGTATCGCGTCAGGTGAAGGGACAAGAACAATTTGTTGAGTGTTCCAAAGAAAACAGTAAGTGTTCTTTGCACCATCATGAGTTATCTTGCGATCATATTCCCATGGGCGGCCTAGAAGGAGATGACAAAAGTCAACTGGGGAAATGTCACAGTAGATTCGATCACGGTAGTAAGGTCCAACAGAGAATAGAACTATGGCGCGCTGTGTGATACGAATGTTAGATGTGTTGTTAAGCCATCCAAGAGTATATGGTGCAGGGTGTTTCTCGCGTGTAATACCCAACTTGTCTACTGCTTCTTCCGAAACGATATTAGGGCTGCTGCCATAATCAATGACAAAGCTGCAGACACGATCCTTTATAGTACAAGTGGAACAATAAATATTGGTTCGTAACCACTTGTCATCTTGTTGAGGTGGACTGAGGCACGATCTGTGGAAGAGCAATGTACGACCACTATCACCGGTGGTGTGGTGACTTGTGTTGGCGTTATCATATTCTTCTTCCTCTTGTGAATCATAGACCTCTTGTTCATCGATCGACTCATCAATCACCAAACCTCAGCGCGTAGCATGAGGGCAATCATTCCGACGGTTCCTTGATTCTCCATAACCATAGCACCGGACTGTAGTTGGACGCGTTGAACGTCGTAACTGCTGCTCATCTTATTGTGCTGGTTTGGATATTGACGTAGAGGCATCTCCTGTCTCTTTCGTAGTAGTGGCCGGAGTGTTGTTGATGGATGTGTCTTGCGTTCGAGCTCGAGAGGAAGACAGGTTCCAGTTAGAAGAATGTGACTGCTGTTCGAACGAGGCGGCTCGACGATGTGCTTCCCCGACAGTGGATGGGTCAAATTGCGCCATCGACATCTGAAGCTGCGGCCGCAAGCCCCCAATAAAACGTGAGACTAGCTGGATCTGGATATCATTAATCTCGTTTCGAGTTAATAGTAAAGCAAACTCTTCCGCATATTCGTCCACACTACGATTATCTTGGCGAAGATTTTGCAACTTCGTATACTTGGTGCGTTCATAGTTGTGTGGTAAGAAAGTTTGCCGAAGATGTTTGGTTAACTTTTCCCAAGATTGGATATGTGCCTTGTCGTTACCAGAGCGGGTAGTCTTTAGCTGTTTCCACCATGTTGCCGCATGGCCGCTAAAACGCATAGCTACAAGAGGGACCCGATCTGACGGAACCTTCTTGAACTCCAATATTTCTTCCACTGAGATTAGCCAATCAAGAAGTTCATCACGAGGCCACCATGAAACTCCGGTATATCCACCCGAAAGCCTCTTCCCCAGCGATCGTCACGGTTATCATGACGACGAAGATCTTCATAAAACAAGCGCTGGTGAGCGTCGTCTTCGTCTTCGTAGAATGGATGCTGTTGTTGGTTCCGCTGTTGTTGTTGTTGATGGCGAGCTAGTGCATGTGGTTGTGGGAATGGTTGGTGTTGTTGAACTGGTGGAGGAGCATGGGTGCGGTGTTGGCTTTGCTGGTCAACCAAGGCTGTTATTGCGGTGGTTAAGGCATCCAAGCGGCTGGCCAAGGTTTCTCCTAGCTGTTGAATCGATGACTGCGATGCCGTCTGATTCTCGGTGAGAAGGTTTCGTAACTCAGTCATGTCGAACGGTGTTCCTTCGGTCGTTTTCTTAGCCATGATCACGAGCGAAGAAATCCAGAAACGTATTGATTATGATACCAACTGATTGAGGGCGGAAGCTAAGTGATCAAAGATTAAGGGTTTTTGATCTTTGAATTGGTGTCTTGACGTCGAAGTAAACTTGAAATCAGGATGGATAGGGCGCGAATACTCTTCGCAGTGCTCGTTAAAGCTTTTAAGGACACAAATATTCTCCGTAGTGCTTTGATAAAGCTCTTAATAAACTGTAATTCTTATTATGCAAATCGTGGTTCTTTACATGATGAAAGCTTCGCTCTATATACTAATCGAAACTATCCTAACTCCCTTGAATAAAGGAGGTTTATTATCTAATCCTAATAAGAAAAGGAAACACATACCTTAAAGGATAAGTAAAGCAAAATATCTATAAGAAAAGGGAAGATACGCTACATCAGTTTTTTATTGAAAAAATACGTAAAATAATATATAATATGAATGCATTTATGTAGAGTTTGGTTGAGAAACTCTCTACACGTGACACGTCAGCGTATTCGTTCTCAAATCGATATGAGACTATTACGTGGCAAATGTAATGTGACCACATTAAATGACAATTCTTCTCTTTTAAAAGCACATCCATCGATTAAAAAAAACTATGCAAGTTTCTAAAATAAAAAAATATTAATATTATAACTATTCATTTATTTATTATTTTCTTAAAACCAATTAAATCACTTATACTTTTTAGTGGATTGACAAGTGTCTTTTGAAGATACTAATAGTCTCCTAAACCCTACAAGTTAAGAACTTTCATACATCCTCTCTCCTAATTTTTTTTTTCTTTTTTCTTAAAATCCTTAGAATTTTTCCTAAAATCATTGTTGAAGATGCTCTAATATATAGAGGTTATGTTTTTTAACAAGAAATAATCCTCTGAATATGATTGGTTGTTTATTCAGCTTATAAAACATGTTCATGCATATTCATATACATACTTTTATCAAGTGTAATAACCACGAGGATAATTGGTGACAGTAACTACAACACTGAACATAATAAAAACACCAGCCATTGTTTGTTTGTTTCTTGACCGAGATAATATGGAGACTCATTTCCTCTTCCCGTTCCCAATAGTGAGGAACTCGAGCGTAACGTCAGGAGGAAGTCTCGATGTCGATGGTGCAGCTTTTGTGGCTAAAGAGGAGGACGAAGGAGGAGGGAACTGAGTCCTCTGAGTTGTAGATGGCCGGCCACTGTTTAGGACGACTCTGCTCGACCGGTTCTCTAGGAAATCAGCCGAGGAAGTGGCTCGAACACTCGACCCAGCAACAGCTTTTCTTGAAAAACTCTGGTTCCTAGATATAGTGATTGGTCGCTCTTTGTTAAGCTGGTTCAACAAAAAAAAACAAAAAGGGTTCAACAAAAACTATGGTCTCTACTTACAAGTAGAGGACAGCTTTCAGGGTTACTAACCGTGTCTCTAGATGCAAGAACGTTTTCTGAAGTTCTTGGTCTACTAAACCGATCAGTTTGAAGGCCAGTAGTCCCTGAGCCAGTTCTTCTGGTGTATGCCTCGAAAATACCTGAGAGTCTGTCTTGCCCAGCTGAATATTTTCCAGAGAAACAGTTTGTTAGAATCAGAGCTTCTTCAACAAGTACCACCTCTATAAAAGCTTTAGGTTTGGCATAACTATATTATCTTTACTAAGAAGAAATCTGATGCTTACTTGAAGGCTTTTCTGGTTTCTCGGCAGATGGTATTGGAATATTCAGAGCTGGTCTTAGGCTTGGCTATTGGAACAGAGGAAAAGCATGAGAAAGTTGTTACTCTACTGATAATAGATTATGCACATATAGCTTAAACAGAGTCAAATCTTAGATTTTGGGGATATAAAAATTTCTTAAAAATTCTAATGATTTAAAAAAAAATAACTTCCTATTTTTTGAGAATTTTCAAAACTAATATTTCACTAGGCTATGCCCAGATCCAGCCCTGAGCTTCAGAATGGTGGACTTACTCTTGGTCTGGCATTGGAACTGGAACTGGAGCCGAACTGCGGATACCTCAGTATTGTCCAATCGAATACATAGTCAAACTGATAACCTGCATAAACGAGAATCAAAAACAGTTTCTTGAGTATTTTCGTTAAACTTCTTGAAACATTAAGTAAATTATCTGACAGTTTCTAAAACCTTCACGGATGAATAGGTCTCTGAAAAGCTTCTTTAAGTATGAATAATCTGGTTTGTCTTCGAACCGTAATGAACGCACATAGAGGAAATACGATGTGAACTCAGGTGGAAAGTTTTTACAGAGGACCTCCACTGGTGTAAGTCTTTTCTTTTCACTGATCTTGTCATACTTCTGCTTTTTGGTTCCTGCACGAAGACCTTGCCATGGAAGGCTGAAACATATATTACAGATCAGAAACAAGTATAATGTACAGTTGGAAGAAAAGAAAAGTGCAGATTCATCAACATACCTTCCTCGGAGAAAATACATAAGCATATAGCCAAGAGACTCCAGATCATCCCTCCTGCTTTGCTCTGTGTACAAGATATTATATTAGAATACTAATCAAGAAACTGATGCAGTGACAAGTCTCTCAAGTGCATGCAAGTTTGATGGTAACATGACAAACAAAAAAAAAAAAAAAAAAAAAGAAAACTAACCAATTCCAAGATGGGTGTTAACACTTGCATATCGAGCTGTTCCTGTAAGGTTCTTGTTTTCTCTGAGAAGCAACAACACTTTCAAATTACCAAAAGTGAAAGCCATCTAAGAGTACAACTAAACTTGAGACAAAGTAAGTACCTGTAAGGAATATGCTTGTGTGTTTGAAGATCTCTATACTTTTTCGCTAGCCCATAGTCAATGATGTAGACCTGCAGTAAGGCATAGACGAAGATGTATTAAACCAAATGTATGGAAACTGTCCAAGCTCTCAAAAACATTAAGTCATTTGAAAAAAAAAAAAACTCACTTGGTTAGCTTTGCGGCCAAGACCCATAAGAAAGTTATCAGGCTTAATATCACGATGAAGAAAGCCTCGCACATGCATATACTCCACTCTGTTTAACTACCGTAACCAAGATTGAAACCATAGTGTAAGGTAAAAGCACATGGAACCAATTAGAAGAAAAAGACTATATATTTACCATTTGATCAGCGAGCATAAGAACAGTCTTGAGAGAAAAAGATCGACTGCAATAGTTGAAAAACTCCTCCATGCTAGGACCAAGAAGATCGATCACCATACAGTTGTATTCACCCTCAACACCAAACCATTTAAGGTGTGGAATACCAGCTTCAATAACAACAAAAGCCACATTACATAAACGTGCAGAAACAAGATTGTGAGGTTTATTATGATTTAAAAAAAAAATCACCAAAAGCAAAAAAACATACTTCCTCCTTGGAGAAGCATATAAAGCTTAGACTCGTAATGAAGCTGAGGATGCCTAGATCGAAGTGGTTCCTAACAAAAATATCATCAACACACAAAGGGGTTAACATAATCAGCGTTTAACACTAAAACAATAATCAATTGCGAACTTACGAGCTTAACAGCAACTTCGTCTCCTGTTTGTACATTAACTCCTAGAAAGATTTCACCAAAAGATCCACTTCCAAGCTTCCGACCAAGCTTGAACTTGCCACCAACCACACGATCCATTTTCTTACAAATCTCCAATCAAAAAGTATCCTTTTTTAAACTTCTTCTTCTGTGTATCCAACCCCAATTCAATTCAATTCAATGAAGAACCTTTGATCACCAATCAAAAAGTGTTTTTTTTTTTACCCAAAATCGAATTTGCGGAATGAACCCTGAAAGTAATCTACTTTACAAACTTAGATTATGCTACAACCAAACTATAATCACCCATTTACAAAAACCATCATGATCAAGCTGTTACCGACATCTTTAGAGACCAAAGCTTGAGACTTTAGGACAAAGAGGAGAAGAAGAAGAAAAAACGCGGAGAGAAACGTTATTGGTTTGACGAAGAATTGATCTTTAGAATTTGCTATGGATAGAGCTCGATTCAATTTTTATATATTCTTTGGAAATATCAATCAATCACAAGAGAGAGCCTCAGAGATTTTTTTGTGATTTTAATATTTATTTTGCCTTATCTTGAATAGACAGAAAAGTCAATAACTCTGCTTTAATTGCGTGCTAATTTGTACTAACTCTCTGTCTCTCTCTCCACATGCTAATGTAATCAAATGTTTCTCTCTTTTTTTTCTTCTTTTAATTTCGGCATTCTTAATAGAAAACTTTATAACAAAAGATTGTTGCTCATGGACCAGCTCTCTCCTCTCTCCTCGTGAGCGCTCTCTCCTCTCTCCTCGTTTTAATCTGAGCTTCACGTCCGCTCCGACGTCCGGCGAGCGCGTGAGCGCGAGTGTCGGCGTCGGAGGCTCTCCTTCTCCCTTTTCTTGTCTTCTCCTTTGCTCCCGCTCTGTTTCCTCTCCTCCTCTGATATGCTTGTGGTTCTGGTGTTGGGGTTAGCTCCGGTGACAGCTCCGCTCTCTAGGGGTCTCGTTTCCGGTGATGTTTCTGCTGTCTCTGGCTCCACAGCGAGGTTGTAGGAGGGGTTTCTGGTTGTGGTGGTCGGATTTTAGAGTTTCATGAGTCTGATTTGATTTTTCCCTCTCAAATCTTCTCTCTGTTTTTGATGTTCGGGTAGCAGATTAAAAGTCTGTTTGTCTTCCGGTTTGCTTTGTTCGTGCGGGTGAGTCTTGACGGATAGAGCTTTGACCTTCGGTGAACTCTTCTTGTGCTTTGAAAGGATTAATGGCGTTGTTTATGGTTGGGTCTTGGGAGCTTGTGCTCTCTTGGGTTGTGGATTGCCACCTTGTTGTTATTTGTTTCGTGGATGTGGAGTAGTTGATTTCCGGTTACCGGCTGTTTTAATAAAGAGAATTCGGGAAGCTTTTTTAGGCTTGGCCGTGAGGTGGTGGTAGTATGTGGCGCTACAAATGAGGCGCGTGGAGAGCCCGATCAAGGTCCAATGGCGAGACTTAGTTGGAATTGAAGGGTATTACAGCAACGGTTAAGGAGTTTAACTTCTCTAGATTCTTTCTTTGCTTTGGTGGTGTTCGCAATGTGTGCTTTATTTGGCCTTCCTTCAAGTTGGTTTTATTTGGTTTTGAGCTATCGCCTTGTAGGCTTTGCGTGTTGTTGAGGTCGAGGTTAAGTGTTGTTTCACCTGAGCTCTGTCTTTCTTTGGCTTTACCTGTTCTAAAGCTCATCTTCATATGTTTCTAGTTAGGAGTTTGTTGTTATGTCTGATCTTAGTTCTGGAGGGATCTAGGTCCTTGTCAGCTCTTGGCTCCGGTGGAAATGTGTCTCCAGCCGGCTTTGTGTGTAATGTGGTGTTGAAAATCAATATTAATCTACCAGATGACAAAAAAAAAAAATAGAAAACTTTTGACTGGTTATAAAAAATATAGAAAATCAACATTAGTTCCATCATTTATAATAAAAAAAATTACATATTTAGCTTTAGAATTGGATGCTTTTGGAATTCAGATTTGCTTGAGTGTTTGATTATGGGCACAAACATAAAGAAAACATAAAACTAAAAAGACACTAAATATTATGAAAAAATATTTTTAAATAATAAAAATATAATATATATATACCTCATTAAAATTATATGCTATTTAAAAAGATTGTGTAATTATTTGATAAAAATACGCTTATCATAAAAATGTTTTAGGTTCCATTTTTAATGTCTCTTAAAAATCAACACTAGAAATAGGGCTGGGACTTCGGATATTCGGTTCGGGTTCGGATAAGATCCGATCGGGTCCGGATCTTTCGGATAAATGAATTCTATACCCAATGGGTACTTAATAGATTTTGGTTCGGGTTTCGGTTCGGATACCACCGGTTTCGGGTCGGTTCCGGGTACCCGTTTATTATGTAAATCATATATATATATATATATACAAAATAAAATAATTTACAAAATAAAATTTTGATTTTTTTATTTTTTTTTAAGGAAAAGTGAATAGGAATTGTATATATATATTAATAAAATGTAGTTTTGTACAACAAAGTTGAAGTGGCTAAATGGTCCTACACATGTCGCTGCACCTATCCAATCCGGGTTCGACTCTTGGGAGATACAAATTTGTGTTTTTTAAGCATAGAATTGGATTTAAACGGCTACCCGATCGCTTCCGGGTAAAAACCGAAACCGACCCGATATCCATGGGTAATTAACACTGATACCCACCGGATAAAATGACTAGATGCAAAATCGAACCGAACCGGTCCATTTCGGATCGGATCCGGTTCGGGTAATCGGTTCCGGTTAAAAGTCCAAGTCCTAACTAGAAATGTGATTGTTTTAGTGAAATCATATTATATAAGTAAAATATAATTTATATGTATTTTTGTTGTAATTGTAAGATATTATATTCAGCTAAAGATTATGAAAAAACATTTCAATAATAATAATTATAAAATATTTTAGTAAAGTAAACATATATTGGTTTCTGTTATTTATTATCTTATGTAATCATCTAAAAAATAGATTGATATAAAGAATATATTTCTATTACTTTGAAAATATGTTTAATTTATATTGTATAAAGTATGTTTAAAGGAATAATATTTCTTTTATTAATATCAAGTTTATCTTTGTGAAATTTTTTTCTTATGAAATCACATTATATAAAATATATTTTTTTCATCTAAGCAAAAATATAGATATAAAGAACGTATTTTTATTAATTTGAAAGTATATTTTTGTTATGTAAAAATATGTTTTAAACAGAATATTACTATTTTGTGAACTTTCCTTTTTAATGAAATCATACTATATATACATATATTTTCGTTTTAAAATTTGTTTTTAAACTTTATAAATATTTCTTTATTATTATATATGTTATTTGGAAAAAGGAAACTAAATAAAAAAATTAATAATAGTATTGAAATTCAATACTTTTAATTCATTAAGAGTACCTCTGTAAATAATCATCATAAGAATTAATATTATAGAGATTTACAGTATTATAAATTTATAATGTTTAGAGTTAGTTTCGGTTTATAATGTATATTGAGTTTGTCAATAGTTTATCTTCTACTGAATATAGTGTCAACAAAAATATGTTAAATTTAATCTTGCCTTTTGTTTACATTTTCTTCACTAACCCTGTCAAACATGTAATACCAATAGCTATTTTTTTCCCAAACCAAACAAGATATATTCTACAGAGTAAAAGATTGAGATAAGATCATAACAAGAGAAAAAATTAAATAATGTTTCAATAAAGTAAACAAAAACAAATGATTAAATTTAGTTATAACTGTCGTATAATTCAGCTATAAAAATAATAGAACTGTGTAAGAACTTGTGGGAATAAACCAATTTCTTTCTTTTTCTCCGTAAATAGATTTTCACTGGTCAGCCACAGTTTCTTATGGACAATAAAAAACGACATTTGAAGTGAATTGCAAGGAAATGTTTAAAAGTTGCTTTACAAAAAATTAAACACACAAGATGAGAAAACATCAATGAGCTATGATTTCACTCAAATTCAGCATAAAATGGTCACTGCAACTTATTTATTCTTCATTCAACCATATGCTATTTTCTTTCTTATACCATATGAAATCTAACCGGTAAAGTGAAAGCTTTATGAGATGACATGTTGATTATATAGAAAACACAATAGTATTATTTTATAAATAATGTTTTGGGTAAAAGATTACAAAATGGTTTATCAATTTATGTACAATTAATGCTACATAGTTTTGGAGGGGGGGGGGGATGGTTATAGATGATCAAAACACAAAATGGATTGACAACAATTTTGTTTGTTTGTTTTGCAGTTTATCACTGAGAGTGATTTGCTTACGAGACTCTACCAGTTGCTTGCAAGAGATGACACCAAAGGTATCCACAAGGGAGTTTGTTGGATAATATCGAGGATTACTGATGGGAAAGGAGCTCAGATAGAGGTATTAACCTTTTTCTGCTGTTACTGACAAGAAGACATAGTTGTTCACAGAAAACCGTAGTGACTGTCTTTAATCATATTATACAGGATTTGCTTGAGACTGAGATATATGACAAGGATGTTAATGTCTTGAAGATGTTTTGGGATGAAGGTGAGAAAAAGCAGAACATAGCGGGCACGTTATTCGGTAGTAACTAGTCGTCAGCTTCAAACCAAACGAAATACTTTGATATTATAATGTCTATAGCTTTTGTTATTGTCGTCTGAATCATTCGAAGTAACATTTGATCTTGTGATGTGAGACTATCTTGTGTTATTAAAATGTCTATCAACTTAGTAGCTTTTGTTATTGTCGTCTGAATCATTTGAAGTAAAACATTTGATCTTGTGATGTGAGACTATCTTTTGTCATTAAAATGTCTATCAGCTTAGTAGCTTTTGTTATTGTCGTCTGAATCATTTAAAGTAAAACATTTGATCTTGTGACGGGAGACTATCTTTTGTCATTAAATGTCTATCAACTTAGTAGCTTTTGTTATTGTTGTCTGAATCATTTGAAGTAAAACATTTGATCTTGTCAATTAATTAAATCACTTTTATTATGCCGATACGTGAGAGTCTCTGAAGTTGGGCCAGATAAGTAGCTTACCTGCTTTCATATTATAGTTTGAAGTTTTTTTAATAAGATCAACAACATCAGCTTACCTAGAAACAGCCAAAAACACTCGACAGGAGACTAGATAAGCATATCCATATTTACAGCTTCAGAACAGAGTTGAAAATGAAAACAAAGAGAAACCGGTAAGTTACAAACCAAGAGAAACCGGTGGCCATCATATCAATCCATAACCCAACTAGATATGCATTATTCTGTTTTCATCAATACAACCTCCTTCAATACACATTCTTTCAACATCATATTGTGAAGCAAGATGCACAGATCTTCCAAGCTGGTCTTTCCTCAAGGAAGGTGACCTCCGGATGGTGTGAAGATAACAGACATATCATCAGCATGATATCTGCAAGAATTTGATGAAGCCTAATACTGACTCCATATAGAGTATCAGACATTACTTCTTCATTGGTTTCATTTGTCACACGAATGCTCTTTCTGTTACTCTTCATCATTCCTTTACTTGTGTGGAAGCAGTCAACACTTGTTTAAGCTGAACTCTTTCATTTCAAGATCCAAGCACCTGCACATAAGTAAAAACATATGAGAATCTAAAAGAGAGAATCTGTTTGTATAGAGTTTGGTCGGGTTGGTAAGAATGGACAAAACTCGTCGATGGATCGAACAAAGAGGTTTTACTGATCAAGAGATGAAGGTTTACAATGATGATGGAAGGAAAATGATGACAAACCGGTGCTCGGAGAGCTGGCCGGGAAAAAATACAAATGGCAAGAAAGAAGAAAAGAAAAACTCTAGATTTAGCCGCCTGGTCTCTGTGTGAAAAGTGTCAACCCCCTTTGTCGTTGCCCTTCCCTTTCTATTTATAGGTCTCCTCCACTTTGTTTGCCCTAATGCTTAAGAGTGCCCATGGGCTTAGTTCGATGGGCTGAGTAAACGGGCCGCCGAATTAGCCGTTCGAACCAACGGCTTTTAGTCGTTCTCGCGCCGACTAAAAGCACTCAAGCGCCGAGCTGGTGAATCAGCTCACTGAGCCGAGCTGACCTCCTAAAATAACGGGCCGTATCCTGCTATTTGGTGGGCCTTGGAGAGGGATGTAATCCATCTCCTACAAAACCAAAGACTTTCATTGTTGCATATTAGTCAATGATGCTTTTGACTCGCAGCCGCCGTTCCGCATACTGAATCCCCAAGAGCTCTAAGAAACCCAGCGTCATGCAAGCTATCAGTGCTCAGACCGGATGAATCAGTGTGGTACCCAGACAACCAAGAAGCTATCTCTTATAGATGGAACTCAGTTGGAGTTGTTCCCAGTTTCCATACATTGTCTTTATACAAGAGAGCTGCTCCATTACATTTCACAAGGTCCATTATGTTGGGGCTCTGTGAGATAATACCTAGAGGAGCATCATGCATCAGCATATCGCACAAGAGTGTCTGTGTGCGCAAAATGTCTTCTCCACAAACTCACAAGCATACCTGAGAGAGTAAAGGGGACAGACCTAGGAGTTGTGTTATGACAAACCACCAAAACCCATAGTCTCTTTCTCCTTTGAGGTGTAGTAGAATCAGGTGCATCCTCCTCGTTAAATACAACCGCCATAACTAGAGATGATATTGAGGTGCTCTAAGGTAAGATCAAAGGAAAGCTTCTCATCTTGAAGCACCCTAACATGTTTTGCATTGCAATCAACAATCATCCGAACTTTGTTCTTCATAAACAGAGAACGAGCTGCTTGAGGGATGTCAGTGGCCTGATAATGCTTTAACTGCGTGCTAATTTGTACTTACTCTCTCTATCTCTATTCTCTACACATGCTAAATCAAATGTTTCTCTTTTTTTTCTTTTTTCTTTTTGATTTTGGCATACTTGATAGAAACTTTTGACTCACCGTAAAAATAGATGAAATCAATATTAGGTCCATCATTTATAATATTAATTACATAATTTAGCTTTGGAATTGGATGCTCTGTAGCATCTATATTAAAGTGTAAAAATAATTTGTTTTCTTTTTCTTACTTACGTCGGCAATATTAATTCTAATTAGCAAGGTATATTTCCCAGTGTCATGCACTAAAATATTTTATAATTTATTGTTAATGCCATTGCAGTTATCTCATTTTGACAATATGATAATATTTAGAGTTATTTTCGGTTAAAGCCCTCTTCTTTTTATAGTCGCTGCGATTAGCGGTATCGTCAAAAGTTAACATTACGGCGGAGACAAGTTGAACCGTTTTGAAAGAGAATTCAAACGCTAGCTAAGGCCATCAATAACGCTAAATACGGTTTACGGTTTCTTAGGAAATAATTTATTTTATTTTTTTGTCTAAAAAAATTAAAAAGCGAACCAATCACGGACCACCACATGTTAGTGGGGCTCGCGAACAGTGCAAAAAACACTCCAAAATCGGTTCTTAATTTATAGCTTATGTGACCGTTTCTTACGGATTTTATAGGGTCCACGCAATAAAAATCCCACTAATAACCCCGATAATGGTGGCCTAATTTCCGGAGACACAAAAACGAGAAGTAGACTGTCCCTCATATTTTCAGCGTCAAGTTTGGTTATTGCTGCTCGCTGCAGCGACTGAAAATGAAAATCGGTGTAGTCTCACCATCACCATTATTTCCATAGTAAAAGTGTAATTTTTGAACGCTGACGCTCATCGTTTCGTTTGTAAAAAGAACATGGCTTAGTTAATTATGTACATTGAGTTTGTCAATAGTTATCTTCTACTGAATTTGGTGTCATCCAAAAAATATGTTAACTTTAATCTTGTCTTTTGTTTACCTTTCTTCACTAACCCTGCCAAACATGCCATACCAGTGGCTAAATTTTCTAACCAAACAATATATATTCTAAAGAGTGAAAGATTGAGACAGGATCATAAGAAACATCAAAGACAAAAAATAACTTAAATAATGTTTCAAGAAAGTTAACAAAAGCAAATGATTAATTAGTATTTATAATACTGCTTAATATAAATGTCGTAGAACTCAGCTAAAATAAAACAAAGTTTGTGGGAATAAACCCATTTTATCACTGAGTGTCCCTAAAGCTACGATTAAAACGACACTTGAAATTAATTGTTTCCTTAAAATTTGCTGTAAATGTTTAAAAGTTGCTTTACAAAAAATTAAAACACAAGATAAAAACATCAGTGAGCTATGACTTCACTAAAGTTCAGCATAAAATGAGCATTGCAACTTATTTATCGTCATTCAACCATATATTATTTCTTTCTTATGCCACATGAAATCTAAACGGCAAAGTGAAAGTTTATGGGATGACAGGTTGATTATATAGAAAACCCATTAGTATTAGTCTATAAATAATGTTTTGGGAAAAAGATTATGGCTACAAACTGGATTATCAGTTTATGTAGAAGCACTTATTCCATTAGTTACACAGATTGCTACAAAGTTTTGAAAAAATCGTTATAAATGATCAATACACAGAGCATTTATGTTATTCTTGCTGTTATTATTACAAAACCTAACATGTAGAAGTGTGAATGTTTGTCTCTCGACTCTTTATACCATGTCATGATGCTCCTAAAGACCAGATTCAATAAGTTATATTATATGAGTGTATTAGATGTATAGTAGTTCAATGTACGAGAGTCCCAACTTTAAGTTCGTATATAAAACCCCTGAAAGGTCGAATTACTAAACAAATAGTTTTAAGTTAATCGTGAGAGCTACTTGCTCTTAAATCCCAATATATCGCATCCATTTTACTTGAAAAAAAAATTATTTAGAAAAACAAGTGTGAAATCAAGAGAAGAAGGCCAAGAAGGAGATGGTGAAAGTCTTGATGGAAGCACCTTGGGTCGTGAAGATGTTCTTTTACCATTGAATTACTATCATCTTCAGCAATATCAGCTTCTTCACTGCCGCTAACGATCTCTTCTGCCTCTGTTTGGTTTCAAAGATCTTGGGTCGACCCTTTTATTTATGCATCCTGTTTTTATATACAATTATTAACTTAGAGCTAATCCCTTCTTCGTATAAAGAGGAAATCGAAATAAAATTGTTGATTGCATTTTTATATTGCTTCAGAACAGCTAGGGACCAAATTAAAACATTTTATAAATGGTGTATTGATATTAAGTATGGATTATATGTAATTATTTGGTTGGTTTTATAGATGTTTGATTGTTTGTGTTGTTGTTGTATGTATGTTTTTGTATAAATAGGAGAGTTTTTAATCTTTCTTTGTAAGATTCACATAAACAAAATACTCTTGATTCTATAACATCATCACCTCAGGGATGCTACGAATACTCGGATCATGTGAAAATGTTAGGTGGGTTGCTCTTTGAACTTATCTCAGAAGCTCTTGATTTGAACTCTGAGATTATTAAGAGGATGGACTCCACCAAGAATTTGAAAATGATCTATCAATAACTCATTATTACCCTCCTTACCACCAACCTGTCCTAACTTGGGGCACAAGTAAGATACGAAGAATGAGTGGTCTTCAAGTTCTTAATCAAGTTTGTTGGGTAGATGTCTCGCTTTCTTGCAGGTGAATGAACTCATTGATAGATACATAGAGTTAAGCCTTTAACCTTAAAGTATAATAAGAGACATGATAGCATAGAACAGAGGTTTTGGTGAAAGATACATTGAGTTAAATTCTGACCTTTTATTTGGTGTGTGCACATGATGACGAACGACAAGTGTTCATAGGCGTGATAAGCTACACTCTGTTCTTGGGTTTGCATTAGCAAAAACATTATATCTGTGGAAACAATGCATGCTTGGATATAACGATTCAAACTATAGATTGCTTACTCTTCTCTAGGCTCCATGAAAAAAGATGCGTCTGCCGGGCGTCGAACCCGGGTCTATTGCTTGGAAGGCAATTATCCTAACCGTTGGACTACAGACGCTTTTGTTTGGTTTGAGATTATTTACAATACAGATCATAGCAAGACACTAATTCAAATTGTTTTCAACTGTAACAACAAACAAACTAGGAAACTTGATCTAATAGTAACTAATAAGTAATACGAGGAGTAGGCCTAACGAGGAGCATGATCAGACTAATACCTGTGTATCTCTCACTTCGGCACAGCCCTAACCTTGTTATAGCGACACGACCACCAATCTTACGGCATGTTCGATATGGCCTAACGGCGGCGGAAAAAGGTGCTGTGGGTGAACTAGTAACCAGATTTGACTGACGGTAGTGGCTCGTCAACGGCCGCCGGTGGGTCCAGAAGCGACGACGCCGTTGAAGCAATGAAAGTGAAACAAGAGATTGGTGTAGACAAAAAGGTTTGGTTTCTCGGTGCTACTTATAAGGGCGAGCCCACATTTTTTCAATCAAATAATATTCCATTCGAATTTCGATACAAAAACTTTCCTCTTCACTCTTTTATTCGAATTAATAATGTTATATTTTAAATTATAGTTATAGTATTAAAATAAATTTTATTATCTTGGTTTACTATAACATTAGCTGAAAATATCATCAATATTAGTTAAAATAAGGTTTACCTACATTTAAAGGTATTTTTATCTTCAGACATAAATAAAAACTTTATAAAGCAAAATAAAATAATAATCGTGATGATAGCAAGAAAATAAATCCAAAAATTACCCTCCCTGCACATGAAGATACTAAGCAACATTAAATCGTTTCAAGTTTTATTTTTTTGTGAACTTCCGTTTCAACTTTTTCTTACTTTGATTTACATGTATCTTTTGATTAGAAATGTTAGAATTCTAAATTTAACTTTTGGTTTATAGATTGTTCAACATGTATAATTCTAACAATTATATAATAATCAAAATTCCCACAATGAGTTACTGAACTCAATTCTTCTCAAAATTATTTTCAAAATGTATGTATCATGTAAATTTTTAAAACAGTAAAAAAAATCTGAATGGCATATTGTATATGTTATTTTTCAGTGTTGGAACTTAGAAGGTGCCTATACTATATGCCTTTTTGGGATGGACTCAAAATTACACAGGCTGTACGGTAGAAATTTCGTTTGTCAATATAAAACCGGTTTTAACAAAATAGTTATATCGAACCAAAAACTATAGAAACAGTTATCATTTTCATTCAAATACAGGAATACACTGAACTAAGAAACGAAATTATATTAGCTTTCTCTTTCAGTAGTTGACCTCGGCAAGACTTTTAAGCTCATTTAGATGAACAACATGAAGTTACAATTATATCAAATCATATAAGCTTACACATTCTCAAAACTAATCACACAAGGACTCGGCCATTTGAACCTTTAGAAATTAAGATGACTGGTGCTTAAAGAAAGCTTATTCGGTATACAAATAGATTGACAAATACAGTTTATTTGCCAATAATACAGTTTTTTCTAATACTTATTACGCTTGGGATTATTTTCGTTATAAATGGGAATGGTCTGTCACTTAACATTCAGTCTAATACGACTGTATTCCCTTTATTGCCTGTTACCCATGTTAATATTATTAATCTTGTTATAGTTCTCTCCATATTCGAGAAGTTCGTCCAAAACACTGTCGTCCAAGTACTCAAACTCAAAAACTTGCCTCGACGAGGAAGAGGTTGCCGCAGTTGCTGCCGAGTTGGATGAAGATCCGCTTCCCATATTATACTCGTGAGGGAAGTTGAGAATGGCGGCTTGGCCTCTCATAGAATAGGCTGCTCGGTCATAGGCTCGAGCCGCATCTTCCGCAGTTTCAAACGTCCCTAGCCACACACGCTCGCCGTGCTTCCTCGAATCTCTTATTTCCGCTGCGTATTTCCCCCAAGGCCGCCTCCTTACTCCCCGGAACTTCCCTTGCTCGGCTCCTCCTCCGCCACTACGACTTCCTTGATCCATGTGTGTATATGTGTGTGAGAAGAGAAACAATGACAAGGTGAGTAATTAAGAAGAAGAAATGGATGTTTGATGGACGGACACAAGCTTGAGCGTATGATTTCTATTTGTCGTTGTGTGTTTTATCTGCATGGGATGAATGAGATTTCCTTTGGGGATTTATATAAGGAAGGAAACAAGTGGGTCCATTAACCTAATATTCGATTTCGAAGCCTCCGCTTATGAAACCTTATATATATTCTCTATACCTTTTCAAAATCTATGTTCCTCATATAATAAATTTTCCTTATAGATATTGGTATTGTAAATTCACTATATTTGGCATTTCTGCCATTTTTTATTATTTATTTGGAAAATTTATAGCTAAAAACTGCCATTGTATTTACAAGTCTTAAAATAACAACTCATAATATATGGGGTTTCCAAAATGTACAACATATGTCATATCTATCTGTAATAACATGCATGGTCAAAATAAGGTGTAATAATATCCAAAGTTTTTTGGTTATGTCAATTAAATTTAAATTTCTGTGTTTATATATATATATATGAAAATATAATTTTTTGCTATATAAAATAGGAAACTTATTATTTGTGATTGTGTATAATTGTGATTATTGTATTCATATATGTTTTAATATATTAACATTAAACAATCTCACATTTTCCATAAATTTACTATTTACTAAAGTTTAAACTCAAATTTTAAATTAATTTTGAGCTAGCCTATTCGTGGAAAACATCTCCATTTGAATATTAGTGTGAGTCATTCTATAAGTTTTGGACATTCCAGATTAACAAAAAAATTGAATTAACTTTATCTTTGGTTTATGTTTTAGCCTGTTATTGTATTAGATCAAATAATTTTTAGCTAACTCCAACTTGAAAATTTTCAGTAGAAACTATTTATAAAAATTAGACAGTATTTTAAAATTATATTAAACAATATCACAGGGTATTTTTCAGCAAAAGTAGCGAGATTTTTGTTACCAAAAATATAGTATGGTGCAACTAAATAAAGAGGGAACCCGGGTTTATGGGTGGGTCCACTTGGAATATGGTTGACTTGATAGTGCACACGTGGGTTGACTCTCAAAACCGACTCAGAAGTTCCCGTTGGACCATGTTTATACAATTTTTCCACGTGTCTTGAAAGCGCTATGTTGTAAACCAAGTAATCCTGGAGTCTAAAGTGTCAGCTTGGTCTTTTATTAAGATTGATAGGGCATCATTATTGGTGGTCCTCGGTTAAAGTCCCTTAACGGAAAGTCCCTTAACTTTTAACTAAAAACGCTAAGGGACATTCTTTAAATAAGAGATTTTAGGGATGTACCTTAGCGTTTTTAGTTAAAAGTTAAGGGACTTTCCGCTAAGGGAATTCAACCGAGGGACCACCAATAATGATGCCCTTAGTTCCATGTAACTATCTGAATGGCTTGTACTTTCTAAATTATTATGTTCACATCTGATAAACAAATGTTTTATTTTATAATTGATCCTTAATTTGTATATATATATCTTTAAGTTGTGAACGCAACACAAAAGGTATTGCAATTTGATTTTATCGATCCTAATTAAGCATCTCAGACTTGCGTATCATTTACAAATTGTTATTATTTTACAAGATTATCTTATCATAGTTTCATTTGGTATGTATATAAATTTTAAATATTTATACAAAAGCAAAATTCGAAATTTTAATCAAAATACTTCTAACCGTGTAAATGCTATATAATAGTATAATTTAACATTAACAGAGAAAAATTATCAGTTATTTTTGTCAAATTTATATTCTAGTCAAAGTACTAAAAAAACAAACTTTAGGTTCAGATCTACTATTCTCACCATCTTTAGTTTATTTGTAGACTCACAGATGAATCGGCCATTAAGTTTGTTTGGGCTATGATCTTTGCATTTTCATGACGTCTTCGTAAAACAACTCAACCTAAACCTTTTAAAACGTAAATCCACCTATAATATACATACTCTAGAATCTTATAACCACAAACGGACATCAGCTTTGAGCCAACAATTATCAGTTAACTAGGTCCACAAAACTCCTCGCTGGAGTTCCAACAAAATAACTAACAAGAGTGTGTCACTATCATTAAGAAACTTCTACGGCTCTATATAAAATAAAATTAAAAAAAAACGTCTACGAGAGGATTTCGTAATCGTGAACATTCCATAGTATATTTCATCCGTTAATTATTTTACTGACACTATTACTCAAACTGATTCTTGTAAACCTATTAAGCTATTTGTCACGTGGGTTTTCCTGATGATTCATGCATCCTTGTGATTTATGATCAAAATATCTAAAATTAACGTTAAGTCAGTTGTATAAAAAGAAAACGACATGTCCGATGTATCTAGATGATGGTTAATTCATGATCATAGTCACAAAGTAGATCTACTACGACATCTATAGCTAGTTTTCTTTTAGTTTGTTTTTTTAATAATACATTAGTCAGCCTTTTTTGGCTGCTCCTAGTCGTGGATTCGATCCTCTATGTGCCCGTATATATTTAAAAACTTTTTTTAGTCTACAATGCAGCTGTATGGAGTTCTCTTTCTTCTCTCTCCATCTCTTTTATGTTCTACCTGGGTTTCTTTCTCTTGCATCATTATAAAATAATGATTGCGATTCTGAAAAGACTGAATTATATGTATATATAGGGCTAGGCATTTTATTCGTTAGATTTGATTCGATTCGTTATTCGTTTCGATTCGATTCGAAAATTCTGAATATCCGTAAACTTTCGAAGCAAAGCAAATACTAAAACTTAATATCCGTTAAAATCGAAGCAAATCACAAATACTAAAATTTTTGGAAGCGAATATCCAATCCGATCCGTCAATATATAAATACATGTATTTCTTGATTATATTTAAAGTTTTAAATGTATAAAATTTTATAATTATTATTCTGATATATGATTTGACAAATTCTATTCACATTTTTACTTATATAAAAATATTAAATAAAAAGAAAAGAAAAAATTTATGACAATTATAATTTTTTTCTTAAGTTTTGTGTTATTATAATTGTCAACTAAGTTTAAAAAATTTACAAAATATGTAGATTCACTACTTCTTTTAATTTTTTATCTTTTATATCATGCAAAAAAATATTTTACAAAACAAATTTGTATCAAATTTTTAAGATTATTTGTATTAATCCAAACAGATTAGATATCCGTAAGTATTCGTAAATATCCGCAAATATCTATTTATTTTCCGAATATTCGTTTTTCCGAATATCCGTATTTTACCGAAGCAAAGCAAATCGAAAAATTAGATATCTGTGACATTCGAATCAAATCACAAATATCTTCAAAAACCCGGATATCCGATCCGTGCTCAGGCCTATGTATGTATTATCTAGAGTTTAGTAATTACAGCAAATGATTATGCTTTTCATGTTATTATCTATATATAAAGACTAAACCGTTGAAAAAATCGTACACTGCCTTTTCAAAAAAAAAATTCGTACGTGAATAAATTAAATTTGTTGCGTGTGGTTTTGTTAACATATTTTGAGGCATTTTAAAACAAATATCATGTTATAATATGACTAAATTTACACTACTTTTCTTGCAATTTTATAAACGCATATTATCTTTGTATTAATTTATAGAAATCGGTCATTTATTAAAGCCTCATTTACAGATTAAAGTTAACTAAATCAAATATTGAGAACAAAAATTAACAAAAACCTTTTCCAAAAATCCTACAATCTTTAAAAGCTAGATGGATCTTCTACCTTAAGTCACCAGTAAACGAATAATAAGCAAATTGAAAATAACATTCTTTTTGTAGATTAATAATCCTGAAAAATATATATTGTGTGGTTAAGATTGAAGAAGAATCAGAATATCTTTTGTTGTCGCCACTACGACTAGTGCAAGGGCTCTCTCGAGGTTGGGGACAAGGTATAGCTAGACTCCAGTCTCCAAGTCTTTTTTATGTCTTCGTGCATGAACCAACTTATTGAATATCATATTATTATAATTTATTTCTGGATGAATCTATCATACAATCGGCAACGTTCCACGACGAACCGATACACATAAGCAAAAGTATAATTAACCATATAGATGAAGCTTCTTTTTCTTATATAGATGAAGCTTCTTAAGCTCGAATAATAATTGCAAGCTACGTAAAATTTTATGGGTTGCATTCTAAGTTATTACTAGTAGCATTCACAGTTAGCAATATTCTCGTTGGGGAAAAGTAGTTTAATTCATTAACAGAATATCATATACTATATAACTATCTTGATACATCAACATTTTAATATTAAATGTGTGAATTAAGTACCTTGAGTTTCTTTTTTAAACTACATATATATAAGATATGATTACTACTAATAAATTACGGTTGAGCCCAAAGATATTTGTGTCAGATCATGTATAACTTATGCTTTCATATGAATATTAGCATGATAACTTGAAAAATTGTTGATTTCAAAAAAAAAAAAAAAACCTGAGAAAATTGTCATTTAAAGTTTATTGATATTTTAATATTTTCATGCATAATCATAACTATTTGGTTGAGATGGTTAGTTAGAGACTAAAGGTTTTTGGAATAAATCTGAAGTCCAATCGCCCGGCCCAAGTTTACGCGTAACCCCCATGGTCCACGCAGCTTACCCAATTGGGTTTGGAACAAACAATGGAGGGAAAAACAGATAAAAGCACCCAGATCAACAGAGTCTCGAAACTAAAGCAAATTTAATACATTCTCGTAATGCTCTCGGATTCAGTAAACAATTTGCAGTTTCTATCATCATTATTATCGGTTTCGAGACCCTTTTTTATCAATTAGTAGTAGTATTCAATTTTATCTCATTAATGATCCGCAAATATATGAAATGGCATTGGAATGGGATGGTTTGACTCTCACACACATTAAGAAGTCAAATTACGTTTACCGAAGAAACTGCTCTTAAGCATTCTTGAATAAAAGTTAAATGTGTTTTTTGGTCTAAATGTTATGATAAAAGTCGAATGTTTTGTTCAACGTCAACTACAAATAAGAGTTCAACTTAACTTTCAAAAATAAATGAAATTACGTTTTCTTAATGACGTTTACATTGTTTGCTACTATCGTGATATCCAAGACTTGTGTTGAATCTCTTCTTAGCAAAAGAATTATACTTGATCAATGATCAGCTTAGAGTTATGGATTAAGTAGTAAGTAATTTTCTACATATGTTTTATATATAAGAGCCTTCCCCTAAGGATATAATACGATTCTGAATGCAACTAATATACTTCTAATTTTTATTTGGAACATCAAAAACGTTGAATCAAAAGAAAATTGTATACGAATAATTGCATAAGCATAGCGTGAATTCTTTGCTGAGCCACGTTTACAAATGTCTGACGCACTCACGTGACCGACCAAGCATCATGTGCTCCTGATCCGTCTCACTGTTGAAGTCTAAGCTCAGTAGCCCAAGTGGCGCATTACGATGCATTCTCAGGACCTCATTCGTCAACTTGTCTTTAGTCAATGTCAAATGGAAGTATTTAACCTTTTGTTAGGAGTCCTTTTTTGAACGTAAAAGGGATAGATCCGAATTTATAAATACATACATAGATCTATCTCTGGTCAGGAGGTGCAGCCATGGATGACCCTCTCCAAATAATCAAATGAATCGTTAGCAAAGGACACATATCCGCATGGCTATATGTGGAACTAATAATTTTGTTAGAAATTCTTAAGTTTTTACATCGTGTAATCAGATATTTTCTATATTAGTAGAATCGGTATAAATATTTAAGTTGAATACACTAAAATCACAAATTGTATTTGACATGCAAGTCTCTAAGGTTGCAGAAAAATGGCAAAAAGAAATCTACATGAGTGGTCAAATTCCCATGGTACACTGGTCATAACTTGTATTTTTGGCATAAATAAAACTTAAGTTTATTTTTTCTGAAAAAGGGCTTTTAAAAACTTTAGTTTTCTCGAACATATCTATTATTATTTTATATTTTCCAAACATGGTATTCTCGTAACTCCTTCCCAAACTGAACCAAACTATTTCACAGTTGTTCCCATGTGATATCTACTGAGTTTTTTCACAAGTTTCTGGAATGCATAGTTTTAACTTTTAAATGTCGTTCTCAGAAAATTTCAAAAGTCAAATCAGTACAATGTAATCTTTAAAAAAAAGTACAATGTAATTTAGTAAAAAAAAAACAAAATTAGTTGCATATGATATATTCCTCTGCTGCTCTGTTAGGGTAGTATTTCTTTATTTGTAAATCTGTAACCACAAATCTGAATCTTATTTTGTCGATTTGTAATTATCATATTTCCCACTATATTTTTCTGAGAACTGTGATTTCCATCGGGAGGTAACAAAGTAATAAAAATGTCTTGATTTCTTTTTTTTTCAAGCCTCGCAATTTGTTCTTGGAACGAGTTTTATTCAAGAGATACAATAATCAGAATTTGAAAATTAGTGTCCACTATGTTATGTCTACATTGTGGGCACGTTTTCCTTTTGTAGTGTTAGAAAATCTGAGAAATAATAAATTTATAGTAGTTTCAAAAAATAATAAATTTATAGTATCTCATTCAGAATATCCATGTCCATGCAAAAGTCGAGTATACACATGCACCTTATATGAAAATCAAATACATAAATTATATACACAGTAACACAGACTTACTGAAGCCACAACTGTGATTACTGGAATAATTTTAGTTGTGGAGGTATAGATTTACTAATATTTTCTGAAGATTTGAAATTATTGATAAGAAACATTTAAATATATAACATGGAACTGTATTTCTCACCGAACATGTTCTGTCAGTGTCACTGTCACTGTGAGCCAAACTCGTCGAGCATACATACATACACGATAGAGTATGGAAACATTGTGGCGTCCTTAATTTTTTCTTTTTTTTTTGTCTGCCAGTGTCATTTTTTATTCTCAGATTCCATAAATCTAAAATAAAAATGAGAGATTATAACGAAAACTTGGTTTTTTCTGGCGGTGGATTTGACTTCTCTTCTAAGTTCTAATTCTCATGTTTTCTTCGCGGTGCTAGACAAAGAGAGATAAGTCTTACTAACTTTGTGTCTTTTTTTTCAAAAAAAAAAAACTTTGTGTCTTTTTGTAACGTGTTGAGGCCACAGCTTAGATCTTCCATATTTTTGGGGTTAAAGATTCATGCAATCTTCAACAATTTTCTTAATTTAGAGACAAAAATGTGAACATTGATCAAATTATGTATTTTCCAAATCAAATTTTAAAGTTTCCATAATAATTTGGAAAGAAATAATATTCAAATTAGCAACTAACAATAATGGTTAGCTGGAGTTTACAGACTAAATAAGCAAATCCAAGTTTATCATCATCAGTACATATGAACAAAGCATAAAGTATTCTACATTGAGAACAGAACACACAACTTTCACTATCAGAAGATCCAAAAATGTTATTATCAAAATGCCGATTAAGTAAATCCACTTGGAATAAGTAATTAGTTTTCCTTTATTGTTTACTCTTTTAAAAGTACAAAAACTGTTTAAACAAAACAAATCCTTACAGCAAACAAGTCACATAGATCGACAAAATCAAAATAATACTAAAACATTCATAATGATGATAGCTTAAATGTTGTAAACAAGAAAAAAAAGAAGATAACTTAAAACAAATTAAACATTAATCATACTGCATAATAAAAGAGCCTCTAAAATCTCACCAACTCTCTCTCTTTCCTCAGCTTCATTTATGTTTTTCTCATCTACCACTCTCTGCTCCTCTCCTTTGGTTTTTCTTTGTCACACGCATTCACGTATATATACAAAACACATCAGATTCTTGTTTATAGAAAGAGAAAGATTCAGTAGAAAAATTATTTGATTTCTTCATTTTTTTTCCTACTGAATATAACCCTACAGATCCTACAAGGGTAGATTTTACATTTCCTTAACATTTTTTGAGTCGATGGATCTAACGGACCGTCGCAACCCTTTCAACAATCTAGCTTTTCCACCTCCACCGCCGCCATCCACCACCTTCACAAGCCCTCTTTTCCCAAGATCAAGCTCTTCCGCCACGAGTTTTCCCATTCTCGCCGTTGCAGTGATAGGAATCTTAGCCACCGCGTTCTTGCTTGTGAGTTACTACATCTTCGTGATCAAATGCTGTCTTAACTGGCACCAGATCGACATCTTTCGCCGCAGAAGACGAAGCAGTGACCAAAACCCTCTCATGATATACACTCCTCACGAGCTAAACCGAGGTCTCGACGAGTCAGCCATCAGAGCTATCCCAATCTTTAAGTTCAAGAAGAGAGACGTTGTTCAAGGAGAAGAAGATCAGGACAAGAGCTCACAAGAATGTTCTGTTTGTTTAAACGAGTTTCAAGAAGACGAGAAGCTGAGGATTATTCCTAACTGTTGCCACGTGTTTCACATTGATTGCATTGATATTTGGCTTCAGGGCAACGCGAACTGTCCTCTGTGCAGAACCAGCGTTTCTTGGGACGCAAGTTTCTCTCTTGACTTAATCTCTGCACCGAGTTCTCCTCCTCGGAACAGGAATCTTGAACACGACGCCGTTCTAGGAGGCGAAAATGAGTTCTTCGTGATTGAGCTTGGGACCAGTAATGGTAATAACAGACAAAGCGTGAGAAACAATGACTTTCTTGCGGAACAAGAAAGGGCTACCTCGGATGAAGTGTTGATAACAAGAAAGTTTGATCTTCATGCAATGCGTAATAAAGAGAAAATGTTTCACAAAGTGACGAGTATGGGAGATGAATGCATCAACACTCGTGGCAAAGATAGTGAATTCAGTGAAATCCAGCCTATAAGAAGGTCGATCTCGATGGATTCTTCACTGGATCGCAAGCTCTACCTGGCTGTTCAAGAGGTGATTGGCCGGAACACCGGGAAAGCATCGATGGTGGGGCGAGACGGTGGAGGTTGTGCGGAAGATTGTAGCAGTAGTGGTGGTGATAATAACAGAGTGATGAACAGATGTTTCTTCTCTTTTGGAAGTAGTAGATGTTCTAGAAGTTCATCAGTATTGCCTGTTTAGGTGATACCTAACTGTCTTTCCTCTTCTTTATTTATTTTAAAAAAAAATTATATTGTTTTGTGAATTTTTTAAAAAGATTTAGAGATATCTTTTAAAATAATTATTTTGGAGGGTGAGGTTGGAGAGAAATGTATGTTCACTGTTTAAAAGTCAAAGGAAGTGATGAGTAGTTGAATAGCTGATAGAAATAGTACTGAATAGTGAATAGTATTCTCTTTGCATTAAATGTGATAAGGAATCAAAAAAGTCACACCAACTATGTAGAGTGTAGGTGATTTTCTTATTTTAAAATAAAACAAATTTTATGTTTAAACATAAACAGGATAAAACAGATTGAAATTTGGCTCGAGAGTTGAATTCTTTGCTAGCCATTAATTTAATACATTCCAAGATTTCCCACGAAGGTTGTATATTTTCGAAACTTTTTAGAGCATGTTTATTTGGGGTTTTTTAGATTGGGTTTCTTAGCGTAATATAAAATACGGTTTCTTATTTAAGAGACTTTTCTTAGCTTTTTTAGTTAAAAACTAAGGGTGTGAATGGTGACCAAAGGAACGAAGAGGAACACTACATTACTTAATATTCCTTAAAAAATTTACCATTCATGAGGAATAGATTTTTTTTCTCATTCCTCCTCATTCCCTTGGTTGTAGAGAATTATAGAACAAATTCATTCCTTATTGATTTTGATAAGGAATCATTATTCCTCTTCATTCCTAAAATTTTATTCCTACTCATTCCTTTCCTGTCCATTCCTGTTGTTCCTATTATGGTTACCAGTCACACCCTAAGAGATGATATCTTATATTACGTTAAAAGACCCAACCTAAGAGATTCCCAATAAATATGCTCCGAATCCATATCCTCTTCGACAAGACCTCCAACAGTATAAAAGAAAATGGACAGGGCAACAAATAAACTAGCTAGGTTTAAAGCAAACTGGTAATATAAGGCTCCATATTTAAAGGAAGTGCATAGCAACTTAACGGAAGTGAACAAACTAAAAGATAGCAAGCTAGAACAGCCTAAGCGGTTCTTTAAATCTTTGATCTCAGAAGTATCCGCGCCAAAGCACCACTTTCAATCTTGATCTCGTGAGCAAGAGGACCCTTTTTGTTCCCCTCAGGCATGTCACACGAAGCGCTTGTTTCAATCTTCGAAACTCGTCTTCCCATTAGGTTTTTCCTAAAACGCGCCTGTTTACTCTTAAACCGCAAAAGATAAGTAGAAGTACCCTCCTTACCATTCACTTGATTAATTACATGGAGATTCATATATGGCACATGTTCATTCTGTTGATCGTAGACAAGGTGGCTGACAGCAGTTGCTTCAAACCTGTTTGCACCTAATAGCGATAATGAATACCGAACTAAATTAATAAAACTCAGATTAAGAGGAAAAACGTGTGTTCTCGGATAATTTACCGTGGTTGTGAGATGAACTAGATGCCTGACTCATTAGAAACCCTTGAGTGTAAAGATAGATTAAAAAAACGATTAGAAGCCCTAGGTGGAGAGAAGAAGAAAGGCAGAGGACTTTGGTTTTATAAGGCTTCTTCCAAGATTTGTATGGGATACAATTTCCACTTCTTTTTTTCCCGAAAAGTTTAGTTGTATTATATCAGAAAACTTTTTTTTTATTGAGTCCTCTACATTGGAAAGGAAATTTCCATTTTAAACAATTGATTGAGACGTGAAAAAGATTTCATATCTTCAAACTAAGTCGAAATTGGTTTACTAGTTCATCTTGGTTTTTATTGGTTCAGCTAATTTGTTTAAGATAAACCGGGTATGGTATGGAACATGGATTTTAGTAGGGGAGGCTATAGTTGTGATAGGCACTATAGTAAACACCACGTATCAACAATTTTCTTTGAGCTGGGCTTCAAGATGTTTTGGCCCGATGATTGAATTTCCTTCAAACACACCACACACACAAAAATATACACGAGACTATTCAACCATCGGGCCAAAACATCTTGATGGTATTAGATAAGAGTTAAGAAGATATATTTTAGCTTAGCTCCAAGAGTGTATAAACTATCAACCATTGAGCAAGAGGATAGATGGTATCTAGCAAAGATGAATACCATCATGATCATCTAAAAGAGAAAATAGTTTATAACTTTTAAACAAAACCAGTTGAATATTTAGGGCAGATCTCATGATCTTAAGAGCCAAACTAGATATGTTACAAAATCTCAATAAAAAGCTAAACTACAACTGGCAACTTTTGATCAGTTTGGTTTGGCTCAGTAACATTTTGACAAACTAATATAGATAATCATCTAACTTTGTGCAACTTTATTGGCACAAAGGAAGTAATTATATGAGTTTGAAGCTTTGGATGCGATCCAAAACTCTTCTTCTTTATTTTTGATACAGATGGGATAAGAGGTGACAATGGGACGAGGACTTACCCAGCATGCATGAAATACACATGTATCTTACAACGAACTTAGATGGCTTGTACTAATATTATATTTTTGCCAATTGTTTGTCATAACTTGAGATAGGACAGATGCGATGTTCCGTCGAGGCCTTTCTTAACGTATCCCTTTGTATATTCATCTAAAGTGAAGTCTCTGTAGATTGGAGGGTTTTCTTCAGAGAGAAGCTCTTTGATTGGTCCATAAACAGTTGAATTTGGAAGCAAATTCGTGGTGAAAAAACTCGCTACTGAGATCCTAGTTTCAGTTCCGTTCGAAAGCACTCTATGCTCCACGCTTATGAATTTGTCATTCGTTATTAGCTGTATATCAAAGGCATCTCTCAGATTCTCGACAAAAGCAAACATATATAACAAATGTTAAATATTGTGAACAAACCCGAATCAAACTCTCGAAAAAACAAAAACACAAACTTAAAATTAAAATAGCAAAACAAGATTAAAGCAAATATCTGTTTTATAGTTTGTATATTATTTAGACCCTGTTTATATTACTTCAGAATCTTTACTTTCGAAAGAAGATTACTTCAAAATATTCGATATATATATATATATATATATATATATTTTATAAGGAAAACATCTTTATCTATTTAGATCACGTCCAAAATCAACACAAAGAATGGATGGATGAATGAGCTTTTACCTGCATGAAATCTCCGATGTTGATAACAAGAGCCCCTGGAATAGGCGAGACATCGACCCAACACCCCTTATGAAGGATTTGAAGGCCACCGACTTGGTCTTGAAGGAGAATAGTGAGGAAGGAGTTGTCTGAGTGATGGTTTGTGCCGATAGTTAGGTCTGGTTGAGGACAGGGAGGGTAATAATGGCATATCATAAACAAACCCTTCATACAATCCAAGCTCTTAAGCTTATCAGACCTCAAACCAAGAGCTTCTGACAAGAGTTCAAAGAGCAAAGCACCTAAACTCATCATATGCTTCCAGTGTTCGATCATAGCATCCCTAACTCAATAATTAAATGATGTTACAGTTACAAATTTCTCAACATATAATATACAGATATTTAGTTATTCATATAATATATATATAGATATATTTAGAAAGTAATATATACATATATATATTATGATTCAGAATTAATGTATTATTTTATATACAGTATAATTTCTAAACAATGATATTTTGTATACTTTCTTGAAATATAAAAGAAAACTAGGTTCGTACCTGCAAACCGCTGGGAGCTCTTCAGGGTTTGGAGGATCAGGAGACATGTAACAAGCGAAACTGTCTCTCCAGTTAACACATGCAGTAGAACTATAGAGATCAAAATTACTATTATAGACAAATTTCTTGGTGGCGTCACGCGAGAAGTAAGACTTCTTAACCTCAAGATCTTGCTCAAAAAACTTTCTAATTCCATCTTGCATCTCTTCAAGAACGGTTAAAGGAACACCATGATTGATCACCTGAAAAAAACCCCAATTCTCTGCAGCATCTTTGATCTCCTCAACGACACGTTCACGTGACACGTGGACGTCTGCGAAGTCGATGATTGGGATTGCGAGATCCGAGGAAGAAAGAGAGGGTTTCTTATCGGATAAGGTACCTTGAGGGAGACGGAAGATAGGAGGAACCTCGGTGATGCGAGCATCAACGATACCTTTCACACCTTCTTTAGTCTCGTCGAAAGCCTTGCGCTCACTGTAGGAGTCAAAGTCTTTGGTCTCCATTTTTTTTGTTCTTTAACCTAATTCAAGATTTCTCGCAAAGGCTTGCGTTCTATATATAGGACGAGAACTGGATCTTGATATGACTAAGAGTATAAAGAAAAATGGTTTATATGTTTGTTCTTGTGGTCAGTAAGTCATTGAGGGAGTATCTTTTGTAATTTATATAATATTTTGGTTATGGGGTGAAGAAAAGATACAAGGCATCTTTGGTGCATGGGACCGATAATGACCATTGGTGATGTTGTCCGTTTTGGTTGACGATGACTACTTAATGATGTCAGCATAAAAATTCACAACTAGTTCATGCTGACGACAGCATAAACTAAAGAAAACATCAACCTCATATATTAAGTGTTCTTTATTTATTTCTGTTTTGCTAACTTGTTAATATCATTAAAATGAAAGTTCTGGTCATACATTTAGTACATCTTAGAATATTAGGCTGTCAAAGCAAAAAAAAAAACTAAAAACAAGACAGCAGAAAAGATTGAACCTACAAGAAGACAATATGTAATCAAGCAAGCCACAAAAGCATAAGACCCTGAAAGTTCCGTCTTTCCTTCCTGGCCGAGATGTGTTACAGATTTCTTTGTCGAGACGGAAGACTACCTGAGGAGGGATGGAAATGCTGTTGTGGAGGACATTGTTGCGCTGCTTCCAAAGATGGTAGACCGTAACCTGAGCTGCGGGCTTCTTGAGAGAAACGTTTTATATGAAAGAAAATTAAAAGGAGAAAAATAGTGATAAGAATTGACGGTGAAAAAATAAATGCAATATTTTTTTGGTTATTATGTTGTTCACTTGCAAAATCGACGAAACAAAATGCATGTGTTTAAATAACATATTGATTATAATAATAAGATGCTATCTCTTCAAATACAATTCAAATTGTGTTTGGCTACCTTCGTTTTGTTCATGTTTGTTTCTTTTTGTTGTTTTTTTTTAAAAAGTTTTCTTATTTAATTTTTAGGATTTTTTGCAACAAAGACAGCTAAAATTAGAATGCAGAGAAAAGAAAATAAATGAGAAAAAGAAACAAACCAAACCACCTAAAACTAGTTTACCAAACTGGAATAGGAACTGCTAAAACTAATTTATCATTGACTCACACACGCATCAAAAAGTCAAGTTCGTTGACCTAAGAAACTGCTTTTAAGCTTTCTTGAATAAAAGTCAAATGTTTTGTTTAACATCAACAGGTCAACTACAAATAAGAGTACAACTTAAGTTTCAAAAAAATGAAATTACGTTTTCTTGAATGACGTTTACATTGTTTGCTAGTAGCGTGGTATCAATACTTGGTGTTAAATCTCTTCTTAGCAAAAGATATACTTGATCAATGATCAGCTTAGAGTTTTGGATTAACTAATAAGTAATTTCTGCATATGTTATTTATATAAGAGCCTTCCCCGAAGTATATAATACGATTCTGAATGCAACTAAGATAGTTCTAATTTTTCTTTGGAACATCAAAAAGTTAAACCAAAAGAAAATTGATTGTATACGCATAACTGCATAAGCATGACGTGAATTCACTGTCGAGCCACGTGACCAAGCATCATGTGCTCCTGATCCATCTCACTATTGAAGTCTAAGCTCAGTAGCTCAAGTGGCGCATTACGATGCATTCTCTTTTTTTTTTTTTTTTTTTTTTGATAAAGGTAAATATCATAAAATGAAGGTTCAGATTTACAAACAAAGTAGATCTTTTTTTTTTTGTCAAACCAATGTTTTTCATTCATAATTTAAACACTTACACGGATTAAAGCAACATCAAAACAGTGATGTGCAGTCCTTTTAGGAAAATCAACAGCAAAAAGTAAAGATAGAGACACAAACTTAGACAAGTTTGATAAGATGCCGAAGGTTACAAAGGTGCCACCCGCGAGTAACCACATGAAGAAATTACTGCATCCTTTGAAATTTCCAGACTTAAAAGTAGTCACCGTATGTCGTGACGTTGAATGCTCCAAGACCTCGGGTCTCACTGGAGAGAGTCTCGTGGTATCATCCGGTCCCAAACGACCCATCACACAAGAAATCAGACCGTTAGGCAAAAGATGATACTCCTTGGTTTTGATGCCAAGAGAGAAGTACTTCTCATAGAGAAGAATTTTGGTGAAAGGGTTCACTTCTACAAGGAGAAGAGATGGCGAAAATGATCTCTCATGGCCCCGGCATGAGGAAGTTTGATTAGCCTTTTCCAAAAAGGCTATGGGACTGCAATCTTCAAGCATTAAAAGACTCTGAACTACACTTTGAATTTGTCTAGTAGTTTTACTTGTCGGGTTTTCTGGTTGATGACGAAATTTGCTTGACCTTGGTGCGCTATCACCATCGACTGCACCAAAAAATATAAACCAATCCATCTGTGCCCAGAACATAAGTTTTCTCTGATGAGATTTCCATCTTTGAGTCTGTAGCAGCATTTTGAGAGCGCAAGACCAGAGAAAATATAAAAAGTAGGCGTGCTGGGAGTGGATCACGGTGGTAAAAGCCCCCTTAACAACGGCATTGGGGTAGATGAGCTTGACGAGAATTGACAAGGAGGCTGTAGCTGAGGTCAAACACAGTAGATCTAAGCTATGTTAATCCTTGCCAAAAAAAAAGCTAAAAAACAAGGGAATAACAGAGAAATGATGAACGGATCCTAGAATCAGTGCATCCACTTAGCCATGAGGTTGAGGAAGTGCTTCCTATGCATCCTAGCATTGATTCTGTTTCGCATCTCCTTGTCTATGAGTTTAGCAATGGAGAGTGGTGATAGGACAAGGTTGTTGTGCAGAACGTTGTTCCTTACGATGCATTCTCAGGACCTCATTCGTCAAATAGTCTTTAGTCAATGTCAAATTGAAATATTAAACCTTTTGTTAGGAGTCGTTAAGTTTTTATATTGACCAATCAAATATTTACTGTATTAATGGAATCGGTTTTTATATTTGAGCAATCAAATATTTACTATACTAATGGAATCGGTAAAAATATATAAGTTTAATACACTCTAGTTCAACTATATTTTTTGGACAACTCTAGTTCAACTCTATATAAAAAAACTTCCTTTAGTTAAGAAGCACAAATAGTATATGACATGCAAGTCTTTGAGGTTGCAGAAAAATGGCAAAAAAAAAAAAAATCTACATGAGTGGCCAAACTGAACCAAACTATTTCACAGCTGTTCCCATATGAAATCTACTTTCTTTTATTTTAGTTTTGGCATAAATAAAACTTTAGTTTTCTCGAATATATCTATTTTATTTTAGATTTTGCAAACATGGTATTCTCGCAGCGTCTTCCCAAACTGAACCAAACTATTTCACAGTTGTTCCCATATGAAATCTACTGAGTTTTTTTTTAACAAGTTTCTGGAATGCATAGTTTTGACTTTTAAATGTCGTTCTCAGAAGTTTCAGAAGTCAAATGTAATTTAGTAAAAAAAAGTTGCATATGATATATTCCTCTGCTTCTCGGTTAGGGTAGTATTTGTTTATTTGTACATCTGTAACCCCAGATCTAAAGATCTAACTGATAACCATAATATTAGTAAAAAAACTGGTAACCATAATATTAGTATTAAAATTGAATAGAAGAGTAGTAATAAAATTCTAGGAATGACGAAGAATAATAATTCTTTATCAAAATTAACGAAGAACTATTTATTTTATAATTTTCTATAATAAAAAGAATGAAAGAAAAAACTATTCCTTATGAATGGTAAATATTTTCAAGGAATATTAAGGAATATAATGTTCCTCTTCGTGTTTACCATCTAAAACCTGAATCTATTTTGTTGATTTGTGATTTTCATATTTCCCAAAATATTTCTGAGATCTGTGATTTCCATCGGGAGGTAACAAAGTAACAAAAATGTCTTGATTTCTTTTGATTTTTTTTCAAGTCTGGCAGTTTTTGTTGGAACAAGTTTTATTCAAGAGATAAAACAATCAGAATTTGAAAAAAGGAATATTTGGAAATAACTTTTACTAAGATTATATTTTGAAAACTTACACAATTTTAATTTTTTTTTTTGAAAATACACTTATTTATAAGTGAAATGACAAAACTATCTAATTTAAATATCTAAATTAATATTCTCTTTAAACAGAGATAAATGTTTGAAATTTTCCTTTAACATTTAGTCTAGAAACAAATTAACTTCTACAATTCTCTCATTTTGATATCCAGTTCTTTCTTTTACGATTTTAGTTTGTTGTCGTCTCTTTTTTTCATTTTTCCCAGTATTTCTATATGACCTCTATATATCATATTTACTAAACATACAAAAAAACAAAAGATCAAACATTTGTTTCAAATTTCATCAAATCATGAAGTTTAAACTAACCAAATAACAACAATCACTTTTATTTTTCAGAGTTTGTTATAGCATAATTAATTATCCAGTATTAAAAAAACAATCACTATCGAAACTAAATAATAAAACCGAAGCTAAACCCAAATTCATAAATAACCGAACGGTTTCTCTATCTCTTGAAGCAAAAAAAAACCACAACTGCACTGGAACTGAACCGAAAACCATGGTTGATGAGTTGCTAGATAATGTGGTAAAAATCATTTTCTCTTCTTGCCAGTTCCTTGTTATCTCTCTCTCTCTCTCTGACTTTCAAATTTCTGTTTTGCAGTTAGAAGAGACTTCCTCTAGGCCTTGTGCTGCTTCATTAGTAGACTCTAAAATCAAAAACAAAGTGCTAAGGCGTTACTCTTCTATTGGTGAAGACTCGCTGGAAACTATGATGAAATTGGTCAAACATCTTGGTGATCCAATTGGAAAGTTAATCAGTCATAATGAATCAATCGTAGCTGCTTCTTTGGATAATCTGAAGCATTCTTTGCCCCCAAAACCGGTCTAACCTTGGTTGGAGAAAGCAGCAAAGAATGTCTATCCACTGAGTCTATATGACAAGACAAAAGAAATTGCAGCTAAGTTGGCAGAAGTGAAGCGTAACAAGAGAGCAATAGAATCGAATGTGAAGGAAGAACTTCATCCCTCACTCAAGGATTTATTGAACTGATTTGTTTTGCAGTTTTTTCTTCACAAACAGAGAGTTTTCTTGCTTCACAAGAAATCTATGTATATTTTTTTTGTTTGGAACCTGAGAAATCTTCAACAGATTCTCTCTTTATCTTTCTTCATTATTACAGCGTGTCTTTGACTAAACATAATCGAACTATATCGGATGATCTTAAACATAATCCTCAAGCTTTCTCTCATACACCAGGGCGTAAACCCTTTGGCTTCTGAACCTTTCATGATCCAACTGCATACATACAAACAACAAGAAACAAAACCCATAAGAACACTTACAAGTATTGTTGGTTCTGTTTTTGTAAACATTTTCTTTTTGAGATATATAAAGAAAGACTTACTCCCATGGAACATCTCCAATGAGCATCCAATCACCATCTTTGTCTTCATAAGTAGGCACAGAGTCAGACCCTTTTATATCCTTCTCTCTCTCAGATTACTTTCCCAGAGACACACCCTGTCATGAGTGCACGCATGCTCTACCTGTCAGAGAAAGTGTCACACTCTGCTCAGGATCTCTAAAGGGTTTGATGATATTGTTTTTTTCAGTTAGGTACCTCTTGAGACACACTCCGGGTGTTATAGCAGACGTCCCAGTAATATCCGGTAAAGTTGTTGGACACTGAGGATCCGAAACCAAACCAAGAAAGCAATTTCAATATCCTCAATATGGGTTTTATCTATAATAAGACGGGTCTTTACCGGGAGAAGATCATCTACTATATCATCATATGATACTCTGTACTTCTAGTGGATAACGTGCACTGCGGGGTAACGAGGAGAAGGACAGTTATTAGAATGGTTTTTAAGAGAAACAGATGGAGCTAACCAAAGCTGTACACCATATAGATAGAATTTAACAAGTTAAAATTGTGTGTAACAAGAGTTTGTGGATGGATAAAAAGAGTTTTGTAAGTTAACATTTGGTGTGTGAGGACACAGAGCAGGAAACCAACAGCTTGTCTGATGTGTCTTAGTTCATCCCAAGATGGCCCAGCATACTGCAAAATCAAAGTAAGGAAACTAAATGACAACATGGTTCATCATCGGAAGAGTTTCCGTGCCCTTTCAGTGATTTCAAGCCAGAAACTCGTTGAGTGAGAATAACTCCAACCACCCAGTCAACAACTGATCCTTTCCAAGGTGTAGAAACGCCTATCCCCTGTTGGACAACCAAGACCAAAACAGCAAGTTAAACTAAGACATACAAATTACAGACCAAATACTTGTAAGAAACATGTGGTGTGTTTACCTTTTACAAGATGCATTCGTGCTATAAATAAGTCTGCTCGTCCGATCCTCTAAACACATTATGTTCAATGATGTGTTTGGAATGGCTTGAGATATCGTCCCTTTCTTTGCCAGTCTTTGAAATACAACCAATGCACTTCATTGTCCTCAAACAGCTCATCGTATTGAATCCCTGACGGATATATCTCACTAGTTGGTTCTTTTCTTGATCAAATCAATTGCTTGTTTCAGCTAGCTAATCTGATTCATTAGACTGTAAGCTTGTCATATTGTTTTCACAATTGGTCTTATTAGTTTTTTGCTTATCTTTTTTTTTGTCTAGTGTTCCACTCTGTAAGGACTCGGTTGTGGCTATCTTCAAAATGAATTTCTTCATACGTTGTACAAAGTGTATATATTCCTATTTTATAGTATGGTTGTAATCCAATGGACAAGCTTAATATGCGTGACTATAATATGATATCACATCAATAAATTTGTCGTATATATGACCTGAATTTTTGATAAAGGTTATTTCTAAATAATATAAACCGTTAATCAATTTTGTGATAATTATAATAAGAGAGACTGGTTAATTATTCAAAGACATATTATCTTTTCTAAAAACCAGAATATGATTCTTTGCATTCTATGTGGCACACAAAATCTCATAAAATTAAATACGATAAAGAGATTGTTTAGTCTAAAGTTGATATAGAAAAAGTTATATTATCTCGTTGGTTTAAAGTTAATATGATCCTTATCATTTTTTTTGTTTTTAAAACACACAAAAAATTATTAGATACAAAACTTGCAATCAGTTCAAAAATTTAAAAGGTTTTATCTCAAGGTGGAAGTTAGATTCTAAGAACATGCAATTTCTTGTAAATTATAAAGATGTAAGTTTTTTTTTTTAAAAAAATTAAAAATGTTGTAAGTAGAATTATTCGTTCTGCATGTCCATCAAAAATATCAGATATTATGATATCATTTATCAATCCAAGTCATACGAGAAAAACTATATTATATTGTGAAATTTATTCATCAATACTGCAAATATTAAAGATAATTGGTTATCATTTATAATAAAATAGATATTATACCATGATAATTTGCTTCGACCGGTGTTGAAAAAAATAATTAAAAAGAAACTTACAAGCAATGCCAAGGCTCAAAACATACAAATTAATCTGATATTAGTAGAAACCAAAATGAAAAGAGGAAAAAGAGTAGTTATAGTCCTTAGAATATAGTCAAACTTATAAATTTATTAGATATACTAGTCAAAAGGAAAAATACTTTAAATACTTGAAAAGAACAGGAAAATAATCGTATAAGATTCGATCGTTTAACCAACATACAATCCACGCACAGTTGAACACATTCCTCTACATATATAACACATACTCGCAGTCACGCTCATAGACATAAAAACAAAAAGGCAGCAAGAAACACTGGTGGCGATGTCGTCCACAGCAAGAAACCGAAAGTCGAGTAGGCTGCAGCGGCGGGCTCCACCGCCTCTAAAGATAAACCCATCCGTAGCTAATTGGAAAGTCGTTATTCCTCTTTTATCACCTACGGAGTCACCGCCACATAAGCCACCAACGGCAATGAAGAGGGAGGAGCAACGGTGGGGGAAAGATGTGGAGAAACCGCCGGTTTTCAAGAAGTGGCAACACCCAGCGGCTCCGTTTTACTACCAGCCAGGGCCGTCGTCTAATCAGCAGTTTGCATGGCCAAACTAATTAACGGTCCCTTAATACTATAGGGCTACCACATACATGCATATCTATATATGCTTTTTATGCCGACACATAGGTATAACCATATAAAAATATAATTGGTTATGTAGCGTATGCATATATCATCTTTATGCAATAACTATGTGTGTGTTTTTTTTTACCTTTTTCTTTTGATGAAAGATGCAATAATATGTTGGGTTAATTTCTTATGGGTAATTATAAGTGGTGAATGAACTAATATATAGTTACTAATGAAATTCCAAGCTGATATTCATGATAAACTGATAATCGTGTGATCTAGTTTTTTTTTTTCCCATTCAACCAATCTTTGCAAAGAGAATTAAAATGTTATACTATGAAAGTAAAATCACAATATTTGGTTATATATGCTTTTTTTAACTTCACAATAAAACGTTCTCTAGTGATCAGATAGATCTAAAAAATTAACGGCATATATGTAACTATACCCCTGTTAAGATTAAGAGATTTTTTGGGGTCAAATTAAGATTAAGAGATTAAAAAGCCGGTTTATCTCTTATACACCAAATGTTTTATAAGAAAAGTTGGTAAATACATATAGAGATGGATTCCTATAGAGATAGACTTTCGGTTTCAGTCATGAAACCTTTATTGCATCGCATCCGCGGCTGCTCGGGATATTTTGGAACTCACCACTGGAAAAAAATAAAACACCAATTTATACGATTTACCAAAAAAAGATGTGTTAAGTAGACGAAAACACAACTTTTTATATACTTGGAGTTTTTTTTTTCTTAAAGTTTGTATTAATTTGGTTAAGCCATCACTCATTTGTAGAATATTGCAATGATAACAATAAAACTCTTTAATTTAATTCTCAGTTCTAGAAGATAGTTTGAACTTCAGTTTAAATTCTCTGAACTAAAATAAACATAATAAGTTTGAACTTCATGTGTTGTTAAATTCTTAGAGTATTTTTTAACAATGGCAGGGTATCTCTTTTTAATCTCTCAATTGACGAGGGGTTAAGAATTTGAGAGAGTTGTGTGGGACTATGGATTGTATAAACGTGAAAAAGTTAACTAGGTTTAAAACCTATCATGTAGGCAAAAGGAATGGTTCAGACTTGTTACATGTTAAATAACAGAATTAGAAGTTCAATGTGTCGGGCGATGTTTTTTTCTGTTATTGTGCAATCGGTGTCGTTAAATGTTTAAAGGAAGAAGACTAGTTACACCCAAAAAAGAAAAAGAAAAACCGATTAAGATTTATAACTTATCAGCTCCTTTGTAAATTTTTTTTTTTTTTTGACTTGACCTTTGGAAATTTTTTGCTCCTATGTAAAATATTTGATACGTAATTTAGATTAGCTATCTTTAAACAGGTAAAATAAAATGATATGGGATCGAATCGGCCCACGTAAGCTCGCTGGACTTTTCAAAACTATAAAGAATGCATTAAATTAGAGTCCATCTAGGTGTAAAAAATATTAATGATTTTCAGATCCACATACAGACAAGTTAAGGTAATACTATTTCGTCTAAAAATAGAAATTTAATATTGCAAAAAGATTTGTTTCTTAACAGAGTAAATATTTCTTTCACTCAAATATATCATAATCTTAAATCTAACCGTGTCAAATTTTTTTCTCATCATAAAACTGTTTAAAATCTCATATCATAAATATTTCTCCTGAACTAAAAAATAATAAAAAAATACATTTGTGTAGGAAATTAAACTAAATTAGTTATGAATGATTTAATTATGAGTTGAATATAGTAGTAAAAAAACAAAAAATCCAATTACATTAATGTGAAATTTTTTTGACTAAACTTTATTGATATTTATTATTATTTACGAGTTTTTTTCCTCTGTGTTTTATTTCCATGAGCTGTTTCGTGCGACCTCACTATTTATCTCTCTTTCTTTCTTCCGTCGTCATTCTTTTTTTTTGTTTGTGTTCTCTCGAGCTGCCATTAACCCATTCAATCGAATAAGCCTCTCTCTTTCCACCATCACAGGTTCGCTTCGATCCACACGATCACCCTCCTTAAAAGCCCCCCTCCGATATTCATTTCCTCATCGTTCTGATTCCCCGAGGGCTTAGAGGTTCCTGTAATCAAAAAACGCTTAGAGCTGTTTCTTGATTTTTCGATCGTTGATTTCATCTTGGGTTTGGTTAATTTTCCGATTTATTTATGAAATTGGGCGGTTTCTATGGAGATTGCAGTTGATTTAGAAATCAAATATTGGATTTTTGTTCAAATCTTATGTTCTTGATTGGAGTTTAGGGTTTATTGCCCCCTTTTGATTATCTGGTGTGGGTTTTAAGGGCTTTGGATTCATTTCTTGAAATGAATCAAAGTATGATCCAATTGTAGGTATGATCACTAATCAGTGTAACGATCTCTTGAATTACCTCTATTTAATTGATCAAATCAATTGGTTGTTTTCAGGTAGAATGATTCATTAGACTGTGAACTTTCCTTGGCATATTGTTTTTCACAATTTTGTCTTATTAGTTTTTTTTTTCTTTTCTTTTATAGTTGAAGTGTAGAGAGAGCTTTTGACAATTCATAGTGGGGAATGGCAGAGACTACTGTTGATGAGGATTCAGGAGTGGGAAGATCAGTGGGGGAGAGTCCAAATGGACAATACAGTCTATCGGGAGAGGCACTCTCTCAGTGGAGGACTTCTACTCAAGTGGAGAATGGGACGCCATCGACATCCCCATCTTACTGGGATTCCGATGATGATGATGGAGACTATGGTACGTGTCTTTGTAGCAATCTTTTATTTTTTGTCTAGTGTTCCACTTTGTAATGATACTTCCTCTCTTATATGTGTATTAAGTGAATTTTAATTTTTGTCTCCCAGGCCTTAAACCCTCTCAGTTATTTGTGAAACATAAATGGAAGATAGAGAAATTCTCAGAAATCAAGAAAAGGGAGCTCCGTAGCAGTGTTTTTGAAGCTGGCGGCTACAAATGGTACATAGCATATTTTAATCTTTCTCCTCACAGTTAAAACTTGGGTTCTGGGTTTTAAGGCTCTGTTTTGTTACCTTTATCTTGATTTTGTCAGGTATATTTTAATTTATCCCCAAGGATGTGATGTTTGGCATCATCTCTCGTTGTTCCTTTGTGTTGCAAATCATGAAAAACTTCTTCCAGGTTAGTATTTTTATTTTTCATGTGGTCTGTATGGTCCCCTCTCTCTCTATGAATGCATGGTCATGTAGGTTGTTTTGTTATCTTTGAGACAGGCTGGGGTCATTTTGCTCAGTTTACTATAGCTGTGGCTAATAAAGATCCAAAGAAATCCAAGTTTTCCGGTGAGTTTTTTGAGCTCTAATTTGCTTGCCCTTTTTAAATATGCAGACATTTGAACTCACCTCTTGCAGATACACTGCACCGGTTCTGGAAGAAGGAGCATGATTGGGGTTGGAAAAAGTTTATAGAGTCAAATAAATTAAACGAGGGGTTCGTAGATGATTCCGACACTCTTACCATTGAGGCTCAAGTTCAGGTCATCAGGTAATGCGAGATTCACCTCTATGTAGAGTCTGACTAAAAATTACCTCGCCTGTTTTGTCCATGCTACCATTCACTTACATCTCCACAAGTTCATAATTTCTCAATTTTAATAATATGATAGGAATGTGTTGTTTATTTCCGGTGTCACTGATTTATGTATTGTGGTTAATTTCCCTGTAATTGGTCCTTGCAGGGAGAGGGTGGACCGACCTTTTCGCTGCCTTTATCGTGGTTATAGGAGAGAGCTTGTTAGGGTGTATTTGACAAATGTGGTGCAAAACTGCCGACTTTTTGTGGAAGAGAAGAGAAGCAAGCTTGAGAGGTTGATAGAGGACAAGGCAAGATGGACGAGGTATTTCACATTGCAACTTGTACCCTTAATTCTTTACTTAATTCTTTAGATTCCAAAAATGAGCAGGAAGTAGCTGTAGTTACCTTTACTTTTGAAGAAACCTTGCTAGCTTAGAATTATCTTTGTTTCCACCATGCGTTTGGAGTCCAAATATAAATTTCCTTTAGTTTCACTTTTAATTTTTTTTTATTTGGTGACTGTGGCTCTCCACTTGAGATGCTGGGACGGATAATCCCTTAAAGAGGATGTGGGAAATTTTTCTTAGTTCACACTTGTTGAAGGCCAGGATTTAGACCCATCTAGTATAGTGCTGTTGCCATGCTTCTATATTTCATGAAATATCTTTAAGCAATTTTGCCTAAAAAGGAATGGATTATCATCCTTTGGTTGCAGCTTCGGTGTTTTCTGGTTAGGGATGGACCAAAACTCAAGACGCCGGATGTCTAGAGAGAAAATGGACGTAATACTAAAAGGAGTGGTAAAACACTTTTTCATAGACAAGGAAATTACATCCACTTTGGTGATGGATTTCTTGTATAGTGGATTGAAGGCTCTTGAAGGCCAAACTAAGAGCAAGAAATCTAGGCTAAGATCGTTAGATCCCAAGGAGTTGCCAGCGCCGCTTGTTAGTGTGGACAAAGATACGTTTGTATTAGCTGATGATGTGCTGTTACTCCTAGAGAGAGCTGCCTTAGAACCATTGCCTCCTAATTCGGATAAAGGTCCCCGAAACCGTACAAAGGTCGGTTTCATGGGCTGTGATTGTATCTGCATTCGTTTTGTTTTTATTTCATTTTTCTGTTTCAGAGGACTTGTTGCATTGGCCTCTAGAAAGTTACTTGTACTGAGAAAGTTGTTTTTGTTCTTCTATGAAAATCTAGGATGTCAATGATGGAGAAGATGACAACAATGAAGCCGTTGAGCGTGATGAGAGACGTTTAACTGAGTTGGGTCGACGAACTGTGGAGATATTTGTTCTTAGCCATATCTTCAAGTAACAATACATCAAATATGTCTCTATACGGTATTCCATTGTGTTCGTCCTTCGCTGTGCTTATGCATCTGTAACAACTGCAGCAGCAAAATTGAGGTTGCATATCGTGAAGCTGTTGCGCTGAAAAGGCAGGAAGAACTAATTCGTGAGGAAGAGGAAGAGTGGTTGGCAGAAACCGAACAGAGGGCCAAAAGGGGAGCAGCAGCAGAGAGAGAAAAGAAATCTAAGAAGAAACAGGTGTGGTGCTTTTCTGCATTTCCAAAAACTAATTTTGCTCCTTCTGCTTCTCTTATACAGCTTAGTGAATGTTGATGAGAGTTTCTTTGGTTGTTGGACATTCGTAGGCTAAACAGAAACGGAACAGAAATAAAGGGAAGGACAAAAGGAAAGAAGAAAAGGTGACTTTTGCAACACATGAGGAAGAAAAGGATTTGGTCACAGAGAAAGCACAATCCCTTGTTCAGAAGACTGATACTCTTGGAGATGTATCCGACATATCTGATTCTGTGGATGGTTCGGCCGAGATTCTTCACCCTGATTTAGAAGATGGGGACAGTAGTTCTCTTCATTGGGATACTGAGGCCGTGGAAATTCATCCTCCTCCATCAGGAGGGAGCAGCAGAGAAAACGCCATTTCCGTTTCGACAGCCAATGGAATTGCAGAAAGAAAGAATCAGTCCACTATGGAAGATAGTTCCTCGACTTGTTCTAACGATTCTATCAGGTCTGGGTTTACCAATGGGTCCTACAAAGGGAACCGAAACCAGAATTCGCCAAACAAGTAAGTTTTGTTTTGACCTCCCCTTGCTTCTTCTTCTCTGTTCTGATTCCTGATGGTAAGATACCTTGTGATTTGCAGAGGAAAGAACCAACAAAGGAGTCAGAACTCTACTTGTGAATCTGACTGGGTTGTTGTCTCCCACAACCAGGAGCCAGAGAGCTCTAGGAATCGTAGTCCCGTTGGGAAGGTTGGTCACTCATGGTTTTAGTGCTTAGAAACTATTAAGATCACAAGTGAGATGGTGATTGAATTATTACAAATTCCTTTTTCAGGCTCAAATCGTTGTGAACTCGGTTGACATGGATCGACCTAAAGAGAAGAGCGCTGCTGTACTTACTTCTCCAAGAACTGCTGCCAAGAATCCTTCACCACTAACTCAGACAAAACTGGAGAAAAAGAGCGCATACGCTGTTCCAAACAAGAATGTAATGCCAGCAACTGGACTACCTTCATCAAGTCAAGTAGTGCCGCCTTCTTCAGATATTCAGTCGCAAGCTGTTGGTATGCAAAAGGTCTCTGCTCCAAAACAACCTGCAACAACAACACCTATAACAAGGCCTTCTAGTGCTCCAGTAATCCCCGCGATGCGACCTGCCCCTGTTACCGTCTCCTCTGTTCAACCAACATCCTTTCCTCGGTCGGTTAGCTCAGCTGGTCGTCTAGGTCCTGACTCTACACTACACAACCATCAAACTTACACACCTCAATCCTATAAACACGCCATAGTCGGCAACTCTCCTGGTTCATCATCTACTTTCAACCACCACCCAACCACATTGCCATCAGCAACTTACTCGCAAACACCGACATCGTCTTATCAGTCAAGCTTTCCGTTCAGTCAAGATGGGCTCTTCTTGGGTGGGAGGAGTTTAAATTCTGTAAACATGGGCGTGAACAACCCTTACACACCCACCGCGACTAGCAATAGCTCTCTGAACCACATTGAGACTGGGCGACGACAACAAGCACAAAACTTAATGACCGACGAGTTCCCTCATCTGGATATCATCAACGACCTGCTAGAAGACGAAAGCTGCAGCAACATGGTGTTTAATGGAAGCATGTTCAATTCACAACCCCAGATGTTGAACAGGCAATACTCTTACCACGGTGGTAGCGGTGCTGATTTTGGCATCTCAGGTGAGTCAATGTCTGGTGGCAGGTCCAGAAGTTTTGGAGAAGAGGGATACCACTACATGCCACATGGTGGTCTCTCTGCAGCCGGGCCATATGCAGATGGTTTGATGCCGACGCAGTGGCAAATGCCGAACGTGGACTTGTCTTTACTAGGTATGAGGAATAGTAACTTGGGAGATACAACAACATACCATCATAACACATACTTTGGTTTGGACTCTTCGAATCCGAGTTTTTCGTCTGGGATTAATGGCTACACTGAGTTCAGGCCGTCCAATGGTCACTGAGGGCAGCTATCATGAAGAGGGATTATAGTGTTTTTTCAGGAATTTGGGATTTGTAACGTTTTTTATATATTAAAAAGGTTACCATGAAAATACATTTCGTGTAAAGAGAGTTTTCTTTGGCTTCCTCTACTTTTCAAATGAATCTCGTTTTCTTTAGTTTTCATATTTCTATAGACAAACTTTTGTCCTGGAATTTCCTACAAATTTGGATAAATAATACTCCCTCTCTTAATATATAATGTTATAGAAAGGTTTTCGTATTTTCAATATATAAAATGTTTTTATTTTTAGGTACTTCTAATTTTATTAAAAAAATTAATAGTCAATAGTATTTTGTAGTATATATTTTTTAATGATATGTTTTAAACAAAAAGTAACTTTTGATAGTAGTGTATATGTTAAAAACATCATATATTTTGGAATCTGGAGTATAAATATTCGTAAAATTTATTGGTGCCATTTTTCTCAATACACGATGAATATACTGTATCCTCAATTATTCAGGGTTGTTACCTCGTGTTACACGAGTTTTTATTATTGTCAGGGCTGCAGAGTTTAGGGTGTAGTTAGGGCTTGATTGGTAAAGTATTAGCAAGAGCATTATGATCTTTAATATCAGATCAACAATTTTGACCAAAGCATTTAGTATAGTATTTAGAAGATGCAAATGCTTTCTAAATGCTTTTTTATCAAATGCTCTCATATGAAGTTTTTGAGAGAGCAGTTGCATTTAGAATATATTAAAAATTAATTAATTTATTTATTTTGTTTAATAATATCACAAAATTATATTAGGATCCAAAACTAAAAATTTTTATCTTTAAAAATAAATTTTAATTTTTTAAAAATAAATATTAATCTTAAAAGATAATTTTTGTATTTTTAAAAATAAATTTTATTTTGAATTTATTAAAAATAAATAACATAAATAATTTTTTATTTTAAAAAAATAAATTTTTTACTTTTTTAAAAAAGAAACTTTTTAAAAAATCAATAATTTAGAAATAATTTTTTTGTAAAAAATTATTTTATAAACTAATTTTTCATTTTTTAAAAAAATTGTTTAAAAAATAAAGTTTTAGTTTATAAAAATAAATTTTTAATAAAACATTTTAAATTTTCAAAAAAAAAATCTTTATTTTAATTTTTAAATTTTATTTTTAGAAATAATTTTTATTCTCGTTTATTATTTTTTATTTTTTAGAAAGGAAAATTTATATTTTTATAATTTTAAAAGAATGATATTACATTCAAAATATGACATATGTATAATTAAATATGATTTATTACTGTGAACAAAATTATAAAATTAATATATATTAGAAATATATATATATATATACTATTTTTTGACAGCATATATACTATTTAGAAATAAATAATATATTGTATACTAATTTGTAAAATAGTTTTATATATGAATCATGTACTATTGTAACTGCTCTGCCAATCATCTTATTAGTTAGATTTATGAGATCATACTGCTTCTGCTGCATACAGCTTCTATAGGATACTGCTACTGTTTTGTTATCAGCTGTGCCAATCAAGGCCTTAGGCTTGGGACTTAGTATCTGGGATCCAGATTCGATCCGAGATTCGATCCGGATCCGCTCCGAAAATAGGATATCCGGTGTGCCCGGATCCGAATCTGGATAGTAAAATCAAGGATCCGTCAAAATCGAATCTGGATCCGGATATCTTAATTTTAGATCCGGATATCCGGATCCGGATCCGTACGTTTAAAATATATTAATCTTTTTAATTATATTTGATATACTAGTATTTATTCATAAAATTAGTTTTATAATTCTATATTTTAATTTTTTAAATATTATATTCATATTTATCTTGTATAAATATTTAATTAATGTATTATTTTAGAATTTTCATATTTTTAAAAATATTATTTTTTATTTTATTAATTATTTTTACGAATCCGGATCCGGATATCCGCGGATAATATGATAACTAGACGGATATCCGGCTTCCGGATATCCGAAAATCCCGAATCCGGATCCGGATACTAAATTCACGGATCCGACGAATCCGGATCCGGATAGCTGAAATTTCCCAGATATCCGGATCCGTCTTATCCCTAGGTGTACTGACTGCGATCCTAAATTAGCTTATAATTTTTTTTAAAAAGTTCCTTTTTTCTTTTTTAAGAAAAAATAAATATGGATATTTAAACCAAATTTTGTATTATATATTTCTATAACAAATTTGTGATTAAGAATATCAAATAAAGAATTTTAGTCAACTCTATACTAATTTTTTTACTGTTAATATTCTAAAGAAGAGATAATTTTGCCCAGAGACCCTAGAAATCTTTGAACCGGCTTTGTTTATTGTCGTGTTACATGACTTGGTTAAAAATCAAAGCCACATGGATGAAAGAAAGTAATAGAATCATGAAGATGAGAAAGATGCGGTAGTGAGATTAGTCTTTTGTCGATACATATTAGTTCTGAAATGGTGGTTGAGTTTTTTTGGTTTATTTAAATACACAGTTTTTCAAATTCTCTCGGATTAATCTTAGCATACGTACACAATCTCTATGTTTTCAAAATACAGCTAAATTTTGAATTGCATTTCCGAGTGATACTTAAGACGGGACTAAATTACATTTTATGACATTTAATATGAAGATATCCGTACGGCTCATAACTTTATGGTCACTAAAAACATAAATCTATATTTTTACAATCATCCAGTATAGTTTTTAGAGAAATTATTTGAAATCAGAATTTGATTACCATTTTCTTAAAAAAATACACTTAACAAAGAGATCTTAGCATTTGGGTTTATGTTTTATTGGTTATTGTTTACGATTTAATATTTAGGGAGTGAGTTGAGTTTAAAAACTTTTATAAATAATTACTTAATATTTATAAATGATCTGAAAGAATTAATTTAATCTTTCTCATCACATATTTACAATATTTATTAAAATAATCATTATTTAAAAGTAAATTTGAAAAGTAATATCAAATTTGTGGTAAAAAAAATTCCCTTTTAAGACTCTAACTAACTAAGCACTAACCTTAACCAAAAGTAAGACATAACACAACACAAACAATAAATTAGTATCTTAGTATAATAAACATTTAAAATAATAAATAGTAATAATTGCAATTTTATGCAATATATATGAAATGTTAAGTGATTAAGAAGTATTCTCATTTATTTATTTTATTATAGCTCAAATATAAATGGAAATTGTAAGTTAATAAATGATCACAAAAATATTTATTTATTTATTTTTATTTGCTTAAAATTGCAGGAAATAAATGATTACAAAAATATTTATTTAATATGTTTATTAAAATATATAAAAATCTAAAATATACATCATCTTGAAAGGAAGAGGAAATAGTATTCTAGTACTATTACTACACGTACTATATATTTTTTTATATCATAATAAGTGTCGTTTAAGGCGTGTTTACACATGAATTAAGAAAATTGTTAAATTTTCTGTTGTATCCCTATTTAATAGTTCCTCTGTTTCTAAAATATCTATATTTTAGAGAAAAAAATTGTTTCAAAAAGATACATTTTTTACATTTTCAATACATTAATTAATGAAAAATTGTACATTTCCAAAAATATAATTGTATTTACTAAAATCTTATTGGTTCAAAGTTATGGAAATTGTTAATTAAGAAAAACAATGCATTGGTAAATAAAATTTTATGTTTTTTTAATAAGTGTGAAAAATCTAAAACATGGATCTTTTAGAAACAGAGGGAGTACAATTTTGTTTTATTCTATTAGTTAATAATTTAAATAAGGGTAAAAATTAAAAAATTTATTTAATATGTACATTGGAATAGAAAACGACACTGAACAAAATTTAAAAGATAGAATAAGACTTAATATGAAATGAGGAAGTAATAATGAACATCGAAAGCTCCAAAAATCTGCATTATTAAGAGAAACTCCGAAGAAGAAGTCAGACACAAATAAGAAGATAAAAATCAAAAGTAGAAAGCATTGTCATTGTGTGTTGAGTTAGTGCTTCCCCTCACGGTCTTATTCTTCTACCCAAATACACATTTTAAGAGTTTTCAATTACAAGAATAATTAAACCTTCAGGTAATGCTCGTCATGTCTCTCTCTCTCCGGTCACCACTAGTCATATACAAATACTTTTAATAATATATATTATTGTTCTTTTGATTTCTCTCTCTGTGTTGGTTTGTTGATTTGTTTGTTATAGAAGGAACGCGAGATATCTCTAATGGTGGATGTAAATCTGTAACTCTCACCCATCTCCTCCTCGCTTCTCTTGGTGGTCTTGCCGAAGCCGCCGTTGCTTTAGCTGGAGAATCATTCCTTCGCCCGCAGGAAAGCTCATCAAAGTGATTTCATGGGAAACAGAGATCAGAAAATATCCCCTTTGATTGAAAGGAAAGATTCAGGTCGACGATCAAACCTCGAGAGATTTTCCCACTATGTTGGTACGTATATTATTGCATCTTTGATACATGTTAAATGATAGAAACATTTAACCCAAAAGCAAAAATTGCTAGTAATTTCAAGTAAGAAGATAGAGATAATAAATATTGACCAAAACATTAATTATACTATTATAGTATTTCCTCCGTTTTCTTTTATAAGTCGTTTTAGAGGAAATTTTTTGTTCCAAATTATATGACATTTTCGGTTTTCTATGTAAAATTTATTAATAGTTAATGTTGTATGACCAATGATAATATGTCTTCTATTTTTTCATTGGTTTATTTGTGGTTAGGTAAATAATTAATGATGTTTTTGTTTAGAAAATATAAAAAATTTATGTTTTCCTTAATCTATGTGTAAAGTTCTAAAACGACTTATAAAAGAAAACGGAGGGAGTAGTATAACAGACTTTACGAGGATTGAGGGCTGAAGATATATGTACACATACCGAATTTATTAGGGCTTATAAAAGTTATCGATATTAGCATAGCATGTGCAGTTTGTAATCTACACATGTATAGTAATGTGAAAACTTTGGCATACCTGTCATAGTAGGGTCTTAGTGCTACAGAGACTTTTCATAAAAAAAGGAACATGAGGCCTTTGTAAACTTAAATTATTTTCTGTATGCGTCTGCTTTTCTGAACGCGTCTGCACATTATGCATATATTTGATTCAGTGATCTCATTAGTATTGAGCATAAACATATATGTACAAATGCAGCTAGACAGCTAGGGTTTGAGGATCCAAATGAATGCCCACAACTGTGCAAATTGGCATATGCATATCTGATGAAAACAAAGGGATATGATGAGAATGTGTATGAGTATTTGGTGAACGAAGCTGAGGCTGATTCTCTCTATGTTCATATCCTTGAGGAATTTGAAAGATGCATTCTCACGTATTTTGCTTTCAACTGGAATCAATCTTCCAACCTCATCTCTCAGGTACTTCAATTTACTTCTAAGAGAAAAATATTCAATGTTTTCACGTATTTTTTTATTATATTGTGACAAGTATATGTGTGTATTTTGAATCTTTCAACTCGGACAAAGCCTTGTTTTAAATAACTATTAATACTCAACTTCTCCGCTGGTGTAGTAGGTTAGATATTATTAGTACAATCTCCAATAATGCGTATGAATAGTAAATAATTAATAATATCCTACAGCTGTCGTTTGCCTTCGATCTAATTTGTTTTTTTTGCATAACATTGAAAAGGTTTTAAGCGATGAGTCGGATCAGAAAGTACCAAAACTCAAGGATTTTGTGATGGCAGCCACAAGGTGACCGATTGTTTCCATACTCCATAATCCTATTACAAGTTTACAACTATCAATTAAAATATATAAGTATGTATTAGTAAATAAATGCATATTTTTAATACATGAACTGCGTGATAATCGTTGCTTCTAGTGTAAGCTGTTAGATTCGGATTAATTATGGGTTTCCAACTTAAAATCAATTGTTAATTAGTGCATTGGCCCTAACCCTTTATATATTAGTTAATATTCTTTAGAATTCCCGATGTGGGATACGCTATCTCTAATACCCCTCCTCGAGATGATGGCTCTTATCGGCCAGAAATCTCGGAACTTTAAGACAGTTATACTCGGTCGAGCGAGTCAATTAACTACGACCTTTATATCCGGTCGGGAAGGATTAATATTAATTAGGGGCTTATGGTATTTTAGGATCTTTGTCATGATACCATGTTAGATTCGGGTTTATTATGGGCTTCCAACTTAAAACCAATTGGTGATTAGTGGATTGACCCTAACCCTTTATATATTAGTTAATATTCTTTAGAATTCCCGATGTGGGATACGCTATCTCTAATATTAGCCTGTTAGGTACACTCTCGTTGACGTGCTTATGATTCCAGCTTATTTGTTTCCATACTCCATAATCCTATTACAAGTTTACAACTATCAATTAAAATATACAAGTATGCATTAGTTAATAAATGCATATTTTTAATACATGAACTGCGTGATAATCGTTGCTTCTAGTGTTAGCCTGTTAGGTACACTCTCGTTGACGTGCTTATGATTCCAGCTTATTTGTTTAATTTAATTATATCATCACCACTAATAATTAACAAATATTGTCGAACTAAGGTGACCATTTTAACAAAATCGCGTTATAATTATTTTTTTTGTTTATGATAATTCAGGAAAAAGAGATTCGAGAGAGTAACAAAAGACCTAAAGGTGACGAGGGTGTTTTCAACATTAGTAGAAGAGATGAAAGCCATCACTACCGGCAGTAACAGCCGAAATGGTGAGCCGCACTGTACGGAAGTAATGTCTCCGGTGGCTCACAACAAACGAAGTCCCGTCCTCCTCCTCATGGGCGGCGGAATGGGTGCCGGAAAGAGCACCGTCCTCAAAGAGATCCTCCAAGAGTAATGTTTTTAATTATCATATACAAAATTTGCATGCTTGTATTTTATTTAGTATTCAATTTAAATAACCAAAAACTTAATATTTTGTAGGCCATTTTGGTCGGAGGCAGGAGACGACGCAGTGGTGATAGAAGCTGATGCGTTTAAGGAGACAGATGTTATTTATAGAGCTCTTAGTTCTAGAGGTCACCATGACGATATGCTTCAAACTGCTGAATTGGTACGTTAATAATTTTTAAATTTTTAGTTCTATGATAAATGGATTAAATATAAAATGTTACATATGGTTGCTCCTTATATAACACAACATATATATTAATATATAGGTTCACCAATCATCTACGGATGCTGCATCGTCTTTACTAGTAACAGCATTAAACGAAGGACGTGATGTGATTATGGATGGAACCTTATCATGGGAGCCATTCGTGGAACAAATGATCACAATGGCTAGGAACGTCCACAAACAGAGATATAGAATGGGCGCAGGCTACAAGGTGGCCGAGGACGGGACAACAACCGAAGAATATTGGAGAAAAGAAGAAACCGAACAAAATGGGAAACAACAAAACTTGAAACCTTATAGAATCGAGCTGGTCGGTGTGGTTTGTGATGCTTATCTCGCCGTAGCACGAGGCATACGGTACATACTTCTTCTTTTTTTTTGGAATTTTCACATACACAAAATACATAATAGCTAATGCTATGGATGAGAATGGTTATCATGTTAATTCTTTGTCCTTGTAATTAAACAGGAGAGCTCTAATGGTGAAGAGAGCTGTAAGAGTAAAATCTCAACTCAAATCACATAAGAGTTTTGCTAATGCATTTCCAAAGTATTGTGAGGTTGTTGATAACGCTAGGCTTTACTGCACAAATGCTGTTGGTGGTCCTCCAAAGGTAACAAACTCAAACGTTTAATACCAATTATAACGTCGTCGTTTTTGCGCTGACGGATACTAATGGTGTCGTTGGTACAGCTTATAGCATGGAAAGCCGGAAATAGTAACCTCCTGGTGGATCCAGAGGATATTGAGTGTCTAAAACGGGTCAGCAATCTTAACCCGGATGCTGAATCCATTTACGAGCTTTACTCGGATCCGAGCGTATTAAGCAAACCCGGTTCAGTTTGGAGCGATGCCGTTTTAATCCCATCGAGGCCCCAGGTCCAGAAGGAACTTACCGATGCCATCAAGAAAATCGAAAAGGCCCAAGCGAAAAATTGATGATATTGCTAAGTTGCCCTTATAAATTGTTGTCTTTCGCTATTTGTGATCTGTTTTCACCTTGCCTTTGCTGTCTTTTTTTGTACTGGTCTGATAAGTAAAAAAACGATTAAAATAAGTTTTCACCTTTTCTACTATTTATTATGCAAATAAATGAATCAGATTTTTTTTAAAAGTTGATTACTAACATATGTGAAGCAGGATTTTACTTAAGATATGATTTTGTAATGTATTTTACAATATGTTACTATACCAAAAGTTCTTGATAATTCACAAAAATTCAAGAATTTCTTAAGTACAGTGCCGATCTAACATTTAACAATGCCCTAATCCAATTTTAAAACTATGTCTTTTAATATTTTGTATCGAAATTATAAAAAACTAATATAAAAGTAAATTAAAATTTGAATTAAAACAGTAACTCTAAAACATTAAAATATACTTTTTGCATTTTTTCATGTAAAAGCATTCATTAAATAAATATAGTCAAATTTTATAACAGTTTTGATCGATAATAAAATCAATTTAGGTAATCTCTTAGATAACATGTTATACTACAAATAACTATTTATACTTTTCAAAAGCTTTTTATATGTGATGATCGATATTCTTATATTCAAAAATGCACACTTAATAATTTATGTTTATCAGATAATAATCATTCTTTAACAAACAAATATTATAGTAGGCTTTCTAATCTATTTTGACATTGATTCTTGTAGAGTATTAGTTCCATAAATAAAATACCATTAATTATGTTCGAATGAATAATATTTTAAAGAAATTTTCAGTATTTAAATTATGGTTTCAAATTATCATAAGACAAAATGTTCAATAAGTATACTTTCAATTAAAAAATCTTATCAATTCCTTTTTATCTATAAATATAGTAAAAAAAATTATAAAAAATATGCCCCTTATAATTGGATGCCCTAATCGACGGTTTGGGTGGCTTCTCCTCTGGGCCGGCCCTGCTTAAGTAATCCATTTTTCCAGTCAATATTTTGAATCTTTAGTGGTTAATAAATTAATCTGTATTACAGAAGGTTGTATAATTCACAAAACGAAGGTGTGGGGTAATATTAAAACAAAACGAATACAGAGACCCAAAATAATAAATATAGAATTCTTATTACTAGGGCTCCCAAGTGTGTAAGGTAATATATAAGAGTGATAGCAAAACTAAACATCCTCCCTTTTTATCGCCTCCAAAGACTTAACGCAGACCCATCTTCTTCTCGTAACCGTATCCTTCGCTGAGATCTAAAAAACATGGTGAGTTTTTTACTGTCTTAATCTCTGAATCTTCTTCTCTAAATGTGATGGTTTACTGAAAAAAAAAAAACTATCAATGTTAGGCGGAAGTGGAACCAGAGGTTGCAGCAGCAGGAGTCCCGAAGAAGAGGACGTTCAAGAAGTTCGCCTTCAAAGGAGTCGATCTCGATGCTCTTCTCGACATGTCTACCGACGATCTCGTCAAGCTCTTCCCTTCTCGTATTCGCAGAAGGTAATAAAAGACATTTAAAGAAAATGACTTTAACACACTGTTGTTATATGTTTGTTCTGACATGTCTCTCTTGTCTGAAAATTGGGTTTAGGTTCTCGAGAGGTTTGACAAGGAAGCCAATGGCTCTGATTAAGAAGCTCCGTAAGGCGGTAAGTCTTTTTCATTTCTCGATATAAAGTCTCGTCCTTTATCTTGCTGATGTGGTCAAATGGGCTCGGATCAGTTATGTTTGACTGTTCGTGTGTGATTGAAAATGATTTGTTATGATGTTTGTTAGCTAATTGAATCTCTTAATTGTAATCTATTTGGTGGAAAGCCTATTAAGATTTGATATTCTGTTGAGAGAAACATGGATTGTTCATTATATATGCTAAATGCATTGTCTTTAGCTTAAGTATGGTTTACACTTCTTGTCTTAGTGTCAAACCGTATAAGATTATTTACTGTATATTATTGAGTAAGCAATTGCGATTTTGAGAATTTTGAGATGCTGAACATTGGAAGATTAATGTGTGTTGTTTATTTTTGGTTGATAAATAGAAAAGGGAGGCACCGCAAGGTGAGAAGCCAGAACCAGTGAGAACCCACCTCAGGAACATGATCATCGTCCCTGAGATGATCGGAAGCATCATTGGTGTCTACAACGGAAAGACTTTCAACCAGGTCGAGATCAAGCCTGAGATGATCGGTCACTACCTTGCCGAGTTCTCCATCTCGTACAAGCCGGTTAAGCACGGTAGGCCCGGTGTTGGTGCTACCCACTCCTCCAGATTCATTCCTCTCAAGTAAAGACTTTGTTGTTACTTGGGGGAATGCGTTACATCTTTTATATGGTCTCTTGCCTTTGGTTTCTCAAAGTTTGTTGACCCTTTTTGTTGTTGCCTCTTGATGAAAACTTCTTTAGATACTACCATCTCAACTATTATGTGATCCGGATCTTAAAAATCAAATCGTTTTGAGTTTAATTTTTTAATTTCTCTAGAGTTTTTTTTATCAATTATACATTATTATCTGCTCATAACAAGCCCGTGATAACTTGAATAATCAAAGCATCATAGTTACGCCACTGTATATGTAATATTTAAACTAAAAAGGTTATTTATCTCGAGATAATAATATAAGATAGGCTCTTACTTAATGAACTTTCGGAAATTGGGCTTGGGCTTTGGGCCTGGACCTTTTTAATTAACCAGGTTGTCTCTCTTCTAAAGTCTTTTTTGGTTCTGAGATTCAAGAGGAGAGGAGATTACGAACGATGATGGCGAAACAAGATCTCTCGAGATTCATGGAAACAGCTCGATGGATCTTCGGCGCGGTTCGTCCTTGGGGCGAGTTCCTCGATCTCTCCGCCTTCAGCCTCCCGTCCTCCGACGACGACGCAAATACTCGCTTCCCTCGCAACCTCACTCGCTTCCGCGGCAACTACGCCGTCGTTCTCACCGTCCTCCTCGCTCTAACGCTAATCGCACGACCGACGCCGTCCCCGCTTTCGTCGCCGGCGCTGTAGCTTGTTTCTTTCACCCCTTGGCTCGCGAGGAGCCGCTCACAGCCGTTTTTCTTCTATGCTATGTCACTGTTGCGCTGCGGTTCACAGCCGTCGCGTTAGGCGTTGTGTTCTTGTTTCTACACACGCAGTGGAGAGGAACATAGGATCTTGTGGCGGACGATCTGGAATGACGGCGCAGTTGGATTTGAGCGGCAATTTCGAATTAGGGAATTTAGGGTTTTTTTTGTAAATTTTTCATATTGTTTTTTTTCTCTGTATTAAAACATTGTTCAGTACTTCGAAGGAGAGTTAGTAGTAAGCTTCTTTAGGTGTTTTAACTATAATCTGATTCATTAGCAGCTAAAATTGTTTTAGGAGGTACTTGATGTTAACAACAACATGCGATTATTGTGTTCATGATCACTACATTCAATAGGCTTATTCTTTGTATCATCTTTCTAAGCAGTGTAGTGTACTACTGTGTATCCGCTTCAAACCTTAATCCTTAGAGCATGTTTATTGCTAAAACCCTTAAATGTCTTTTAAGTGGGTCATAATAAATTTTTTATTCAGTGGGCCAGAAAAAAAAAGAAAGAGAGAGAGAGAAACAAAAGAATGAAACGCAATGGAAGAAGAGGCAGAGAACATTGAAGATCAAACTCTGGCCACTTCCTTTGCGACACGTCACGGTAAGAGACGTTCCTTCCTGTGCTTAATTAAGGTACGTCCCTTCTCCTTTTTTCCTTTTTTCCTTTATTTTAATTGCAATTAAGCTTAAGAACCATTCCTGAGAGACAGCAATAAACTTGCTCTTACTTTCTTACACAGTCCTTATATCATTATAATAGAATGTATGGTTCTGATTTGAGTTTTAAGAGATGTTTAGGAGAAATTTGAGTTCGTATCCCAATTTGAAGAGGGGAAGAAAAAGGCGGAAGAAACATTAATTGGCCCGGCCAAGGATTTCAATTATACGGGCCGTTTCAGAACCTGAACTTACTGTTTTAATGATAAAATGTCCATTACAAATATTATGTCGTAAAGGCCCAATAACAAAATATATGTGATTTTAGAATAAATAAAAAAAATACTGGTTCGAGAATTTATTACTTTAACTAATTAAGGAGATAGTTACAAAAGAAATATTTTAACAATGAAAATATGAAATGCTAAATTGTGTCAAGTGTTCATAAGTGACTATACATTTTTTGTATTGTTCAATCATAACAATGGAAATATGAATGCTAAATTTTGTTCTCTAATTCATGATGAGTTGTATCCAATGTTTTTTTTTTTTGCTTGTTCATAAACTGTTTTGAGTTTCTATCTACTTCTCAATTATGTATGAGCTATAATATTAGTTTGTTGAAGAACCCTCTAGAGCGTCAACTTGTCCAATTAATTATCGACCCCATCAAACATCGAACATGCTTCTGCCTGATCCAAGAAGTTGATTTATTTATTTAAATACATATTTTCAAAACATGTCAACGTAATTAATTTACAAATGTCTGTGTTTACGCATACATTGTTAGACATTTTCCGTATATATATGCATGCATGTACGTTGAAGCGATACATTCATGAAACTTTGATTTGTTCGTTTGGGATTCAACATTTTCTTCACGTGCTTCCTCAATTATCAAATATTTCCATTCTCATTTTTCTTATTATAATATATGTGAATATGACATTCTTGATAGTTTTTAACGTTGAACATCAAATTAATACAGCTAATCAGAGTATTGAGAGACATCTGATAGCTCCATTATAATAGTAACCAACTTCAAACATCACTTTTGTTTGGATATTTTAATTTTTGAAATCGAAAACCTACCATGGATCATATATGTGACAGTACTGTATCTAACGTGTAGTTTGTTTTCTGAAAGTTACATGTACATAATATTATCTTTTAATTGGATTATAAAAAGTTAGTATTCGTATTCGTAATCAGCTAATGGAAAAAATGAAATCATAACAAATGTGATAAAATGTGAAAAGAGACCCATGGAGATGCACATGGCATTGCTCCCTCTCTTTCCTATGGGTCCTCCTATTTATCTAATTTATTTCCTCCAACCAAAGCTAATTATAGCTTCGAGTACTGCCAACAAATCAAGATACTAATAAACAAAGTAAATCCTTTCGGTTTCATAATTACATTCGATAAAATATAACATGCACATGTATGTTGTCATTCTGATATATTAAGTTTTTCGAAACTAAGTTTGGAGAAGTTTTATTTCATGGTCAAATAGTACTCGCTATATGATCTTCAGCTTCAAGATGTCGCCGATCGAACAATCAACTCCGTAAATTAAAAATGCAGTTATATTTTCATAAGATACTGGGCATTGTCCTAGTCATATACACATTTGTAGCAAAAATCAAAAAGAAAGGAAAACACCAAAAGAAGTTCAAATTATTACATTTTTTCAATTACAAACGTCTGACATATTTAATTTATTAAGTCCATTACACATTATAGCATTTAAATTGTATCTATACCACATATAATTCAGATTAAAACAGACAATTAAAAAAGTAGATATCGAACAATGTTTTTCATCGTAAAAACACACAATTAACACTGATCATTGTGTTAACAAAATATATGATCATTACCATATAGTCTCTTAACTTCAAGCTCTGCTCTTGCTCTTCTCCATTGCTCTCGGAGCTGAAATGTTTAATAATTATTAAGCAGCTAAAATTTTGCACATTGGTTATGTTATAAATCATGTTTTACAGTTAATATGGCATATTAAGCGCCAAAATTAAACAATATATTCCCTCTGTTTCAAAATGATACATATTCTAAGATTTTCACACTTATTAATAAAACATATTAAAACTTAGTTACTAGTGCATAGTTTTTTGTAATTTTATATTTTTTATATTTTTAAGCCAATAAGATTTTAAGAAATGCAATTAATGTTTTTGAAACACACAACTTTTCATTATTAATTGAGAAAAAGTACATTGAAAATGTGAAAAATACATCTTTTTGAAATAAAATTTTCCTATAATATAGATCTTTCTGAAACAGATGGAGTATATCATTGGTTAGAAACTCATACCGAGACCAATGGCGTCAGATCCTTTCATGAGACGTAAACGCTTGCATGTATCAACGAACATTCTAATAAAATAATATAATTAAGCAAAGGAAATGATCATTAATAAATTAAGCTCTAATTAGATCATAATTAATAAGGAAGAAGAAGACGTACGGCCAAGGGACGTCGCCGACGAGCATCCAATCACCGTCTTTGTCTTCATAAGAGGGAACATAGTCCCAAGTATTCACTAAAGCCATGTTCCTTTCATTCATGAAGTCTATCATTCCTTCTTCTCCTCCATATTTTCCTTCATTTTTTTCCTCAACAATTTTATTATTTCTACTTTCATATCAAAATATAATGCATGCATTTTAGCTATATATGTATACAAGTTTTTTTGAACACATATGTAAACAAGTCTATAGCCTTTAACCAGTTGAGTTGTTCGGACCCTAGGTAAGAAATTGTTTTCCTAACTTTAAACTTGGCATTTATCAAGATGCAACAACATATCAAAAGAATAAAAAACATATATACTTTCGTGAAATTATATAATTTTTTCGGTAGATAGCTTACACATTTTCGAAACTATTACCAATAAGTAACATATGAAAAAAAAATTGTCTGCTGGATCTAGTATCGTGAACATTATAAAAAAACTAACCATCCTTTTCCTTCAATTAATATAGTAACAACTACCTAGTATCTAAAGCCCGATTGATAGATATATCATATATGCATGGAATCGTATATCTAGTAAGATATATTATATACGTACCCATGGTAAAAGAGCTGAACATGTTGGATAAAGCATTAGAGAGTTCTTCGTAGCTCTTATACATCTTCAAGTCGACTTTCCTCAAGTACGGTGCTCCGTCCATCGACACCTTCACAAACGCAGCCGTCTCCGCGCCACTGCTTGATTTTTGGCACGAACCCATCACGCTCTTCCGGTATGCCCTCACAGGTGGCCATCCCACAACTTGTGCCCTACAAAATTATTTATATAGAAAATTGTAAACAGTTATATTATACAAGCTTTGTATGAGAATATGTTTATATAAACTGTAGTTAGCTAATAGTAAATCAATTTATACGTTATGTTCCAAATATGTCATATTTGCATGAGACTTACATATGGTTTAACTGGTGACAGAGTTAGTTTTTTTTTCGCGGCTTTCAACGTTTTTATTTCGTTAAAAAAGACGTGGTTCACGTTCACCTCTTTGCCAGCTTTCAACGTTTTAAGAATATGAAACCGTATAGACATAATAATTAGATAATTTGGGTCTCTTTTTAAAACTAAGTTGGCGACAATTTAATAAAAAAGTTTCCGTTGTTTTCTCATACTTTAGTACATCTTAGTGAGGTTTTATCAACACAAAAAAGTAGTTATCGCTAGAAATAATATCTTGGAGGAAAAACGTTTTTTTTATCCATAAAGAATAATTTTCCTTTTACCAAAAAAGAATAATTTTCCTTATAAGATGGACAAGAAAAAGAAATTTAAACCAGAAAATAAATAGAAAAGGGGAACATAGTCAAATTACTTGGCAGGAGGCTTGGCTGGATCTTTGGGAGATGAACTCTTTTCCTTGGAAACAGAAGTCACGACGTCATGAGTCTTAGATCCTTCCTTGCTTTCAGGTTCATTGTTCAGATTCAGCTTCAAATCAACCGTCTCCGAGTACCCTCTCTTGGTTCCAGTCACCGGAGCCCCTGTTTCTCCGCCGGGAAGACCAAGACACAGCTCAGTCTCTCTCAGATTCAGCTCGACACTGCCCATCATTGTCAACCTCTCTTCTTCTTAATGTTCTTCTTCTTCTTGGGAAGGTAATGAGGAAGATGGAAAAATGATTTTTATAAAAACACCCAAATAATACAAAGTGTGATGAGTCTCTATTATATCTCTCTCTAGGTGGTAGCTGCATGTGTATGTCGTATTTAAGAGATCTTTGGCTAAATGAGTCTTTGACACGTGGATGAATGTGAATCCTTTGATGAAGTGATTCTGCTCGATTTTACACTAATCACTACTATTACTCATTAACTGTGGTTGAATCTTTCTTGGGATTTATTTTAGAGTTGTATATGATTGCGTTGCGTTCGATTGTGACATCCTTAATTATTATTTTTAGGCTTACTTTCTTAAAATAAAATAGAGCTATGATGTTAAAAACTGAACCTATGTTCCAATTTACAATACTTTTCAAATATTTATTAAATATTTTTAAGTCTAAGGGATGATAATAAGTTTGAAGATATTCCGTCATGGAATTGTACCTTCTTAACATTTCTGCAATTTTAAAATTTCCCCGCATTTTTTAATTTGTCAAACTAAAACTCATTTGATGTACAAAGTTATTTTTTTTTCAGTTTTTGTTGCAAATTTATAAATAAGTAACACAAATGCTCCTTTTCCCTCTTTTTTGACAACCACAAATGCTTTTCTTGCACACGAAAATAAATAACAATCCTGCATATGTATGGTCATGTATTGATATATATACAGACAAATGATCTTATAAACATTAAGTATGGTCTTCTTCTAAAAAACAACATATGGTCTTAAAACCAATAAAATTGAATATTTGTCTGTATATTGTGTTCTAAGTGGGGGGAATTCTCATATTCTTTTTTTTTGTAAGCTAGAATTCTCATATTCTTCCAAAATCATATAAATGTTTCTTTTTTGGTAAATTTTTTATGACCATATGAGTGTAGTAAAAGGATAAGTCATTTAGGTGGCGAGGTCGCCCACATCTCATATCAGAATGTATCAGTAGAGATATATACACCTTAATTCTTAATATTTAGCAACCCAATAATTGTTAATTAATATAAACTTATTATGCTTTTTGACTTCCAACTATAATATATTTAACTGTATAGTTTTAGTTTGATTCTCGCCGTAAGATTCTTCGCCGGAACCTTCCAATTATGCATATCACACCCACATGATTCAATTATACATCCCACAATAAAAGCGCAGCCCTCTTGTATATAAATAATCTCATACTACCAACACAAAAATAAAGTATACAATGCATCTCTTATAGTTATTTATTAAAAACCCACATATATATAGAACGAAATGTGTATCTAGACACATATACAAACGCTCCATTACTCGTTTGTAATTAAAAAATAAACAAACATATAATAATATAATCAAAGAGAAAACAGCCATTAAAACCATGAACTTTCAAATTAAAGCAAAAAAAACCTCCAACTTATGTTTGAGCTAAAAAAATCTTCAACTTTCAAATATTAGCCGTTTTAACTATCATATTTTGTTGACTCTGCCATTTAAGAAACCCGAATAGTCAACTGTTAAACTCGATTGGATAAACAGATAGTTTTTAAACAACATTATTTTAAAAACTGATTAAACATTAATAAACAATATAGTTTTGCTTTTGTAAACAATCAAAGCATCTTTTTGTGAAACCAGAACCCTAAATCGACTTCATCTTCCTCATTTTCGAGTGAGGAGTATGAAGTCGATTTGGGGCTATAGTTTCGCGAAAGAGATGCTTTAAGTATATTTAAAGTAGCAAAACAATGTCGTTTGATTAGTTTTTTAAAACGACATCATTTAGAAAGTTAACGTACATCTATTTTTATAATCGAGTTTAACCGTTGACTATTCATGTTCTTAAATGGCCAAGTCAACAAAAGATGAGAGTTAAAACGGCCAATATTTGAAAGTTCAAGATTTTTTTAGCTCAAACATAAGTTGGAATTTTTTTTTGCTTTAATTTGAAAGTTCAAGGTTTTAATGGCTGTTTTTTCTATAATCAAAGCAACTTTGCAGTTTGTGGCGAACAGTCTGGTGGTTGATATCCATAGAAACATTTTATATACTCAATCCGTTTCACAATGATCCATGTTTTAGAAAATAAAATTGTTTCTAAAGATCCATATTTTACATTTTTAATGTAAATAATAATGACAAATTAAAAAAATTAATTGTGTTTACTGAATTTTGATTGATTAAAAATCATAAAAATAGTTAAATATGGAAAATAATATATTATTTTTAAAATTTTGCATGTTTTTTTAATAAGTGTGAAAACTCTAGAATATTTTGAAACGAATGGAATATGTCGCAATATTTACTCAGTAAATTGATTGCCAAAAGACATTATACGTACATGGTATAATATTTATACTGGAATACATAACGTTTTTGTAGCGCCATAATTTGATATGAGAGCTATGTTATTTGATTTCTTATCAGAGATTTGATTGTAGAAGTTATGATGGTTGATATCATCTCTTGTGGACGAAATCCGTTTTTGTGAAAGCAGCAGAGTATGAGAGGCATATTTGTGGTGATCTGATATATGATAATGAAGATGATGTGATGGCTATCGACCATATCGATTTAGTTAAAAGTTAAGAGACTGATTCTTATTTTCCCTAAGAGATTCGGAATAAGAGACCTCTAATAATGATGCTCTTATATGCATAAACGAAGAATATTTATTGTTTACTTTTTACTTATTATAACATCAATGCTTTATCATGAAAATAAAATAAAACATAGAAAAACATTTTCTTAAAATAATGTAGCTTTGACTTTAATGTCCAATATTTTAAGGAGGACATCACTTTTCTTTACTTTAACTTCATATGACCGATATTAGGCATATGTGATATGGACTTAAATGCTATACTAATATATACAATAGAAAACTAAAAGCATATATGTATATTGTTCTCTATCTAAAATCTGGTGTTGGAAATTTGGTGCTATATAATTACAACACCTGGTACCATCTACAAAAGTTATGATAATATCAGGAAATTGTGAATACGGCATATTTTCAGATACCGTATGTACTAGCCGTAACCAATGTCATAAGGGAATTGAGAATTTGAAGGGTTTTGAAAATAATCAAGAAAATAAAAAGTATATTCATTCTAAGGGTTTTGAACCGAAAGAAAATCACCCTAAGGGAACTGAGAGGGTACATGAGTAGCATCAAAATCCAAAAGAGGAGATAGTACAATAACATCACCATAAATTCCAAAACTAAAATTTAAATTAGTGAGAAGAAGAAAAACATGGAGATGGTGAAGGGACAAGTTACATCCAATAAAATTTAGAGGCAAAAACATCTTAAACCCTACTTTTGTTCCATGATTTGTCTACATCCCTCTCTTTTACCCCTTTCTCTCCTTTTGTTTCTATCCCAAAAAAACTCCCATGAGTTTTCAAATCAAGAAACACCCTAATGTTTTGTTTATTTTTTGGGGTCACGTTTGTCTTATATATCACATCATTTTGTCGTGTTTATTTATTAATGTGCATCTACTTTATCGGAATATATATACGGACTATGGAATTCACCTGATAACTGTAAACCAGTGAATAATATCAGTTCTCGACTGATCCTACATGAACTGACTCAAAGTCCGCCCGCGCTCAGAAATGGACTGTATGCGAAACTTTAATGAGATCGAACCAGTGCATGCAACCAGAGTTCTATATAAATAATCACAAGAATATATGGTGACCACCTTTTTGTTCTAGCTGGATTGTTGGTGACCACCTTTGATATGTAGTCTAGATTAACTTCTTTTGATTTTATTTTTATACTAATATATATATATATATATATATATATATATATTGTGTATTAATATGTATACATATATTATATGTATAAATTTGCATCTTATACGCATCATGTCGAAATTAATGACTTGTTATCAAAGGTATATGTGCTGCATATTAACTTGTAAGATACGAATGTGTGAGGACCAGATGTACTTTCACATGGATATAACAAAGCCACAACTCTCAACAATCTACCACACAAAGATCATTTTGATTATTTTTTTCCATTCCCTCTTTTTTTTCTTTCTCAGTTAAACTAGTCGTTGGAATATGCTTCTCACATTTAAAGAGTGCATCCAAATGACATGCATGCATGCAGTTAAAAATAAAAATAGTTTACATTGACTAGACTGTATGTTGTGATTTTGTGTGAAAACTACAACACTTGTGAGACTCGAAACAACTTAGTTTACGTCAATACTTGGTCAACAGTCAACACAAACACATATGTGTTAAAATAATCGATTAGTTGTAAAGTTAGTGAGTTTTTGTTAGTTAATTTTAATATGTATATATGGGTTAGAATAATCAATTGATTGTAGAACTAGCGAGTTTTGTCAGTTAATCATTATGTTTGCATTTAAAGAAAACACTACATTTAATAAAAAAAAACTACATTTTTGTAACAAAACAATCTTGTGAAATTATAAAGACAACATAATTTGTTGGAGAACACTTTCTACCGAGTTTAAACTTTAACGAATACTAAATGATAAATACACTTAACAATTAGATTTATAAACAATAGATAATAGTTGGTGCGAAAAAACAAAAAACATAAAAATATAAACTATATTTTTCAATCCTCGAATAAATAATGATACAATTACAACACTGATATAAACCATTTGGACTTATATTATATCATAAATTCATCATATGTTTAAATAATAAATCCTATGTATATTTTTCTTTTGAAGGAATAAATCATAAGTATATTCGAATTTTGATGAAAACACAATAACATCATTAATACAAATTACTATATATTACACATATATAGTCAATACAAATATAGATAATCAGTTATATGCATTTTATTGTTCTAATGAGTGTCTAATTATTCTTTTGTAATGATCTTTTTTTTGGTGCGAGTAAATATTCTTCTGTAATGATCATTTAGATAAAGTGATCTTTAAATATACTATAAAAGTAAATATTCGAGATCACCACTATACGCTCATGATATATATTCTATATGTTGGCAAAACCCTTAACAATATAATCTAGTGGTGGGGGATAACCACAGAACCATTGCTTGGATTGTCTATTTTTTACTCAATTTCTAAAAGCAGTTAAATTAATTGACTAATTAAACTCCAATTGTATTAATAAATAATATTGTGATATTTCTTATTCCTTACCTCCGCGGTTATTGCGATGGTTGTACATTAAATATTGAATATACATGGTCATCATGTCATGTGTATGAATATATTTATTTCTTCAAAGAGATTAACTATAATTAGCTCTTATTGAACCACTCCTGATAATCATCGTTAAATGGTAATCAAATGTATTGGGATCTAAAAACATCGATTGGGTGATCCCAAAACTTTAACGGAGAGATCAACGACGATTAGCAGAATCCATAAGTTAGATAAATAGTGGGATGAGATTATAGCATACTAGCATACAAGAGATTTGGGAAATCGCTTTATTGATCACATTTGACCGGTAGAGATATTCTCGTTGTCCAAATAATTCCAAAGATCGAGTTGCAAAAAAAAAAAAAATTCCAAAGATTAATAGGGAAAATATTTTAACAATACCCATAAAAATATTCTTCTAGCCATAAGTATTTGGAAATATAGTATTCATCAGAACAAAGACATGCTGATCAAGCAAAAGTAAAATATTATAAAACTCAATATTTTGTTTTGTATATAATAAAATTAACCTTTTATCAATTGTGGAGACAATAGTATATTGGCAATGAACTTCAAGTATCTGACAACATTATATTGTTAATTTTGTTTTAAATTGTGCTAAATGCAAATTGAGATAAACTTTTTTCGCTAGTGCAGCAGTGCTAAACTTTTTTCTTTATCATAGTATTTTTTTCCTTTGGATGGCTAATTACCGAAATGATATGAAAGAGTATACATTATGTTCCGGTTTCCAAAACTTGTGGCTTGATTATATATTTCTGTAATCGTATCGAGATTGAAGTATACTACTATAGTATTATCATTTATATAGAGTCCTATACTAACTTCACTTTCAAATTTCTATATTAATGATCTAAAAATTATACAGAATTAGTTTTTGAAATCAGGTACATATAATTTTTCTTTTTTTCTGAAGAAAACAAAGACAACATTTTTTTAAATTTTTTGTAATATTAAAAGAGAAGTCGGAGATTGACTAAATTTTTTTCTTAATTGAGATCACTTGGAGTTTTCCTTGTGCAACTAAAAAGAAGGTTATAGCATATCTCTAAAAGGGTCCTAACAAAAATAAAATTAATTAAATAAGTAAATGGGTGTAACAAATCCCTGAAATTAATGAGGAAACCCAGGTTGGTTTCGAGCCCAGTTTGAGTAAAATCAAATATTAGTTGCGGATTAAAAATTATAAGTTTGCTATATAATTAAGAAAATAGAAAAGGTTGTTGGGGTGTGTTCCACACCAAAAAAGGTTGTTAGGGTATAGTTAGAAGACTGAAGTGGTCCAAGAACGCCGTCGAAGTAAAAAGAGTCCAATTTTTGTTGGCCCAGCCCATTCAATAGGGTTATAATATTATCCAAATGCAAAAAAATGTTTTTCGAGAAGGCATCACCGACGATTCCGTGTTTAGATGGGACCCACATCTGTAATCCTGATATGATTTGGTTACACGTGTAGGGTCTAGATGATGGTTATGATAGTTATGTACTTTAGTGACAGGTGTCGTGATTATCATGTCGGCAAATACTCTCTCCATTCCTAAATATAAAATATTTAGGACAAAAAACACATATTAAGACAAAATTAATTTTTGTCTAGAAAGTAGAGTTAAAATAATAAATTAATGATATTAAACCAATTATAAAATAGATGATTAAATATGATTGGTCACACAGTTTTTAATAAAGTAAAAGTTACCTAGAAAAATGAAAACATCTTATAAATTGGAACATCAAAGTTTTTTAAAACATCTTACATTTTGGAACAGAGAGAGTACAATTAAGAGCATATTATCATTACCTTAACATCTTTTTTTTATTCGGGATGTATCCGGTGGATAGAGAAACGACTGATTCTGTGCGACATATCCACTGTTATTCGATCACATAAACGATCGGAAATGATAGGTTTAAAACCTGAAATGTTTATCATCTATCTAAATTCTAAATCCACCATACACTCTACACACTTGTGTTGTTATTATTTTAATTTCTTTTAGTAGATCACTATTATAACGACAATAATTCAATTAGGTTTGATAGCCATCTTTTCATTTTTGATAAATGTATAATATATATTTCAGTAAATGTAATTTGTTTACCCAGAAAAGGAATATAATCCTAGATAAATTATTTAAGGCTTTATCTCTAACATTCCTTTGATTGTATGAAAAATATTGTTTTGGCGTTTCATTATTTTACAAAAATTTCCGTTTACATTTTCAATATTGATTTACGATAAAATTTTACTTTTAACCTTATTGATAATGTATAAAAGTAGAAAAAATTGTTATTAATACATTAATGAAATGTTAAAAAGAATTGTTAATACTCTCTCTATTTCATAAAAAAAAACTTTTCACACATATTAAGAATATGAATGAAATGTATTTATGTTTTTATTAGTTACATATATTTAACTAGTAGTATTTAAGATAAATAATTTTATTTATAAAGTTAATTTTATTAGCAGTTATTATTTAGCCGAAAGAAAATATAGATTTCATTGAAATTTTAAAACGATACCTTTTTTGTAAAACAGAAAAAAAAAAACTAAAATGACATTTTTAAGAAACAGAGAGAGATAGAGTAATTTTCTTTTAATTTATGTAAAGGTATCAAATCAATAGTGTACTATTTATCAAACCAAAGAAGTAGTAGGTAACTAACTATATCTTTTCATGGACCAGATTATGAAGTTACTAAAAACTGTCTTTATGACCGGATTATGACCAAAACCATGCATGCAAAACCTCGGTTACGAGAAAAAACCAAATCAAACCATTATGTTAGATCCGGTTCACTTAGATTATGTCATGTCAAAGACATAACATAGCTCTCCTGTACAAGCCAATAACACGCTGTAACATGAACAAAGACACAGAGAATCAGCTGAAGATCTCTCAGGTTCCACCCCCATTATTAGTTACTGACACTAAGCCTTGAGCTAGTAAAACCAAAAGGAAGATGCCTTGTCTTGACTGTTTTAGATTCATATATACGTGTGTGGTTGTGTCATGTCATGATCGTTGATAATATAGATATACAGACAAAAGTTGTGGGCTTTAACAAAAAACCCAGTAAAAAGACAAAGAGAGAACTTGTCTCGTTGGCTTTAACAAAAAACCCAGTAAAAAGACAACGAGAGAACTTGTCTCGTTGGCTCTAGCTTTCAAGGGCCCAAGTAGTATGTGTCTAATTTTGAAGGTGAGAACTTTAAAAAAGGTTAGAACTTTTGATAGAGAGAGGTGACAAAACATATCAATATGGCAGACTACATGAGGTGGAGATTCGAAGATTCTGATCTGGACCGTCTATCATACACATGTCCCCAGGTAGATGGGACACACTTTTGCCTCAAAGTTGCTGTTACTGCTACCGACAAGCTTTGCTGTTTTTTCCTCTGTCCTTATTTAAAAAAACAAAACAGTTCCCTCTATCAACCTGTAGCTTTATTCTCTTTTGATATCTTTATAACACTTTGGTTCCACGAAGCCTCATCTTCATCTTTACCATTAAAAGCTTTCTTTTCTTCTCCTATCACTCTTGAAGAAACCTCAGAAGAGGGTTAGTTACAGAGAAGTTTGCTGAGATAAAATGGATGAGTTTGTTAACCTCAAGGCAACGGAGCTGAGGCTGGGATTACCAGGAAGAGACAATGTATGTGAAGAAGGAGAAAGAGTTTCTTGCAATAGTAATAGCAATAAGAGAGCATTACAAGTTGATGCTGAGAATGAGTTGAAAACCGAAACATCCCCTCCTAGAAAGTAAGTTTCAACACACACACAAAAGATCTCTGAATCTGATTGGATATGATACAAATTATGGTTTATTGACTGAGTGTTTTTCCTTTTGCCAGGGCTCAGATTGTTGGATGGCCACCGGTTAGATCTTACAGGAAGAACAACATTCAGACAAAGAAGAACGAATCTGATTGTGAGGGTCAAGGAATGTATGTGAAAGTAAGTATGGATGGTGCACCATACTTGAGGAAAATTGACTTGAGCTGTTACAAAGGATACTCAGACTTGCTCAAAGCTTTAGAGACCATGTTCAAGTTCTCTGTGGGAGAGTATTCCGAGAGAGATGGATATAAAGGGTCAGACTTTGTGCCTACTTATGAAGACAGAGATGGTGATTGGATGCTTATTGGAGATGTTCCATGGGAGTAAGTCTTCTTTATATTATCTGTCCAAAAAGAACTTCACAAAAACAAAATCATGTGTTCTTATGGGGTTTTGTTACTTGTTGCAGGATGTTTGTATGCAGTTGCAAGAGATTAAGGATCATGAAAGGTTCAGAAGCCAAGTGTTTAGGCTCTTGTGTATGACACAAAGCTTGAAGAACCTAACAGAAACAGAAGAACCTAAAGAGAACAGAGTTTTTCTCTTGGTAAAGAGCATTCTCTACATGTGCTCACGTTGTCAGGGTTCATCAGATCGAATTTAAGTCATAGCCAAATTTTTTTACCTCAACGGTAAGTATCAAATGTAGATAATGGTCTTCAGCATATGGAAACTGAAACCTAGTTACTTTTTGTTACAGATACAGGGCAAAAGGTTGTCCTTAGTCTGTGGTTATGTATTACATTTACATTAAAAAAAAATTGTTATGAGATCGAAGAGTTGTAACATGTTTTGTGTTCTCATTGATCAAAAGAGATTTTCAAGCAATACCAATTTTTCTGTTTTGGTTCTCAAGATCTGATAAAAGATATATAGATGAAGGCAATGGTGTCTACAAATCAAATGATATACTGAAGGTTGTTACAAAATAAAGAAACAAAACAAGTTACATGAAATAATTATACCATCTATAGTTCTCTGATTCCCATAAGCTTTAGACCTAATGAATCTAATGGTTAACTTAAAAAGACTGAGACCAGTCTTAAATCATCTATCTTTCAAGCTTCAAAGGCTTGAGCTTTGTGAAGAAGTGAAGTACCTGTAGGAGATTTGCTCTTTGACCTTGAAAGAATCATTTCATGAAGGTCTTCAGTGCTTAGACGTTCTGAAGGAGACTCCATCGTGCAGCAGTGAAACACGTCGATAAGAAATCTCATTGTGTCCAAGTCAGAATCGGTTAGGTCATACTCTTCACGCAGTTTACTGGCTGATTCTTCTTCCTCAGTTTCAGAGGCCAGTGTCTCTAACTCCTCTGGTAGTTTTGGCCTCTTGCCCTTCTGGATAAAAGTTAAAAAAGAGAATGAACTTGTTAGCTATGTCATAGATCATGTCTCTCTCTGTGTGATAATAATAAAGTAACACAAACCTGTAGAGATTCTTCAATCTGAAGCTCGGATGAATCAAAATATGGGATCTGTAGTGTCAACAGCTCGAAGATTAAGCACCCGAACGACCAGATATCCACTTCCTGAGAAAACAAAACCAAACTCATAAACCTGAGAAGACAAGAAACTTAGAAGAACAGAAAGAATAGTAAGAGAAACGTACAAGTCCGTAAAAGTTCTGTTCGTGCATTGCACGGAAGACCTCAGGAGCCATCCAACGCGGCGTGCCAACGCATACGTTAGGAGGATGTATACCCACGTGAGCAATGCAGCAACCGTGCAAGTGAGACCTAAGCGGAACAGCTCTGTCGAAATCACACAGCTTCACAATAGGCTCTCCGTTTGCTAAATCGATCAAAACGTTTTCGCTTTTTATGTCACGGTGGATTATATCTTTTGAATGCAGCTCCGTTAAAGCCCCTGAGATATCTCTTGCGATAGACAAGGCTAGATCCATTGGTACATGACGCTTACCAGCTTCAGAAAGCTTCTCAATGTGTCCCTGTAGAAGAAGATTCTCATTAGATGTTACAGAGGCTTTCTAAATATAGAATGAACAAAAAAGTAAAACATAACAGAATGCTAACCTTTAGAGATCCTCCTTCTATGTGTTCCATCAGAATAGAAGATTGCAATATGCGTCGATGTTCGTTTCCATCTTCCGAGGTTATCCACTTGGAAGACAACTCGTGTCCGTATAACTCCACGATGCAATCATGTTTCAGTGCTCCTAAAATCCGCACTTCTCCTAAGCAAGTATACTCAAAAGTCCTAATGTCATCTATGGAGGCTCCAGAGACATCTAATGTACGCATCTGAGGAAAGGGAATAACAAACTATTCAGCAAGTTTAGTCAATCTTGAAATGGAGAAATACTAGTAATAAGGTAAAGAAAAAACAAACCTTCGCAGCTGCTTCAGTGGAGCCCAGCTTGCATCGGATAAGACTACTATTAGCTCTTTCTACTCCTTCGCTTGTTGACAGAGAAGGAAATGAGCATCCAGGTTCCAGTTTTGCTCTTTTGCAAATGGATTCACTAAGCCGATTAAGAGGAATGTACCTGAAGCAATCAGAATATACAACAAAGGGATTAGTCATTCAGCACAAGAACTTATTCCATCTGAATAAATTGGTAACAAGAGAGTCGAGAAGTGTTATACCGGCAGAAATATTCTTGATCTGTATCTTCCCTGATGTCATGAGGACGGCAAGCATCAACCACCATACGAACCCACGAGTCACCTCGCTTTACAGGAACAATGTTCCAGGCATGTGGCGTGAAGTCTAGATAACCTCTAACAAGCTCACAAGGCACCGGAGGTTCCATACGATCACAAAGAAACTTCATGAGCAAGGCCCTGTGCCTACAGATGCCAAACTGTAGTTTCCCTAGAGGAACCACTACAGAGTTCCGCTTGGACTTGATAGAACGCAAGGATTTCTCACACACGTCAGAGAAATTGACATCTTGAGCTGACCACGCAGAAACTTGTTTGTCTTGATTCCCAGTCACACAGGTGCAAACAAAAGGTTTCTGGTAGTTTGTGCCAGACACTGCAACCTTTCGGGTTCTTTCAATAATGGCAGTTCTGTCGCTTCCCCCAAAATGATCTGACACGAAAAGGGCAAGGTATGATGCAACCTGCAAGTTGTTGATGGAGACTTGATCTACATCTGCAGGTGGGCAGTTCAATATCTTCATTCTAGCAACCAAGGATCGAGCAGAGAGAGTGATTGCATCCAAAACTTCATCATTTGCCCTGTCTAGGAGTATGACTTCACGAGAATCAAGGGGCAAGATCTCCTCATACCTACTAAGAGGCATAAAGGGTCTATCACGTCCAGCATCAAAAAATCCATCAGGAAGAGAATCCTCTGTGCTGCAAAATGAATTGCTGCTGTATTTTTGAGATAAGTTAGCAATGTCGGTAGATTTCTTATGGCATTTAGAACCTTTTGGGTTATCCAGATACTTATCAGAGCATCTCTTTGAACTGTGATTTGGTTTCTTTCTCTCTGAAGAAGAATTATAGTCTGCATCTCCTGAAGAGGAGGGAGAAGATGACTTAATCTCACAACACTCCTTGTTATCTTTTTCACTCGCTGATTGGTTTTCCACACATAGGGAATTTTCAGAAACCAAATCAGCTTTCAAACTGTTCTCTTCAGCTTCAGAGATAATGACGGAACCTTCTAACAGTTGATCATTGTCGTCCAAGCAGATGCTATCAACTGAATCTTTGTCGGTGGTCTGTGAAACACTCATCTCCATTTTTCTAGTTTCTTTGGCTTTGTACATCTTCTTCAGATTTAATCCCTCAGGAGGGACTTCACCTTTCCATTTCTTGTTCTTGTTCAAGCGCTCTTCCCTTGCCCTTTGCTGGAAGTAATGATGTTTCCGCTTCCACCTCTTACTTAATTTTTGAACCGAGACGCATCTACCGTTGGAAGGAACCCCACATACACCTATGTGCAAACAAAGAAACAGAGACTTCACCATTCAGTATAACAAAAAAAACTTCAAAAGCAAAGAAGTATTGGTGCAAAGGAAATGAATATACAACTCTCACCTTTATGAGTAGTAACAGGTATGGTGTTGTTTTCATACATATCAATTTCAACTATAGAGCTGCACGTATCAACTCCCATCTCTTCATAGTTCCCTCCAAAACTACATTGTATCCATGCAGGAATAGAGCAATCACTCGGGAGCCTATTGTACTTGAAACAAACAGAAAATCCAAGAAGCTCTGTCAGATTAAAGAATATAGTGAGCTATCCTGCAGGGAGTATATATATATACTAATAATAAAGCAAAGATGTACAAAACCAGATAGAGAAGTACCTGTAAATTTAAAATCTGAAGTCTAGGCATTAAGCTTAGATCGAGAGGATCCAGAGTTGTTAACCGGTTGTTTGATACGTCTACGCTTTCCAAGTTTTGTAATAAAGCTAAAACCGACGGTAGCTCAACCAGCCTGTTGTGAGCAACCTTCAAGAACATCAATGAACTCAGGTAACTTATCTCGTTAGGCAAACTCTTGATCTTGTTAAAGGAGAGATCCAGATACTCCAGACTCTTGAGACATCCAATCTCCGCTGGAATATATCTGCAAAACAAATGAAGAGACAAAAGTTAAATCCTAAACCCGATTTCACATTACCTAATAACAATCAAAAGAACAAGCTGTTAAAAGAGCATCTAACAAAACGATTCATCACGGTCAAATAGTTGTTCTAACTTACCCTACACGGAACCACCAACTAAGAAGCCAGAGATCAAGCTGACAAGAGCAGAGGAGATTAAAGGCTGATATCAAGAAGCTTAAAAACCGAATCAAAAAGAGCATAAAAAGGGCAAAAGCTTTTTTTTTAATACCTAATGGAGAAGTGAGAAACAGAGAGCCTCGTCAAGGACCTGAGACCAGAGATCTGACTCAAAAGCGTCAAAGCAGAGGAACGTTTGGGTACTTTAGTAAGCTCGAGCTCCTTCAAACCCTTGAGCCTATCCCAAGCCAAGCCGTCGCCGAAGCCCGGCGACGATAACTTCACCTGAAGATACTCCAAATCCACCAGATTCCCTAGCTCGGGAGGGAAGAGATCGATCTCGTTGCCGAAAAACTTGAGCTTCCTCAACCTCTTGAGCTCTCCGATCGATTTGGGGATCAGATTGAAAGCGTTTCTGAAAAAGTAGAGACCTTTAACCGAATCGTGGCGATTGCCAAGAAGAGAAAGCTCCAGACTTTGCCCGGAAACATCAACTACGGAGGACTCAGAGTCTAGACTTGTAACGGTGGAATCACTTCCGTTTCCTCCGTCAATGTCAGCATCGTCGATTGAATTAGCACTAGCAGGGTCTTTGCTCTTAGCTTCCATTGGATCTCGTCGCAGACGGAGAATCGAATCAGAGACAGAGATCAGATCTGTTGGTGAGGTGAGTGTTTAAAGTTTAATTGGGCTTAAAGGTGATGACTTTGGAGAAGAGGAATCGAGAGCCCAGAAGCGAGAGGGAGAGAGAGAGGAGACCATAGAAGGAGAGAAACCCTAGCTTTCACGACAAGACGGAACCAGTGATATGAAACTGTTGATGCCGACAAAATTATATGACGCGCTTAAGACATGAAAAAGTTAACACTTTTGAAAATGGGAAGTTTCCTTTTTTTTTTTATTCAGATAAAAAAGGAATGTGCTGATATTCATTTTTTTAAAGGAAGCCCATTAGCCCATATTAGCCCAATCTCATAAGATGAGCCATTAACAACACGTGAACACACGTGCGTGGCTATTGATTTAAGGTGTTGATGTTAAGATTGTAGTTATGGATATAAAAGTTTTAGCTTTTTACCTATATTTTTATATTAGTTATGAAACAAAGTTATAATTTTAAATACTAACTACGTGGATGCCCGCGATTTCGCGGGATTAAATGATTTGTAATAAAATATGTTTAATGTAATTTGTCAAATTAAAAAATGTTCATATCATCAAAAATTGAATTTGTTTTGTTAAATATTTTTCTAAGAATAGTTGTTTCTGAAAAGGATAAATATGACTATTTTAAATATTTTTTGATATTCTGTATTTAATTTTTTTAGTAAAATTAGTTATATATAATATTCATGATTCAGTTTTTAATAAATTATATATAATATTGATACTTTTTATTTTTTAATAATTTGTAACTAAATTTTTATGTCTTTAATATTTTTAAAAGTTAAAACGATATAATTGTTACACATTATCTACATATTCATATCCAATTACATAGGAGTATAAAACTACTATATAATTCTATAAATTACTTTTGAAATATATATTATATAGTTTATAAATACTTTATTGCTAAAATGATTTTATGAAGCATTTTATTATTTATTTATATATATCAGATATTTAATCACCATAAATTATTTTGTGCAATATATTAAGGTCGTTGGATACTGGTACAAATTGCTTCTAGGACTGATTTTATTACTCATAAAAAAATAGAAAATCCATTAACAAATTAAATTATTATTATTAGCTTAAAGTCTCTATATGATTGACACCTACTCGAAAATCAATTGAGTGATAAGCATGTATAAGTGACTTGCAACCTCTTATAATAATTTAAACATATATGATCGACCATAAAGTCATTTAAGTGACTTCTCAATTATTATATATTATGATGAAGATTTCTATTTTTATTAATAATTTGTATGATCTTATAAATAATTTCAGAATTCTGATAAAATGATTTTGTAAGTGGTGATAAATAAATTTTATTTTTTAAAATCATATTATTAATTATTTATAAAGCATTTGCGGATTTTATAAGATTTTAATAGTTATTATATAGTAATATATGAATATAATATATTATTTAAAATATTAAAAATCTATATATACTTCTATGTAAAAAATCGTTTATTATATTATATAGCGTATAAATATTAAAAATAATAAATCAAACATTATTAGTCTTTCTATAGTTTCGAAAATAAGTTACCATAAGTTGTTATTTGTAATATTCGTTAAATTATTTCTGTAAGTGCTATTAAATGATTTTAGACTTACTATAAATTTTTAGATCTAATTAAAATAAAAAAAAATTTAAAATCATCGACCAATCAGATTATAACAATTTCTTGAAACTTCTACAGTGATCGATACGTAAGCAAAAATCATTAAAGTGACTTCTCATTTAGTATATATAAAGATTTTTAATATGTTGTTAATGCAAATTCTTATTAAAATATCTTTCTTTTTTAGTCGTATGACACATTACCATAAGAAAAATTACTTTAGGAGAGATGGATGCAAAGTAGCTTGGGAAAGTATAGTTTTTCAGTTTGAATTATAAGAAAAGTGCAAAAGTGAGACGATGGCCTTTTTTGTTGAAGCAATCTAAAAGCACACAATGGCTGCACACTTGAAGACATCCTGATAATGTAAATGTAAAATAAGGAAGCTCTCAACTATGAAGAAACAGGCTCTGGTTCTCTGACACACAAAGGAGATCTCTTTTATCTCTTCTTTTCAGTCTCGATAAATAAAATTAAAAAAAAAAACTGGATATAGACACACTACTGCTGAAACACAACAATGCACCTACGAGCTCTTCGATACTTCTTTGAAGATGCGAGGGAGAATCTCATGTGCACCGATATCTAGAGCTTGAGGTTCCCTGTAATATGTATAAATTCAAGAAGGATACAATACAACAGCTCAATGCAAAAGCAAGAAGAGGATAAGTTTGAGAGAAGGAACCTGCATAGCGTTTGGCCCTTTTCTTTGGTGCTAGGAATGAACCAAACGTTTCGATTAAAAGGAGACTCAAACTGAACAAAGATCCCATCGTTTTGTCCAAGTTTCCACTTCCTCGAGCCTTGACCTTTCCACACCTGTGGATAAGATATACTACTCTTTGATGTTACTAAGCAAGCAGCTTTGGAGAAAGACTCTTCTGCGTATTGCCTCAGATACGTAAAGCAGTTACTGTGTGTGTTTGGTGACTCAAAAGCCTGTCAAAAGTAACAAATAGTCATTCAACTCAGATTCTTTCTTGTTAGATCTTAAGTTGGCTCATGTCCTTAATACCTTGTCTATGTTGACTGCTGGTGCGTACTTATCGGTTTGCGTTTTCTCTTTGTCTAGGAGGAAATAGACTCTAGTATCCACTCTAGATGCCTCGTGCCAAGACTTCACAGCTGCCTCCATAGTCTCGACAAGAAAAGAAAACATCTCTTTCCAACACTCTTCAGCTCCATAGTTTGCAGACTGCAAGTAACAACAAAATTTTCAAGAATCTGAGTTTGAATAAGCAGGGAGAAAGGTTAGTAAACAGAAACGAACCAGTTCAGATTTAAAGCTCTGAAGATGCTTGGCCATGTCGACGTTAGATCTCATACTCTCCAGCTCTTGAGCTCTCTGTTTCTCCTTCTGCACCTGACCGAGCCTCTTGATCTTTCTTGAAACTTCTGCGCTCTGTGGGTTGTACTTCAGAGCCGTTTCAAACGCAGCCAAGGCCTGTCAGTGACAATCATCAAAAAAGATCTTAACTACCAAAATCGAAAAGATAATGAAAAAGAAGTAAAACAAGAGAGAAAAAAAAAAAAGATTACATCTTGGTATTTTTCCATGGCTTCAAGCACAGAACCTTTCCTGAAGTACCCCTGAAGAAGGTAGAGATCACATTATTAGTAAAACAAACTCATTTTCATTAATTCAAACTAGACCAAGGCCTAAACCAGAGCCTTAAACCAAAATCAATGACTAACATACTTGATACTTGACACAATGAATCAATGACTAAAGTGACAAACAAATACAAGTGTCTAACATACATAAAGATGTATTGATATTGTCTGATACTGTGGAAGAGACAGAAGCTAAAAAACAAAACAGACTCTTGTTTGGAGTTTTACCTTCTCCCATTGAGGGTTGAGTTTGATGGTTGTCTCAGCATCAGCTAAGGCTTTGCTAAGCTTAACTAGACTCAAAAATGCAGCAGCTCGGTTACTGCAACGTATAAAGATATAAACTTTAATACACTATAAGGTAAAAAAAGTCTCTCTTTTCCACCTAAACAATCTAATTTTCACATAAATGATGGAGGAAGTTATCATCATCTTTGATTGAAAAGTTAAAATCAGGGGAAACTGTGCCTGTAAAGAGTAGGGTTAGAAGGATCGAGCTTGATGGCTTGAGTATAGAGAGCTGCGGCTTTAAGGTAGTTCCCAGCTTTGAAGAACTCGTTGCCTTTTTCCTTTAGAGATTTCTCCGTTTCTCGACCGTTAGACCCTGATTCCACTACACTAGTCTCCGCCATCACTGTTTCCAGGTTTGTGAGGAGAGAGAGATGAAAACAAGTTAGTCATTAAAGAGTATGTCTCAATCCGGTCCAGATGGGTTGGTCCGAAGATTGGATTGAAATATTATGTCCGGTCTGGTCCGCTTAACTCTTAACCGATAGAACAGACCGGTTCTTGTTCAGGCCGTCGAAAGCAGACCGAGCCGTGACGGTTATAGGAACCCTACTGCAGGTTATTAACCATTCTGGGCCTTTAAGCATGGGCTCAAATGTTAACTATTAAATTGACTTGGGTCAGCTCTGTCTCCTGTGTTCCAGTGTCCATGCAAAAAAAAAAAAAAAAGAAAGTCGATTTAAAAAACTCAATGTTAAGAAATTGATATACGGTTAAGCGTTTTATATGAGACTATTGATTAGGCGGATGACTAGACCAAATTTTTAGATGTTTAGACCAATTTTAAAAGAGGTGTTCTGAGAAAATTGTTTATGTTCAATTTGGACACCTAGAAGTTGCCTAAACCAATTTTTAGAAAACCATAAAAATTATTACAAAAATGAGCCATGTCATCCTAATTTTACAAAACGTCCTTACAAACACTGTCAGTGGACATTAGGAGAGGGCTCTCTTCACTCTACTATACATTTTAGTATTTTGTACAAACTAACCACATTATTTGGAAACTCCCTAACTTGATGCTTAAGCAACTGAGATGCATCTACGGTGTCCTACATTTCTTCTCATCTTCTGTCGTTTAATCTCTTCTCTCCACACATTACCAATATCTTGAGCTATGTTAGCAGCGTCTGCGGATGCTCCGGCTAATCCCTTCCTCGTGAATCCAGCCGCATATAAACCCGACTTCCCTTTCCAAGCTTGTGGAAACGGTGATTTCGGGAACCTGTTCTTGGAAAAGAACTCGCTTTCATGAAGCCAAGAAGGGACGTTGCTGCGATAACCGGTGGCTAGAACCACCGCATCAATATCTAGCTTCTGACCATCTACGAGTTCCACGTGGCTTCGTGAGAACCGTTGGATCGCAGGGACGATATCTACGTCGCCGGACTTTATCTTCTCTAGAGCACCGATGTCAAGAACCGGTGTCTTTCCCGTCTTGATTTTCAGCTCCATTGGGCCTATGTTGGGCCTCTTAAGCCCGTACTTTGATAAGCTTCCAAGAACTAGCCATGATAAGATCAGTAAAAGCTTGTCCACGAGCCATAGAGGCAGCCACTTCATCAACATCACTGAGATTCCGAATGTTGACTTCCCCATAACTTCTCTTGGTAACACATGAACCTGGTCGAATTAAGAAACACAAGAACATAATTAGCTTAAGAGCATCTTTATCCGTGGTTTCTTAATACATGGTTTTTAGGGAAATATAAAAAACTGTTTCTTAATTTTTAACCAAAAAATTAAGAAACTATTTATTAAAGTATACTTTAAAAAACTACAGATAAACAGATAAACATGGTCTAAGGTTTCAAAAGTTATTATATTGTTAGTTACAAAAAAAAAGTTATTATATTGTTGTAAGAATATAAATGTTACTATATATTTATTTATTTATTTTATTCTTTTTCAAACAAAAAAAGAGTATATATTAATTAATAAATAATCATTTTGTGTTGTTTTTTGCTTACCGAGCTACGAACGACCATGGAAGTAATAGCATTGTGATTAGCAAGATCAAGAGACACTTCCATGCCTGAGTTTCCACATCCCACAACAAGAACTCTCTTCCCTCTAAACCTCTCGCCTGACTTATACTCACAAGCGTGGATCACTTCTCCGTTAAACTCCGTCGTAAGCCCGTTAAACTCCGGCACAATGCGTTCGGCGTTTTCTCCCGTCGCCACCACCAACCACCTGCAGATATACTCCATCTCCTCTCCTGCAGAAGTCGTCCTAACCCGCCATAACCCGCTGGTCTCATCAAACCGGGCAGACTCCACGGATTTGTTAAACTCCGGTTTGATATGGAACCGGGTTGCGTATGACTCAAGGTAGTCGATGAACTGTCGTTTTGTTGGGTATTCGGGGTAATGATCCGGGAAGGGCATTTTGGGTAATTGACAGAACTTCTTGGGCAAGTGAAGCTTGAGTCTGTCGTAAGTACGTTTTTGCCATAGTGATGCGATGCAGTCTGATCTTTCGACCACAACGAAGGGTACTCCTTGATCACGAAGACAAGCTGCTGTAGCTAAACCGGACGGACCGGCTCCTACGATAACCGGACCGTTGACCCATATACACCTACGGTCTGATATATATTCTTCACTTGCCATTAGGCTAAACATATTCTCCATTTCTTGAAGTGAGTTTGAGCTAGTATATATGTATGAGTGTGGTTTTGAATCGGTTTGAAAGTATAGGTAGTGAAGTTGAATGTTTTTTTTTGTTGTTGTTGTTAGAAGTGAGATCTATTGGTTTGGATTTGGAGGGAGAAGAATGTTTGTATTTATAGGAGTCGAGTTATAAAGAGAATGCATGTGGTATGCGTCTTCTTAGGACTTATTATATTTTATCAGTGAATAACTTTGTTTCCGATATTTTATTCAAGACCTAACTTTTGTCATATGCTTTTGCTTAAAACGCGAATAATTGACATTGTTTATACCCTTTTCCATAGAATTATTCGATTCTCTTATTGTATTATGTGTGACATACAAAATAGTATCTCACCAAATTAATCATATAGTATATATATTTGCCGTCTTTGTTTATATTTGCTACTGATAATTTAATTGATCACCTCGCGATCTGGTTACTGGTACTTGATGTTGTTTCGCATCAATTTCTATTCTAAAATTTACTTGAAATTTAGTGATGTGAAAGAGTAATAAATTGAAGATTGGACCAAAAGATAATGAGTGATAGGTGTGTGTACTGAATACGTACTGATCGTTTGGTCCAATCCATGAGCTTCCCTCTGATTATATGCAAGGTATAATACATATGGTAATGGTACTCATATAACGTAGTAGTACTTTTCACTCCTGCTTGTTATATACTAGATGTTTTGTTAAATTGATGGGATCATGGGAACGGAGATTGAAAACCGAGGTATACATGTATTTTAGAAGAAAATGGTATGAATTTGCTGGTTATTAAATGTATAACCCAATGCGTCGAAAACATATGAAGAAATAATTAACTATCTTGAAATGAAACTAACCCTTCATAGGGATTTATATAGATATAACTAAAAGTCTTTTATGGCTCCATTGATTTTGTTTTGTCTCGGTTTCTTTATAAACTCTTTTTATTTTCCACTATACGTATTACATACATCTATTATAATAGTTCCCAGTGGCAAAAAAGAAGAAGATAGCTTTTAAGTTGTTGAGTGAATTTCATTTATAGAGTAAAAAATCTAAAGAGAAAAAAAATATTTACTCTTAAATCTTGATTATTCCAAAAAGTTACCAATCAAATAAACACATGTCTTCACTTATTTTTTCAAATTATTGGTTAGATGGAGAAAAATGAAGACACATATTTAGTCTCACATATATTAGTGTAAATACATTTACTCTTTGTTCTTTCCCATTTTAATTTTTTCCCCCTATTTAGTTTCCTTTCATTTACTCCCAAATAACCAATCGGACCTGTTATTGTAAGTTAATTGTGTTTTTCTTCCAACCAATGTATATATCCACATAAATAATCCCACTGGTTCATTATTAGTAGCCTAATCGAAGCATTTAATGTCTTTCACGTTAATCATTGGTCATATGAATCCACGTGGCACATCATGCTCACAAATACTCAACCACGTGGAGAGTTTTGGCCTAATCTAAACTCCTCCGCTGACTAACCACATTAAATCAAAATGCAACTTTCTTAATTTTAAATACCATTTTTATTATTGAGATTCTCATTTTATAGTTTCTCTTTTGTTTTTTTGCTCTTTTAGGTACTTTCAAGTTTCATATTAGTTTCTTTTAAGCTTGTGACATAGTGTATATATTTTTAATCTCTAAAGGGAATAGTTTCTTTTCAAAAGGTTTTTATAACCAAAGGAATTTATTAAGATTTAGTGGATGTTAATAATAAAAGAAATGCCACTTCCATGTAATACACTAAATTGATCGAAGACTTTCGTTGGAAAAAAACTAAAATTAAATTTGGCACTCATTCCCTATATGCGAATTTACTATATAGTATCATATGAACAATAAATACGCATATACTATAATATTAGGGTTAAATACTTAAATATATCATTATGAACCTAGGTTATAAAAATTTCTTTGAATTCCTAAACTCTGCAATACATATAATAATATTATGGGAAGTACAAGTATATATGCATGCACGGATGTAGTCCACTAACTTCAAATTAGAGAATAAGATGGAAAATATATTTATGGGGAAATGACATATAGATATGTTCATGAATCTGTTTTCCCATTACCTACTAAATTATTAATAGGTTTAGTTAGAATTCAGTTTTATACATTTCCATATTTTCATATGACGAGAAGTTTTTCTTTTCTTTGTAGAAAAGCATCTTGCCACAATTTGTTGCGGTTTTATATAAGTTGGATCAAGATTTTCACGATATATATATATATAAGTATCTGTAATTTTTGCATTCATAAACATTATACTAACCAACATGTCATTTTGATTTAGTGATGAATTTTGTTTAGAAATAACTACAAAATGGTTATATTAGAGAAAGTATTTATTAAATCCAACCATGTTTAACTTTTGATTTTTTCTCGAATCTGTTTTTTCTTTGTGAGGAAAATTTTTGTTTACATAATTCACTAATTGATTTATATGGATTAGTAATGGGAGTTTAATTCTATTGCCCACGAATTTTTCATAAACTTCTTTAAAATTCGTTAGTATGGCCTACTTCTTGAAATAAGTATCTAGTTTATTTAGGTTTTATATAACTGAATTCATAAATAGGTAATATGAGATATGACATAAGAATGCAGAAAACATGTATAGAATACTTATAGAAAGCAAAATTCATAATTAAATGCAATTTAATTATAAAGCGATAGCATCCAATTAAAAAACAAAAGGTTTTATGATAGAAAGTAATATCGTACCTTTACACGATTTGGCTGTATTATTAGCTAGGGTATATTGCTATATATATATATGTCGTTGTGCAAGCTCACTTACGTTTGTCCTCGTATATAGTTTCTTATTACTATGAATTAATGTGTAGTTCATGTATTATTGCCATCTATGTTTAAAAATGTCATCTATTATGAAAATTAGTAGCATAATTTATTGTTTGGAAGCTAGCGAGGTTCAGAATATGGGATCAAGTGGACGTAAGTTATGAATATCAAATAAAAGGTAGACGTAAACTCGAATTAGTGGAGAACTTAATCAACTAAATTGATATAGCTATGTGTTTTATATAATCAAATATATAGACATAAAAAATTCTACATTTTAAAGATTTTTTTCAGAAAAAAACGATGTAGATACCTCTACATGATCTCTTAAATACATCGTTATACTTTGGGCATACATCAATACTATTAATTTAAAATTACTCTTAACTGTTACCCTACTATTACGTGGAATACTACTTCTTTTACCACTGGACCTGTTTTTAAAAAAAAACTGATTTTTACGTAACTATATTTAGTTTTATTGAGATACTAACCATGTTCTATATTTATCTAACAACGGTTACGTTTCTTTTTCGTCATAACAAATATCTGATTCATTGATTTAACAGAACAAAAAACCCATACTCTAACCATTTCAACAAACTCTATCTTCCTGATTAACAACAGAAATCCAGATTGTCAGAAACAAACTCTACCTTACCTTATCTTTTATTCTGTTATTTCCTGTTGACCAGCAATTCAGCTTTACTCAAATAAGCAGGATGACATTTCTCCTTCCCTTATGAACTTCGAAACCCTAAAAATATAAAAACAAATGCAGGAAAATAGCTTTCATGTCAGAACCTATATGTATTCCAATGTTTAATAGTTCTTTCAGATATTTTCAATCAAAACAAAGTCCTGCCTCTAAAATAACTACATAGAGCATATAAAGAGAAGACAAGGTATTTTGTTTGATACTGGAATTGGTATCTCTAGCACTGAAATACTAAAACCAGATATAATCAGTAACCTTGAAACACTTAATTCAAAAATAGGTAATAGCAATCCAGATTACAATGGCCCATCCGTATTTTGCATGGCTTTTTACTAATTAAATTTTAATACAGGAAGATTAATTTAATTTTGATTATTAAACAAAACTGTTACTATATTTTGTTATTTTTAAAAAAAAAGTATCAATATTTAGGAATAAAGCACAAAATCAATGTATGAAATGGCTATGTCACAAGTGTATAGTTATGCAAATTTAAAATACGTATAATTATATACATATATCATAATATTGTTGCATAATTGATTTGAGAAGCAGAAGAGTATTATTATAATAACGTTTGTGTAAATAAAATTATTGTTCTTTAGTTTTCGGTTAGGTTCAGTGATCGTCGTTTCCCTATAAAGGGACCCTCGTAAATACTCCAAAAGGCTTTAGTATTGATCGTTGTGCAAAATTTATAGTTTTTTTTTTCTTAAAAATATCTACTGATCAATGATTTACAAAAATTATTTATAATTTCTTTCATTCTTATGCTAAACCTATATAATAAGTTAATCACACAATCATGGTGGATTTCTTTTAACAAAAATAATCAAGGAGGATTTATTAAAATTTGCAACAAGGACATATAGTTAGGCATGGGCACGGATCGGATATCCGGTTTTTTAAAGGTATTTATGATTTGCTTCGAATGCTACGGATATCTAATTTTCCGATTTGCTTTGCTTCGGAAAAATACGGATATTCGGAAAAACGGATATCCGGAAAATAAATAGATATTTGCGGATATTCGCGGATACTTACGGATATCTCATTTGTTTTGATTAATACAAATAATCTTAAAAATTTGATACAAATTTGTTTTGTAAAAATATTTTTTTGCATGATATAAAATATAAAAAATTAAAAGAAGTATTGAATCTTCATATTTTGTAAATTTTTAAACTTAGTTAAAAATTATAATAACACAAAACATAAGAAAAAATTATAATTGTCATAAATGTTTTCTCTTCTTTTTATTTAATACTTTTATATAAGTAATAATGTGAATATAATCTATCAAATCATATGTTAGAATAATAATTATATAATTTTATACATTTAAAACTTTAAATATATCAAAATATACATGTATTTGTATATTGACGGATCGGATCGGATATTCGCTTCCCAAAATTTTAATATTTGTGATTTGCTTCGATTTTAACGGATATTGAATTTTAGTATTTGCTTTGCTTCGAAAGCTTACGGATATCCGGAATTTTCGGATCGAATAGCAACAAATAACGAATCGAATCAAATTTAACGGATAAAATGCCCAGTCGTACATATAGTAGTATATAAGATAATATGTTCACATGGCTCCTACCAAAAGCTGCTCATATATATATAGAGAGAGAGAGAGAGTTAATTATTAGGAATATCATTATATAAGAAATGAGACAATGCCTTCAGTCAAAAAAAAAAGAAAAAAAGAAATGAGACATGAAAATATAAAGCTACTGAAATCCAACTAAATATCCACTTAATAAAGTCCTCTCCAAATCTTATGTTGAGAAGATGACTCTTACTAGGAAACGATTAAGAAATTAATATATGAAAATCAAAGTTGGAGTCGTTAAGTAATAGTGTGGGCAGTTTTGAGCAATGCATGATTGCATGTGACGATCTATCATAAATTTTGCTTTAACCACTGCTCGGATTCCTCAACTACAAAGTCAAACTTGTTTCTTATACATGTACTTTACAAATCGATACATCTACATCATGTATTTTCGGTCATATAATACACCTATTTGTGTCAGAGTAGTTTAAGCTAACTGTTAGTTAGTAGTTGCATTTTCTAAAAAATGTCATTTTATTGTTATTCTCTTAATTACCTTTTAAAATTCGGAATTTCATGTGGTCTCATGTGTTTGGTGCTTCTGTTAATAATTTGTCTGGTTTATTTATTGATTGAGTAATTAATTAATTAATCAATAGTTGACAAACATGAATTGACTTACAAAGAATACAGTTTATGCTAGAAATTAAGAAACCAAATCAATTAATTCAAAATTAGTCTAAATATGCACATTTAATCAAATATTTTGTCATGTTCCAAAAGATTATGTTCTAAAAAAATGTCATTTTATTGTTATTCTTAATTACATTTTTTATACATATGTTCCAATAATGACCCGTTAAGTATGGTTAGTGTTGTGATTTGTAACCGGCCGGTCAAAATTAGGACTATTAAACTGAGTGGTGAGTCAAAGCAGATAGTCGCAAATTATAACATATCACACACATTGTTCTTTAAACGGTATTACCAGAATCACAAATTATCACACATGTATTTTTAAAATTGTCAAACATATCACATGATATGACTGACATAGTCGATGCATTAGCACACATTTACTCAAGTCTCTCGATTTTATAAAAATATGTCATTTTATTGTTTTTCCAAACATAAAATATTATTATAAAACTAGTACAATTTTTATTTATTTTAAATTAATTATTTATTTTATAATTTGGATTGAGGCTTGACTAGTCTTTTGAGGATCTATCTATCAATGTCAAACAGATCCGATTACTAAATATGAATTAGATAACCATATCGTCTGGTTACACAAGTTGGTATATCTAATATAGTGGGTCTCAAATCTGGAGTACTTGATATTAATTATTTAATGTATTAATTTTATAAAGAATTTTGTTTATCATAGTACTATTAGTTAAAATATGTACAACTAATAAGAATATAAATATACTTAATTTATTTTAATGTAACAAGTATTTACAAAATAAAATAAAAATAATATATTTAAAGATTTGGAGAATTGATTTGGTGAAATAGGTTTAATTTTGGTGCTAGGAGGTGGTCACAAAAGTCGCAGTTGACCGAATAATACAGGCCACAAATGAACAAGTCAATAGTTAGGCCCATTTACAAGTAAATGACATTATAGTTACTTCTATTTTTGTTTGTATACCCATAAATGTATTACTGGACCAATATTTGGGTAAGTGATCCATGGCTGTGCCCATTTCTAAAGTGAGATTGAAAGAGATTTATTTTTTCTTGGTTCTTTACAAAACAAGAAATATCAATGACATCGGTTAATTTGCTAACCCTATCTTCTACAGACCAAAATGAATCACTGATTTCTAATAATCTTGAATGTGAGAAACAGCAGTAATGAACTAAGGATGTTAGTTTCATAGTTGGAAAGTTCGTCTGAATATTTTTGAAATTAACAAACTATATAACTTTAAGCTGTTGTAAAACGAAAATTAATAAGAGTATGTAAAAAGAAATAGATTGTACGGAAACATTTAGACAAGTTGAAGCCATTTGAAATATCATATCGAAAACGAAACAAGTTGTAGAAATGGGTCAACGTCATATTCAATGCAGAAAGAAACTCGAGATAACTGACCTCTAAGACAACCTTATGGAATGTTTGAGATGATAATGACATTCTTTTTGGGATTATGATTATCGTATAAAATCACGGTGCCAATAGATACCAAAGCAACGATCTGAATTTGACAGCTTGACAAAGTATAATCAAAATTTGGATGAAGTTTCTCTTTCGGTGTGTTAAAACAACAGTTGTGATTTGGTCCTCACGGTCCCCAACAAAAGATGTGAATTCATAAATAAGTGATACAAATATTCCATTTTGATGTGAAAAGGTTAGGTGCAAACACTAACTCGCGTCTCCTAATGCAGTTTGAACCGACACACCAGTTATCAAAGGTAATAGTATATTTTAAAGAGAACATAAAAAATATTTTAAAACTCGTTTCTGCAGACTTCACCAGTATTAATGAAATTCCCAGGGTAATTAAACAGAGAAGTTAATTAAACATGAGACAAAAAAAAATTGTAATAAACATCTAAGAAATAAAAAAACAAACAAGAGTAAAACTAGTAACAAATGGGTAGGTACTCTCCAAAAACCCCAACATGAAAATAAAGACGAACACCTCATCATCAGAAAGGTGAAGGAGGAACTTCAATGGTTGTTCCAGCTTGGATCTGACCCCAACCAATCAAACGCCAATGCTTCTCCACACGCCTACTCAGTGCCACTTTCTCTCCTTTGCTCGTGCACACCGGCGCGGTCAGTTGCAGCTTAGCCAGATCGTTCTTAACTCCAACAACTTTGGCTCCAGTCGACATGGAACCGATGTTGAGCATCAGAATCTCTCCCTTTGTTAGCTTTGACACTTTCCCTTGCTTCTCTGATCCCTTTGTTCTCACTCCCAACAGTCGCCTTAGAAGAAAGAAGTTCACCTACAAGATTTTTTTTAACAACCGGATTAACTACTAACCAGTTTAGAGTCTGAATGCTATTATCCTGACTTGTTGTTTATTATACCTCGAGCTCGACAAAGACATCAGGAAGGGAGCCGATTTCACCGAGGACTTGACCAACCAAACGATCAGCACGAGTAAGAGTTGGGTCCATTGTTGTTCCGACTCCAATTAGACCCCCAGGAACAGCAAACTGAAGCTCGTTCTGTTCAGCGTAGAGTGAGATGATGCGGGAGTAGATTGGAGTGCATTTTGGGTTGCCACGCTCGTCTTTCACAACAATTCCAGGTCGGATCTCAATTAATTGGTTCACTTTCAAAACACCCTACAAATTAAATAAAATTGTAGTTAGATACCATATACTGTGTTTTGTCTTTGTGGACGCTACATATATGTATACAAAGAGGCTTGATGAAGCTAGAAGGTATAATATATGCAAACATTGTACTTGAGAGATCAAGAGGGAGATAAATAGTTACCCGAAGGATACTTCCACCTGCAACTCCACCTTTAATCTCATCAACCTCAAATCCAGGTTTGTTGACATCAAAAGACCGAATCACTATCATATTTGGTGGCGACACGAAATTCCTCTTAGGGATTGGGATCTTCTTGACAATGTACTCGCACACAACATCGATATTGTATTTCAGCTGTGCTGACACTGGGACGATTGGGGCACCATCTGCGACAGTGTTCTGCAAACAGGATGTGATGAAATATAAGTACCAACTGATGAAATGAGAATGCGTCAAGAGATTCATAAGAGATAAAAAAAGAATCGAACCATTATAAATTTCTGAATGGCTTCGTGCTGGTTGATGGCAACGTTCTCTTGAATCAGATCAATCTTGTTCTGAAGGATTATGATGTGCTTGAGTTGCATAATTTCAACAGCAGCAAGATGTTCGGATGTCTGTGGCTGCGGACAAGTTTCATTTGCAGCGATGAGAAGCAGCGCACCATCCATGATGGCTGCTCCGTTAAGCATAGTCGCCATGAGAATATCGTGTCCCTGAAGAACAGAACATGAAGATTCAACAAACAAGAATAAAGGCAGGTTGAGTACAACAACATCCATAATAAAAGAATAGACCAGCAACATAGGAGAGAGCACCATCCTTTGAGAAATAGCATATAAAGAAGAATGAAGAGAAGCATAAAACTCATCATCATACCGGGCAATCAACAAACGACACATGCCTCAACAGTTTCATCTTAGCGTTCTCAAATCCAGGGACATCGCAATTCGGGTTGTCTTCCTTTCCACTTCCATACGCCCTAGAATAAAACACACACATCGTTAAAAAACTCTCATGCACAAGCTTATAGTAGAAGACTACAGAAAAAAAAAAAAGCAAGCAAGAACTCACTTGTAGCACATAGGTCTAGGGCATTTCTCATCCTCGCACTTGTAAATCTTGGCGTTTGCATATCCAAGCTTGATAGTGATATTACGCTCCAATTCATTCTTGAAACGAACAGTCTACACAAGAGCATGGATCATACAATGGTATACATCAACCTCTCTACTAACATCAAAAGATCAATCTAATTGGTTGAAAATGGATAATCAAAGTACCTGGACACCAGAGATAGCTTTGACAACAGTGGATTTTCCATGAGCGACATGCCCAATGGTTCCTGAGACATTACACTCACACAATCTTAGCTTCTCTACTATGAGAAAGTTAAAACAAAACTAAAAGAGCCTTGGCAAGAGTGAGTTACCAATGTTGATAGTAGCCTGGCGAGAGATGACCTCAGGGGAGAGAGGATGAAGCACAGTCACATCCAATTTACTAAGATCTTGCTCCGCCAATCCCTTGTTCCTCGACATTCTTGAAAAAGGTTTATTACTCTCCTGCTGCTCAAAAAACGAGAATCAAACGAATCAATCACGCGACTATACAACGATGAGTCTCCTCCCGAAGAAATTAGGGTTTTACCAGTTCAATTCGACATCAAAAACCAATTGGATTCGCAATCTAAGACTTTACAATCAGATCTCCTAACTAATCTAAGCGAAGTTTCTACATAGGGAAGAAGGAATCTCGTGGAGATCGAGACGAACCTGAGTGAAGAAAGCGGCGGCGCAGTGAGAGGACGAAGACGACGACGAAGAAGATAACAGATGGTGGTGCTGCTTAAGGTTTCTTTTAGGGTTGCGTTTCTATTTTTCTTTTCCTTTTATATAATTATTACTATTTTATTAATCGACAGATATTAATATTTATTATAAAGCCCCCAGTCAGAAATTTTAATCACCAACTGGAACACTATTTTAGTTTCGATCAATCATACCCCACCATGTGAAATCAATGCTAATTCTACTTGCATTACTGAAAAAGAAAGTAGAGAGTAGAGACTTTAAAAAAATATAAATTCTTTCTGTACAACAACAAAGGAACATTATGATAGTTCACTACATTCAACTTATTAAAAACTTGAGTGAGTCTGGTCAGTAAACATGTAATATACTGGGGTATAAAAAGCAAGAAAACTTTGAAGTGAGGTCAAAATAACAAATGAATGAATTGGGTGAAAATCACAGAGGTTTTTGCAAGAAAACAAACCCCCACAAAACAAGTGGAAAATCTACAGTCTTCTTTCCTTTTGGGTCTAAGAAGACACACCTCTCCTCCACCTCAGGCTAAAAACAACAGAGGAAGAGCTTTTTTTTAGAATCTGTGAGAGCTTCTCAAGTTCACTTAGTGCAAGAAAACAAAGTCTGGATTGTCCAGAAGCTCTTGTGCAGGTTTCACACTCGCAAAGTCTTTCTCTTGCATCGAACTTGATATCTCGTCCACTGAGAAAGGAATGCTGCAGAAAAAGACAAAAACGAGAAACCAGTTATAGCTCTTCAAGAAATGATTTGATTCCATGTGCTTGAATTAGAGAGTTAGTTTACCTGGAGTTATCATCCAACAAGAAGGAATTGCTGTCTGCATCGTTGGATTCCTCTGTCATGAGTGCACGCATGCTCGATATCACCTGTTACAGAAGGTGTGTCACACTTTGCTCATATGATGATATTGTTTTTTTTTCAGTTAGGTACCTCTTGAGAAACACTCCGGGTGTTATAGCAGTCGTCCCAGTATAATGTACATATCCGGTAAAGTTGTTGGACACTGAGGATCTGAAACCAAACAAAGAAAGTGAATCAAGAAAGCAATTTCAATATTCCCAAAAAGGGTTTATTTATACTAAAACGGAGCTTTACCGGGCAAAGATCATGTACTATATCATCGTATGATACTCTGTACTTCTGGTGGATAACCTGCAGGGTAACGAGTAGAAAGAAGTTATTAGTATGGTTTTAAGAGAAACAGATGGGACTAACAAAATCTATGGTGTTTAAGGAAAGAAAAAAACATTACCAGGAAACCAACAGCTTGTCTGATATGTTTTAGTTCATCCCAAGATGGACCAGCATACTGCAAATTCAAAGTAAGGAAACTAAATGATAAAATGAGCTGAAAGGAAACTTCTTTTGTAATAAAAACCATAAGGTAGAAATTTTACTTCATTGACTTGGCCGCACCATAACTCTAGCTCTGCAAGTCCAGACTTTACAAATTCTCCGTTGCTGAATGTACAACATTCTTTACGCAGGAGAAGGCTATATAAGATGTAAAGGGAAAAAAACCAAATAAGATAACTAGCTTCCACTAAAAACAGCCCATTTGGTTTACCTGTACTGATTAGTATCAAAATAATATGTGTAGAGATCATTTAGATGTGATTTTCAAGTGTTGTTACCTGTTAAATAGTTGCACATTGATGAACGAGAAAGTTTGAGTGTGTATCTTCTGGATAAGTACCAAAGGAACCTGTAAACCATCAAAAACATATGAGAATTTAAAAAGTAGTAAAAAGATCGATCTCATGGAAGCTTGTACTGTTTCCTTACATTATTCTCTTTCAAAATGGCAAGAACCGAGTTGAGACCATCAATAATGCTCTGCCAGTGAACAGCAGGAGAGTCTTTTCCAGGTGTCCTACCAGCTCTTTGCATCCCACCTTTTGAAACTCTCGGTGCCTGAAGTTTCATTGTTTACACAGAACAAAACTTTGTAAGTATTGAAGTGCAAAGTGGTCACAGCATTAGGACACACGTATAGAGAAAATGAAACCTGAATGCACAGAGAAATCAAAGCTGAGAGCTCTTTCTTCAAATTATCCCTAATCATCCCAAATATCTTCTCCACATAAGCCGCAAGCTGTTGCTTGAAAAGTAGAGCAGGGTACTTTGCCTCCACTGGGCGGATCACCGCAAGAGCAGCAGCGTCAGCAGCTGCAGCAAGGTTTGGTGACGAGCGGAAGCTCTGGTTTTAGAAAGGACAGTTTATTAGTCTTTGACACTGAGAGTAAACCATCCATAAAGTCATTACTAACACACAAGTTATTATAATACCAATGCCATTCTTCCAAACAAGGACGTTGTGATGGGTGGCTTTTTGCTTGCCGTTGCTCCTGTGCCACCAGTTTTAAGACTCTTTTGAAGTAAAAATAGTAGTGCAGATGTGTTTGTTAACCAATACGCCAAATGAGCATTGTCATCTTCAATCTGATAATAAAATAAAATCCAGTTATGTAGTTGAAACTTCCAATTTTTTGAGTAAATTATAAACAGGCTGCTACTCCTCTCCACAAGATGATTAGTGTACAACAAAAAGGATATAAGAGAACATACAACAATACAGAATTTTTGTCAAATTAGAAAACAATATCTTCATACTGCCAAGAAATGTATTTCAACTTACCTCAATAGCGGAACCAATCATCTCAATAAGACGATCAAACGCATTAGTCTTCTCAGATTCAAAGCATTTCCAATGAAGAAGACACTTGTATATTGTAAACGCAGCAACAGGTTTGCCATTACTGAATTCGACTTTTCCCTTGACACAATCAATGAGAGTATCAACATTCTCCTGCAGAATCAGAAGCAAAACATCAGGTTATCAGAGTTGCTCACTAAAGTGGTGCATATGTATAGTATAAAGTATTTGGCCAGTACAAGTAGACGTTCCGCAGTAGATTTCCCAGCATTTCCAGCGACTTCAGCTTCCTGGAAAAAGTAGATTCTCAGATGAATGAACCAACATCATATGTAAAGAAAAAGAAATGAAGTATCTAAGAGATCAATATAGCCCTACATTTAACTGGGTTTCCACATTTGTACGCTGGCCATTTTCCAGATTCTGCAAAAAGTTTTGATACTAAGCACAAGTAGAAGGTAGCAAAGAAGAGCATATATTAAGAGTATAGGAGACACATTATACTTTAACAGTTACAGTTGGAGGATGCCCTGATACAGTTTTCGCAGGTGTGTTTAAGATTGTTTGCTGACGCATAATTTGTTTCTCTGCTTCCATTTCTGAAATCTTCTCTTCAAGCCTGAAAATGAAAAAAAAAAAATCAGTTTTTTTCTTGAAAAAATAGAAGAATATATATAATTGTTAGATTCTTGCAAAGGGTACCTCTGCATTGCGGTCTTCAACTTCTCTACTTTAGATTCTGCCTTCAGAGCTTGCTTTAGTCTATCCTGGCTAATCCTGCTTGTCTCCTGAAGTTCTTTTGCTGTTTCATCTATCTTTGTTTCCAGCGAACTCACCATCCCCTGCACAAGACAATCATTATATATAGGAGAGATCAACAATGTTTTGGTAGATAGTTCATAGATAGTGTTGCAGACCCACCTTCAGCTTTTCATTTTCATTTGTGAGTTTCTCCATTAGTTCCTGGTCAACCACAGGAACCTCCTTGATAATAGGGACCACCTCGGAGACTTCCTTGGCAGCTTCACGCTCTTTAATAAGCAGTGCCTCAGTTTCTTTGAACTTGTTTTGTATCTCCTCTAGAGAAGCCTCATACTTGGCATTTTCTTGTTTCTTGGCCTCTTCCAGGTCAGTCTGCAGCGTTGAATATAAAGAGAGTGCCCTCTTAGAAAAAATCAAGATATAATGCACGGAAACTGCAAGAAAAAAAGGTAAAACGCTTACTCTCATTCGTTTCTCTAACTGCAATCTCCATGTGAGTTCCTCAACTTGCTTCTCTAGCTTGTTTTTGGCTTCTTGGAGGGCTCCTGTTTGTTTAGCAGCCTGTGTGTAGCATGAATTATATATAAATTACATTGATTTTTTGTGCAAAACAATACCTTCAGATGTCAACTCCAGAAAATCTAAACAAAGAAAGAAACCAAAACTCACCATCTTAAGGTTTTTGAGTTCTTTACGTGCAACCTTTCCTCTCCATGCACACTGTGTTGTGATGGCTGCTTTCCTCAGTTTCCTGTAATGCAGCCGAGCCAAGAATACACGGCACCGGTTCTGTAATTTTGTGATTCAAGGGTTAGTATCCAGCCTAATGTATAGTAGTGTTCCATGAAACACAACATACCTGGATTATGGTTGCAGCTTTAGTCTGCCTTCTGAAAGACAGTTCCTTACGCGAAACCATACCACGCATACCCGCTTGAATCGAAACAGTTGCAGAAAACACCTCAGTGTAAGCTTTCCTAGCCAGAAACTTACGCAAGTCTCTCTGGATTTTCAAAGCAGCAGCTTCCCTGCGCATGCTTTCATATACACCTCTACCAAGATAACCTGAAAAAAAATAGTGACGCACACGTTTGCAAGTTAGTTTCAAAAGTAAATTTAAGAAAACCAAAGAAAAACAAGAAAAAAAAATACCTCTGCAAACAGCTTGGATCTGAGTAGCAGAACTACGTAGCTGGAGAAACGTTTTTTGTGCAAGATATGATCGTACTTTCCTCTGGATAATGCTAGCTGATCTTCCTAGGATCTCAGTTCTTCGAGTATCCAAGTCTGCCATTTGTCCCGCCCTAAGGAAAACTTTTGTCTTACCAATCTACAAAATTTAAACCATTCAAATCTCAGGTAACAACACATCAGAGAAGCAGCCTAAGACTGAAGATGATATTTTGATGATCAAAGAACTTACTTGATATCCTTCAAGTCCTGACTTATCAAGAAGTTTCTTGCAAGCAGCTGGTCCATCAGAACTTATAATAAAAAAGAAGTCAGTAAGATAATTCATTGAAGGTTATATCCCGGAGAGGAAGAGACAACTTACTTCTTGTCCAAAACTTGTGGAGCAAGGATACTAAATCTGTTCAAGAACTCGTCAAAGTGCTTCCTAGTAGGATAGCCAGCACAACTAATCCTGATTGCCTCCATCACTCCCTGAGGTCACCAAAATAAAAAATCATCATTGTAACGAGGAAAGCTTTGGTAATTTAAGTGAAACTGGATTGTGATTCGCACCCCACAACGTAATTGCTGTAGAACATTTTTATTCTCAAAGATTCCAGGCTTCAGTAGATTATTAGGCTTAATACATCGGATATAATGTGGCTCTGTTGTATTGAGAATCTCTAGCAAAGATACAAGTTGTTGCTGCAAAGAAGCAAAAAAAAAAAACATGGAATATGTAACATTAAGACAACCTAAAACAGTTTAAAACATGCTAAGCTGAGAGTGGAGAGCAAAATCAGACATACCTTGAAACGAGTACCGATAGAGGAGAATTTCGATTGTTTGGAATCATCAGGTGCTGGTGGGAACAGATTCGCAACGAAGGAACATGTAGAAGCATTTAACAACGCTTGATGCTCAGCAATGACATAATCCTTGTTCTTGTCTAGGAAAAGTTCTGTTTGATAAGTGACCTGGAACAATAACATCATGGTTGTTAAACCAATTACAGACTTTCACCAATCATGTGAACCAAATGAAAACGCAGTGGGATAAGCAAAAGAGGGGCTCACATCACCAGCATAGTGACAGATTGTGAAGTCACTGCGAGCCAGTTTCGGCTTGGTGAACCGCTTGTGGTTTTTGTATGTCTGGTATAGCTTCTGCGCAAATGTCTCGTGTGTTGATCTAGGAAACATGCTGCAAACCAAAAGCCTCACACTTCAGCTACATTTCTTTTCTTTTTTAAATGCAGAATGAAATAACAGAGTAAGCATCTAAGATAAGGTTTCAAACTCACCAAGCTTCATCTAGAAGAGCAATAATACCTCCAGGTTTCTGAAGATTAAATAAACAAACACCACAAGTTAGCAACTAATGAAATGACATAAACAAGAAAGATAGCTATAATTTTAAGGATCACACTAAACCTTTTCTATTAGGTCCAAGATATCTTGATTGTCTACAAATTCAATATAACTCCAGTTAATCGCTTCCTTCTTATACTCCTCTTGCTCCATTTTAAACACATGCTGCACAGTGGAGGCGTTTACACAAGTCAGAACTATGGTAGAGATACAAGGTCTAAACTGAAAGAGCTGTTAGATCAAAAAACCTGATTAAAATGCTGCTGAAGTTTCTCATTAGTCAAATTGATGCAAAATTGCTCAAAACTGCAAAGATGCTAAAAACAGTAAGCATTGGGCCAAAGAACAATGGGCAAACTAGAACCACACAAAGCTCAAACAACAATAGGAAACATAATATTTTCTACCGTCCACGTTAGAAACAGCACTTCCTTGGTGATGGTATTGATCAGACCAATATAAAACACTATGTAAAAGCAATTACATGTAAACAAGTTGAAAATTTTGTATGTTAAACTCAAACTATTAAAGTCCAAACTATTGTAAAGAAACCCATCTTTTCAAACTGAAAAAACAACAGGCATACCGGTTAAGCACCTGTTTGTCTTGAAACTCTCGAATCCATAAATATCAAGAACACCGATCAAGTACTTCGATTCAGGATCTTGACCAATTGAACTGTTGATCTTCTCAACGAGCCTGCATAGACAGAAAAAAACAATTAGTACAAAGCAGTAATCTTCATCAAATAAGAAGAGAGAAACTCACCAGTCAAACAATCTTGAGTACATGACTTTAGCCAAAGCATCTCTACTAAGAGTAGCAGCTTCTGGATCGAGATCTTTTGTGATGGTTTCATCACGTGTTGCCATGATACGTTTGCATAGAGAATCCTCAAGTGACTTTGCATCACACCTGCAAAAAAAAAGTTAACGTGGATAAGGAAACACACTTCAGTTACATGCACAAGCAACCCAAATCAGTCTAGCCATTTACATGAGAAGCTCAGCGGCAGTTTTCAAATGAAAGCAAGACTTTTCATCTTTAGGGACTGATGAATCAATCTCTTTTCCTTTACCAAACTCAATATTCCCCAGATGCAGAATAGAAGCCACAACGCGGAAAATTGCATCCTGGAGACAAACCGAGAAAAGATAAGACGTTAGTGACTAAAGATAATCTTGAAAGTTTAAGCTAAAATTCAACTGATGAGTTACCTGCTCTTCAGAATTGATCCCAACAACATCCATAGCCTTTCTTGTTGCATGATATTCCTCCGCATCGTTTATACTCTCCAACGCAAGACACTTGGATTGATTGAGATAGTGGTATGTCTTTGGATCACCAAGTTTGAACTTCTTAACATCCTGACAGTAGAAAAGATCAATACAGAAGTAAGATGTGCATTAGTAAGTAGTTATTATAAAATATACTTTTGAGATGATGAAATGAAACTTACTTCTTCAGGTGCAGCACAAAGCATGTAGAAACAGTGATAGTTTCTTTCGGGGTCAGACACCTGGCAAACACGCGATCTTTCAAGCAGATAAGTTCTTATAGCAGCTCCAGATATCCTCCCTGATTGGTCAAACTGTATCTCCACGAACTTACCAAATCGACTATAAGATAACACAAATCAAGATTTTAAAACCTTTCACACAAAAAAGAACATACATAATTGGAGTATCAGGAAACCTCATTACCTGGAATTGTTGTTCTTAACAGTCTTTGCATTCCCGAATGCCTCTAAAACAGGATTTGACTGCATGAAACATAAATATAATAAGAAATTAGAAACAAATCAGAGCATAAAACAGAAAAAAAAAAAAAAGATAGATAGATACAATGAAAATACAAAGGAATTGAACATATTATCCCACTCCAGTTGCTAATGCAGAAATAAACTCTGATTTATCGATAGCATATAAAAATGAAAAGACTAATCATGCTCTAGATATACCAAAACTAAAAATAAAAAATTATTAAGTATCTTTTCACCTCCAAAACTTTCTGCTCAACACTCCTTCCCTCAGTAGCTCCAGTTCTACCTCCCATATAAGCAAGATATTGCATAAGCAACTTTGTGCTTTCAGTTTTACCAGCCCCACTTTCACCACTAACCAGGATAGACTGGCTTACTTTTTCGTTAACCATCTGTCTGCAAACAGAATAAACCAAACCAAACATGCCATTTACATTAAAAAAAATAACAATAAAAAGCAAAAAATAAAATGGTAGGAGAGTAAGTGCTAAAATTACCTATAAGCAGCATCTGCAACAGCAAAAGGATGTGGACTCAGCTCACCAAGGGAGGCACCTTTATACTGAGTCATCATATGGCTACTGTATAGATGTGGAAGTCTTCTAAAGGGGTTAACAGCAATCAATATGCTTCCTGTGTATGTCTGATAGTAAACATGATGATTCAGTCTAACAGAAAAAAAAAAAAAAACAATAAAGAAATAACAAGGAGATGCAATAACTCACATAAATCTCATTTATATCATATCTTGAATTCAAATTCTGAAGGACTCCAGGCTCATGTAAGTAAGCCAGCCTTGTCATATCCTCCACCCCAGATGCTGGCGCTTCCACATCTTTTGGATATATATTCGAAGCGTTAACAGCGACCTGTGTGTTCCAACAAAATAAACAAGAAAAGTTTTCGTTAAAGGCTTCTCATGAATGCAAGATGAATATCTTGTAAGCAACAAACATACCTGTTTCCCTGAAGTGCAGAGAACTTTGATTTGTTCTCCATTAATCTCTACGACTTCACCATCTAGCCATGCTTCATCCGCGTCCTCCACCCACACACGTGACCCCACTGCAGGACTGAAGGTAGCAACCTGCAAAAAAAAGGAGTCAAAAAGTGATTATAGTTGTTTTATCCCAAGGAGACCTTTGCTGTAGACATGATCTTAAAACCAAACACTTAACACCACTGACAAACTCAGATAATATTGCAACAAAATCAAAGCTTCATAGACTATTAAGAGAGGATTGCATCTCATAATGGCTACCAACAAAATCCACAGCTTTCTCAAATCAGCATTGCAAAATTAATAACTCCATAAATGTACCAAAGAGGGGTTTCTCTTTTTTTTTTTTTTCTTTCCAGCCATACACATAGAAATTAACAATATTAATTGAAGTTGTGCCTAGATACAATCAACTAACTTTCAAATTATCGTCCAAAAACTCATACAGAAATTTGCAGCTTCAATGCACCTACACATTGAATCTTGTCTTTCGTAAAGAGTCAGACTTTAGATTTAAAAAAAAAATGTCTTAGTTGAAAGTCAAAACTCTCTTACGAAACGTAACGATGTCATGGTGCAGAATCGCATTTCAAAAGATTGAAAAGAAAAAAATCGAAATCGCTAACTCAAATTCATCGTTGAATCAAATTCAAAACTAGATTCGATTAAACGACGACAGCACACGAGAAAGTTACACCAAAACATAAACCAACAAATGCAATCAAAAGAGAAATTTAAAAGAATGCATTACCATTTTGTTTCAGGAATTAGAAACGCAATGTTATTGCTAATCTCTGGGATCTAATTTGAGATCAAATGTCAAATCAACATTGAACTTCTTGTGTAACGAAAAGCCTCGAAACACCGACAATGCGAAAATGCTTGGGAGAGTTTACGAGATTTGATTCGATTCCCAGAAAAAAAGTGATATCAAAGCGTTTATGATTTTGTAATGTCGAAACTTTTTTTTTTTTGGATGTTCGTCTCGTCTCTCTTTTGATTTTTCTTTTGTTTCGTGCTTCCCTCTCCTTCTTCTGGGATTTGTCTGTCTGGAGAATTTTTTTTTTTTTTTTTACTTTTAATTAAAAAAATGACAGCATCATAACTAATATGCTAAATTAAGACATTATATAATACATCCCCGAAAAACCCTTGTCTCTGCCTTTATATTACGTGCTAGTATTTCGGACACGGAAAAAAAACTAATTTTGTCCATTTCTTACAAGAAAGTCACTCCATTGTAATGAAAAGCACTAAAAAGCATATACGGTATCTTTCGCTTTATGGGCTTAGTATAGAGAAAGCCTGTTATTGGGCTTTAGTGTTAAAGTACTAAGGGGGTGGTATTCAATTTAGAAATTTGAAAGAATTCACAGCTAATAACTTTTGCAGTATTTTCAAACAATTAATATGTTTTCATTCATTTTGTAATATCATAAATGGCTTTACTAATTTTATCTCATTTTTTGAAGTAAGTTTTACTTTTTGTAAAATATATTTTGAAAATTTTACTAAACCGTGACTGTTCTTATAAAGAACATGTGTATTGTCCTTCTTCTTATATCTAAATTTAGGAGAGTGAGAGGGACATATGGACATTAAGTTTTAAATTCATCTAAAAGTTTTAATTTATATTTATAGTATAATATAAATATTCGCAATATACATATACATAAGCAATGCATGTATATTCAAATACATATTAATAATTTTTTGATCGAAGCAAATATGTAATACATCCAAATGTTGATTTCAAGTTGCTTTTTGTATCTTTACGATAATCATCATATTCTCATATGTAACAATTTTTTGTTGATTTTTTCTTATCATTAAATTATTACGCTTAATAAAGAAATTAGCAATAGTTACAGCCTTAAGAAAATGAACCTCAGAGTCAAAAATTAAGGGAAAAAACTAGTTTGACCTTTATTTATCAGTTTATTATTAAATTAAGTGTAATTTTATTTTAATTACTAGTTTATTTTTGATACCTATTTTACCTTTAATTCATTTGTTACAATATACAGTATTTACTATTTTGCCATTTGACAAACTTATTTTTTCTAATATCTTACATAGTCACAAACTTATTCTTGACAAATTTACGAATATTAGGGAATCTGGATTTTTCTAATAAAGGATCATGTTAGTATTTTACGAATATTAAGATAGAAAACATTAGAGAATATTAACATCGTTTTAAACAAGAAAATTACTTATATGTATTTAAAAAATTTGAGTTGTGGTAAGAGTCAAAACGCAGAAAAGAGACAAAAAAAAAACAAGTAGCATTTTCCAATGACTATGAAGTAGTCGCCACGTGGGAGACATTAACAAGGTTGCATTAATATGTTTTGATTTGTTTTCAATAACTTCATGCATGGACAGAGCAAAACATGTGGAAGAAATAATTAAAGAAAGAAAGTTTCTTTTAGAAAAAAAAAAAGAGAATATACAGCACGTCCAGTAAACCTATTAAACGGAAAAATAAAATAAAATACAGTTTAACAAGTGAAATTTAATAAATAACGGTAATGTTTTTTTTTTTTGCTTAAGATAACTGTAATGTTCTAACCAATGTTTTTTTTTTGCTAACAAATGTTGATAACGTTTGAAGAACGTTGCGTAACACAATGACAAACCTGCAAATCAAATCCTTAACAACCTTCTCGTGTAAATCAAAAGGGGCAAATATCTAATTATATAAAAATACTCATGCTTATCAACTTCATTGTTATTTTCTCAAGGTACTTTAAACAATTTAAAAGTCGACGTAGCATAACATGTTAATATAGCAAATTTTGATGCGTAAGTTATTAATAATTATCTATATTTACACTTCAAAATCAAAATTTTCCAGTATGCTAGGCTTTGCTCTTTTTTCAACAAGAAAATCATGAAGAGTGTTGAAACATGAGAACAAATGAATAAGATTATTAATCCCTGACAAAATACTCTTTTGAGACAAATTGCTGTTCCATAGACCTTTGAGGTTTGACCTGCCACGACTCGTGGCCCACGAGGATCAGCCGAGCCTCCTCTTTCCATCACCTCCCACTCGCTAACATCGGCGCGTGAAAACCCCTCACATTTTTTAATATATTTCCTCGCGAGTTACCAAAAAGAGTCGAGTAAAAGCGGTAAAAAAGAAGGAAAGCGAAAGCGGGTCCCACCGGATCAGGAGGAGGCAGAAGAAGCAGAGCAATGTCATTGGTGAGAAACGTCGTTAATACCACGCGCGACCACCGAGCGTTAAACTCGAGGCTGTGTTCTGTCGCTTTCCCTTAAGTTCCCTTCCTTCTGTTCTCTGTTCAATCTACTCTATACAAAAAAGCTGTCTTTGGTATATTCAATTTTATTATTTTATAAATCAAAAATATTTATTCAAAAAACATTCAATACCTTCTCGACAGAAAAAAATATTTGAAAAAAATGAGTTTAATAATATTCCTAGTAAAAACACAAAATCCAGATTCTCTTCCATAGCACGCTCTCTCTTTCTTTAATCTTCTGCTTCTTCAGTCACACTTCCCTCTCTCTACTCAACTGTCCTTTCACTTGCCTTGTGCTTTCAATCTCTCTCGTGCTTTCCTTGTCTTCTTTGTTAATTCTCTGTTCTTTTCTTCTCAAACGGGTCAGTCATGACGGTCCCGGAGGCCAAAACCGGCACCGGCAACGAGAAGCTCGTGGTGGAGATCATAGGGGCCCACAACCTCATGCCAAAAGACGGTGAAGGCTCTTCGTCACCTTTCGTGGAAGTCGAGTTCGAGGACCAGCGTCTACGAACTCAGGTCAAACGCAAAGACTTAAACCCGATATGGAACGAGAAGCTCGTTTTCCACGTCATCGACGCCAACGAGCTCCGTTACAAGACGCTAGAGATCAGCGTTTTCAACGAGAAGCGTTCTTCGAACAGCAGAAACTTTCTGGGTAAAGTGAGAGTCACGGGTTCTAGCGTAGGAAGAGAAAGAGAATCGGTTGTTCAGATGTACACGCTCGAGAAGAGAAGCCTTTTCTCGCACGTGCGAGGTGAAATCAGCGTGAAACACTACGTCACCACTACGGCTGAGAGCGATGGAAATATAAGTCGGGTTAACGGGTCGGGTGGTTTGAAGAAAAGCAAGAAAGTGAGCTCTTCAGTGGGTACTCAGAAGCAACAACAACATATAGCTCTTCTCAATCACCAGCAACAGAATCAACAGAGGATGCTACCGTTTTATCCAAACCAAGGAGAGATGAAACCTCTTGTGATAACCGCTCTACCCGGTCCAAGACCCGTACCCGGACCTGGAACGGTTCTTTACCCAAACGGGTCGAGTGAGTTTTTCCTCAAGGAGACAAAGCCTCGTCTTGGCGGAGGTACTAGCACGAGCAGCCACAAGGACAAGACGAGCTCGACATACGATCTAGTCGAGCAGATGCAGTACCTTTACGTTAGAGTCATGAAAGCTAAAGACTTGTCTTTATCCGGCGAAGTCGTGTCGGAAGTAAAGTTGGGTAATTACAAGGGAGTTACTAAAAAGGTTAGTTCGAGTAGCCTCGAGTGGAACCAAGTGTTTGCATTTTCTAAAGAAACCATTCAGTCATCTGTGGTTGAGATCTTCCTCAGAGAAGTTAACCGGGACGAATATACCGGTCGGGTCTGGTTCGATTTAAGTGAAATCCCCACCCGGGTTCCTCCGGATAGTCCGTTAGCTCCGCAATGGTACAAGATAGAGCGTAGAAACGGAGGAGGAGAGCTTATGGTTTCGGTGTGGTTCGGGACTCAAGCGGACGAGGCTTTTGCTGAAGCATGGCATTCAAAAGCTGGTAACGTTCATATCGAGGAGCTCTCTTCGATTAAGTCTAAAGTTTACTTGTCTCCCAAGCTATGGTACCTTAGGGTTTCGGTAATCGAGGCTCAAGACGTCGCTGTCATGAACAAAGGGTCAGGTCTCATGAGGTTCCCTGAGCTCTCGGCGAAGCTACACGTCGGGAACCAGATCTTACGGACCACGGTCTCGACCGCGAACCCGACACGTAGCTTCACGAATCCGTATTGGAACGAGGATCTGATGTTCGTGGTCGCCGAGCCGTTCGAGGATTGCATTACAGCTGTTGTGGAGGATCGTTTGCAAAACGATGTTTGTGTCGGGAGGGTTCAGATTCCGGTTTCGGCTGTCGAGAGAAGAACCGGAGATAAACCGGTTGGTTCGAGATGGTTCACCTTAGATAACAACGGTAACAACAATAGTCAGTTTGGTTCGAGGATTCATCTGAGGCTGTCGCTAGACGGTGGCTACCATGTTCTGGACGAGGCGACGATGTACACCAGCGACGTTAGACCGACGGCGAAGGAGCTTTGGAAACCGCATGTGGGGCTTTTAGAGATTGGGATTCTCGGTGCGACGGGTCTGATGCCTATGAAGGTTAGAGACGGGAAAGGAAGTGGAACCGCTGACTCGTACTGCGTGGCTAAGTACGGTCCTAAGTGGGTGAGAACAAGAACCGTCGTGGACAGTCTCTGTCCTAAGTGGAACGAGCAGTATACTTGGGAAGTTAACGACCCGTGCACGGTCGTAACCATCGGTGTGTTCGATAATGCACGAGTCGACAAGAGTAACAACAGCAACGCGCGCGACGCGCGGATCGGGAAAGTCAGGATCAGGTTGTCTACGCTTGAGACGGAACGTGTTTACACGCATTCGTATCCGTTGCTTGTGTTGCACGCTAACGGAGTTAAGAAAACCGGTGAGCTTCATTTAGCGGTTAGGTTATCGTGCGGTAACGCTGTTAATATGTTTCAGATGTATACACTACCTCTGCTTCCGAAGATGCATTATACACAGCCGTTAGGAGTTCATTTGCTCGAGCGTTTGCGGTACCAGACGCTAAACGCGGTTGCTGCGAGGCTGAGTAGAGCGGAGCCGCCTTTGGGACGTGAGGTTGTTGAGTACATGCTCGATCACGATTTTCACGTTTGGAGTATGAGGAGGAGCAAGGCTAATTTTTTCCGTCTGGTTAACGTGGTTTCGAGTTTGGTCTGGGTTGCGAGATTGGTCGAGGTTATGAGAAGCTGGACCAAACCGGTTTGCTCTACGGTTTTCGTTTCTGTGTTCTTGTTTATGGTTTTGTCACCGGAGCTTATATTACCGTCTCTGTTTCTCTACGCGGCGGGTGTTGGCGTTTGGCGTATCAGGAAACGTCCTAGGCATCCGCCGCACATGGACGCGCGTATCTCCCACGCGGAGACCGTGTTTCCCGACGAGCTTGACGAAGAGTTCGACACGTTTCCGACGAGCAGAGGGTTTGAAGTCGTGAGAATGAGGTACGATCGTGTCAGGAGCATCGCGGGGAGGATTCAGACGGTGGTCGGTGACATGGCGAGTCAGGGGGAGAGAGCACAGGCGTTGCTGAGCTGGCGTGATCCGCGCGCGACGTTTATATTCTTGGTGTTCTGTTTGGTCGCTGCGGTTGGGTTTTACGTCGTGCCGGTTAAGTTAACCGTGGCTGTTTCTGGTTTGTATTATCTGAGACCGCCTCGGTTCAGGAGGAAGCTGCCGTCTCGTGGGCTTAGCTTCTTTAGGCGGTTGCCGTCTAGAGCCGATAGCTTGCTTTAGATCTTTGTTTTTGAGAAAAATTGTCGTCCTTTTAAGTTATTACTAGTAGTGTGACTTTAGCTTTCGGTAGGCTTCTTGGTTCAATGGATTTGTTTTGGTTAAGTTAACCGTTGTAGGTACTGTGCCAAACAAGTTGTGTTGATGATTAGGAGGATGCTTTGTTGTTTCATTGCAAAAGTTTACTAACTGCTTGTAGTTTTTCTATTTGGTCCCCATGAATGACTTTGTTTGCTCTCTGTACATAAAAAAAAAAACAGACATAACATTTTATGACTTCTTCATCTTAATGGTCATTCGTCAGCCAAATGATAAATTTTTGTAATGGTTGAAACATTTGTTTTTGTTAATTACCTATATTCTTAAACTGAATTTTATTGACAATAAAATTATTCCAAAAAACTTTATTAAACTGTGTCTATTATATATTTTTTTTGTCAAGAATGGAATATATTCAAATTTTGTATATTAGTAAATTATCAGAATTATAAAGTGGGTTGTTTAACATCTAAACAAATATTAGTATAATTTTCAAAATATTAGAAACTACAAGGGTATAATTAAAAATCGGAGAGACTGTGTGTTTTAGATAATCAAGAACAGATCTCTTTTGATAATGTTTGAGCAGACCGCATGGCATCGTGTTTCTCCTTGTAGGTTTCTTCATCGGCTCTTCATCAATAAGCCGCCGGTGAGGAAATTCACGAAGATTTGATCGGCTAATTGGGCTCGGAGATGGCCGATTTAGAGTTTTTCGTCCTCGCATCTATGGATTCGCTGTGAAAATTTCGAGATGACGGAACCTATGTGGTCACACGATCAACCTTCTCCGTCCTCACCGATACCATCTCCAAAACCAGTGGCTAATTCCCGTCGCCAAAGGTCAGAACTTTCTCATTTTCTGCTTCTGAATTTATATAGATTTTTTTTTTTTTTTTTTGAATGTGAGCTAAATTATAGAAAATTTATGTTTTTGAAGCTATAGATGAATCTTTTTTTTTTTTGAAGTGAGAGATCTCATTTATCCGAGTTATGTTTAAAAATTTATTACTTTGGAGGCTATTGATTAGTTTCGGCTATTAAAACGGATTATTCTAGCTTCTGATATGGTTTGAGTGTGTGATTGTTCAGGTGTAGGAGGAGCGTCTTCAAGTTACTGGTCCAGAGAGAGATTTCACCTAAAACCAAGTTTGTGCCAAGGAAACGATGGGGCGTTGTTAACCGATGCGGTGGTGCTGATTGTACCAGTAGCGAACCAGTGAGCGAGCTCGGACATAATCTTATTTCATGGTACCTTTACTTAAAGCTTCCTTCCTTTGTTACGAAACTATCTTCATTGGCTTTTGTGAATGAATGTAGATCACTTTTCCTTGAATGTAGGGTCGAGGCAGAGTCATTGCATCATTTATCTGCTAACTACTGTCCTCTTGTGCCTCCTCCAAGGTCAACTATTGCAGCAGCTTTTAGTTCTGATGGAAGAACTCTTGCTTCTACACAGTAAGTATTTATTAGTCAGTCGTATTTGTTGTTGTACTATTGCTACAGAGATTTTACTTGGGTGTTTTTTCTAATCTTGTAGTGGTGACCACACTGTAAAGATTATTGATTGTGAGACAGGAAAATGCTTAAAAGTTCTGAGCGGCCATCGGAGGACACCCTGGGTGGTGAGTTAGAGAATGCTATCCTCTCTTCTCGTCATTGATTTCCCATGGTTACCTCTAGGTAGCGCGTAGCTTGGCCACTACTCTCTCTAGGCTCCCTAATCTTATCTCATGTAGTAGAATTTGGTGGCTATATTGTCACTGCTTCATTGGTTATGTTAGGATGGATGATAGGTGCCAACTTTGCATGTTAGGCAATGATTTAAACGTTAGCTCACTGTTTTAGTATTAATGTCAAATGAGTTTTCTGCAGGTCAGATTCCACCCACGCCACTCAGAAATTGTTGCTAGTGGCAGTTTAGATCATGAGGTGCGCTTATGGAATGCTAAAACTTCGGAGTGTGTTAGATCTCATGATTTCTGTAAGTGCTATGCATTTATTGTATTTTGTTTCTTTTCCTCTTTTGCTTTTTTTTTTCCCTCATATAATTAACTTTCCTCTTTTCTTCTTTACTTGAAACAGATAAACCTATTGCTTCTATAGCTTTCCACGCTGAAGGTGATTTACTTGCTGTTGCATCTGGTCATAAGGTATCTTATTACCTTTTAAATATCTCATGAAGCGCGCGGCCTATCCTTTCAGAATAAGATTTGATTAATGCGTTTTCTTTTGTAGTTACACATTTGGCAATACAATAAGATAGGGGAAATAAGATTTGCTTAATGCGTTTTCTTTTGTAGTTACACATTTGGCAATACAATAAGATAGGGGAGGACTCATCGCCAGCCATTGTGTTGAAGACAAGGCGTTCCCTGAGAGCTGTACACTTTCATCCACATGGGGTCCCTCTTCTCTTGACAGCAGAGGTGAGCTATACATTGAGGATTTGATTTTAGTTCGGCCACTTTGTGGGCTTACTCTATCCGCTACAAATGGCAGGTGACTGACATTGATTCATCAGACTCCGCAATGACTAGAGCAACATCTCCAGGTTATCTGCGGTATCCGCCCCCTGCTATTTTCTTCACCAACACGCAGAGCGGCAGTCGTACTAGTCTGGCAGCTGAACTGCCTCTTGTGCCATTACCTTACTTGGTTTTGCCTTCATATTCTACTGATGATCCAAGAATCCAACACTCAACTGGTCCAAGGAATGCACAATCAAGGTTTCAGAGTAATCAAAGTTCCAGCAGAACAATGTCTCCTCCTACCCTTCCTTTGGCTATGTCCGGTGATCTTGCGGGTTCCTTCCATGTCCCAGTAAACCAAGTTGGTGTTAGAACTTCGACCACTGCAGTTGATGCCATGGATATAGATGAAGCTCAACCTATTGGAAGAAATAGAATTCCCAGTCAATTGTCAAGTCAATCAGATTTACCTGAGTTTGGACAATTACAGCAGTTAGTTCACTTCAGAGACAGAGTTTCGTGGGAGTTACCTTTTCTACAAGGGTGGTTGATGGCTCAGAGCCAGGCTGGTGCTAACTCAGGGGTTCTTTCTACTGGTAGTACTGGTCAGGCCAGCTCAACTCCTCGTACAGGTTCTTCAGCTCCTCAGTCATCCACAGCCAGTCTAGAGGCTGCAGTAGCGTCATTAGAAATTCCTGGTGGTGTTAACTTATATGGTGTGTCTGCAAGAGCCGACTCCCGGGACCGAAGTTCACAGTCTCGCTTTGCAGGATCTGGTTTAGCAGAAGGTGTTTCCTCTCGTAACACTCAACACGAAGGAACTGGTGCTCAACTTGTGGTAAACAGAATCCCGGCTGAGCTGGCTTCTTCGATTGCTGCTGCAGAGTTGCCTTGTACTGTCAAACTGAGAGTGTGGTCACATGACATCAAAGACCCGTGTGCAATACTCAAGTCTGACAAATGTCGACTAACAATACATCATGCTGTTCTTTGCAGGTAAATGTTCTCCTTACTATCGTTATGCTAAATAATATTTCACTTTTGTTGATGGAAATACATTCATATGTTTATCTTTGCAGTGAAATGGGAGCCCATTTCTCGCCATGTGGGAGATATTTAGCAGCGTGTGTTGCGTGTGTTATTCCTCATGCTGAGACAGATCCTGGTTTGCAGACTCTGGTCCAACAAGATTCAGGGCTTGCAACTTCCCCTACTCGACATCCTGTCACAGCACATCAAGTCATGTATGAACTTCGTGTGTATTCTCTCGAAAAGGAAACGTGAGTGTTACTTCCATCTTACATTTCTCAACTTTCAAAAATGGCATATAACAGACCACTGACGAGAGGGTGTCTCATGTATGTCTACAGATTTGGTTCAGTACTTGTGTCGAGGGCAATTAGGGCCGCACATTGCTTGACCTCTATCCAGGTAAGCCAACTTTAGGGAATACTTTATAATTGTGTAGGTCCATCACTAATCAAGAGGGTAAAGTTGCTCACTGATTAGTATGATTGTGATGAAATTACTTTATAATTAAAACTTTCCGTGCAGTTCTCACCAAACTCCGAGCACATATTGCTCGCATATGGTCGGCGTCATGGTTCTCTGTTGAAGAGCATTGTGAGTGACGGAGAAACAACATCACATTTTTTCACTGTGTTGGAGGTGAACGTTTATGCTTCTGTAGTTTCGGATCTCTAGGTCCAGAAAATTAAACTTTTTTTGTAGTTGTTATACTGATTTGCACGCTCTTTTTCCTCTTCCATTAGATTTACAGAGTTTCAGATATGGAACTGGTGAGAGTACTACCTAGCTCAGAGGATGAAGTTAATGTTGCTTGCTTTCATCCATCACCTGGAGGAGGTCTTGTTTATGGAACAAAGGTAAGTAGGATCCAATAATGTGTAACTCTTCTCGGGGCCTCAATTACACATCTCTACTAAAAACTTCCTATATTTTTTTCCCAGGAGGGGAAGCTTAGGATCTTCCGGTACAACACAGCTGTTGCGTCCAACTTCACTGCACCCAACAGCTCACCTGAGAAGAACCTGGCCGAGGTAGAGTTACTGAGAAGGTTGATCTTCTTGAAATAATCAAAGTTGAAAAAGAGTTTGAATAGAAAGTAATCTCTTGAGCTAACATATGAGTATTTCAATTTCCATCCTTGAAAAAATATGAACAAAACAGGTGCAGACTTATGCATTAGAGTGCTAGGCAGAGAAGAATTCGGGTCTCAACCGTTATATACATACACACAGAAGGATCTTGTATCGTGGGCTTATTCATCTTCTTCTGGGATGGGCTTCTCAGTTTGCTACCTAAGTTTGAAGCAGGTTTCTTTAGTCAGTTATTTGAAAAGACTGCAGAAAAGTGTTCAAAAAGATTTGTTGTGTTGTTGTAGCATTGTAACTAAGTTTGTAACCACGTTTCTTCCTTTGGTAAGTTTATCTTTACTTGTTTGATTTTCTCCTTTTACCCAAGAAGATGTCATGACTTTCTATCAAAACGTTTGATCTTATACATAACACTGACATTGAGAACAGAGTTAAACTTTCTAAATCTCTGAAGTGTTAACAATAATCTTTTCAATACAGAATGTTCATTATTCTTACTAGTAAACAGGTTTCAAGGTTTCATTCAAAAGTAAAAGTATCCAAAACTGTATAACTCGCTTCTCAACTTGGCGGACTCCATTTTCCGGCGGCAAAGTCTTTATAGAACCTGGACTTCTTCGATACAATGTAGAAGACTAATAAACCGACAAAAACAAGAAGAGAAGAAAGATAAGTTCACACAAACAAAGCTTAAAAAAAACAGAGTCCAAAATGATAATACAGAAACAAACCTGGGATCTCAGGGATGACAAAGTTAGGTTCTTTCAACACGTCATGCAATGTTCTTCGCTCGTTCACTTTAACCATACCAGACGAACCCCTTCCTTTCACTTTTGCCCCAATTCATAGAAAATGTGTGAGTATTGACAATATATTATCAAAGAATTTATGATTCTTACCGTTGTAAGGTGTTTTGGTTAAGGTTGTGTCCTCATCTCCAGTGGTTTCGGCTTGAGAACCTTTTGTACCTTCTAGAAGATACTGTAGAATTCTACTCCTAGGCAATGGTGTTCCAGAACTCGCCTAGAGAGAAGAAGCAAAGTAAGAGGAAAATGTTCCACGTGTTAACACGAAATGCATCACAGTAAATTTTCAACGTATCTAAATCCATTTTAACTTAAGATTTTTCCGAGGAGTTGGTTACCTCGTAGTAAAGCTCGATTGCTTCACGCGTGTACTCATGGCTTTTATCCCATGGCAGAGGTGGGCTATCATCTGAAAACATGTTCAGAGCGCTAAGGAGGGACAGGACAAGAAACTGATCTGAAACAAAGCTAATCAGTGGAAGTTATTGAAAGCAAAAGGATATCATATCGAGATGTGTTGCAAACATGTCTGTTTCACAGAAGTCCTCAACAAAGTCACTAGTCATTGCCTCTGCGTAAAGAAGCAGTACAGGCCAATGTAAGATGTTGTTCTGATCCAACACCGGCTTCTTCAGACCCGTGAGTTCCCGGTACATTGCTTTGCCAATCTTAACTCCTCTGTTTTCGAAAGCAGAGAGACAAGCCTGCAGCAAGCCAAACCCAAATGAATAAAAATATAAGCTTTCTATCGCCACCATGTAGATGAGGTGATTCATTAAACCAAACCTTAGCTTCCACTACAGCCCTCGAGACTTGAGCCTCATGTTCTTCTTTCTCTTGCTTCTTCAAAGTAACCACCTTTAGAAGCTTCTTCATTTCCTCGTTACTCGGATCGTTCTTGATTCCCCTCTCACAATAAGTTTTAGCTTCATCCAGCAAGTCCAGTGACAATGACGCCTTTGCAGCTCGATACACCGCCTTACAAAGAATTCAAACACATCACAAAAAAACGCTCAACAACTAAAATAAAGGAAGTGCCTTTTTTTACCTTAACGTTATCAGGACAAAGCTTGATTGCTTCCTCAGCATCTGTAAGAGCACGACGATAGTTTCCTAACAGAAGATTAACATGAGCTCGGTTCGAGAACAGGATCGAAGTCTCTGAGTCACTTAAAGCTCTCTGATCAATCGCTTTCGTGTAGTTCTCCACTGCTTCGGAGTAATGCTTCTTCCCTTTCCTCACACACTCGTTTCCTTGCTCCTGTGACGTTTTAAGCATCTGAGTGATATGTTTCAGACCAAAAGAGAAGGAAAGGAGTAGACTTTACTTTGAATTCAATGGCGGCGGATTCTTTGAGAGCAGAGATAGCTTCGAGGTCAGCTCTTTCGTTCTCCGTCATCGGTTCCGAACCAGCTTCCATCCATAACGCCATTGATTCGCAGCAGAGGTATTGATTGAACACAACACTACTTAAGACTCGATTAACCTAAGAATGAAGACAGGACCAGAAGCAGTAGAAGAGAAGCTTCGAGGAGTTCGTTGGACCGGTGAAATACTATCTCTAACCGAAAACCGGTTTAATCCTAGTGTTCCGGTTTGTACGTGGGCTTTAAGAGGCCTGAGTAATCGAGAATTATGGGCCCAATATAATCAAACTAACTCATCTTCAACCTCTTCGTGTTATTCAATGAACCTGATTTAGGGTTTATACCTCTCTCTCTCTCTCTCTCTCTCTCTCTCTAATTCCTTTGAATCGATCATGGAGAGTGGTAAGATGATCTGCAACGGCTGCGACAACGACTCCTTCGAAGAAGAAGACGGTTTCTTCTACTGCCTCCAGTGCGGCGACCGAGCCGACGACATCATCGCAACCGCCGTCGACGACGAGGACTTCGCCGGAGAAGGTCCAGGTAACCGCGGCGCGACGTATTCGCAGGTCAACACTCGCCGTATAACAACAACAACAACAACAACACAACCAACAGCTCCTCCTTCGCACCACCCCGAGGAGACAAATCAATACTCCCAATTTCGCTCTCAGCTCAAATCCGCGAGCAAGATCTCTCAGGGCGACCTAGGAGTGCCGACGGATCCGGAGGATTTCGGAGGTGTGGCGGCTTTGAGTTACGAGGATTGTTACCAGCAGACGAGAGAGAGATACGCCAACGGTCTTATCATGATGATAACTTATCAGTGCGATGCGTTGGTTGAGAAGTTTAACGTGACGCCGTTAATTATCGGTCTCGTGGCACCTATCTGTTTACGTTTCTTGGCGCTCTCTGGTGCCTTTGATCGAGATTGGGCTGATAATGCTATTCGTGATTCCGAGCTTCAGTCTCAAGGTAGCTGAATACTTCTTGTTTTTTTTTTTAATTAAACGTATATCAATGTTCTAATAATCGTTAGGCTGTGTGTGGTTAGGAGCTTTATACTAGAAGATTATTGTTTAGACTGATGCTGTTAAAATCAGTTCGACTAGTCCGATTTTTAGAACACTGTTACATAATTCAACCCGAGAACTGGAATATAGATCCGATTACAAGTGGACTCAAACAAAATTACCCGAATTTTAAATTTTCTAAATTAGTTTAGTTCAACCTACGGGACAAGCAGAACAACTGCAGTGCGGTTCTAATAGTAACATTCGGACGCTAACTACAGTATAACCTCTTTAAATTAATAATCTATAAATTAATATTTCTATAAATTAATATAATTTCATAGTTTCAAATTGATTTTTTGGTTCAATTAGTATCTCGATAAATTAATAATCTCTATAAATTAATAAAATTTTTGGTTTTGGTGTAGTCCCAACATTATTAATTTATAGAGGTTTCACTGTATTTGTATGTATTTCTAGAGATTTTTGTTATTATTATACGTATTTGTATATATTTGCAGAGATTTTTGTTATTATTAATTGGGGGTGCGGTTTGTAACATTCGGAGACCGTTAGTATTTATCGCTGTTCTCAACCGTTTACTTGTTGAACTATTAATTTTTTTTTTATTTCATTACTTGATGTTTTGTTCTTTAATTTCAATTTTTGTAGAGACAAATGGAGAAGTGAGAGAGGTTAAGAAGCGGCGTAGTAACAGAAACAAAGACAACGGTTCAGAACATCGTAGCTTTGATGGTAAAAGAGCAGTAACGATATGGCTAAGTCAGCTTAGGAGCTCTCTGCCGTTGTCTAGCTCTCTAGCTATATCTTTCCTCGCTTGCCACAAAGCGGGAGCACCGGTTCTACCTACCGATATAGTGAGATGGGCACGGGAAGGAAAGCTTCCTTACCAATCGTGTTTCCTCAAGATTCAAGAACTGATGGGAGAGCGAACGGCTGCTTGTCCCGTGGGAGCTAGCGTCATGTTTCGCCCCGATGAGATTGTCTCTGCTCACAACTTAGAAGTACAAGCCGCCTCCATCGCTGATGTGATCGGTTTGGTTTTGCCTCCTGTGAATTTCCACGGCATTGCTCTGAGCTATCTGAAGCGTTTGTCTGTTCCCGTGGATAAGGTTATCGATCTTGTGCGTCTCTGGGCGATGCCTTCGGAGATATACTTGTCTAAAAGCCAGCACAGGCTTCCCACTCGCGTCTGTGTCATGTCTATTCTTGTCGTGGCGATACGGATGCTTTATAACATCAATGGTTTCGGTATGTGGGAGAAGAGTTTGGTTGATGCTGCTGCTGCTAGTGAGACCGAGGAGTCTGGTGATGATGGAGAGTTGATGCAAGTCGAGAAAGCAACTGAGTTTGACACTGTGGAGCTTATGAAGACCCTTGAAAAGAAATATTACGAGCTTGATGCTGAGACCACCGCTGATTTTGAAAATGATCTTTGTTCGTATTTGTCTCACGGGAAAAACGAGATCTTTGCTGGATTGGAAGCAGCAGCAGCTGATGACACATACAGAACCGTTGGTAAGCTGTGGAACAGTTACCAGAAGGAATCCGAAGGGGTTGAGACTCCATCCAAGAGTGGAAGAGACACTCCTTGTGAGCCATCATTGGAATGTTCTCCATCAACACCAGATGACGATACTCAAGAAGATAGTGGATCAAAGGAGGGAGCGATAAGCAGACTAATAGCAGACATGGGAGAGAACTATTTCGTCTACATACCGCCACGAGTGAAGGTAAAGAGACAAGGGTATATTCAATACGTGAGGAAGAAAGATGATGGAGCGTTAGTGTACGCGGTTCACGCTGATTACTACATTCTTCTGCGTGTTTGCGCTCGGGTCGCTGAGATTGATGCTAGGAATATGCATAGAGGTGTGTTGAGCTTTGAGAGAAGATTAGCTTGGATTGAGAAAAGGATTGACCATGTTTTGCATCTTACTCCAACATCTACTTCTATGACATGTAAGCACTGTGACAGTAGGAACGTTGATTCAGAGGATCAAGATGACGATATGGTTTAGAAGGAGAGAGGTTGAGGTGGTTTACGTCAGGGGAAGTGAGCTTTGCTTGAGAGGGTCACTTCCATGTGGTAAAATCCAAGGCAAGATGGTGATATGTGGCCGTGGAGCCAATGGAAGATCAGAGAAAGGACAAGCGATCAAAGAAGCAGGTGGAGTTGTAATGATCTTAGCAAACACAGAGATAAACCAAGAAGAAGATTCTGCTGACGCTCATCTCTTACAAGCTGCGTTGATAGGTTACTCAGAGTCAGTTCTTCTGAAAGCTTACGTGAAATCCACGGTAGCGCGATGCAGTAGGAGTCCAATCTCTCTAACCTTGAAGAATCAGTGCATCGACGTCATAAACATTTCATTATTTTTCAAGACACTTTATTTTATGCTATAAAACCCTAAAGACGAAACGTAAACAAGAAGTAAGCTACCTTTGAGTTGTGACTTGTGACTTGTGAGTGAAGCTGATTGAATTGATCGATTGTTGTTGTTATTCTAAGCACTGGCTGTATTTTATCTTTCAGATTTATAAAAATGAAACATGTGATTGTACCATATAGTGTAGCCATATGCACTAATGAATACCCTTGTTTAATTTTCTTGTGTAACAAGTACAACAAATTCAAAACTACCTATTTAACGGTTTTAACCACGTCGTTTGTGTTTGCTAAGTTTGTGAAAATGGAAATAATGGTGATATTTGTCAAATGTTCACATGGTATGTTCATGTGAAGTACAGCTGATGGCAGCTCAGATTGTCGTCGAACCACTTTCTCAGTACAATTAATTTATTATGTTTGCAACTGTAACTAATTAAAATGTGATTAAACGACCTAAGTGGTTAAAAACTATTAACAATTCGCATCATGATTTTAAGTGTGGATCGGTGTGGTTTATTTGACCACGTCTGTTTTTTCTTTTATAATTCTCTGTCTAAGAAAATAGCCTATAATCTAAAGTTGTTATTGATTTATATGTATATACATATATATGAAAATTCACTAAATCGTTAAATTCCGAGATCCACAATGAGATCAATACAAATTTGGCATAGAAAAGATTGTTTGTGCTACTAAAAGAAAAAAAAAAGTTCAAGAGTAAACGTTATATGTAAAAAAAATGGCAAGTGGGAACAAGTATGAGTTGTTGAAGGTCATGCTTAGCCACCTCTTGTTGTATATTATATATAGTTTGTGTATATAAACAATACCATTTAAACGTTGTCCCTCATATCTACTAGCAAATCACAAATTCAATTGGTTTTTCACTATCATTTATTTATTTATTAACAAAATAAACTCCATGTGCTTGCATTCCCACTCCTCAATCAATTTGTCACCATAACCTGACCTGACCACGTAGCTCTAGATCTACAATTTCTCTTGTCTTTTCCGTTTCATATATACACAAAAAACCGATGAAACAGTTTATTACGTAATTACTTTCAGTGGGGACTTGTCGACTTGATCGTTAAATGTCCCCGGTGGTATCGTTAGGCATTAGTACAATGTGTATACCATTTGTGCCAATATAGTCAAATACTCATGAAAAAAGTAGTCACGTCGTGTAATGCCTTTTGACAATTATAACGCCACTAATCGAGGAGATCAATTGCTCATACACAATCATGCTTACTTACAATTAGTTTTAATTATCCACATCCTTTTGTTTCTCCCGCATATTAAGCTAAACTTTCATAATTGTGTTCCCCTAATATTTAAGTGAAAAAACAATTCCCCTAGTATATAGTAAACAACTATCTAAATCAAAGCTGAACAATAAAAATATTTAAAATTAATGAAACGCCAAAAAAAACTTGGATTCAGATTTGTGTCTTTTTTTTTTTTTAATTATTGTTATGGCCACCTTGGCTCTCTCCTCTACCCTATATAAAACCCTCTTTACATTCACACTTGTGATCAGATTTTCTCAAAGATCCAAAGCACTTCTTCTCAAACATGGACCGATCCATCTTTCTTTCTCTAGCACTAGCCTCACTCTTGCTCGGAGTCGTCTCAGCTCGTGACTGGAACATCTTGAACCAGCTCAAATCACTCGGTTCATCGTCGTCGCCATCAAGCCAAAACGGTATCGTTTCTTCGGGGCTATCGACCAACCTGAAACGTTACTGCGAAAGCTGGAGGTTCAACGTGGAAGTACACAACATCAGAAACTTCGATGTGGTGCCTCAGGAGTGCGTGTCTCACGTCCAGAACTACATGACGTCGTCTCAGTACGAGGATGACGTGGAGAGAGCCGTTGATGAGGTCATCCTCCATTTCGGGAGCATGTGTTGCAGCAAGAGCAAGTGTGATGGCATGGACGCTTGGATCTTTGATATCGATGACACGCTTCTCTCTACCATTCCTTACCACAAGAGCAATGGCTTCTTCGGGTAAATAAAAATGTACTATTAGCTCTCTGGTTTAACCGGTTTAATATAACCGGGGTTTAATTTTGTTCGATTGATCTTTAACTTTTTTCATGATTATGGAATTGGAAACAGAGGAGAGAAACTAAACTCTACTAAATTCGAGGATTGGATAAGGAAGAGGAAAGCACCACCAGTGCAACACATGGTGAAGTTGTACCACGAGATCAGAGAAAGAGGCATCAAGATCTTCTTGATCTCTTCCCGGAAAGAGTATCTCAGATCTGCCACCGTTGACAACCTCATCCAAGCCGGTTACTATGGCTGGTCCAACCTCATCCTCAGGTACAATTAAACCGGTGACTGAAAACAAACTCTATTTGATTCTTATACAGTAAAACTCTATAGAATTAGTCTCCATAAATTAATAGTGATAGAATTAGAACTATGGTATTTTATGAATTTATAGAGTTATTAGTTTACACAAAAATCTCTTTTTTTTTAGATTTGTATATTTTTGATATATGTTCTAAAAATTTTTGATTTTATTGTAATATTGATTAAATTTTATAGATATAATTTAGATTGTTTTTATTCAATTATTTGGTGTATAAAAATGGTTATCTTAAATATATATATTAAGGGTAAATGGCAAAATATCATCAAATATTTTAAAATATTTAGAAAAATTAAAGATAGATTTCATTATGAATTAAAATTTAAAAGCAAAATATGTTATATATTGTTTTTACTTATATAAACTTTATATATACATTAATTATTGACTTATATTTGTATAAACTTAAGACAAGTAAAATTTATTAATTTATCATTTTAAATTATCAAGTATTGAGTTTTTTAGTGTGTATGTCACTAATCCTCTTATAGAGTGTATATATCTACTCTTAACTCTTGAGGACTAGTGACATAGTGGTGAAGCTAAGTTTGACCATTCATTAACACCTTCAATAAGTTTTCAATATACCGACTCCAGTTGAGCTAAAACCCGTATTTATACACTCCTCTAGCTATTTATTCTGGTTTCCTCGAACCAGAATAGACAAACCGATGTACTAAAAGCAGAAAAAAAAACAATGCAGGGGACTAGAAGATGAGCAAAAGGAAGTCAAACAGTACAAGTCAGAGAAGAGGACATGGCTAACAAGTCTTGGTTACAGAGTTTGGGGAGTGATGGCAGACCAATGGAGCAGCTTCGCAGGTTGTCCTCTTCCCAAGAGAACCTTCAAGCTCCCTAACTCCATCTACTATGTCGCCTGATCAAAACACAATAAAAAAACTTTGGTTTTAGCTTTCATTGTACAAGAAGAAGAATCAATAAATAAGAGAGTAACAGTTTTGGTTCTGATTCTTGTTTTTATATAATGGATAACAAATGTTTTCTCCAGTACTACCAAATATACTACAGAGAGAAATCAGACACAATCAAGTTATAAGTGTTGAACAAGTGCAGCACCATTATTTATCTCTGTTCAAAGCTTTCTCCAGCCTTGCCTCAAATGGTGTTGAATGCCAATTCACGCTTTTATCCTGCATTGTCCAACAAAAAACATGTCATTCTCAAAGAAACAAAAAAGGACACTTGATTGATTATTACTGTTTTAAGCGTACCTCTCTGTACTTGCTGGTGGTGTTTGGTATTCCCTTGAACGAAGAAGCAGAGCCGCTATCCACTGCCTTTGAGTGATTACCCCAGTAGCCACCAACCGTGCCTATGATAGGTGTCTCATCATGACTCTTCCTCGGTGACTTCCTCGGCGTAGATGCAGCAGAGAACTGTTTGATCTCCTCCGATGTCAATGCACATAGCACAGGTCTATCGTCATGGCTGTTTATAACCCGTTTTGAGTAGCTTGTAGACTTGTTTTTCTCCGGTGTGTTAGAGACACTGCTGCATTCGCTACCCGTCTCAGATGCTGCTGACAACCATGTCGAGAGGCTAGTCTCAACAGTTACTTCTTTGTTTCCATCTTTCTTGGGTTCATCAGTCTGAGAGTCTGTACCGAAAGAAAAGGAATCTTTCTTGTCTTCTTGGTTAGAGTTCTCCTTCTGAGACTGTTTCTGTAGCGTCTTCCCACTGAATTTAGCTGATTTCCACTGAGTGAGATTCTCAACGGGGTTAAGCACTCCTTGAACACTCTCATTAGACCTCCTTCTCAGCTTCGCATCTTCTTTGGTCTGAGTATGCAGCTTATTATCCTCACTAAACGCTTCATCACTATAAAACTCTTCATCTAGGTCGCTTTCACCACCACAGTACAACTCATCCTCCTCTATTTCATCATCGCTTTCTCTGCAATTCTTGTATCTGTCGCTTGAAGGGTTTGAGGCAACCACCTCACTCTTCTCAGAAGAAGACTGATGACCAGTCTTGCTTGGACTCAATGACACCACTTCTTCTTTCTCCTCTCGCAAGAGTTCAGCAGATTCTTGTGACGCAATGTGTTCGTGTGTTTTGACTTTGGAGTCAAAAGTGACTCTCTTCCTATTAGGACTTGGACTACATTTCTCCTCAGCCTCGTCACTGAAAAAAAAAATCAGTGTTAAGCTCAAAAAAAGTAGCCAAAAAAAAAAAATCAATCACACACTCACCAAATATCAGAGATTGGAATCACTGAGGTTTTGGGGATCTCCTCAACTGTAGAGACTCTATCAACAGGTTTTGCATATTCCACGGAGAGATTCTAACGCAAACAACAAAAAGCAAAGTCAATCAAAGTAAATACGAAGATGATCTATCTATCTGGAAGAGGAATCCAAAGAAAAGCTCATGCAAAAAATTAAGAAGGTTTTCTGAGGAAACATGCGAGAGAGACTTACGTTTGCTTTACCCTGATCGGACTCTCTACGTTTCTGAAGCCGTTGATTCTTCTTCCGGCCACCGAAACAACCTAGAAAGCAACGCATAACTCGGAAACTTCAAGGTCTAGCGAGAGACGGAGATAAAAATTTCTTAAGGTTGGGTGTTTCAAGGTCTTTGATCAAGGTATAAATGGGTCGCAGTCGAACATCGAAATTGAGGAGAGGGGGGAGCGTGGTGGGGACGACGATCTGATTAGGACTGAGAAGAGCGGGGGAAAGAAAAAAGCGTCAACTTTGGAATTGGGATTTTTTATTAGGGTTTTAATGTTATTTAATATCGATTTTTTATTTAATAAATTGTCATTTGGAATGATAAAGTAACTGACCGTTACAAATACTGACCCACCAATGATAGCTCTGGAACAAAAACGTTGAAATTATCTTTATTTTTTGTTACAAATTATTTCATTAATTCTTTAAATTAACTATCATCATAGAAGTTATAACATTAATTCTTAAATATATGGTGTGATGTAACCGAAACATTTTATTTTATCTAAGTTAGCTGATCATAGGATGTAACTTATAACCAGCAATGGATTCCAAGAGCCATGTGTGACCAACGACCCTTGACCCTGTTTTGCTTGATAAAGCTTCTGCTTCATTTGCTCTTTGCCAAATTATCGTCACTTCTTCACCTAAACCACATCCCGGTGGAGGATCTATGTTGTACACCACAATCGTTGATGATGATGATCTTTGGTCACTCGCATTGTCTTCTGCGCTAAGCTCGTCCTCTGTCTTCAAGATCGTACCACCAGCGACCTTGACTAGGTTCTGAAGGTCTTCTTTGTACCCTTTGTAGAAGTCTCCATAGAAATAGAATTTCAAGCCATCAAAGAGCTTTGGTTTCTGCTTGACAAAGAACCAAAACGAGTGAGATATCTAAGCAAAACACTATCAACTTTGTTTTCACTTTTTGGGTATGTAAATACTTTTACATCAGTTGCTGCTCTGAGTCTTGCAGTTTTTGGTCCATCGTGACATCCTTGTGTGTCTATATGAATCTCATATGCTTCTTCATCAACGGGTTGAGAAGCTTCAAGGCTTGCTTTCATCCCTGGAAAAAATTACAGATGAACCATGTAAGATAAAGATTTATTACTGGCAATAGTAAAGAACAATCTAACTTACAGTTTGCATTGATAATCCACTTTCCGTTGAGAATACCCATAAGCACCTTCAAGGTTCTTGTGCAAGCTCCTTCCTCGTTTGTAGAAGCAATCACATGTGTAACACTTGGGTTCCAGTATCTTGATATTGTCGCATTCAATTTAGCAGCTACCTTTTCCATCACACGCTGGGGAATAACAATGCAATCAGAAATTTAGACTTTTTGTTTGGAATAACAGTGCAATGAAAACCACAAACATAAAAGGCTTCTTGTTCAAATGTGTTGTGGTAAGAACAGTATCTTAGAAGCACTGACCTTATCATCTTGAGATAGTGCTGATCCACAGAGAACAAGGTCTTTTGTCATTGCCGGTTCGTCTTCTTCCAGCAAACAAAGTTCATCAGCGTTTCTGAGGGAACAAGGAGATGAGAATTATTACTTATTAGTTTGCATTAGTAACATATCAAGAAAAAGTCATAATATGCTGAAAATGGTTTCATACAATTCAGGTAAGGGGTCAGCTTTAGGTAGACGACGATGAGGTCTAGACTTCTTCTCGCTTGGGAATTTGACTGAAGAATGAGCCGGACACAGCAGAAGAAAGTCTTCCTGTAAGGACCAAGAAAACACTTTCACATTAAAATTGGAACTTTGGTAAATAAATAATTACTATATGCAGAATGAGAATGTGACGGCACATACAGTATCCCAACGGCATCTGGACATCTCCCGTGCACATGGGACATGGTAGCTCCTGCGGCAAGACTTCACATAGCAGCCTAAGGCAGCCCCTTTCAGACTACATTTGGTGCATTTGATTTTCATCCCCCTTGCCAGTTCTGCTTTCAGGTTCTTCACTGTGTCATCTTCGTAGTAAACTTGCGGTGCCCTGAAACATTCATTCCGCAGCAGCTTTAATATATTTATCATTCATAAATATTTAACATTCTCGCTTCAATTTTATACATGGACTTGGAGAAACGATTGTAAAAGTTTTGGGTTATGTTTTGTGTACCATTCAATACATGCGCTGTGGACATGGATAACATTGGATCGGAAGATGTCATCTCCAAACACGGGATTTCCTTTGGAGTAATGCAGCATTTCTCCAGTGGCCTAAAGGAACATTGATCCAGCCAATTAAGTAAGACCTCACATTAACAGAATACTCTGTTTTTAGATCTGAGGACATGAGAAAGATTATTTTTACCTCAGATACCCTAGCAGATTGGCAGAACCCACATATGGTTATGTTGGATGATGGTTGATCTGAAATTACAGATGGGTTCAAATCTGATGACTTTGAGGTATTCTCAATCAGCTGATCATCAGAGTTTGCAGTATAGTTGTCCTTCGAGTCATCATCAGCATCTCTTTGCATCAGATTCTTCTGCCTCTTAGGGACCTTTTGATGATTTTCCACTGCTTCAGAAGCGGTGATGTCACACTTTCTTTTTGCAACTTGTTCTGTGTTACTTTCAGGTAACTTCTGAAAGAATAAAAAAGATTGATACACATCAATGAATCATGATATCTCAAAGGCAAAACATAAACTCAAATAATAATTCAAAAACTAAACATGCGTGATTAAGAATGTTTGCTAATTCAAGAATAAATCTAAAATAGCCAATAGCTAATGATGCAAGATCGATACTGCACCTGATGTATCTGAGCTTTGACATGTATCTGGCCCTTCATTGACGGTTTTGGAGTACTTTCTTTTGGCTTTTGAAGCGTAGAATCATCATTACTAAAAGGATCCAAACTAATTCGCTTCCTCGCAGCATTGCAAAACTGCTCAGAAGCAGTGATGCCACTCAGACATTTTGCAGCTGGTCCTTTCTGACTCTCCGGTGTCTGCAGCAGGAAAATAGAATCAATACAAATCTTTTTAAATCAATGTACGAAAATAACATCGAACCGATCAGAAGATGCTCTTACGTGATTGCCAGCGTTGTTGTCTGATTCAGAGGCTGGGAGGGGAGAACCATCAAGACTAGAGGAGTCACTACCACCACCATTGCCATTGATCAAGTCTTTGCCAACCATCTCAGAATCTTCAGATCTGCAGTCATTACTGCGATGAACAGTAACAGCTGCGTCCAAGCTTTTGTATATGCTTATAACACTCTCCATGAAATGCAGATTCCTCCGATCTGCACATGAATAATTAATTACATACTCTCTCAACACGAAATGTTCCAAGAAAGCAACAATATCATTTGATTATATGCATGTTTAATTGACTTTACCTTTCTTATGGTGCTTGGATTTGCAAACAGGACAGCCTGATTCAACTTGTGACGATTCTTGTATACATGAACTGCGAAATGATTTCCAGAAAAGATAAGAATCGATTTGAAATCAAACATGTAGCGAATTGGTTAAAGAGTTTGACTCACTCGCAGAAGACGTGATCACAAGGAAGCAACACTGGTTGATTAAGCAACTTCAAGCTGCAGTTTATGTAAATCAATTGTTACGATTCCAATAACAATACGAAAGTAATTAATTAAAAAAAGAAGCTATAGACGAACCAGAGAGGGCACTTGAGCTCCAAACCGAGCTTCTGGAGATGAAGAACCCATGGATTCATCAGCTTATTGGTGAAACTCGCCATTTACTGTACGGAAAACCAGATCTAGATGACGAAGCCGGAGAGAGAAGGAGGAGAAACGCAGTTCGTCTTGTTAGTCGCCGTTAGATTGTGAGATTAAATAGAGGTTCATGACACGTGTACGACTGATATAAAATGGCGGGAAGAGAGGCGGGGAGATTCTGTTTTGTTTAAGCGGGAGAACAGATTAATTTAAATAAACCCCGCTTACTTTCTACGAAAATTTGAAATATTTTGATTTTGATAATTAAAGGCCCAGTAAAGCCCATTAGTTCGTTTTAGCAAGTAACTCTCTCGATGGCCCCGAAGGTTATTGCCTTGCATTAAAGCCACCACGTATAGGGGTATAATTGGAAAGTTAGGACGCTTCCAAAAACTATTCAACTATCCACACGCTCTCTCCTCTTTCCTCCAAAACTCTGGCGATGAAATGATACGACAGCGACCGATGGCAGTGGATTTGAAATCTGTAACGGCTTTATGCACCGTCGTTATCTTGCTTTTCCGTGGCGGTGCGGCGACGGAGGATGAGACCGAGTTTCACGGCGACTACTCGAAGCTGTCTGGTATAATCATCCCGGGATTCGCGTCGACGCAGCTCCGAGCGTGGTCGATGCTCGACTGTCCGTACACTCCCTTGGACTTCAATCCTCTCGACCTCGTTTGGCTAGACACCACTAAGGTACGTGATCTTCGTCGTTTCAGCTCTCTGTTTTCTCGATCGAGTGATGATGAATCTCCATGCGAGATATTGCGACGAAGCAAGTATCGTATCTCTTGTTGAATAAATCATGATGATCTTTTCTCAATAGAGGCGAAGAGAACAGATGAATCTGCGTGTGTTTTTTTTTTCTCTTCGCGTTTGGTTCAATGAATGTGTTCGACGAATGTGATTATTTGCGTATTATTAAATCAAAATGTTATGTCATTATATTATATCTGTTGTTGGAGTTACCACTCGTGGAATCTTCGAAATGTTCTCTCTATGCATTGCGATTCGTTTAGTAGTTAATCACTGATGGACTTCTGCAGCTTCTCTCTGCTGTCAACTGCTGGTTTAAGTGTATGGCTCTAGATCCTTATAATCAAACGGATCATCCTGAGTGTAAGTCACGCCCTGACAGTGGTCTTTCAGCGATCACAGAATTGGATCCAGGTTACATAACAGGTATTTTTATCTTTCTTTGAAGTTTCTTAGAATTCGAACTCGTTTTCGTTGTGATAATATTGTTTTAAGTAAAATAGCCTTGGGTTGATCTTCAGGTCCTCTTTCTACTGTCTGGAAAGAGTGGCTTAAGTGGTGTGTTGAGTTCGGCATAGAGGCTAATGCAATTGTTGCTGTCCCTTACGATTGGAGATTGTCGCCAACCAAATTGGAAGAGCGTGATCTTTACTTTCACAAGCTCAAGTTAGTCCTCGCATGCTTATGTTTTTTTTTCCGTTCTTCTTTTTTATTGTAAGATACTTCTTTTTTATTTTTGCAGGTTGACCTTTGAAACTGCATTAAAGCTCCGTGGTGGTCCTTCTATAGTTTTTGCCCATTCTATGGGTAATAATGTCTTCAGATACTTTCTGGAATGGCTGAGGCTAGAAATTGCACCAAAACAATACTTGGGGTGGCTTGATCAGCATATCCATGCTTATTTCGCTGTTGGTACTGGCCAGTTACTGTTAAGCTACCGTTTTACTTTCTCTCTGAGCTGGAGAGTCTCAATCATTAACTAATATCTTCTTTATTTAGGAGCTCCTCTTCTTGGCTCAGTTGACGCAATCAAATCTGCTCTATCTGGTGTAACGTTTGGCCTTCCTATTTCTGAGGTTACCTCTGACTTCCTTTTAGTATCAACGGGTTAATATCCACGAGACCTTATAATAAAATTCGAAAGTGTTGTTTTGTGCTGATCGAGCTACTGTACTCGATATGATATATGTAGGTTTTGAATTGGCTAGTTATCAACCAACATATGTGGGTAATATGTTTGTCCTAATACAACCGAACTGATTTACACAGATTTAATTTCCATATTACTATGGTAGATTCCTAGTTGAAAAGAAGCTTTTACTGAGATCTTTAAACTAAATATTATGGGGGCTTGTTTATTAAAATATGTGAGATATTGACATGCGCCTCTTATGTTGGCAAGGCTTCAGGGAACTGCTAGACTGTTGTCCAATTCTTTCGCTTCTTCGTTGTGGCTTATGCCATTTTCAAAGAACTGCAAGGGTGATAACACGTATTGGGCGCATTTTTCTGGCGGTGCTGCAAAGAAAGATAAGCGTGTATACCACTGTACTGACGAGGAATATCAATCAAAATATTCTGGCTGGCCAACGAATATTATCAACATTGAAATTCCTTCCACTAACAGTAAGACTTGGCATATGCATTTTGTTCATTCTCATATCTCGGTTGATTTATTTAACACAACTCAATTTTTAGGCCATGATGCGTATCCGTCAGTTACAGAAGCAGTTCAGGCCAATATGACCACCATGGAATGTGGTCTCCCCACTCTATTGTCTTTCACAGCCCGTGAATTGGCAGATGGGTCTCTTTTCAAAGCAATTAAAGACTATGACCCAGATAGCAAGAGGATGTTACACCAGTTAAAGAAGTAAGTACCTTTCTCTATGATGACGAATATTTCTCATTAATCATCACTTGTTGGCTCCTTGTACTTCCAAGTTTTTTTTTTGTTTAGATCTTCATATCAAATGTACATATGCCCTATCCTTCTTAATGTAAGAGACAAATGTGATTAGAGTTCTTGGTTTTGACATTCAATGGTGCTCTCTCATTAAGGTTATGGAATATCTATGTTGCTTGTAGTTACGAAATAAATAAAAAATGTATTTCAGATTGATTTTCACATTGAACATTTATTCTTTGTGTAGTTTATTTAAACTCGGCATGGACTATCATGTCAAATTTATTTGCAAATCTTTGTCAGTCTTCAAATAAAAATATATTTACCATGCTAACTATATTTTTATAGGTTGTATCATGATGACCCTGTTATGAATCCTCTGACTCCTTGGGAGAGACCACCTATAAAAAATGTGTTTTGCATATATGGTGCGCATTTAAAGACAGAGGTATGACTACATTCTCCAATGACATAGTGTGTCTGTTCTGTAATTATATTCCCTGCTTTGTTTTTGCAATCTTTATTTTGTTTGTGCTCTTATCTTCTCCGTTGCATCTTAAGCTTTTCAACGTTAAAGATACTAAACGTATGAAGTTGTATTAGGTTGGTTATTACTTTGCCCCAAGTGGCAAACCTTACCCTGATAATTGGATCATTACGGATATTATTTACGAGACTGAAGGTTCCCTCCTATCAAGGTAAATTTGTCGCAATGGTAGCAAATTAAACAGGATGCAAGGCGTTCTGTATCGATCTAGTGGCGTATTATCTCATTTGCATCAGAAAGTTGTTACATAACTAAAATTTCAGTAGTCTTACTCTTCTGAACTTGGATTAGTCTTCCTTTTTTTATATTTTGTTTGCTTTTAGAAACCGTAGACTAGCTCACAATTCTTCACGCTGCAACATCTGCAGGTCAGGAACTGTTGTTGACGGGAACGCTGGACCTATAACTGGGGATGAGACGGTAATCTCAGACGTTGTGTTTCGAATAACTTTGTAGGAAGCTACTGAAAACCAATATAATATTGCTTCTGGATGACTGCATGTTATGTGTCATACTGCCGTCTCCATATATTTCTATTGATAATCAAATTTATCTGTTATAGGTACCTTATCATTCACTCTCTTGGTGCAAGAACTGGCTCGGACCTAAAGTCAACATAACAATGGCTCCCCAGGTACTCTTTTTAAGTTCTCCACCTCAAGACTCAGTGTGTGTTTTAAATTTTTTATCTTCCACTTAAAAGTTTCTATAAATTCATTTCAGTCGCCAAAAATAACATATCTTTGTACGTATATACATAGCTAAAAGAAAATTTCATTGAAACAACAGCCAGAACACGATGGAAGTGATGTACATGTGGAATTAAATGTTGAACATGAGCATGGGTCAGACATCATAGCGAACATGACAAAAGCACCAAGGGTTAAGTACATAACCTTCTATGAAGACTCTGAGAGCATTCCAGGAAAGAGAACTGCCGTCTGGGAGCTTGATAAAAGTGAGCAACAAACATATCTCTTCAGACTTATCAAAGTATCATGCATTGGCTTTTCACTTTTAACTAATCATGTTTGTGCAGCAAATCACAGGAACATTGTTAGATCCCCAGTTCTGATGCGGGAGTTATGGCTTCAGATGTGGCATGACATTCAGCCTGGTGCAAAGTCTAAATTTGTCACCAAAGGTTAGCAAAAATATTCTATCATTTTTCTGTTGCTTCTGGGTTTCAATATAGATACTGTGTTTCACAGCCAAGCGCGGGCCACTTAGAGATGCTGATTGCTACTGGGATTACGGGAAAGCCTGTTGTGCTTGGCAAGAATACTGTGAATACAGGTTTCCACTCTCCTCTTTCATATCTGTTATTCTAAAGTCTGCAACTTTACTGATTTGGTTTCTGTAAATATCTGAAACGTGATGCAGATACAGTTTTGGGGATGTTCACTTAGGACAAAGTTGTAGGTTGAGGAACACATCTGCGAATATGCTGCTCCAGTACATATAGATTTCCTCCTTCAGGTCATAATAGTTCCCTTTTCTTTCTCTTGCAGATTTTATACCAAAACTTTATTTTCAACTGATTTTTTTTTCTCTTCTTAATTTTGTTACAGCAAAGGACCATTCCTTTCTATTCTTCAAAACATTCAATTCTTTGTGCTCTCTATTTTGCTACACACGCAAAGGTATTCTTTTGTGATTTTATTTTCTTTCTCTTATGAGCAGACGCTAATTTTGTTACTGATAGACCGAAGTACCAGTGTACCACTTTGAAAGTTACGGCTAAGGTAGCAAATTCGTATTAAAAGGTATATTTGTTATCTACATCTGCTTTTCGTGTTTACAAAACCGTTTACGTTTCCGGTTGCGTTTGAGTTCTCAAGTGCTTGATTGTTTCAAATGCAAGCATTTGAGTGGGCACTCAATCATAAACACGTTATTCTTTTCTATATTTTTTTCCTGTAACCAAAATTTGTTTATATAAAAGTTTAACTACAGTAGGTTAACGTAATTGTATATAAATCATATAAACAAGAGAAGGTGTGAAAGTTTTACTGTTTATGGGTTTTACGTTGTTGATAAGAAATAGGAATGGGAAAAAAGCGTAATTAGGTGGGGGAATTAAAGTTCTCCGTGGTTTGATGGTTTGGTTGAACATGAGTTTTGAACTTTTTATACGAGTCTATACTTTATATATATATATAAATTAAATGTTTAGTCAATTTTATGGTCCCTCTCAAACTGGGGTCCTTCTGGGGTCCTTTATCTATTTATATTTATTTTACCCCCAATTTTGCCACCCTTATTAAATTATAGACATACATTATTTTCGTGTTATTATTATTTTTTCCATTTTTTGTTTTTTTTGGTGTAAGTATGGCATTCTTCTTCCATTTAGATGGATGAAAGGTGGCAAACTTAATGCCAAACTATCTAACGCCTAACAAATTGCATAACCTCAACTCTACCAAAATAATCTCTCTTATAGTTCTTTTCGCTATTGTTGTTTAGTAGCTCTTTGTTAGCTCTTTGTTAGCTATGCAAGAATAGAGGTGCGACAGCTGTATGAAATCTGAATGACTTGTAAATCTCCATGCCATTTTCGGTTTTCATCATTATGCTGACTAGGCAGTTAAATAGAATTAACTTATTCTTCACATAGATCTAAATGAGATAACTTATTTCCTGTGTGATTATATATGTTAATTAGTTAATTTAATATATATTTATATATTGCATATATGTATGATTACTACATCTTACTTGTCAATTGATTGAGGTTGGGCCTTACTGTTATTAATGTCAGGTATTGTGTTTTACTATTGTCAGAATAGTATTCCCTCTGTTTCTAAAAGATTCATATTTAAAAAAAAACTTTTTCATCCGTTCCAAAATGTAGGATGTTTTAAAAAACTTTGATGTTCCAAAATATAAGATGTTTTCATTTTTCTAGGTAACTTTTACTTTATTAAAAACGGCGTGACCAATCATATTTAATCATCTATTCTATAATTGGTTGAATATCATTAATTTATTGTTTTAACTCTACTTTCTAGACAAAAATTAATTTTGTCTTAATATGTGTGTTTTTTCCTAAACATTTTATATTTAGGAACGAAGGGAGTACATTTTTTACATTTTTAATACATTAATTAATGAAAAATTGTACATTTCCAAAAATCTAATTGTATTTATTAAAATCTTAGTGGTTCAAAGTTATAGGGAATTGTTAATTAAGAAAAATAATGCATTGGTAAATAAAATTTTATGTTTTTTCTTAATAAGTGTGAAAGATCTAAAACATGAATCCTTTAGAAACAGAGGAAGTAAGTGATTTTCATATAATTAGACATTATATTTTAAAAAGACAAACTAGTTAGAAAATATATAAGGAACTCAAAATCTAGTCATTAAAGTGTGAATATTTCTTGAATTCGGTTTCTCTCCATCGTTGAAAATTTATAAAGTTTAGGTGCTAATAAATAAATGAAAAGTAAACGAGGAAAAAGTCTAATATTAATCAATTTTCTTTTCTCCCTTGTATTTAGCGTGTTTGCGCGTCTCTTCATTTGCATATAGCCACAAATAGAAAGAGAGAAATTCTGATTTTGTGTTATAAAGCTTGATTAATAAAATTTAATAGCAGGTATATATAAATGTGATCTGATCAATACATATATTTTATGAACTGACTTTTGCTTTGATCAAGCCACATTACCCAGTAACAAAATCATCAAGGAAAGAAGTTCATTCTTAAAAAAAAAAAAAAAACTTCTTTCTTACTATAAAGAATCATTTTGAATATTTATTGGTGTATAAAAAATACTTTTCCATGTATGATTTTACAAATTAGATTCTGCCATGCCTGTAGTTTCGATATTTAATCACTTATTCTCATAAACTTTAATCTTTATGCCAAAGAAGCCAGATTTCAGTTATATATTCCTTGTAATCCTACTAGCATTAGGAGTAACGAGACCAATAAGAAAAAGGACAATTCAGTCAATCTATTTTCGATGGTGACCAAAAATTGAAGAAACGGTAAAGCAAATGAAGGGTAATGACGTCATTTTATTAAATGGTACTTTGGTAATTTTGTAGAACGTCAAGAGGCATCCAAGCCTCCAGCCTCTATAAATTGTCACAACATACCCATTCCCGTGAACATTCTTTCATCCCTTCTCTCTCTATTTCCCTCTCTATCTCTCTCTAGACGCTACGTTTGTATTATCTCTCTCCCCACCCCCAATAAATAAATAAATTCTAAATTTTTCATTTTTTCACCCGACGATTGTGGTTTTACTGTTTTACGGCAGTAATATTTTATTTTTATTGTGTTGAGTGCTGACGTGGCATGCAACCAATAAAAAAGCACCATGAACACCAAAACTATGCGTCTCCCGCCACGTCGCGTTCAAACGCCAGACAAGCGCAAAGAAAGAGACGGCGTTATCTCCTCCGTCGTCCAAAAACCGCCGGAAACCTCCGCGAAGAAGCTTCCTCCGCCGCAGAATCTTAATCGTCCGTCTGTTAATTCCATTACTAGTAAATCTCCAATAGCAGCCGAGCCGGTCGGCTCGAACCAGCTAATTTTAGCGGGTTACTTGAGTCACGAGTTTCTCACCAACGGCACACTCTTCGGGGAGCAATGGGATCCGGCTCGACCCCAAGCCGGTCCCACCGAGTCGAAGAAGCTGAAGCGGAGCCATATTGACACTGAGCCGAAACGGAAGAGGTATGTGGAGGTTGCTAATCTTCTACGGGCAGACGGGGCCCACCTGCCTGGCATCGTCAATCCTGCCCAGCTTGCCCGATTTCTCAACCTGTGATTGTTGTGTACACGTGTAGATAGATCATTGGTCTGTCGTTTGGCAAGCAATACAGCTCTAAAACGGGAACATCCCTCTCCTCTCCTCTCTCTTTCTATATCCATTTTTTCTTCTCTGAAATGTCTTTAAAATCATCTCTGTGTAAAGCTGAATCTCGCTCTCTCTTGATCGTCTTCCTTGAGATTGATCGAGAATGTTTAGGGTCTGTTGTGAGGTCATGTCTTTTTACATCAATCATATCAGCTAGCAAATCGATTAATATTCTCTCAAGTTTTAATTTAATTTTTGTGGATTTTTGATAGTATGATGGTGAATCGTATGAATCCGATCCATACATGACGCAAATTTATGATGAATATTATCTATATAATTCGATGATGATGATGGTAGCGATTCATATAGAGGTGTTTGTCTATGTCGTTGCAGTACACTGTACACATGATCACAATCTTGCATTTTGAGCTTCTTAGTTGAATTCGTTTAGTCTTCATTAGTGACATGATTGTGTTTGGAGCATAGATCGCTTATGGCTTAAGTTAAAAAGAACAGAAGTTGAAACTTAAAACATGTCTCTGTTGGATATGCAGTAAGCAGTGGGCTGAGTCGTGACCATGAGATTATTAACACCAATAGCTCTAAGCAGAACACTTGCATCACATACATACAAGTCTTGCCATATCCTTCAATAGCTCTTTCCTTTTCTGTTGCACCTATACGGCAACATCCCATTTGATACGCCGTAAAGGAATGAATCCAATACTTTTTCATTGAGACGACGACTCCAGGTGACGCGTTTGTGGTAAGAAAAAAAAGCCACCAGATCTTTCCTCCTTGGTTCCATTACACTTTATACGTCCCCACCTCTTCTCTTCCATCAATAGGTACTCCCATCGCATAGACCACACGCCCTAGCATAGCCTTTCCCGCGGGAACATCCACAGTAGAATCGGTGTGCTTGCAACACCTTAGTTTCTCAGCATAACAAAAATATAAGATGGTTCTTGCGTATTTGGCCGAGTATCTTTGATCATCTCTAGTGTGATGGTAAGTGTTGTAGATTCCATTTCAACACACTATGTAACGAAGTCGTGATCTCTCCCTTAAGGCAGAACATAACCAAGATTATATGTAACTAGTTTTTTTTTTTTTTGCAAATTTCACCTTTGATAATCTGGCTCTAATTATTATTGTACGAGTGGTTAGTCTCTAGACAGAATAATCTAAATATGACGTCTATTGTTTTTTATTATTATCAATTAGTGGCGAATAATTGATCTGTTTTTGCTAACGACTGCTAATTCTCTATACAGTTTTACCAAATTAAGAACTAAGATTACAATACAGAACAAATACATATTAATTTTTAATCCACTTTCAACTAAATGTCGTTCACTTAATTAGTTTTTTTTTCTCCTCTCCACGTTATTAGTTTAATATCTGGAAACCAAACATTTTGTTTTCAGCTCTCAACACTATACTTTTTCCTTTTTTTTTTGTTAATAACGGATTTTAATTTCATTCGTTTTTATATATTTCAGAAGACAAAAGACAAACACGTACATAATAGCTTCTTCTTCATCCTAGCTCCTCCTTTTCTTTCTTAGCGACTAGTTTGATTTAGTTTGGCAATTACATTATGTCAAACTACAAAATGAAGAGCTTCTTGAAGGGTCTTAGGTACATTTCTCAAATATTTGGTGAGTTCTTTTTTATTTTTCGTGAATGTTAGTTATCGGAATATTGCTCTTTGTTGTTCAAAAGAAAAAAGGAAGTAATACACTACTTTTTAATCACCAGAACTAATAGTATTAATCTTTGTGAAATTGCAAAATGCAGAAAACGAGAAAGAGCCAGAGATGCAAATCGGAACTCCAACAGATGTAAAGCATGTTGCACACATTGGTTGGGATGGAGGTTCTGTCAATCAAAATTCACCTAGCTGGGTATTTACATGTTTTTTTCTCCCCTATATTTTCAATAAATTTTATATAGATATATAGCATAATTATAAAATAAAAATAAGTTCAATGTAGATGAATGATTTCAAAGCATCGGGTGGATATGCGTCTACGCCTCTAGGAAAGTATATCAAAGAGGATGGCTCTTGCATTTCCGAATGTAAATCTTGTTGTGGCTTAATTTAACACACACACAGATATATATATATCGATACATATATATATCAATACATTTCTCACAAACATTATATAAAATGTAGAGATGTTTACGTACGTGCAGATTCAACTCGATCACGTGACATACCAAGACATCCAAGAACGTCGAGAGACAATTCCAACAATGTGGATTCACCAATAAAAGGTCGATCACGACGTAAAACCTTAAATTCTAGTACTGGGAATCCAAAAACTTCACGGAGATCGAAAGAAACTTGTGATAATCCTGAAGATGGTTCTAGAAAATCTCGTAGAAGAAAAACTAAAAACTGTGTGACGAGTGATGGATCGTCAAGATCATCGCGCAGAACATGTGGATCACAGACAGAATCTATTGTGTCTGATGCAGAATCGTTAATGATATCAGTCTCTAGTGATGTATGACGCAATATATGTGTGGTCTATGAACTATTATATCATATAGCTTTGGTTGGTTACTATGATTCATATATGAGTTATTATCATGTTTTAAGAGAAAGTAATCATCTTATAATAAGTTATTAGATTATAATCATGTTTTTAGAGAAAATAATTACGGTGTAATTAAGAAGTTTACGTGCAGTCATGTATTTGGTTAGGATCTTAAAACAGATGATGATATGAATAAAGAGAATAAATTATCAACCCTCGTTTTGATGTTGGTTGGGAATGTTTTAGTTTTAATTAGTTTTAACTCGCCTTCATGGTATGCATGTGTACACGATCGTCCAGTTGCAATAGAAATTAGAAAATTAGATCTTTTTTTTCTAGAAACAGTTGTGTGTGTGCAGGGTTGGCCCTGAAATTTTGGGGGTCTGAAACCATGTCTATGTAAAAAAATTTTTTTTACGAGTTTGGGGGCCTAAAAATATTTTTTAGGGGTTTAAGTCAATGTAATTTTTTTCAAAAATTTCGGGGACCTGTTGAAAATGTTTCACTAGGCATGGCTCAGGGCCGGTCCTGTGTGTGTATATTTTAGCATAAACTCATTTGTCTTGGTCAAGGTCAACAATTTTAAAATCAGAAAATATTATCAAACCGATATTAACCGGATAAATAACCGGATGAAATCTCCGGTTTACACATTATGAGTCTTCTCCACGGAGGTCAGAGACAAGAGAATCCATTAAATCCGGAGATTTTGAATTCAATTGAGTCTTCTCTGCGAATGCGACTCTTAAGAAAAAAAAAACGTACATACGGAAAGCGTTTACGTTAACAATCCGAGTTTCTCGCCATTGTTTTCTCAGTGAGCTTCTCTACTTCTTCTTCCGAGCACATCACCCGAATCTTTCGGCGCGAGTTTTTTTCTCTTTCACTACTCGAAACCTTCTCGTGGCGAATAATGTCTACGGCGAGTTTGTATAGACGGTTCCTTCCCACTCCTCCGGCGATAGATTTCGCTTCGGTGGAAGGCAAGGTGCGTAACTGCGTACACTACCATGGTTTTCGAAATTGAAATCAGTGTTATCTGCTATATCATACTGCCTGTGGTTAGAGACGATCGTTGATTGACTTGTAGATTAGATCTGAGTATGTGAAATTAGTAGTAAACATCAAATATTGTTTTCAAAATTAGGGGTTTTTTAGCTTCATCTGCTGTTTACTGCCTGTGGTTAGAGAGATCTGAGTATGTGAATCAGCTAAACTTCAAAAGATTTTTTTTTTTTTTTTTTGAAATTTTTCAAGATAGTTCATCACCAGTGACTAAACTCAAACGAGCCTCTCTGTGCCACTATTATGTAATTTTAATTGTATATTTATTTTAGAAAATCTTCAACGAAGCGCTTCAGAAAGGAACCATGGAAGGATTCTTCAGGCTGATTTCTTATTTTCAGACGCAGTCCGAGCCTGCTTACTGTGGATTAGCTAGTCTCTCAATGGTTCTGAACTCTCTCTCTATTGACCCAGGCCGAAAATGGAAAGGTATCATCAAATTCACCTTGTGGTGCTTACAAGACCATATTTTGTTGACTTTTTTTTTTTTGTGTGTGTGTTTTCTCGTAGGGCCTTGGAGGTGGTTTGATGAATCGATGCTGGAGTGTTGCGAGCCGCTTGAGATAGTGAAGGACAAGGGCATTACGTTTGGGAAAGTTGTGTGTTTGGCTCATAGCTCAGGTGCCAAAGTCCAAGCTTTCCGCACTACTCAGAGCACTATTGATGATTTCCGCAGATACGTGTTGAAATGTTCCACTTCTGATAATTGTCATATGATCTCAACGTATCATCGAGGAGTTTTCAAGCAGGTACAGCTTTTTTTCGGGCCTACACTGTGTACCTCAATGTTTTTACAAAGTTTTTTTGATTGCTGAAGTTCTTCAGTTTCTTGCTATAAAGTTTCATGTTGATTGTGATTTTAATAACTCTGGTTTTGCAGACTGGAACAGGCCATTTTTCACCTATTGGTGGCTATAATGCTGAAAGAGATATGGCTTTGATTCTTGATGTCGCTCGTTTCAAGTATCCTCCTCATTGGGTTCCTCTTAGGCTTCTTTGGGATGCCATGAACAGTGTTGATGAGTCAACAGGAAGACATAGAGGGTACACTATATTTTTCTTTCTTTCTTAGGCTTCACTTCTATGATTGAAATGTAGTTCTTTTTTTTTTTCTTACGGAATTGGCTTTTCTGATCTTCTCCTTTACTTCCAGGTTCATGCTTATATCTAGACCCTACAGAGAACCAGGATTACTCTATACTCTGGTAAGTCCAAAGTCATGGTGCTATTTGTAGTAGTAGCTCATTGTGTTCTTTTATCCTAATAATGATATTCATACTATCTTTGACATGGATGGAATCAATCACTTTTTACGTTTTGATGTGAGTGTGAGCTTTTAAGAGAGCATTTTCTTTGAAGTTTGAGTGGGTGATGATTTCTAGATTATCTATTTCAGAGTTGTAAGGATGAGAGCTGGACCAGCATAGCAAAGTATTTGAAGGAAGATGTTCCTCTTCTTGTAAGCTCGCAACATGTTGATACTATTGAGAGAATCTTAGATGTCGTGTTCAATTCGCTTCCGTCAAATTTCAACCAATTTATCAGATGGATGGCTGAGATTCGAAGAACAGAGGACGTAAACCAAAATCTCAGCTCAGAAGAGGAATCAAGGCTCGACCTAAAGGTATTCTCTTATCGGTTTCCTCCTGAGTTCTGTTTTCCGTGTCTATATTCCACCATTTAATTCATCACTGTTTTTATGGTTTGTTGTACTGTAGCAAGAGTTGCTGAAGCAAGTGCAGGAGACTGAACTGTTCAAGCACGTGGATAAGTTTCTATTCTCTGTGGGTTACGAAGACAATCAGCCGCCATATGTTCTTGCCAAGGCTGGTTCTCAAGGATCTGAAATCTTATCTGAAACAGAATCAGATGAGTCTTGTTGTTCGGAAACTTGTGTGAAATGCATCAAAGGTAATGTTTGTTCTTGAACTTTGGGGGTTGTCTTTGCTAATATTGACAGATGATGTCTCCATAAATTGAGTTCTTATTAGTCTAGCATGTGATTTATACAACGCCCCTTCAATTTTCAAGGTAGATTTCAGGAAATGTGTGGGTCTGTACAAAAGTTCTTAGTTCTTTTGCTTTGTTTTGTTATTTCCCATCAAAGGTGTTGGTGAGGAGAAAGTAAAGGCTTACCCATCCGGGAACGATGCGTTCACTGCTCTTCTGTTGGCCTTACCTCCACAGACATGGTCAGGTATCAAAGACCAATCACTTCTGCAACAGATGAAACAGCTCATTTCCATGGTTAGCTTCCCAACTCTGCTTCAACAGGAGGTAAAAGTAACTAAGCCAACTCTGTGAGGCTCTCTAAGTAAACTAAACACTTCTATTTGTTTTGTATGGTATTGGTTACCTACAGGTGTTGCATCTACGACGCCAACTTCAGCTGCTAAAAAGATGCCAGGAGAATAAAGAAGACGAAGACCTCTCTGCTCCTGCCTAGATATTATTACACTAATCACTCTCATTTTTTTCTTCTCAACGACCAACAAAACCTTACGCAACCATTGAAATGTCTAATTTATATCCTTCTTACGGTCTCATGCGAGATCTGTTTGAATCAGAGGTAAAAGCAATGTACTAACTATTTCACCATCTGTCCACATCACATTGCTATATTATATCATTGCTACGGTCTCACTGTTTCACCACTACAATCTGCACTTACCAAAGACTTAGTATAACTGTACTTTTACCATTCCAAGGAATGGAATGGCTCCTGCTTCGAGATTGCGATGGTGATTGTTTTCGTTTTCTTATTGTTAATCTTGATTAATGATCTTATGATTAATGTTTGTTAATAGTCCTTACAACATAACATACAACAGAGTCGTTGTAGTATAGTGGTAAGTATTCCCGCCTGTCACGCGGGTGACCCGGGTTCGATCCCCGGCAACGGCGTTATTTTTTGCCTTTTTCGTTGTAAAATCAAACTGGGCTTGTTCTTGTTCCTGGAACCCAATATCAATGCACTTAACTTACTCTATCCGGCTTAGAAAAGCCCAACACGTCCGAATTTTTCTTCTTCTCCTTGGGCTAAGTTTTTGTTTGTGTAAAAGAGACTCTTGTACATTTCTACTTCCTTGATTTTCATTCTATATATAGCCTCAATCTCTGTGCCCGAAGTGTTTTACATCAACAACAACAACAAAAAGTGGTATACAGAATCGTTAACGACACAAAAAGGTTATATCAATCGTTTGTACTGTATATACGTTTAATCTGTGAGTACTTTTGTCTTCGTTTGTATAATAAATCTCTTTTTTTTTTTGTATGTGTTTTTTTCATGATTTTCGAAGGGAGAGTAGCTCGAAACTCCTCCTTAACGGATCCTCCCTTGTGTTTCTAGCACCACGTGAAAGAGTCGAACTCTTCTTTGACTCATACCCTCCTGGTTGCATTCTCTGGCTCGTTGATGCCTTTCCACCTCCGCTGCTTGAAGTCACCAGACGGCTAGAGGATCTGCTATCACTCGGTCCCCCGGCTGAACTTGGACGAGAGCTCGAAGCGATTGCTCTCCTCGAAGAGCTTCCGTTACTACCACCCACCTGTGGAAAACATACAAAAGGTATGAGAAGTTTTGCAATGTTTTTTTTTTCTTCTAATAAAAAGTAAAAGAAGGGTTCTTACAGGCACATCATCAGAGTTTCTTGATGCAGAGCGATCACGCGGTGTCACATGCCTTCTTGAGAAAGCTTCAACCGCACCTGATAGCCTATTGCCAGCAGTTCTCTCCGGTTTTCCAGCGGTTAACTCCGGTTTTGCACTTGTAGTATGATCCTGGAAACATAAATAAGATTATACATTATTTAAACCCCACGGAAACTTTTATGTATAGCATGAAATCCCCACATAACTATGACCTCGTGCCAAAGTAAAATGATAAATTTATGTTTCTCCCTGAACCAATAATTATCTATAGACCATGATTTTAATTAGTTTATTATTAACCAAATAATTTTAAACGGCTAAACCAAACTAAGATCCATTAAAAAAAGGAGAAAAGACCAAAAGAGAAAGCAGAACTGATTGTTATACCTGTTTTCTTGAACTAGAACTGGAGCTAGAACCAGTTTGCTGATGCTTCAAGACTGTCCAGTCAAATACATAATCAAACTGATAACCTGCACTTGTGAAAGAAGAGCATTAAGAAACTGGAGAGACTCAACGATTAGAATAAGCAATGTGTGGTAAGAACCACCTTCTCTAATAAACAAGTCTCTGAATAGCCTCTTGAGGTAAGAGTAATCAGGTTTGTCATCAAACCGTAGAGACCGGCAGTAACGGAAGTAAGAAACAAACTCAGAAGGTTGGTTTCTACATAAGACCTGTTGTTCAACATCCAATGCTTACGTGTCACTAAAGAAAAAAGGAAAAACATCACTGTGGCAGATGTTCATTCACATATACCTCTATAGGAGTTGAGACTTTCTTCTCACTTATTCTGTCATACTTCTGCTTCCTTGTCCCAGCTTTTAATCCCTGCCACGGTAAGCTGAAACGAATACAATAGATCAAAAAGGATTCAACATTTGTTGTTGTTACAAAAGGTTGGTGTGGAAGCTGTAAGGAGTCTTCTTAATTACCTTCCTTTGAGGAAGTACATAAGCACATAACCAATTGCTTCCAAATCATCTCTTCGGCTTTGTTCTTTTGATAAAGACACATGCCAGTATCAGACCTGAACACATAATGGTTTCCAAATATAGATTCAATAAGAAGAAACAGTTACCTACTCCAAGGTGTGTGTTGACACTTGCATACCGAGCTGTTCCAGTGAGGTTTTTGTTTTCCCTGCCCCCATAAAGTTTGAATATATTACTATTAAGCTACACCACAATAAGAACAGATGCAGGGAGTATGAAAATCAAATAACCTGTTTACCTGTAAGGAATGTGCCTGTGAGTCTGAAGGTCTCTGTATTTCTTTCCCAGTCCAAAATCAATGATATAAACCTGTAGTAGTATCAGGACAAGCAAGTATCTGTCAGAAGTTTCACCATTATGATTTTTCTGCTAAGTAGTTCACATTCAAGAGCAGTCAGCACTATATCTCTGAGATGATGATACCTGGTTTGCTTTGCGTCCGAGGCCCATTAAGAAGTTGTCAGGCTTAATATCACGGTGAAGGAAACCTCTGGTGTGCATATACTCAACTCTGTTAATCTGAAAACCATGGAGAGATGGTATTAAGCATGTTTTTGGGGTTATGGAAGAAAGAAATATTGTGAATGTTACTCACGAGTTGATCAGCAAGCATGAGAACGGTTTTCAAAGAGAGTTTTCTGTTGCAGTAGTTGAACAAGTCTTCAAGACTAGGACCTAGAAGGTCAATAACCATAACATTGTATTCTCCATCAACTCCATACCACTTGATGTTTGGAATACCACCTTCAACGAAAAGCAAACGAATAAAATTTAGGATGAATTGGGAGTAGAAATACAATTTGAAAGATTTAGAGAGAGAGACTTTACTTCCTCCTTGAAGCAACATATACAACTTGGACTCATAGTGAAGCTGAGGATGCTTTGTCTTTACAGATTCCTGAGAAAAAAAAAAAAAACAAAAGCAGCAAAATCAAAAGCAAACAAAAAGAGACATCATCTTCTTTATGCCATTAAATGTTATAACAAAAAGTCATCATCATCATCATCAAACACTCTCTGTCATTAAAAAGAGCTTGATTACCAGCTTAACAGCAACTTCTTCACCGGTTTGGACATTTACACCTGCAACAAGAATAAAACCTGAAGAATCCAGCAATGAGATAAAATAAATAAAAAAAGATTGTTCCTTTTGTTACCAAGATAAAGCTCTCCAAAGGATCCACTGCCAATTTTTCTGCCAAGTTTGAATTTGCCACCAATCACAAGATCCATGCTTTCTCTCTAAAGCAAGTCTCAGACTTTTTTTTTCTCTCAAATTCAGACAACTCTCAGAGAGACAGACACATAACTGCTTTCTTGTTTGTTTATGCCATCAACCACGACAAAACCATGTGGGTTTCGAAATCTCGAATCGAATCCACAGTGAAAACGATGATTCACGATTTTTTTAAAAAAACATTAAAGGGCCCCGCACGCTGCTCTCTGATTTTATCAATGTGACGCAAATCGGTTAGCCATTTGAAAACTCTCTGGTTTGATCAGGATTCCCAACTTGTATACGTATAAAGTCGTAAACTTTTAGCTGGATTTTGACCCGGCAAAAGTTGGCAAAACGTCAGAGTTTCGCTCCAACTAATAAAATAAAGTTCGGTAATAGTTGATAATTTTATTGTTAATACAAATAAGTTAGGAATAAATAGAGAATTTTTGTCAAGATCTGATTTTAGGGTTGAAGCTTTTGTCAAGATCTGATTTTCCCTTCCCAGATCTGCGACGGCAGCTTCGTGACGACGGCGCGTGGCAAGTTAAGACGTCTCCTTCACCTTGGATCTACCTCCATCTACGGCGGTGAGACAGTTGGAGGAGATATACATTAGGCGGTGGAAAGAGGTATGTTCTTTGGTTCCCGGAGTCAACGCGACGTACGGTTTAGATCTGCGATGGTAGAGTGGTCTACCAGAGAAGAGGTTCTTGCCGGTGTTGCGTTGCGGAAACGTGTTTCTCAGCGCCGGTGTCAACTCAGTGGTTGCTCCGGTGACATGTACTTTGACCTCTTCGAAGCTGCGACTTGGTGTTCGTTGCTCCATTTCCAAAGTCAAGACCCGCCTTTTTCAGTCCGGACTGTGACGGTCATTGCTTGGCTTACAGTAGGGACGGTTTGCTGGTGTATCAAGGCTTTGGTGTACCTTTTCGATCCTCTTGCTTGTGTCTTGATATTGTTGTTTAGATTGTAGTTTGTGGTATGCTTGCTGTAGTATTGCCTCAGTCTCTCTGCGTAGTGTTTGACAGTTCCAGTTGCAGTTTTCTCCTCTTATTGTGGCGGTATCAGTGATCTCTCGTCGGCTTGGTGGTTAATGTTTGTATTTGGTTTGGAGTTCGATCGAGGCTTGTTTGTGTGAAGATTTATGGTGGGCTTCTATCTAGGTGTTAAGTGGACGTCAGAGAGTGCGTTCAAGCCGTTTCCGAAAGTTTTGAGGATCGTGAAGCGATCTGTCTTGTCGGGTTGTGAAGCCCTGTTTCTTGGTTTTGAGTGGGGATGGTGTCGTTTGGCAGGCCATAGGCGGCAGCGATAGATCCGGGTTTGAGAAGGCACATCGGTGTCTTCGGGTTCTACAAGTGGATTGTTTCGGATGGCGTGCTGAGGGCAGCATCGATTTATCCAGATCATTTTTACCTGCTACTTAGGGAAGTCTCTTGTACTGGTTTGTCGTATGTTCTAGTGTTACTATTTTTAGTTTATTTTGTCCTTGAATGGTCTAGTTTCCTTGCCTTGTTATGGTTATGTTCGAAAAGTGCCCCGGGTGGGTTTTAGCTGCCTGTTCTTTGGGCTATTGTCTCTGGGGATTTTGTATCCGCCAGCTTATGTACTAAACAATCGCGGTTCTCTTATGAATGAATTTCAATTTGGGAAAAAAAAAAAAAATAGAGAATTTTTGCGACACTTGTGATCTGTCATCGACTTTTGTTACTCGCTCAGATTATTTTAGGACATTGCCATTTTTCTCCGAAACAGAAAATTAGATATAATTTTCATTAACCAGAGAGAATTTCATTATTTAAAAGATGGAAATAGAGAGTACCAACATAATCTTTTTATAAATATGTTAATATCTTCTACTCCACTACTGACCGCTAATTAGAGGTACCAACATAATCTCTCTTTTTTTTTTATAAAGCATTAATATGATGTTGAGATTTCAACCTGCACATCACGACATAAAACTCTCTTCGTCTCTCGTCGACCACCAGAACTCACATTCATGTGGTCTACACCAACTTTCCTGATCTAGTTCCAATGATCAACATCACATTTTGTTAGCAATCATCATAAACATTTAAGTTTTTTAACATTGTCACATTGACAAAACTGATGTCCAACAAAATACTATGTATCGCCCATAAGTTTTCGAAAATCATTAGAATGAAAACAGTCTAACATAATACTAAATGTATCGTCCGTTTGACAAACAAGGCTTAATAAAACAACACCCAAAGTACTACAACTGCCAACTTCGGATTCTCCTGCCAGACTCCGATCAGTTTATCGCCTGTAACGGTGTCGTTTAAAGTTGATGTACAAGTGCAGAATCCCACGCTCAAACGTGCATTTGAACCCCTTCTTGTGAGAATACTCCCACTCTTTGTTCACAATCCGGAACGCCTGCAAAACAAAAAACATATTGATCAAACACCACGATAACACAGAGATGCATGCATGTGATGATGAAACAAAACCAGAGGTGATGATGGTTCTGACTACTTACAATGTCTTCATAAGGTGGACCAGCATGGAACCGGATCATACAAGTTTCGGAGCTTGTCCCATCTTTTTCTATAGTGTAAGTGGGAGCCTTGATCTTATCCACTAGATCCGGGTAGAAGATGTTAAACTTGTACCCTTGAACGATCTTTGGAGGCGGGTTGTCGTGATCATAGTGCGTTTGGTTATACTTGTTCCACTCGTAACCCGTGTGCACTCTGTTGAAATACTTCGGTTTTCTTGGCCGGTACTTGTCATGCCACCAGTATACCTCAGAATCAAGGTTCACTTCAGCATTAGAGCCAAACACAGCATCACCTTCCTCCATTGCTCCCATTGCTTTCATTGCCTTAACCTTAAAGTTATCTTCTACAGGTGCTGGTTTTGAGTCCATAGCTTCTTTAATCCGCTTCTTCTGTTTCTCCATCACAACCATCCGTTTCATTTCCTGTTATAGCCACAATCATATGTTTAGGTCGGGAAAAAAGCAAACAATTCATGGGTAAAAGATGATTGTAGGAATAGTTAAAGTGTACCAGTAGCTTCTTGTCTTCCTCGGGATCGATTGCTTCTTCACGATCATCACCGTGCATGAGCTCTGGCGAAAACGAACCAGCCGCTTCTCCTTCCACATCAGCTTCTACTTCTTCTTCTTCCTCCATGACAGGCTCCGGAGAGAATCCTTCTTCAGCATCTGAAAGATTTGCATCGTTCATCTCCTCCTCGTTTTCTTCCATCACAGGTGCTAAGCGATGATTCACTTCTACATCTTCTTCATCACCCTCTGAAAGTTGCTCGAGGCGATGTAAATGCCTCCTCAGCATCTCAGCGTGTATTTCCTTCAAGCAAGCCTATATTAAACGACAAGATGGTCAGTTAGTATGCAAAAAACAAATCCTTTGTTTTGAAAATCTAACACCTCAAGATCATCCACAAGCAAATACCTTTGCCTTGTATATATCGAGGCGTTTTAGAACCGCTTCCCAATACTCTACTACTTTCGCTGACCCAGACCGCAGCTGAGACTCGATGTCCAACTGCAGTTCTACAAGCTCCGAGTGGGTCTTCCCATCAAGAAGTTTTCTCACGTCAGCTTCAACACCAGCGTGTAGTCCCCTCTCTTGAGCAAGCAATTCGGCAGAAGGCTCCTCCCCTCTAACTCTAGCTCGATCCAAGGCATCCCTTTTACGAGCTTCAGCTAACTCCCAATCGCATACCACAATAAGCGCCTGGAAAATTTCAAAGGTATTAAGCAGACAGGTTTACTCGCATGCATGTTATACATGTAACAGCATGAAATAAAGAAAGAATGATATTGTGCTAATCAACTATCAGAAGGAGACAACACGAGGGCCCATTAAAAGATATCAAAATTCCATATGCAACCATGAATGCAAGAAAAAAAGACTCGTTGAAGAAAAGTACCTCCCAATACTGTACGCGTGTTGGAGTTGCCCGATCTGAATCCAGATACATTTTGATATCATCCCGAAGCTCTTCCATATCTTTAACAGTGAGTCCCTGCATCATACATATCATGAGTACGTCTACTTTATATAAAAGCATCACAACAACCCGACTAAAAAAACAGTGAACTCTCATTGTTCACCAAAAGATGACAACTACTCAATCAGAGACTTCGTGTATAACGAGAGATCTACACTTGAGATCTCAAAACCAAATCATCCAGTATCGTTCTCACATTCTGCTTCTTCTTTTCTCAGTTTTTAATTATCCTGTCTACACTATAGAGGTTGTCTAAGCTGAGCTTATAATTCAGGCAAAACCCTATATAAAGGTTTTTGGGAGTAGTTAGCTTATGCATAGGTTGGTAAGATACTAACATGTATAAGAAATACCCATAAAATCTAACTTACTAATGGCTTAGACTTGCAGAGTAACATAGGTGCTACCACAACTCAACTAGTTCCAACGACTGAAAATGTCATGGAACTGAACAAGGACCACGAAAATAAAGAACCAACTGAAAATGCTTAATCACAATATGGATTTTTACGATCTAGCATAAGGTTTGTAAATACCTTGAAAACCATGTAAGGTTCACTGAGCTCGATATCCATATCATCTGAACCATCCAAGTGCTTGCAGAGGACGTCGATTGGCTTCAGCCGTCCTTCGCGCAGTCTGATCTCTGATCTCACCTTGCTCTGATCGAAATGGAACTCTTCCTCCTTTTTCTCCCAATCTTGAAACTCAGCTCGAGCACGTTCTCTGGCCAACATTGCCATTTCTTCCTCGTGTCGTGCTTTCTCCACAGCTCTCTCTTCTCTCCTCTTCTTAACCTTTTCAACCTCCGTCATCCTCTCCCCACGTCTCCTCTTCTCAGCTTTGACGGAGAATTCGTACAAGGGTACTCCATGGTGAACATCTTTTTCAATTTTCTTACGCCACACAAACGCCTCGGTGAGATTGGAGTCACCAAATGGATTTGAATCGTTGGAGTAGCCAGACACTGACGGAGTCTTCAGCTTCTTTGCTGCACGTAATGCCTATCAAATAGCATAAAATTTAGCAACCCCAACTCCAAACACATAAAAGGGTTTAAAACAAACAAAAAGGAATACCTTCCTCTGAGCCTTTTTGGCTATATACTCCGTGATTACTTCCTCAGAGGGCTTCTTAGAGGACGAACTTCTCTTCTTACTCTTTCGTCCACCATCGCTATCAGAGGAATCATCATCACTCGAACGACGGCGTCGTCGACTGCTGCTTCCCTTCCTTCTCCTGGAACTCCTGGGCGGAGACAAATCATCAGAGTAAGACTCGGAATCAGACTCTGATTCATCTCTCCGCTTCCTCTTCTGCTTCCCACTCCTACTCTTACCATGAGATCCCATACTTTGCTGTAAAAAAAAAAAATTAATCAGTTTCCTCACCCTTAACATTGCAATATTCAAAAGAGAGTCCCCCTAAACCCCTAAACGAACATTCTCCATCTAAAAAAACTCAAATCCTCGTTTGAATTCAGAGCTAATTAACCAAATCCGATGATTGATAACGAGATTGATGCATAATAGAATGAGTACGAAAGCAGAAACACTCATGCGGTATTCGATTCCTTAGAAACCTAATCCCAAGACCACAACGATTAGGCTAAAACTAAATTTGAAGGAACGAAAAAGTGAAGAAGCTCACCAGCAGTAAGGGAATGGCAGAGAATAGAGAGAGAGAGAAGAGGTAATAGAGCATACCTAGTTGGAAACGGAGATCTGGAATCAGTGGCGGGTGAATGGCGGCGACGGTGGAGACTTCTCCTCCTCCTCCTCTCCTATAAGAGAATCTTCCAAGGGTTGTTGATATTTTTACTCTTATTAGATCTATGGGGGTATTTTCGTCATTCGAATGTCGGTTCAATTAAATTTTCGCTCCGGTTAAGGACAAGTCGGCTCTATGACTAACCGGTTCGTGCTAACCCGCATTTACACAATCCTTTTTATGATTGTGGTTGGTTTGGTTTAAAAAATTTAGTGAGAGTTGTTTAACGTCTCTGTTAGCCTCTTCCTCTGTCTCCGGACAGGATCAGACTCCAGTCCTTTGCAGCTTCGTGTGACAACAAGATATTAATCAGTGAAAATACCCAAAGGAAGAATGGGTTAGAAAGTCTACTCATTTGTAAATATATTAAAAAAAATCTCGTGGACCAGCAGATGTAACACTAACAAAGATGATATGGGAAAGGAAAAGAAAAAATATTACAACAGGGAGGGTTGGGGTTACAAAGAATCACACAAATCAATTTACCAGTAACATACATTATCTATATAATATATAATGAAACTCAGATTGCCATTGATCTTAGTGTAGCTCCCTCTAGTGTTTCTTGCTCTCAAATCACAAGAAGATGAAGTCGGACGGATCCAAAACCTTAGATTTTCACGTGTGATCAGAAAGCTGACCAACCTGATGCAGCTCCCGTTGATTTGGTCGGTCCTGATCCCGTTGTTGAAGGGAGATTTGACGTTCGTTGTGGATCGACAGCGTAACCTTTTGTAATGTTATTATATTCCCTCGATTTATTTGATTGATGTTTTACTTTCAAATTTAGTTGAAAACATAAATATTAAATATCTTAAAAGAAAAAAAAAAAACTCAAAGAAATTTTTATTCTGACTCTGAGATTGCTAAGCTGTCAATAAATTACCATTTTCATTTCAATTTGAGATGAAATTAATAATTGATTCTAATATATTCTTTTGTGAATTTAAGCAAATTGTGCAAAAAATAAAAAAGGGAAGACACACATATTAATTCTTTGTCAGTATCATAATACATCTTACGACGCCAAAAACACTAGCACAAATTTATTAAAAGTTTTATTCATTTCTTTTATAAAGTCGTAGTATTATCATAAATATTATTTGATTTTTATTGTAGATAAAAAAAAATTAGGGAGGGCAAGGATATTGACATCGGCAAAACATATTTCCGTTTTTTTCTTTAATGCACGAGGTATGAGGCAGTATTTTCTTATACTTTTTGACACAGTTGGCTTTGCAGCGATTGACTTCACATGTTTTGTCCGGCTCTTCTGAATAACATGGTTTTCTTTTCTGAGCAATCACCGTTTCTCCTGATATTATAATAATTAAAACATAGCTTTAGTTTCATATTTAAAATAAAAACTGATTTATTTTTGTAAAACAAACATATGTTTAGAGAATTTTCTGCATACTTATAGAGAAAAAATAACTAAACGTTTAAAGATCTTCTTTCTAAATCATTGATTATTCTTAACAAATAATTTAACTCAATATTATATAATAATAATTAGACATTCAATCTATATATGTATATAAATATATACAAGATCAAACAAAAATTATTTTGTAATGATAATATATTAATAAAACTGTAAATGTAAACACAAACCGAACAGAAGAATTGTGACCAAAACAAAACCAATAAGCAAAAGTTTAGACGCGTTTTTCATCTTAGCTAATGAAATGATAGTGTTTTAAAAGTTAGAAAGACAGAGAAGTAAATTTATAGATGAAATCACATATTGAAACGTATCTAATTTAAGCTATGCATCTTTTCTAAATCCGATATAAAAGGATCTAGTTTGACAAAAAAAACACAATTCTAGTTTTTATTTATTTAATAAATAAAAAGATTATTTCATTATTTTTAACTTTATATAAAATAATTTCTTTATATATATATATATACAAACAATCAAATTCAATTATTCACAGATTCAGAATTTATGCAATACATATTTAGAGGGAAAAAAACAGAAAGATAAACAAGAAATGAAAATTTGATCATTAGAAATATAATTTTGAAATAATATAAAAACAATTAGTTATTTCTATATACTTTTTTGACACTAATTCGTATATGAGTGACACATAAGATAAGTCAAACATTATTTCCTAAACCTTAAAATAAAAGTTTTAAGTATTAAATTTAGTTTGCTTCTAAAATAAAATAAAAATATTTATTTTTATTTCTTCAAATTTAAATTTCCTCCATAGGTTATTTACATTATTTCCTAAATATTAAAATAAAATTAGAATTTTATTTTTTTCTTAGATTTTAAAGATTTTTTAAATTTCGTTTGAAGCTTATTACTGTTTTTAATTAAAATAAAAAAGAAAAGTTTGGTTATTAAAAGGGATACAATTTTAATAGGTTGTGTACTAAAAAGAACAAAATAACTAGTTGGAGTATTAAACTGGACAATGGAAAAAAATTAAGTATTAAAAGGCTTATCGAAATTTAGTTGGGGTATTCTTATGTAATTTGGAATCGTTCTTAAAAATGTATCAATTTTTTTGGTGAAGCTAAAAGAAGACATAATTAGCCGAAGGCCAAAAATATTACAACAGGGAGGGTTGGGGTTACAAAGAATCACACAAATCAATTTACCAGTAAAGAATCACACAAATCAATTTACCAGTAACATACATTATCTATATAATATATAATGAAACTCAGATTGGCATTGATCTTAGTGTAGCTCCCTCTAGTGTTTCTTGCTCTCAAATCACAAGAAGATGAAGTCGGACGGATCCAAAACCTTAGATTTTCACGTGTGATCAGAAAGCTGACCAACCTGATGCAGCTCCCGTTGATTTGGTCGGTCCTGATCCCGTTGTTGAAGGGAGATTTGACGTTCGTTGCGGATCGAGAACCTAACCTTTTGTAATGTTATTATACTCCCTCGTTTTATTTAATTGATGTTTTACTTTCAAACTTAGTTGAAAACATAAATATTAAATATCTTAAAAGAAAAAAAAAACTCAATGAAATTTTTATTCTGACTGTGAAATTGCTAAGCTGTCAATAAATTACCATTTTCATTTCAATTTAAGATGAAATTAACAATTGATTCTAATATATTCTTTTGTGAATTTAAGCAAATTGTGCAAAAAAATAAAAAGGGAAGACACACATATTAATTCTTTGTCAGCAACATAATATACCTTACTACGCCAAAAACAACAGCAAAAATTTATTAATAGTTTTATTCATTTCTTTCATAGAGTCTTAGTATTATTATAAATATTATTTGAGTTTTAGTGTAGATAAAAAATTAGGGAGAGCAAGGATATTGACATCGACAAAACATATTTCCATTTTTTTCTTTAATACACGCGATATAAGGCACTATTTTCTTATGCTTTTTGACACACTGGGCTTTGCAGCGACTGATTTCACATGTTTTGTCTGGCTCTTGTGAATAACATGGTTTTCCTTTCTGAGCAATCACTGTTTTTCCTGTTATTATAACAATTAAAACATAACTTTAGTTTCATACTTAACATAAAAAATATTTTTTTCTAAACAAACATATGTTTAGAGAGCTTTCTGCATACTTATTGAAAAAAGAACTAATCATTTAAAGATCTTCTTTCTAAATCATTGATTATTCTTGACAAATCATTTAACTCAATATTATATAATTAGACATTCAATCTATATAGGTATAGAAATATATACAACATATATATACATCATCAAATAAAAATTATTTTGGAATGATAATATATTAATAAAATTGTAAATGTAAACACAAACCGGAGAGAAGAATTGTGAGCATAACAAAACTAATAAGCAAAAGTTTAGACGTGTTTTTCATCTTAGCTAATGAAATGATAGTGTTTTAAAAGTTAGAAAGACAGAGAATACATTTATAGATGAACTACATATTGAAGCATATCTAATTTAAGCTATGTATCTTTTCAAAATCCGATATAAAAGGATCTAGTTTGACAAAAACACAATTCTGTTTTTGATTTATTTAATAAATAAAAAGTATATTTCATTATTTTTAACTTTATTTAAACAATCAAATTCAATTATTCATAGATTCAGAATTTATACAATATATATTTAGAGGAAAAAAACAGAAAGATAAACAAGAAATGACAATTTGATCAGTAGAAATATAATTTTGAAATAATATAAAAACACTTAGTTATTTCTATATACATTTTGACAATAATTCATATATGAGTGACACATAAGATAAGTCACACATTATTTCCTAAACCTTAAAATAAATTTTTTACGTTTTAAATAATAAATTTAGTTTGTTTCTAAAATAAAAAATATATACTTTTGTTTCTTTAAAGTTAAAATTTCTCCATATTTTATTTACATTATTTCCTAAATATTAAAATGAAATTAGATTTTTTTCTTAGATTTTAAGGAATTTTAAAATTCCGTTTGAAGCTTATTACTGTTTTTAATTAAAATAAAAAGAAAATTTTAGGTATTAAAAGGGATACAATTTTAATAGTTTGTGTATTAAAATGAGCAAAATAATTAGTTAAAGTATCAAACTGGACTGTGAAAAAATTTAGATATTAAAAGGCTTATCAAAATTTAGTTGGGATAGTTTTATGTAATTTGGAATCGATTTTAAAGATGTACCAATTTTTTTGGTTGAGCTAAAAGAAGACATAATTAGCCGAAGGCCAAAAAAAAGTCAAAAGTGTTAGGCCTTCTGTATTTAGGCAATCGTGAATGGCTAGACAGTGCCAATGGTTGGAGTTATAGTTTCCATTTCCAATGTAGTAGAAAAATTTATACAATTCTGGAAGCAGGGCGAGAACAAATATTCCAAACAATTCTCCACTAAGAAAACTTGGTTGTATATGCGCCAATTAAAACCAACTTTTGCTTGGAGCAGATGAATTTGGTTTCCTTACTCTACCCCAGAATACTCATTTCTAGTCTGGGTTGCAACAAAGAACAGACTGCAAACTTGAGACAGGATCAAACAATGGAGCAGCAATACTAATGATGTGTGCGTGCTGTGTCAAGAGACACAAGAAACCTGTCAGCATCTGTTCTTTAGTTGTCGATACTCTGACAAAATTTGGAAAGATCTAGCAGGTAGGATGACGAAAGAGGATTACACTGCAGACTGGAATAGGATTCTTGATATTGTATCAAATCCTAGAAGAGATATCTAGAAGAATGGTTGAGCAAATGGTTTGAAGCGAGGGCTTGATCAAATACTTGATTCTCTTTTACTATTTTAATTGAGCAAAGGATTATGTAAATATCAGAAACAGTAACACTTGATGTAAAAAAAAAATTTATTGAATAAATTTTACATTCATTAAAAAAAAAAAGATTTTGTATTTTTCATTTCGATAATACAACAATTGTTTCATATAATATCTTCTTTAGTTACACAGGTTTCTTTTTTTTGGTATAAATTTGTTTGAGTCATGAAAATCATCCCAAAATAATTTTCGCTTTGATATTTTTTTGAAAAAGTTATTGCCGAAGAAAAAGAAGCCTAAGAGCATGTTTATTGGAGGTCTCTTAGGTTGGATCTTTTAGCGTAATATAAGATACTGTATCAAAACGAGACTGTATCTTATATTACGTTGAGATACTCAACCTAAGAGACCTCTAATAAACATGCTCTAAGAGCCTTAGCTTCAAATCTTTTGGTTCAAAGTTCAAACAACACAATAGTGTGCTGCTGGGGCATAAAGTCTAGGGACGCAAGGCTGAAGCCGTTGAGCTGTAAGGCTGAGGACTGTGATATGCCAAGCCGTAAGGCTAAAAGAGGTCGTTTTAGCTTTCTCTTGGAAATATAAACGTATAACTCTTTTCGTTTTAGCAAGATACTGATTCCACGATCGAATCTCAGACGCAGATAAATTACTATGATCATGAGCTACAAAAAATAAAAAAGATTTCCCAGAATATAAACAGGGGCATTTTTGTTTTAAAAAAATAACATGGACATTCTTTCATTTGTGAAACAGTGTATTGATGAGATACTAAGAGATGTGTAACTGAAAGTGGTGAATTTACTCATTCTAATCTCATCACAAACCATAAAGACTACATCTTTAAGCCTATGAACAAGAGAGAGAGAGAGAGAGAGAGAGAGAGAGAGAGAGAGAGAGAGAGCTAATATGCTTTTTTGTTCAAATAGAGAGCTATATGCTATAACACGCATCTGAATGAACCCGTTTTCAAGCATTATCTCACTTCAGTTTCTCCAAGTGATCAGGTCTTACACGTTAATGATCTTACCTTCAATCTATGATTGTATATCAATGTGATCGTCGCTCTCACTTCTCTCCCCAGTCTCCTTCTCTTTCTCCCTCCTCACGTACTTCTCGTTATCAAGTGAGCAGGAAGGATAATTAAGGGTCTTGTAGAGTTTTTGATTGTTTTCTTTTCCAATTGCCTTCTCGTAGCACATGAGCGGCTTCTGGTATGTTGTGCTTTTTTTGGATCCATGTCCTTTTTAATACATGTAATGATGTTGTCTCTATTTATTCGCAACACTTGTAGTAATAAACTAAAATACTTGTTACTGAAACTTTTGTGAAAGTCCCTTCTTATTACATCATTAACTCGAAAATCTAAAAAAACATCATAGAAACAACGACAAAAGCTTAAGAGCTTAGTGTCATAGCCAACATTGTCTCTTGCTGACTAAACTTGACTCGCTTGGCTTCTTCCTCGGTCACTCCATACGCCGCTTTGATCACATCCACGGGAACCGCTCTCAAGTACGATGTTTCGCCGCTGAGTGTGTTCATGTAAGCGTTGTCGTTCGTCTTGAACGCTATCCACTCGAACCCTGTTTCACCAGCGGTTTTGACAACCGCAAAGCCTTGTGGAACCACAAGGAGCTCTCCTTGTTGCACTTGGGCTTTGAACACAGACTGACCGTTGTCGTCCACTACTTGTATCCTGGCTTGACCACCTGTAACGTATAGCACCGTGTGTGCGTTTGCGGTCCAATGCGGCAACATCATTCCTCCCTATCTCCACAAAAAGAAAAAACATTACATTAACACATATTATGATTCTAACAGAACTCTAAAAATAAAAATCTAAAAAACTTAATGGTATAATTTGCATACTAATGAGTAACCGGAATACTAATACAAGAAATATCATTACATTAACACATATCATGATTCAACAAAACTCTAAAGGAAATTGTATACTAACACTCTAGAATTAATGGACCTAACCAAACACTTACGCTGTAGAGAACGCCTCTAATGGCGTTAAGCCTTACTAAACTTAGAACAGGGAGATTGAAGCTGTTAAGAGTGCTGATTCTGCCAGCTCGTGTGCTGAAAAAGTCGCTACGTTCTGGATCGTCTATGTTCTCGTGAAGCCTCGCCGTGCAATACGTCTCTTCGATGCCATTACCATTCCCATCTTGTTGCCATTGACGTGACGGGGAGCTGATGAAATGTAGCGGACCGTTTGCACGGACAATGTTTCCTCTGTTGTCTTTCTGGTTCTGTAGTTTCCTAGCTGTCTCGATGTCGATCTTGAATGCTTCTGCGATTATGTTCGGGTCGAAACCGCTGAAAGCGTTTTTGCCTGTTGGCCAAGTCAATGGTTGTTGTTGCTGTTGTTGTTGTTCTTGCGTCTTGCTCCCTGCTATTTGGAACATCTACATATGTATGGTCCATAATTATTTTAGTAGCCATTCCATATGATAGCATGCAATATATATTTGATAGTTACCCTAGGGACTTGGTCAAGCTGGTTTTCTTTGTTGGTAACGTCAAGAACGATCACGATAACGACGTCGGAATTGCCGCGGTTGTACCACCACTGTGAAACTCCGGCAAGCGAAGCAAAGACATCTCCTCGCCGGAAATTCTCCAGCTTCTGGTGCATGTCCTCAAAACGTCGATGCATGTCTCCTCCTCCTCCTCCTCCGTCTTCATAAGTCTCAGGACAACCAGAAGCAATTGTCCCCATCACTCCTTCTCCTGTAAAACAAAAATAAATAAATAAAAATAAAACATTTTTATATTTTGAAAAGGAGAAACTAAATTCTATTAATTTTCGTCACGAGAATATTATATACTAGAAGAAACACCTTGGACAACGTAAGCGAGGGCAGGTGGGCTAAAGAAAGAGGGCAAGAAAATGGAATCGGCTTGAAGAGTGATGCGAGCTACGGTCACACCAGCGCACTGGAGCTCGCTGCTTGTGTGATCCCATACTTCCATCTGCCCGGCTTCGAACTTAGTTGCATGAGCCGGGCTGAGGCTACTTATCTGGCTGAAATGGCATGCGTTGGGCAACGGCAGCTCTCGCTGCCGTGCCTCGCTGCCGTGGAAGAGGAGGAGAAGTGAGACTGAGACGATGGAGAGAAGAGAAAACAAAAGCTTATGCATTTTTTTCTCTGTACTTTGTATAAGGAGTCATTAAGAGACTTGCATAGGAAGATGGTATTTAAAGGATGTGGTTGATGTTTTTACTACGGTTGCATTGCATTTGCCCACAAATAATAAATATTTCCTTTTATCAGAAATTTAGAGCTCTTACTAGTATATATTTTTGAATTTAGATTATGAGAAGATTTAACTAGTATGTAATTTCTTTCTTAAAGTAAATTTAAGTTTGTATTTTCGAGTAAATAAGTATGGTAGAACATATATCTCAGCTACGTACAACGTAGGATAGTAAATAATCAATTTATTCAAGGTTAAAAATGGATACTGAAAGAGTGACACATTGTAACATGAAGAGCCACAGGAGTCACATTGCATGGCAATGTCACAGTTAGCATTTTAACACATCATATTGTCGTATATGCCAAGTGTCCACACGCACATTCAATCTGAATGTATATGAAATAAAATTAATAACATATTACATATAATATGCCTTACCTATTAGAATAAGAGATCTATGCTCAATTTATCAAATTATACAAGATAGAAAGATGAGTTCAAATAGTTATTTTATTGGACGTTGAAACAGAATCACAAGCCAATTGCCATGAAGTTATAATCTTCAGACCATGTGTATCTGATTTTTTACTGCTGGAGTTTAAAAAAAAAAAAAAAAAATCTTAACACATGCTGACACTCACATGTGACAAAAGGAAAAGATTTTTAACTTATATAATGGGCCTAATACAGCATATGTTTATTAATGGGCCTGAGCAATTCGACCCATATATCAGGAGTTTATTTGTCGTTTTGTTAATTCTCAATTCTAAAACCCTACGCTTCGCCGACGGTCTCCGATCGTGATCCTTCCTAATCACCAACATCGCCGGTGAGCTGAGCTAAGGTGAGTTTCTCTCTCTCTCAGATCCTCCATTTTTACCGTGTTTGACGACGTGCTCTGTTTAGGTGCCGATAAAGTTTACGAGATGTGCCTGATCGTTGTTCGGTTTAATAAAATCCTTGCGTGATTTAGCGATCGAAATGTTCATCGTTGGATCTATTTTCGTTTTCTCAAGCTAATGTTTTGTTCGTTTGATCGATCTGTGGTAGTTGATTTTATTTGATAATGGTCAAAGGCTCGATCGATTTGCAGTTTATTGGATATTTGGAGAACAAGAAACGTTGGCTTTTTAGCTAACTATAAACTGTTACTCTCTGTGTAATCTCAGTTCCGTGTTGATTGTTTTTGTTTTTTTTTTTGGTCAGGTCTTTTATTAAGAAATGAGTTTCAACAAAGTGCCCAACGTCCCTGGATCTCCTGCTCTCTCTGCCCTTCTCAAGGTCAGCGTTATTGGTGGGCTTGGTGTCTACGCCATTAGCAACAGCCTCTACAATGTCGAGGGTGGACACCGTGCTGTCATGTTCAACCGGTTAACTGGTATCAAGGAAAAGGTTTTGTATCTATCCAACTAACAAAAATACCTTTTTTTTGTTTTGTATCTGAGTCAATGTGAGTTTTACTCTTGGATTTGGGGGTCTCAGGTCTACCCGGAAGGCACGCACTTCATGTTGCCATGGTTTGAAAGGCCAATCATCTATGACGTCCGTGCACGACCCTATCTTGTTGAGAGCACCACCGGTAGTCATGACCTTCAGATGGTGCGTTCTGTTGTTTCTTTGTGCTTTTTTTTTTGGTTGTGTTTGTGATATTATCCATGCCATGCTTTAGTTTCAAATTTGTGTTCTGGATCATACTTGACATTCCTTCATTTTTGAGCTTGTGCTGAGATTCTTAAATGGCTATGGAGCTATAGTTTACATTTCATTTGCTCTGTTAGCATATTATATGATTAGTGTGGATTCTTATATGATCTGTTTGAGTGTATGGATAATGGTTTGAAAAGAGATGGGGAAAAAATCTGATTATATGGATCATGCTAGACATTCCCTCTTTTGAGCTTATGCTGAGATTCTTAAATGCAGCATGAGTGAGGACAATGTTTTTAAGTTTAGATATATGGTTTATGGCTATGGAGCTGTAGAATATGTTTCATTTGCTCTGCATGTCCCTTATATGATCTGTCTGAGTGTATGGATACTGGTTTGAAAAGAGATGGGGAAAAAAATCTGTGAGATGACAAATCATATCATACTTTCTTTAGGAAGAGATTACATTAACGCTGGAACAGAAAAATAACATAAGTGTCACTGGGGTGGGTGTTGGCTGTGTGTCTGATATTTTTCTTTGTTGTTTGCACAGGTGAAAATTGGACTCAGGGTTCTGACACGTCCCATGGGTGACCGTTTGCCTCATATCTACCGAACCCTCGGCGAGAACTACAGTGAAAGGGTTCTTCCTTCCATCATCCATGAAACTCTGAAAGCTATAGTGGCTCAGTACAATGCAAGCCAGCTCATCACTCAGAGAGAAGTGTGTATCTCAACACCTCTTCTTCTACAATCTTGTTTCTACTCATTGTTCGTAATGGTAGTAAGACTGTTTCTATATACTCTTCTGTAGGCTGTGAGCAGAGAGATACGCAAGATTTTGACAGAGAGAGCTTCCAACTTCGACATTGCTCTCGATGATGTTTCCATCACGACTCTCACGTTTGGCAAAGAGTTCACGGCTGCAATCGAGGCGAAACAAGTGGCTGCACAGGAAGCTGAGCGTGCTAAGTTCATCGTGGAGAAAGCAGAGCAAGACAAGAGAAGTGCGGTTATCCGTGCACAGGTAAATAAATGATTGTTGATCTTTAATAACGACAAAGATTGGTTTCTCTGCTAAAAAGCATTAGGTGTGTGATTGATTGTGCAGGGAGAAGCTAAAAGTGCTCAACTAATCGGACAAGCTATAGCAAACAATCAGGCATTCATAACTCTGAGAAAGATTGAAGCTGCGAGAGAGATTGCTCAGACCATTGCGCAATCGGCTAACAAGGTGTACCTGAGCTCCAACGATCTCTTGCTTAACCTTCAAGAGATGAACTTGGAGCCTAGCCCCAACAAGTAAAAGAGCGATATAAGTAAGTTCCCATCGTGCTATAAGTGAGACACATTGAGACTCGGATTGGCTTTGGTCAGTGGAACTGATTGTTAATATTTTCTTATGTTTTCTCGGATATTTGATGAAGTTGGATTTTAATTTAATAATAAGAATAATCGTATTCGTATGATTAGAGTCGTTTTGGCTCTTAAAATGGAACAACAAAAAAAAAACATTCGTTATGGCCGTAAAAGTTTAAGCAGTTAATTAATCTGTAACGATCATTTGGTCTTCAGGTTGTCCAATATATGTATAAATCATCTGATCTTTAAATTATAATAATTTTTTTCATAAATCTTTAGGATTAGCCTTGCATATAATCTCTCTAATCAAATTCTCTCGTTTATTCATGATAGAATATATATAAATTTCTTTTTTTGAAATTTTGTTTACAAAAAATACTGATTGAATAGCTTAGTAATATACTGATTAGCCTTGCATACGTGATTCAGTATGATACTTATTGGATAAGAATGTCCTGGTTTTCCAAATATTTGGTCCATGCAATCCCTGCTTAAGATTATTTATATAAATATATTTTCCCTTTTGTTCTTTGTTGTTTATAAACTTGCTAATTGCTATTCATTTTTTTTTCTTTTTCTTGCACTAGTTGCCAACGTTATCTACCCTACTTGTATTGGAGAGAAAATAATATAAATGCATACGTATTATAAGATTTGTATGAGCATAGCAACATGGGCCCTTTATATTTAATGACGCTATGCCGGCGCCACCATGATACAGACGTCTTTTTCTTTTCTTTTTTACCGGTGAGGAATGAGTTTTATGGGGGTGACGAGACTCCGGCAAAACTTACCGGTGACGTCAAATTTTAAAAAAAAAACACTGTTTTTTTTTTTAATTTTGACCAAGTAGAACTCTTATCCGATGTCTTGTATGATGTCATCTATTATTAAATTAATATCCTAAAATAGCTGGAAACGAGAAAAGTTTTTGAGTAACAAAAAAAACTACACGCGTTGTAATTTAACCAAAGAGACACGACTGCTGTTTCCCAAAGCTAAAGGGAAATGTCATGCCGTTTTATCACGGTGGGAGTCCATCTTCCGTCATGTTTCGTTCCTACTCCTCAGCTGTTTCCTTTTGACGAAATGGATTGTACTTGCACTTGTTGGAATTTTCCAAAAAATGGCGACATCATCAGCTATGCTTTTGTGGGGTTCGTGCAATGTATTTTTCTTTGCAGATATCTTTCAAGTTTCAACTACAATTTATGATATCTAATATATATTTTTCTAAATGTTAGAGAAAACAAGTCATCGTCATGACGTAATGAAGATGATCTTAAAATCTAATGGTGTCCATATAATTGATTTGCATTTATCCATAAGCGTTACCATACGAAGACAATTTTAATTATGACCTAAGTCTAAAACTAATAAAGAAATCTCTTGACATAAGCCTTGTCGTAAGCCATTTACTATGCCGTCGTCATCAACTCATATTAGAAAAAAATACTATATCGTGCAAGTCATTCATTTATCTAAATTACAATAGGTTAAACATGACACTACCTTAAGATAATAACCATTTAACATTTAATCAAAAAAAGATAATAACAGTTATGCTTAAAAAATTGAGCTGTCGCACTCTAGTTCCGACAGTGAGTTCATTTCTTTCTCTTAATTAACATGTTTTTTTATAAAAAATTAGAAGATTTACAATCAACATTAATGAAATGATTACAAGTATAGTCATAGACTCATAGATGTATTTTAGATACGGTGACGTTTCTTTGGATATGATGAGAATACGATTTATACATGTTTACGTTAAGTTGACCCCAAAACGAAATGTTCTAAAAAAAAATTCTCTATATAAATTCTCTAATCCAATCTCTTACCAATCCAATCCAACTAAACAAGAGTCTCTCTCCTCTCTCTCTCCTCCCTTTTCTTTCTCTCATACAACAATTATGCAAAAAGCAGTAAGACCATACGAGTCATCATGGACGAAGACCATACCGGGCAATAGCATTTTCCGTCCAAAGAATGAAGATAAACCATCTTCATCATCATCATTATCATGGTTAACATCATCACCACAGAAACCATCATCTTTAAGCACCAAGAAACCAAACAACGTATTGGTGATGGAGAATGCTGCGGTGGTGTTTGCCAGGAAAGGTTGTTGTATGGGACATGTGGCCAAACGGTTGTTACTGACACATGGAGTGAACCCGTTGGTAGTTGAGATTGATGAAGGAGACAACAACGGAGGTGACAATATCGTCATGAGTGAATTGGGCAACACCGTGATTAGTAAAGAGAAATTACCAGTCATGTTCATAGGAGGTAAGTTATTTGGAGGATTAGAGAATCTGATGGCTGCTCATATTAATGGTGATTTAGTGCCTACTCTCAGACAAGCTGGGGCTTTATGGCTTTGATTCATCATTGCGATGCTCGTATAATCGTTTATTTAATTTTCTTTTGATTTTTTTCTCTTTGTTGCATTTACTTGTTGATATTGTATGCAATTTTTTAAACCTATGTGAATTTGTGATTGGTTGTTATGTGATTGGTTTGATCATAAACAACAAGAAAATATATATATAGAAAGAATAGAATATTTTCTTGTAATTAACAACTCTTGAAATATGTATGTGTATAGTAATATCAACAAGTCAACTCTTTCCAAAATTAAAAGTCAAAACTCATCAATAATGTTTGGCTTTTCCATATTAAATCTGCTGCTATCTGCTTTGATTTCACCAAGATTCGAGGAAATGATCATCGATCATACTCCATATCGTGAAGCTTTTCTATAAGATGGTTTTTACTGAGTCGGTGTGATTCTTGAGCGAAGAGCCGAAGACTTGAGAACAATGATTTTAATAATTTGTTCATTGACCTTAGTTAAAGCCTCACAAATTGATTTTTTTTTTGTTGAAACAGCCTCGTCGAGACAGCAATATTGACAAAAAAATTACACTTAAAATTTGGCCTCCACAGCCCATTATTTGACAATTTAATGGATTAATACTTTGTGATTCTAATCTTTGGAAAAATATGGGCCAATATAAGCTATGCCGATTGATTTATGTGACATTATTTATCCATTGCGGACTGATCGTCTATTGGATAATTGTCTGTCTGTTTCTGACGACATTCAATTTCTGTGAAGAAAGTGAAGAAACACGTTTTTCTAAGATCAACTCCAACAATAAGAAAACACATAAGTTTCTAAAGAAAAATAATAATAGTATTATAGTTACTTAATTATGTTTTGTTTTTTTTCAAGTCAATAAAAACACTAATTAACTTTTTCTTACTTGATTTCGTGACAAAAAAAAAAAAAAAAACTTTTTCTTACTTGATGATATGTGTCTTTTCGATATACTAAGCGTATAAATCTACTCCCTCCATTCCACAATATAAGATGTTTTATTCAAATCACAAAAATTAAAAAAAAATTTTAAGAAGATAACCTCATTAATAATATAAATATTAAATAAATTAACCAATCATAAATAATACATTAAAATACTATTTGTCAATCAGTTTCCAATGAAGTTAAAGTATCTTAAAATACTAATATTCTGAAACATCGATATTCTCTGAAACATCAATATTCTTATATTATGGAATGGAGAGAGTACAAGATTAGAACTTTTCACCTTCTCTTTCTTAATTTTTTTTCTTAAATACATAGAACCCTTCATAATACTCATTGGTGGATGTGCTCTAAGAACTTTCTTGACACATATGAGTAGATCCAGTCTCATAATAAATGAGTGCATGTAGGACTGGGCATGGATCAGATATTCGGATTTTTTAAGGTATTTGCGATTTGCTTCGAATGTTACGAATATCTAATTTTCGATTTGCTTTGCTTCAGAAAAATACGGATATTCGAAAAAACGGATATTCAATTAGATATTTGCGGATATTTACAAATACCTATGAATACTTACGAATATCTCATATGTTTTGATTAATACAAATAATTGTACAAATCTGATACAAATTTATTTTGTAAAATATTGTTTTATACAATATAGAAAATAAAAATTAAAAGAAGTAGTAAATCTACATATTTTGTTAGTTTTTTAAACTTAGTTAACAATTATAATAACACAAACCTTAAGAAAAAACTATAATTGTTATAAAAAAATCTCTCTTCTTTTTATGTAATACTTTTATATATGTAATAAGGTGAATAAAATTTGTCAAATCATATGTTAGAATAATAATTATATAATTTTATACATTTAAAACTTTAAATATAATCAAGATATACATGTATTTATATATTGACGGATCGGATTGGATATTCGCTTCCCAAAATTTTAATATTTGTGATTTGCTTCGATTTTAACGAATATTGATTTTTAGTATTTGCCTTGCTTCGAAAGTTTACGGATATTCGGAATTTTCGGATCGAATCGAAACGAATAACGAATCAAATCAAATTTAACGAATAAAATGCTCACCCCTAAGTGCATGTGCATATATATAATATGTCTGCATACGCAAGTGTATACGTTTTCTTGGTGATAATTTGTTTTTAAAATTATAATAGTTATGGTGTTTAAAGAAATGAAGTATCAAGAAATCATATATACAAATGCGTGACATATTTGATTTAAACTATATTTGATGTGGGCTACTTTCAATCATGAACCCAATAACATTTTAATGACTATTATAAGTTTATAATATATTACGAAAAGACAACTTTTAAGTAATGATCATCAACTTTTTATAAGCTTTTTTACAAGCTCGAATGCATCAACGAACCACTATAGACGGAGGTGGGCCAAATTTGACCGTTTGGTAGCAATGTTAGATATTCCAAATAGTGTTTTCCAATCTTTATTTATATATGTAACATGAAAATGCGATATGTTCTCATCACTCAATGATTTGTTGTAAGATAATTCAAGCTAAATCATAGAGAAGATTATCTTCTTTTAATATGGCTTGCTTAGCTAAATTCATGGTGACTTGCACAAAAATTAATGGATCTGTATCATAAAATATATTTGATCCAATAGTATATGTGTCGTTGCAGTTCAACCAAAGTTTAGTTATTTCAAAATTTAAGATAACAAAAATTTTAGCTGATTAACAACAAAGATTTATACATAGCAATATAGATGAATTCTCATTTAAATTAATCATGTTCTATGATAATTAATAACCACTTGATCCTATGTTTAGGTATTACTCTCTTTTTCTCGCTTTACCCTCGTGGACAGTTTCAATCAACTTTGTGGAAAATGGTTGTAAACTTGTAAAGCGTTACTTTATCTTTTAATTACTTTTGTGATCCATGAAAATGAATGTTTTAAATATCTTTTTCAGTTTCCACATGTAAACGATCCCTTTTTCTATCATAAGTTTGCCTTAACATGAGTTTCTCTAAATGTGTATATAAATAGATAATCAAGTAACTCGTGGGTATCCATATATTTCCATGTAATTTTTGAAAGTGTAGGCATACTCTTTGCAACTGGAGGCGATATATAAAATGACCAATATATTGGGAAAAAAAATATATCATGAAAAATAAATATCAAACCAGGTGAATTAATAAATGATGGCTACACATTATTTATATTCTAAATCTGAAACTGTAATTAAAATGTGTTCAAAAGTTATTAGACATACATTTTCAACTATGTCATTTAATATTATCTATACTAATAAAGTAGGCTTTTTTATCTCCTTGGGGGGAAAAATGCCATGTGGCATTTTCTTTTTAATAATTAAAATATTTTCTCAATTTAAATTTAATGAATTTTAGTATTAATTGTGAAATAAATTGGGGGTTTTAAACTTTTTTTCATACAGGTCCAAACATTTATAAGAGTGTTTTGAATCTAACCCCGACCCGTAGTTGAACCGATAAATCCGGTGATCCAATATAAATCGGATTTGGGTTTTGTGAAAAACCCATAAAACACACAAAACTCACTAAAACTCAATACATGTTGCAGCACTGGTTAAACCAATAGATAATTTTTATTTTTTACTATTTTTAGTTCAAGTTATGTTTTAAAATTATTTTTTATATTCTAAATTTCTAATTAAAAATTAAAAATTTTCAGTTTTATTGTCGTCTTCCTCTTCTTCTACACTATAATTTACGTTTGCAAAAAAAAGTGAGTCATGATTGTGCTTGAGCCGCACGTCCGTAAAACAAACTAAAGCACGATGAGGCTTATTATTCCTCTACACTACAATTTACGTTTGCAAGAAAGGTGAGTAAATTATTTTTTATTTTTTATTTAACTTAGTTTATAACAAATCATTACATTTTTAATTTACAGATCAAAAAGAATAAAATCATATGATCATGTGAATTACAAAACAGAGTTTTGGATTGTTGAAGAAGAAAAACCTGGCGAGCATGACTATAATAAATTAGAGAATGCTCTTGCTGAAGAATATCCCAAAGATGATGAAGTGACAAATTTAGAAAATTTTGTTGGTAAGTTTTAAAATTTAGAGAAAACAAAAATTAGTTGATGTGATCTGTTGTTAGTTTATTTTTGTTATTGACAATTTATTACAATGATGTTTTAATTTTAGTTTATTTTGGATTGGAAGTTTAATTTTATGTCTTGATTTTTTTAGATGTCATAACTCTTATGTTACAATTTTTTTAAATAGTCTAAACTATTTCTTAATATTTTGTATGTACACTTAAAATACTTACCTTTAGTTTTTATATATATTTGTTTTCATAACTAATATATTATTATATAATAAAACTAATTCATTTATTAATCCGCGATTCATCCGCGGTTGATCCAATGATCCAGTGATCCGGTAAATCATCCGATTCAATGTCCGGGTCGGGTTTCAAAACACTGGTTTATAGGATTTCTTTGTATTTGATGTTGACGATGGAGAATATAGCCTCTCATATTCTCCTTCTTTAACGCAATCGACGTAATCGTTCATATAATCAATCCAGAAATCTCACTCATCCCACTATCTCCTATTGAATGCTTCTTTAGTTCCTGCTTTCTCAGTTTCATTGTATATGTATAGACGGTGTGAGAGTTCGGACGATAATCCCTTTACTTTTCCCAATTCAATCATTGTCGAATTCCCAGTTTCATTGCTCGGAGTTGAAGACAAATCGGTGTAGAGATATTCAGACTAGGATACAACAATTTTGGCAAGCCTGAAATGTTAAGAAAGAGGTGAGATATTGGGGTTGATATGTTGTTGATTAATGGGAAGGTACACCGGTTTCTTATTTCAGTTTACCAGTTAATGATTGCTTACTTTTAAAGTGGTAGTTTTCTTATGCATCATTTCCTTTCTCAGATGGTGCTTTTACATGCGTTAATCAACTTTCTCAGGTTTAACACCTTCAAACATTTCTTGAAAGAAAGCTCAGTCTATGACATGGGTATTTAAGTTTCCAACTAAATTAACTTTTTTTACGACTATTGATTTTTATTCTATTTTTATTAATCAATTAGTAACAATTACTTATGTTATTCTACTTTGAACTAAACAACTTCAAACTAAATAATATACTATGGTCGCAAACCACTATAAAAAATATCATAAAATATCTTTTTTTACATATTTTCATTTTACATATTTTTAACATATTTTCTTTACTAAGACCATATAATAAATTATAAATTTAAATAAGAATACAACATACGAATCCGGCGCGTAGCGCCGGAATATCACTAGTATATATATATATTTTAGCTTTCTGTGATATTAAGCAGCGTATCAAGGAATTTCATTCTTTTCTTCTTGTTTTGCTTTCATTTTATTAAGTAAGAATGCATTTTATGAGTTTAAAATATAACCGAAAAGAGTAAGGTTAAGGTGGTTGAAAGATTAAAAAGGTGATAAAAGAAATAGGCGATTTTGATTTGTGGAGTGTCGATATCAAATTTGACGGAAAATGTAATGGATTGGTCAAGTCCGAGTAAAAACAGGAAGGCCATTATCATCCACTAAGTGACATTTGTATACTTTAAGTCTAATCATATCTCCATTATGTCTTTATTTTTGTTTCATATATCGTCAAGTTTCTATGCTATGGTATGGATCTATCCTTTGTCTTCTTTGAAATGTCGTTTATTGCATTATATTTATTAGGTTTGGACATTTTATCCGTTAAATTTGATTTGATGCGTTATTCGTTTCGATTCGAAAATTCTGGATATATTCGTAAACTTTCGAAGCAAAACAAATACTAAAAATCAATATCCGTTAAAATTGAAGCAAATCACAAATACTAAAATTTTGGGAAGCGAATATCCGATCCGATCAGGAATATATAAATACATGTATATCTTGATTATATATTTAAAGTTTTAAATGTACAAAATTTTATAATTATTTTCTAACATATGATTTGACAAATTATATTCACATCACTTATATAAAAGTATTACATAAAAGGAAGAGAAAATATTTTATGACAATTATAGTTAAGTTTTATGTTATTACAGTTGCTAACTAAGTTTTAAAAAATTACAAAACATGTAGATTCACTACTTCTTTTTATTTTTATCTTTTAAACCTGTATCGAATTTTTAAGATTATTTGTATTAATAAAAAAGATGAGATATCCATAAGTATTCGCAAATATCCGTAAATATTTATTTATTTTCCGGATATCTGTTTTTCTGAATATCCGTATTTTTCCGAAGCAAAGCAAATCGAAAAATTAGATATCCGTGACATTCGAAGTAAATCAGAAATACCTTAAAAATCAGATATCCGATCTGTGCCCAGGACTAATATTTACATATGCAAACGCTTGATACATGTATTAGTATATATAATTTTATACACATGTATCCATGGCATCACCAAGAATAAGTATGGATTCTAGCTGCTGTCGTTTTATGTGAATCCATGTTTCAACTTATTGGTCGATGCTAAGATTATTCTACATTTACATATAAAAATGTGCATATATTATAGATATGAGATGTATATTTGTAAAAATCCATCTTCAATTAGTGACAGTTATAAATGGATTTTGCATACTTGTTAGCGAAAACCATTATACTATGACATTTATTATTAAAAAAAAATTGAACAACCACACGTTAACATAACGAATTTAAAAAAAATTTCTTAAATAACTCATTTGTTAATTTATATAAAGAATCAGACTATGAAACAATTGTGCCTTAATTGGCTGCACTATTTATTAAAATAAAAAACTAGGTGATTAGAAAAGTTTTTATATTTTTATATTATTTTGAGCATTTTCCATAAAAATGTTTTATATCAATGTAGCAAACTATTTCGTTCCTATTATTTAGGCCGTTGTCCATTAAAACACTAGGAAATGCATCTGAAGAATTACTTACCAATTTAAACACTAGGTTTGTGAATGTAACTATAACTAAATCATAACATTGATTGTACAAATTCAAAATAGAACTTTGGATATTTAAATTGTATAAGCTGTCTATATATATAGAGCTTAGTTTACTAATCATTTTGACAAAACTACTTTCATTATATTGACTATATTTTGTATAAGTGCCGTTGCTCAAATTCGAATGAATATAGTTTCGGTCATCTCAGAGCTAAATATTTAATATGCATAGTTAAATAAAAATTTCATTTTACCATTCTCTGGATACACGCATATTCACATATAAACGCATTTTCAACTATTTAAAAGCGTTTCTTTATAGTTGAAAATCTCGTTTGTTTATGTAGCTTTTATACGTGCATGTGAATCTTGATTAATTGATAAAGGGAACAATATATTACTACATTATATAACAAAGTCTCGAAAATTAGGGAATATTCCAGTGCCGCCAAAGTTCAAGAAGAAAAGTCCAAAACTAAAACATTAAATTAATATTAATAATATTATATAGGAATCTTAAAACATGATTACAGTATGATTAAAGTGGAAATTACCTAAAGAAATGGTAACAAGTCAGCCCACAACCTGACGACCTCTCGGCCTTCCAAATATTCACCTGCATTTTGTCAGTTATATGTCTCCTTAGTTTCTTGTCATCGTAATTATTTTACTTTTCAGATAGGGGATACAAAAGCACACATACAGTTTAATTAACTTTTGTTTTAAAATCGTATGAGTGATTTTGATATATCAAAAGTTCAAAAGTAGGAAGATGATCTACGTGTAGCACCTAAAGCAATATTCTAATATTAAGTAGGAGATCTATTTTACAAACCATTTGTAATGTAAATAAATACTATGACATTTTAATAATTATTATGATATTGATTCATAGTTCTCATATATATTAAGTATGAAAACAAAAGACACTTTGATCTATTGGAGAAAAAAACTTTCCTAAAGAAAAGAAAAAAAGGAACATTGCAAAAAGATCCTTGTAGAAAAGCATTAAAAGATACTCGTATCTACCAACTTTTATCCTCAAATTTTAAGCAAATTAAAAAACTTTTGTCCTCAATTCCAAAGAGCATTCGTAATATTTTGAGTTGTAAATGTTTCTTCGCACTTAAATAAGAAACGATGTAAGAAAAATTATAATACTACTTTTACCGTGATTTTAATTTATTTGGTCGATATAAATGTTTAAGTGGCAAGAATAATACAAGTTTAAACTCAGTTTTAAATACTTTGTTTATCAATTAAAGGGAAACTAGAAAAGGAAAAACGAATATTTAAAGTGGGGTGCTTGAAAGGAAGAGTTTATAATGTCGCATGGGTTTTGTTTTCACTGTCCACCAGACGATTATTCTCTTTTGCGTATTTAGGTTCTTAAATGATTTGTCGTATGTTGTTGGATTTACCTTATGAACACGTGCATGGGTACACGTGCCTTGCAGGCTTTGCTCTCAGCAAACGAGAGATGTAACCATCATCGTTGGATATGTTTGCTTCTTTGACCACCCTTAATTTACGGAAATGTAAATCTCAATTAGTCAATTATGAAAAGGATCAATAAAGCGTTGGCTATCACATAAACTGTTTACAATCATTTTAGTTGTTAAAAGTATAACATATTCAACTATTTAATTTTGTTTTAAAAAAATTAGTCCATTATTCAAATTCTAGATTGCATTTTGATGTTAACCAAAATAAAAGGCACAACTCTTTACTTACCACATAATTTTATTGATGCCTTTGGTCCGATCCTTACCAAAACGTCAATCAAACCTAATTGATAAGAAAATATTTTTAGATATCTTTTTTATAAGCTACAACTAAATTCTGACCCGCCCTTTATAAAGACGGGTATATTTTGTTGTTTTATGAAAAATTTAATTTTTATATTTACGTTTTTTGTAATTATTTTTGTGTTTAATATTAATTTAATATAATTTTGGTCACTATATTAATAATGTCAAGTTGCATAACTATACATTTGTGCCATATGTATTTCAGAAATTATTTTAAAACTTTATTCTTAAAGTTCGCAACATATTATATTTTCTTATTAGTTACCTAACATAATTAGTCAAGAATATTCGTACCAAAAAACCTGATTCGGAATCGACCCGAAGATTGGAGTCTCATACTCTATTAGATATGGCTTATATACTCGAACGGTTTTTAAAGTATTATATTCAAAAACCAATATCAAATCCAACCTGCCCCGAAGACCGAACAAATCTTTTGAAAAATGTGAAAAGTAATTTTTATTCTGTTATATATGTATATATATTAGGGTTCTATATATTATATGTGGAGTAATATGGCTCTTCGCTAAATTTAAGTAAAATCACATTTAATAAATATTTTTCAATCAAATAACCTATTTAGAACACGATAAACTAAATGAATTCATATGGATATTTATTTCTTAAAAGTTCACTTAAACCCTATTCTATTAAGTCAGGATCATGACCTATTGAACCAATTGATATATGTTTAGTCCAATATATCTTGTAATTGCATCTAAATTTTCTGCACTGAATAGAATCTAAATATATCATGTAAACATCTTCGTAACCACCTTCTACATATACCATGTGGACTAATAAAATATATTTGTGACAAAAAAAATTAGGACTATTCCTAAGAAATTTGTGACAAAAAAAAACCTTTTTAGGATTATCCTAAGAAAGTTATCTAACAAATATTGTCTATTTTTGTCTAAGACTAACAAAAATAATTAAAAGTCAGATTGTATTTAGGTTGTATATATATTTTTATTAATGATTAATTGTATGTGAAATAGTTGATCATCATCAAGGGGATATTTCATGAAAAAGCTATATAACCACGTCTAGGACATAACGGTTACTAATGAATAATAGTATACCTCTCAAGTTTTGTACATTACGGTTAGTTCTAGAAAAAGGAATATTACGGTTGATAAAGGTCTTTGTTAGTGGAAATGGTCAATTTAGATGTAGTTATATTTTAAGTTGGACACAATATATATCAATCGGTCATGTTTTTAATTTAATAGTATTGATTTTTTAAACTGGTTGAATCTAGAGAAATACAAGTCCGCGGATAAACCTATTTTCTAAAGTTTTTAAATGGATTTTAAAGTAAGGATCTATATTCATACTAGGTGATAAAAAATTGTGATTTAGTTTCGTACAATAGAATAATTGAACTTAGAACATGTTTGCGTCCCAAACCCGTCCACAATCACCCGATCACAAAGTCCTGCCGAAAGAATATTTTTAGATAGCGCTATCACAATATACATCATGATTGTAATGAAAAACATTATACTTCTCTACGTACTAAAAATATAACACTAAGAGAATTTATAATGAGAAAAGAAGGTAACTGACATGGATATGTAAAAAATAATTAAATAGGAGAAAATAAATAAGGATAAATAAATAATGAGATCAACATACCAAATAGAAAAGGCAGACATAGTAACTTTCTGTGTGTCATGACGCACTGGCACTGGCACTACCACTGCCACTGAAAAAAAAACCCATCAAATATGGAAGATAATAGTGGTCAGGTAAATTTTTATAGTTAATTCCACCACCGCCATTAACTTTTAAATAATAAACAAAAACTAAAACTGGGGAAAATTTATGAAAGTTTAATTTTAAATGAAAATGGCTGCGACAGTCTGATCAAGGTGCTTATATAAATGAAAGATGAATACTATTATTATTTGCTTAAGTGTGTAGGGTCGGTGTGTGCCTATATAAGTATACAACCAATATAACTTCTCTTTTGTATTTTCCTCTCATTCTAATTACATAAGATTCCAAGTGCTTCTGGTCTTTTTGTTCTCTCTTAATTTTCCTCTAAATCACATCTCTAATCTTAATCTTCTCTTTTGTATCTCTCAACAAAACTTTCGTCCAGAAGAAGTCATGACAGCTGAAGAGCAGACAATCTCTAGTAGTGGAGGATATGTCCAAAGCTTATCAGCAACTGATCATGTAGATAATCGTCATGAACATGAACCCTTTATTCCTCCTCTTGTTAAGAAGAAGAGAAACCTCCCTGGAAACCCTGGTAATAATTAAATAACTAAGTTTAATATATAGATCACTATATAGTAAACCCTAATTAAGAAAATAAAAATGTTAAAGAGAAAAGTAACTATGATCTGTTTTTATTTTTTTATCTTGATCTATAAACTTTCATGCGTTCTACTGATAAGATCTTTCATATGATCCATTATCAAGATAAAAAAGATTGATTATTTCTATATCTTCAGATCCAGAAGCTGAAGTCATAGCTCTATCTCCAAAGACACTTATGGCCACAAACCGTTTCCTCTGCGAGATATGTGGAAAAGGTTTTCAGAGAGACCAGAATCTACAGCTTCACCGTAGAGGACACAACCTCCCATGGAAGCTAAAGCAGAGGACAAGCAAAGAAGTAAGGAAACGAGTGTATGTATGTCCTGAAATGAGCTGCGTCCATCACAATCCAACAAGAGCACTCGGTGACCTTACAGGAATCAAGAAACACTTTTGTCGTAAACATGGCGAGAAGAAGTGGAAGTGTGGGAAATGCTCCAAGAGATATGCAGTCCAATCAGATTGGAAGGCTCATTCAAAGACTTGTGGGACTAGAGAGTATAGATGTGACTGTGGTACTATTTTTTCCAGGTATTTAATATATCTTTACATTTCTTAATTCATAACAGTATTTTAACTTTGGTACCAGGGCATATCATGATCAATTTGCATTCAAATAGTTGATTAACTGTCTAATTAGTATAGTTAATTGATCATGTTTGAGTTAGCGTTTTTCTTTTCTTTTTAGGAACTCATACTAAACATATACTCGGTAGATGCTCTGATAAACGGTGATAAACAATCGTTTGCTTCAACTATATATGTACTACAATTATACTGGAGTACTATATATACAAACATAATTCGTTTTCTTATGTTGTTTGTAACTAAGATAAGATAAGTTAAATTTGTTGTTGGACTTGTTGGGAGTAGCACTCGTAGGGTCTAAAACTAAATAACTTGAAGATTTTCTGAATATTTATTTGTCATTCTCTCGTACGTACGTGCTGTTTGTTTTCTTGAATAAGACAGTTTCTAGGATGACTTTTTTTTCTAAACAGGAGAGACAGCTTCATTACACATAGAGCGTTTTGTGACGCCTTAGCAGAAGAAACCGCTAGGTTAAACGCAGCTTCTCATCTCAAAAGCCTAAACGGTAATAATCTTAATTACCAATATCTTATGGGCACAATCATCCCATCACCACAACCACCACCATCGTTTCCATTTGGACCACCGCGACCGCAACATCAGCACCACCATTTCCCCATCACAACCACCACCTTCGACCAGCTTCATCATCAAGACGCAATGAAACCTGCTTCTTCGCTCTCCCTATGGATGGGAGGAAATGTCAATCATCATCAAGTGACCAACGAGGACTGTACGCAGCCGCAGTCACCGCAGGAGGATTATAACTGGGTTTTTGGAAACGCAAATAATAGCGGCGAGTTAAGCGATTCACTCATCACACATGAAAATATCAATAACTTTGCCCATAATGAAAACGCAAACGCGGCTACTTCTCTTTCCGTGCCTTCTCTTTTTAGCAACGTAGACCAGATCAGACAAGACGCAAACGCAGCCGTTGCAAATATGTCGGCAACTGCGTTACTCCAAAAAGCGGCTCAAATGGGCGCGACGACTTCTTCTACTCCGACGACGACGGTCACCAACGACCAGTCAGCGTTTCTTCGGAGTTTTACGTCGAAACTCTCTGAACATAGTCAGATTGTAGAAGATGGTGGCAGCGACAAGTTCTTCGCTTTGTTTGGATCGAACAGTGTCGGTTTGATGAGTAACAATGGTCTTGGTCACGAGACCGTGAACCCTAGAAATGGCGTTACGGTCGTTTCGGGAATAGATGAATTACAGAATTATCCTTTGAAGCGTAGAAGAGTTGAGAATGGGGATGCATTAGGAGGAGGGCAAACTCGAGATTTCCTTGGAGTTGGTGTACAAACAATTTGTCGTTCATCTTCTATCAACGGATGGACCTAAAGGTTGAAACACTTGTAATGGATTTTTCTACCTTATTTATAAGAACGTATCAAAGCTGTTTCTAACTTTGTTTAGGGAGTGTTAATGAAAGTAGAATTTGTAATGATTTGTTAAAATTTTCAAATACTATTGTTATTGGTTAATGAGTTTTAACATTCTTTCTAAATTCTAGGTGTTATTGTTTTTTTTTATTGTCTAATGATAACCAAAATCCATAGTTATTCGTTTTTGATTAATTTAAAGATTTTAGATACTTAGTAATGTACATTAATTATTAATTATTAATTACTTCCAATGAACAAAATTTAAAGTTAACTTTAAGAACATTCTTGGTGTAGTGATGTGAATTACCCAGTGGCTACACTGAATTCAGATTCCTGATTAAGTTAACAAAATAATTATGCAAGACATTTTATTCTATATCGCGAACTATCACATTCAATATGACCATGTCTTAAAATAGAGTCTACATTCACACATTAGAAAAGAGACTCTACACTACCTAGAGACAAGCATAATCAATGAGTGATTCACATATTGGTATAATATGTTTGAAGAAAAGCTAAGATTCATGCATACTCATTAGGTATATAAAGATCTTTTGATTTGCTTTTCACAAATAATTACTTAAAAATAAAAAGAGTATGTACGCATTGTGTTTTGTATATGCATAATATAAAGAGTGGATTGGGAAGTGGTGGGGACAAAAGGAAGGTTGAAGGCTTTTTATGCTCAATAATTCTAGCTTAACTTGCAGGGCAATTCATAGTGGAAAATAATAATAAGAAAATAAAAATGGAGATGAAGATGAAGATGAAGAGAAATATAAAAGAGACACATGTAATGCATGTTTTCATTATTTATTTTAAAACCTAGCTATTTCGGTAGCTAGAGGTGAAAAACTATCTCAATGTGTACATCTGTCAATCACATATACGCATGCCTCCTATAAAAACTATCTGGAACAATTAGTCTCGATGGTTTTACTTTTGGCAAAGGTTTTTTCTTCTTTGAATCATACCAGAGAACCGGTTTTCACCCTATCCGGTTAAACCATGGGCTTGGTCTAACCGCGCATTGATCGAGTTTCCGCCAGAAACAGAAGAATGTTTTCATGTTCAACCTTTATCAGAAACTCTTGACTTTGTTATTTTGTAGGTAAGGAACAACGTAAATTGAGTAAGTAGTCGGCACCACAAAAATGGCGATGAATGATAAAGTATAATATTATATTAACCATAAACCGATTTAATTCAAAAAAGAAGAAATAATAACTCCAAAAACATGAAGACCATCCACCCCATTGCTTCCACGAGTTAATTCTTCATATGCAGCTCCTTCAAATTAAATCTGACCTTTCTGACATCGTTGCTTTTAGGATCATAACACAAAACATAAAATGCATCAAGCCTCTATTTGCATTTGCAATAAAGATAAGCTCACCAATAGTATCGAAGATACTTTTAAAACCCAAGTCATGATATTGCCAAGTTGGATCTACTAGGGGGGAAAGGTAAAAGAAGGTCGCTATAAGACCATTCTTGTTTTCCACCATCCTCTAAAATGCATAATTTTATAGGTGATGATAGACTGCAACTAAGCCTTGCAAGACTTCCTTGATAGTTGAAGAGATGATGACCAAATTTGGTATCATTGTGAGGTATTTCCATTACTTCCAACTTTTCAGACCTCACAGCAAACCTTATTATGATTTTCTTATCGAGACTACAGTCTACTCCAACCCATTACGTACAACGCGGATTAAAATAAAACAAACTCAATTTACATTTTAAAACAAGTCGTTTGAAATTATAAGTTGAAACACTCGGTACGTAGTTGGATCTAACAATTTGATAATCTCTGATCAGAGGAGTAAACCCATCCATTTTCCTGCAGTTATCGATATAAGCCCATAAATCGTCATCCCATGTATAGTTTATGTAGTGGTGGTCCATTTAGATGCCACTTCATTTTCATGTATATGTTTGCTACATAAAAGCTCTTCATGGAGATTGGTTCAAGATTGATGTCAACAATGAAAGTCTCGGTAACAAATCTTTTAAGCATACCAAACCGTGGACCCTGAATTAATGCGATATCAATAAAGTGTAAAACTGGAAACATATCTTTATTTATTTATTTTTAGTTGAAACAAAGATGTATTTTCTACCATAAATTGAAATAATGAATATGAACTTACTGAATACAAAAGAAATAGTTTCTGTATTATTTGTTTTTGGTAAGGAAGTTTTTTTTTTGTTAAAGGAAAGATATATATTTTCTACTGGAAATGACAAATAAAAATCTTTTTTTTTGTATGTGCGCACGTCAAAATATTACGTTTTCCTTAGAGGATTATACATTATTTTGTATGAAACGACAAAATATCATGTTACAAAATATTCTGTTTTCTTGAAATGACAAAATATTATGTTTTCCTCAGAAGATTGTATGGTTAATAAATCCAAGATAATTAAATAGAGAAGCTTTACAATATTTTTTTTTAAAAGGAGAAATTAAAATAATTAAAATTAAAAAAGGCAAAACAACAACAGTTGATATATATATATATAAAAAAAAACAGTTGATATAAGGGGAAGCTTCGAAACGACACAGTTTCAACGATGAAATAATATAGCCGTTAGAGATCAGGAAACGGATGCATTAAAAAAAAAGGAAAATAAAAAAAAATAAGGCCGTTGAGAGAAAGTAAGTTAAAACACATATTCAAATGTTTTTTTGACCGTTGTGAATTGTGATAATAGGCTCCTTCCTTCCCTCCCCCATCTATCTATTTTATTCTGATACATACACACATTCCCCTCTGAATAAAAAAGAACAACCCTTTTAGTTCCTGTGATTCGATCTCAAGATCATGGAAGAAACAACGGCGGCTCCGGCGGCGGCGATTGATCAGACGTATGAGTTCTGTGCGCCGCGATGGTACGATTTCGTCAATGGAGAGACTGAAGACGAGGCTAGGAGAGCAGAGCTCTGGTTTCAATCGGCTCTAAGCTGTGCTCCTTCTCGTAAGTTTTGGTTCTGATTTCGTCTCAATTGCGTTTGATTAGGCTTTGATTTTGTGTGTGTGTGTGTGTGTTGTAGCATCGGTTCCAAGAATCAAAGCGAGGAGATCGTTCAAGGTAGAGGCAATGTGCAGTTTCAATGAAGAAGAAGAAGAAGTCAAGCCCACAAAGGTTTTATCCTAATTACAAGTATTGGTTAAGAATCATCTTTTTAACTTTTTTGTCTCAATTTGTAGGATAAAGAGCCGTGTGAGCCACAAGCTGCAACTGTTTCTTCACAACCGGAGGCTGATACTATCTCTGAGGCCAAGAAAGAAGATGTTAGTCCAATTAAGCCATCTCACAGCAGCTCCAAGGACTCTGATGCAAGGTTACTTATTTATCTTTTAATTAAAGAGTTTGTGTTAATGATGTTTGAGTGAAATGAGAGAGACTGTGCTAATAATACTCATTCTTCTTGTTTCATTCAACAGCGACAAGGAGAACATTCCTCCTCCTTCTAACGCAGAAGCCTGCACACCACAACCACCACTGCAGTCAAAGTCAAATGATCTTAAGAAGCAGCAAACTGCTAGAAAGATAGCTAGTCTGCTGAGGAATCCATCTGCACTTAGGCCGAAAGGAAGTCATCAGAAAAGTGTGTTGATGGTGCCGTCTCACTGCAGGGAAACGAGTGTTAGGAACGTAGCTGCTGCTGCCACTACCAATCTGATTCAGGATAATCAAGCCATCAAAAGGCAAAAGTTAGATGATGGTAGATCAAGACAGGTGAGAGAGAACCCCTTTCTTTTTTTTTTTTTCCAGTATCATCAAGCTTAACTTAACTCCATATCTCAAACGCTTTCACTCTTCTGATCATTGATTAATCTTAGATTCTCAATCCAAAACCAACAACTCTACTCCATAAGACGAGACAAGGTCTAGTTAACACCGGTTTCAATGTATGCCCTTCAGTCACTAAGCAAACTCAGAAGGAGAACAGAAAGGTGAGTTCTGAGACTTCATAGATCCTTGTATAAAATTTTGGTTGTTAACTTCTTGTGTTCACTTTAAAAGGTTTATGTCCGTGAGCAAGTTAGACCTTTCATTTCAAATGCTGAAATGATGAAGAAGTTCCAAACAAGCACGCGAGACTTGTCACTGACTCAGGCCAACGCTTCTCTTCCACAGGTAAATAAACAAAGAGACTCTTGATGGTTTATTTGTTTCCTTTTTAGTTAACTTCCAGGATGGTGTGATGGTTTCTTTGTGCAGAACCGAACTAAGCTGACACTGACAAGACCTAAAGAGCCAGAGTTTGTGACATCCCAACGAGCTCGTCCTTTAAAAGTGAAGAGCAGTGCTGAGCTTGAGGAAGAGATGCTGGCAAAGATTCCCAAGTTTAAAGCTCGTCCTGTCAACAAGAAGGTAATGCATTTGGTCTACACTGTGGTGTCTTTCTCTATACTTCATAAAGAGAAATCTAAAATATTTGATGCAGATTTTGGTAGCTCCAGCTTTGCCTGCGCCACAAAGAAGCACACCACATCTACCAGAGTTCCAGGTAGAGAGACACCTTATAGAAGAGACTATCATCATTTTAGTAACAAGAGGCTCATATCTTGTTACCATTTGCAGGAGTTTCATCTTGAAACAATGGCTAGGGCGAACCAACATGCAGAGACATCTTCTACAGCTTCAACACAAGTGTCTAAGCAGGTATGGAACACAAAAATGTTGTATGTGTATGCATATATAACACTTGGTTACTTTGTTTCATGTCATCTGATATGCCTCTGTATTCCTTGCACCCAGCATAATGACTGGAAGCCTCACCTTACTGCACCAAAGCCCCCTGTGCTCCAGACAATGCTAAGAGCTCGTCCTACTAAAGCAAAAACTACTGCGGAACTTGAGCAAGAGGAACTCGAGAAGGCGCCAAAGTTCAAAGCAAAACCATTGAACAAAAAGATATTTGAAAGCAAAGGAGAGATGGGGATCTTTTGCAACACCAAGAAGCACATAACCATACCTCAAGAGTTCCACTTTGCTACAGATGAGAGGATATCCCGACCAAACTCTGTCTTAGATGCATTCGACAAGGTATATTTCAACTAACAGAACCTGTCTTAATAATGCGAGTGTTATGTTCCATGTTTGACACAACTTCTTCTTGTGTCAGCTCTCATTGACCTCTGAATCTTGCCATGAAAAGCCTCTACCAAGGATCACTGCTCCAAACCCCTTCAATCTAAGGACAGAAGTATGTATTACCACAACTAACTTCTTCTCTGACTGACCACCCATGTTTTTTACTGACAGTTCTTTTAATTACTTTGTGGCATTATTCCAGGAACGAGGCGCTGAAAAGGAGAAGAAGTTTGTAATGGAAGTCACACAGAAACTGATAGGAGATGAAAGGGCAAGAGTTCCTAAAGCAAAACCATATCCTTACACAACTGACTTTCCCTTGGTATGCAAGCAAATACCTTCCTTGCTTTGTTTTTGTTTTGAGTTGCGAAAGAGATGATGGATTGGTGTTGAAAAATCTTTACGTGTTCCAACTCTCTCAGGTACCACCAAAACCAGAACCTAAGCAATGCACAAAGCCAGAACCGTTCCAGTTAGAGAGTCTTGTGAGGCACGAAGATGAAATGAGAAGAGAAATGGAAGAGAGGATGAGAATGGAGAGAGAAGAAGCACAGAAGAGGCTCTTCAAAGCACAACCAGTTATTAAAGAGTAAGTCACCTGCCCCCTTTTGTCCAGAAACTTTATCAATGTTTAAGAGCTAACTATATAGCTTTGAACACAGGGAAATCCCGGTTCCAGAGAAAGTACGAAAGCCACTCACAGAAATTCAGGCGTTCGACCTCCATGTAGAGCATCGAGCTGTTGAGAGAGCAGACTTTGATCAGAAAGTAAGCTTTTCAGTCACTTCAACAATAAACAACATGCTTTACATAACCTATGAACTGACAGATTATCATTCTATTTGGAACAAACAGATCAAAGAGAAGGAGAATCAGTACAAGAGATACCGTGAAGACAGTGAAGCTGCAAAAATGGTAAGCAACAACGCACTTACTTACATAACCTCATTTAAACTTGACTGAAGTCTAACAATCAATACTTGAAAACATGTATCAGGAGGAGGAAGAAAGGTATCTGAAGCAAATGAGAAAGACGATGGTTCCTCATGCAAGACCTGTGCCTAACTTCAACAAACCCTTCTTACCTCAGAAGTAAGTTTCCACTCAATTAGAAAAACACTCAAAGTACACTCTCTTGTATTGATTAAAACACTTAATGTCAAACACAGGTCAAACAAGGAGACAACGAAACCAAAATCCCCCAAGCTTAGAGTGATCAAGAGAACCGAGAGAAGAAAGATGATGGCTCGACCAGTGTGTGCAGCTACCAGTGCTTCCGCTGGTCAGATGAGATAGTTTGTAGATGACAATGTTCATGAATGCTTGAACCCACTTTCCCTTTGTAAATTTAATCTATCCAGTACTAAATTTTCCTTTGTAACCTGTTCTAAGTACTTACTAATACTGTATTTGTACAAGTACTTCCTCTTATGTATCCTGATTCAAATTTATTTTAACTTGAAAAAGATTTATTTTATGTTAAATCTTAGGGCGGGCATATACACATTGTTTGAATCACTTGCTCCAACTTGTTTTGGTTCTATATCTTAACAAAAGACAATAATAGTGTGATTGGGATACAAAACTAAACCTTTTAGCCTTCATGGACCAACATTAATTAACTGTCACAACAAACCATATAAAAGAATGTAGAGATAAAGAGAATGATGATGTGTAAACACTGACACAAGTAGATAGAATATACAACAGAAGAAATGAACTTGTAAGATGCACACACATGCATGTGTTCTTACTTCTTTCATATCAGAAGGCAGACCAAACAGAATAGTTTATCTTCTCTGTGCCTTGAATCTTGAAACTGGTTTTGATGGTTGAGACCCTGAAGGCTGCTTACATATAAGCAAACAAAAAGATACAATAAAATGTTTCAAAAGTTTATATATATATGTAACTCCAGATGCAATTACAAGCTGAGAGGTTGAGTTTGTTGGTGTCTAAAGAAGAGGATAATGCAACTGAGGGTAAAGACCTCATCATCATCATCAACAGAGAATCTGTAAATGTCTTAAAGATGACAGAAACCTTAGCAAACCTCAAAGTTAACTGCATTTCTAGCCATGGGTATTTGGTACTGTCACTATTATTAAAGTCCATAACTCCTCTAATCTAAATCCCTTCTCTGACCGTGATCTCTTCTAAAGCTTCCCTTTGTTCGATTTCTTTCAGATAGAACCAATATCAGTTTTGGGCTTCTTCTGTCAAAAATATCCGTATTTTTTAAAATGACAGAATCTAAAAATTACTACCTCTCTTTCAGTTTAGTTTAATTGTCCTTCTAAGTTTATGCACACAGATTAATAAAACATATATTTTTGTATATTTCCAAAATAAAAACACAATTACCTATACACCTAACCATATTTCAACCAATAAAAAAATAAAATGGAGAATCTTATTAATAAATTTTGCATTGAAACTCAAAAACGACACTTATTTTGAAACGAAAATTTTTCCCTACAACGACAATTAAATCGAAACGGAGAGAATATATTTTTCTGGTTTCAGAGTTTGCGTCAGCAACTTTTTACAGAGGTTAAAAACCTCCGTTAACTCAACGGTTAAAACTACTTTGCAAAATAAAAATAATAGTTGAGATTGATGAATGAGAAAAATCAACTGTTGTAATTGGAATGCATTTTTTGGAATAAAAACTTCCTAAATTTATGTGCATTCCAAAAATTGTTTACCGTTTACAATGAAAAAAATGGAAAGGAAATTTCATTTCATTTCATAACATTCCATATAATTAATGTTCAAAAAAAGAAAAAAAAAATACATTCCATATAATTTCAGAAAAAATTAACTTTCATTTGAAATATCATTCCAAATCAAAAAAGTTTTTGAATAAGTGAAATACCTGATTCTATTTCTTTAAATTCCATAAATAATAATTAACCATTCTATATATTGTTTTATTTTGTTACCAGTTACACCCAACGTTCATTACTATTGCTTTTGACCTAGATCGTGACGCCGTTCACATTAACAAAACAAAAAAATGAAACTGTAAAATCGAAAGTTCCAAGTGAAGAGTTCAGAGACGAATTAGTGTTGACCTCTTAATTTGAAACCTTACGGAAACTCTCTGTCACCGCTTCAATTAGGTAACTCATCCCTCTCTTTTATATTTTTCTGTAACTGTTTTGTTTTCTGATTTCTGATGGCTTATTTGGAACACTTGTATATTGCTAAGCTGTAAAAGTGCCAATACAAAAAGTGTTATTTCATGAAGAACAGACACGTTTGATTCATAGTACATCAGTTTTATAGAATGGATATTTGGTGTTTTAAAACGTATTATTAATTGAATTTCTCTTAAAAAAAATTAACTAAAACATCATACAATATGAAAATATTTTAATATTTTTGTTAACACTGGTTAATTATGTTGTTACAAATTATTTCAATATATACAAGCTTTTGAGATGGATAAGAAAGAGGAAAATTTTGAGATATATGTGTATATATTATGCATGAATTGAATACAAAGGATCAATATTTTTAAGGAGACATCTACCGATGGAGGATACCTTCTGTTGGGAGATAGACAACTTCACCGAGAAGAATGATGGGATAATAACTCAAAACTTCTCAAGCGGCGGCTGTGAATGGTAAATATATAGGAAAAAAAATCACATTCTTTTTTAGCTGAGTTTTATTATTATTATTTATTTTTTTAACATGTAAAAAGGGTTTTCTCCTAGGTATCTTTTTGTGTATCCCAAGGGAGACCATGGCTCTGATCACTTGAGTCTGTTCCTGCACGTTGTGAATCCTGATTCATTGAGGCTTGGATGGAAAAGGAGAGCTAGTTATTACTTTGTTTTTTTAGATCAATCCGGAAAAGAGCTATTCCGATCATCTGGTAAATTATCAAACATGTTACTTAGTGATTATCTGATTGATTGACTAAGAAGATGAAATCTTGCAGAGAAAAGCAAAGAATCATTGTTCTGCAATGAAATGTCATCCTGGGGTTACGCTAAGACGCTGCCTATTTCCAAGCTCCAAGAAAAAGGGTTTCTGAAGAAGAACAAACTATTCATACAAATCTACATCAAAGTCCTTGAAGTTGTTCATCAAGGAAACTCAACTGAGAATGAGATGATAGATTACTGTGGTTTTCAGATCTCTCTTTCTCAAGTAAGTTAACACTAATCTTTCATAAATCCTATTTGGTAATGAGATTAGCATAACAACATCCTATCCCTGTCTCTCGCTGTTTTGGCAGATTGCACTACTGAACGACAATGTCCTATATCACCCAGACTTTGCAGTAGATTTCAAACCAGAGAACCAAGCGGTCAAAACAAAGTACAGGAATCTCCTCCGCATCATCGAAACACTGAGCAAGCCTCCGCAGAGCTTGTCTTTGGCTGTACTACGCAAGGCTCAAAGCGAGCTGGCTGCGCTGGAGGAAGCTGACTTCAAGCTGGACTGGTTAAATTCAAAGATTGAGGAGCTTTCCGCAGAGTGCAAGAAAGTAACATTTTCTGATGTACAACTCGAAGATAGGGTCAAGAATGTGGAATTGACTCTGTGGGATCTCAAAGCTGAACTGGACAAGGAGAAGATTAAATCTGCTGCTGCCGCCTCTGCTGATGCCGCCTCTGCTGATGCCGCCTCTTCTGCTGCCGCCTCTGCTGCTGCCGCCTCTGCTGATGCCGCCTCTGTTGCTGCCGCCTCTAAAGTTTCTTCGTTTCAGTTTATAGATTTTATCATAAAAAGGTTCTTTCTCACTTGCTTCTCCTTCTCAAAATACTAGCCCCTAACATCATAATCGGTTAATGTGTTGTGATGGTTAATGTGTTGTGTTTTTTTTGTTTCCGTACGTATCAACTTTGAAGGAGGATTCTTTGTTTCCATTAAGTTTGGATTTTTTTTTTCTTTTTGTCATTCATTTTTAAGTTGTTCGAATCACTTGCTCCAACTTGTATTGGTTCTATCTCGACATCCCATTGTTTTTTAGACTTCGCAGAAGATTCTCTGTTGATGATGATGAGGTCTTACCCTCGATTGACTTATACTCTTCTTTATCCACCAACAACTCGATCTCTTCAACTTGTAATTGAATCTGGACTTACATAAAACTTTTGCAACATATTATTTCATGTTTTTGTTTGTATGTTTATTTGTAAGCAGCCTTAGCCAGTAGGTCTATGTACAACTATGTTTGGTCTGTGTAAGAAATAAGAACACACTATATTTTGACTCGCAATTTGAAAATGCAAGATTATTTTGTGGTTGTAAAAATTTTTCTTTAATAAATACTATAATATAAACATAATTAATGTTCAGATTGGTGTACTTATTTTTACGTTTTTTATTACAACATGCACACAGTAAAAAATTTCACATATATATAATTTATACGTAAATGATTTATTGTAATTGTAACTTTTGAGAATTATAGAGTTCTAGAATTTTATCTTCTCGATTTTAAATTAATAAATAGAAGTTATAGTCTTATTTTATATTTTAACCCGTGATAATACACGATCATTATTTAAAAATAAACTGTTATATTATTTAGTTTTAATAAAATATGAATATTAGACTAAATTAAAATATTTTATAATTTTACCATATAATATATGTTTTATTGATAAGTTTAGTTCTAAAGCTTTTAAATAAAAATTTAAATATCTAACCCATTGTAGCTAAACATATCAAACCTGTAAATAAAAGCTGCAGCTGATACAATGTCTGTTTCCATTTACATAATTACGGTAACTGCACAATCAATTTCATGTGGCATATTTTGTCAACCAGATTCAACAAAAGTTGAAGGAGCTTTTTCTTTATCCACTTTGTTTGATAGTCCAGATAAATTATCAAATAATTTGACATCACCAAACCATACCTGTCAACTATAAGTTTCCTAAATTACAATGAATCATGAATAATATTATAATTAGATGGTAACCTAAGTGCATGCGCAATGGTTTTAACATTTTACAACAATATAATTTTATCGATTATAAAACTTATAATCGACGAATACAAATGTCGTTAGCAAGTAAAGGCTACTTTTCGGAAAACTTAGTCAAAATTCATTTTTTATGTTGTACCTTCTCGTGGTATATGGTGTATATATATCTACTCATGTGATAATTTTTATTTTCAGAAAATCTGAATATTGATTTTGTAATCTCTAATACTTATTAATAAAATTTGTTTGTTTGCCAAAAAAAAAAAAACATATATGAACGGTGTAACCTGTAAAACTAAGGGTAAATATCAAAAAGTTTTTTTTTTGTTTTATATACAGTTAATTAGCAAAATCTACAGCAGGAAATCTGATTACTTGACTCTGTCTGAAAATTCTTGAAGTAGCTTCTCTCTAACATATGGAGAAGCTGACAATACCCATCTACTAAACTCCATTATCTCCATACCTTTAAACTCAGCTAACATCTTGTACTTCTCTCTTTTCCTTTCCCTGTTTGAAAAAGACATACCTTCCTCTTCACTACCACCTTTCATCTTCTTCTTCTTCTTCTTTTGATCCGCACATTCTAAGTTCTCATCGCTGCCACCCTCTCCATTGAACCTCTGAGATGATTTTGATGTTCCTGCCCTTCCACCGTTGATGATATCTTCATTTCGATGTGCATACACAATGCCTATTCACACAAGCCAGAGAAAAGATTCACAAGACAACAAAGAACATAGTCAAGTAGAGAAAAGTTGAAATCAGTATTATTCTTACCCAAGTCTCCAAGTATAGGTTCCTGTGTTGTTTCCTGTTTAGAAGAGCACAAGATCTCTTCTTCATCTTCATCATCATCATCATCTGAAACACCTATCTTACTATCCTTACGCAATTCAACGATCTCGCTAGTGAAGAGCTTATCAGATAGATCACGGAAAAGATTTGAAATCCCAAACAGCTCCCCTTGAAACTCTTTACAGTCCTGATCATTAGAAAAGAGAGAAAACAATCTCCTTAACGAAACTAAACCGATTTAAAGAATTTGTATATACATTTATATGTTTACCTGGACGCCTTCAAAGTACCTAGTCTCCATCTTCCCTGCAACTGCAATGTTTGAAAGCTGCTGTTTGTACACTTGTCTTGTGTAAACTAGTTCCTCAAGGGAACCAGCAGCCAACAGACGAAAAACCACCACATGACGTTTCTGTCCATACCGAAACGACCTATCCTGCGCTTGCAAGTCATGAGAAGGGTTCCAGTTTGGATCAAATATAACCACACGGTTGGCACTCACAAGGTTTAGTCCCAACCCACCAGCTCTAGTTGATATCAAAAAGACCTGTTTGCTAGGACTCGCGTTGAAATCATCTACAAGAGACTGTCTTAGATTAGTTGGAGTAGAACCGTCAAGCCTTGCAAAGCTATAACCTTTTCTAATCAGAAACTTCTCAAGTATGTCCAGCATCCTGACAGAGTAACTGAAGAGAAGTATCTTATCACCCTTTGAGATCCAAGAAGCCATCAGCTTCTCCAAAGCTCTCATTTTCCCACAGTGTTTCACATCACTAAGGTCCATAAAGCTCTCGCTTGCAGAAACACCTCCTGCTAGATCAATATCAGTCCCAAACACCGCAGATACAAAGTCTGCGTCCTTCTTCTGCTTCTCCGGCTCATCTCTAGGATTCGGTTTGACAAGCTCCAGGTGATTGCTCACCTGCTGAAGCTTCACAAGGCACGGAAGCACCAAGCAGAAAGGACAAGAATCACAACCGTCTGGGCTGTCTCTGTGAATGTAACTCCAGATAGGTCCATCAGGAACAATCCTTCTGCAGCACTCTGACTGCTTAAGTGGGCTTCCACAAGCGCAGGGGTTGTCTTTATTCACAAGGCATTGAATCTCTGGCAGTTGCAGCATTCTCTGGTACACTCGTTTCTGCAACTCGCTCATCTGACAGAAGACTACATTATCTTCCTTCCCCATCATCAGATGCCCTATAGTTTCCTCCTTCGTCCTCCTCAACATATACTTACTCAGAACACTCACCAGATGCTGTTTCCTCTTATCTGCAATGTGGACAAACCTTTCCGGAGCCGTTGCTCTCTGCCCTTGCTTCAGCGGCTCATCATAGTACTCTCGGAAATGCTCACGAGTGCCCAGCGATCCTGGCGCTACCCACTCAAAGAGGTTGAACAGCTCAGTGATCTTGTTCTGCATCACTGTGCCCGTAAGACCGAGTCTTTTCTTCGTCTTGATCTTAAGACACGCCTCGTAAAGCTTCGACTTCTCGTTCTTCAAACGGTGTGCCTCATCAGCAATCACTATCTCCCAGTTAATCTCTGACAAAACAGGGCCTTGGATTCTAAACGTATCGAAGCTAGTCACAAGCACCTCGACGCCACGGGCGTTGAGTTTCTCGAGAATCATATCTCGGTTTGCTCCGTGGTACACAGAGACCTTGAAGAAGCTCGCCCATCGTGAAAACTCGCTCTCCCAGTTGTGGATAACCGAGGATGGACAGATGATAAGTACAGGACCCTTTTGACACTCCGAAGCAGAAGTATCACCAGCGTCACTGTCTTTTCTATAAACTCCAGAAAGAAACGCAATTGTCTGAATGGTCTTGCCTAATCCCCTGTGTCAACACAGCTATAGTTTTAAACTACACAAGAACACTCTCAAGAAGACTAAAACAAGATCCATTTACAATGGTGACACACAAAAAACTCATCCTTTTCCACTGAATCTATAAGCATAATGGTGTTAAACTACACAAGAACATTCTCAAGAAGACTAAAACAAGATCCATTTACAATGGTGACACACAAAAAAAATAATCATCCTTTTCAAATGAATCTATCAGTATAATGGTTTTAAACTGCACAAGAACATTCTCAAGAAGACTAAAACAAGAGCCATTTACAATGGTGACACACAAAAATTCATCCTTTTTCCACTGAATCTATCAGTATAATGGTTTTAAACTACACAAGAACATTCTCAAGAAGACTATAACCAGAGCCATTTACAATGGTGACACACAAAAATTCATCCTTTTTCCACTGAATCTATCAGTATAATGGTTTTAAACTACACAAGAACATTCTCAAGAAGACTAAAGCAAGATCCATTTACAATGGTGACACACAAAAAAAATAATCATCCTTTTCAAATGAATCTATCAGTATAATGGTTTTAAACTGCACAAGAACATTCTCAAGAAGACTAAAACAAGAGCCATTTACAATGGTGACACACAAAAATTCATCCTTTTTCCACTGAATCTATCAGTATAATGGTTTTAAACTACACAAGAACATTCTCAAGAAGACTATAACCAGAGCCATTTACAATGGTGACACACAAAAATTCATCCTTTTTCCACTGAATCTATCAGTATAATGGTTTTAAACTACACAAGAACATTCTCAAGAAGACTAAAGCAAGATCCATTTACAATGGTGACACACAAAAAAAATAATCATCCTTTTCAAATGAATCTATCAGTATAATGGTTTTAAACTGCACAAGAACATTCTCAAGAAGACTAAAACAAGAGCCATTTACAATGGTGACACACAAAAATTCATCCTTTTTCCACTGAATCTATAAGCATAATGGTTTTAAACTACACAAGAACATTCTCAAGAAGACTAAAACCAGAGCCATTTACAATGGTGACACACAAAAATTCATCCTTTTTCCACTGAATCTATCAGTATAATGGTTTTGAACTACACAAGAACATTCTCAAGAAGACTAAAACCAGAGCCATTTACAATGGTGACACACAAAAAAAAATAATCATCCTTTTCAAATGAATCTATCAGTATAATGGTTTTAAACTACACAAGAACATTCTCAAGACGACTAAAACAAGATCCATTTACAATGGTGACACACAAAAATTCATCCTTTTTCCACTGAATCTATCAGTATAATGGTTTTGAACTACAGAAGAACATTCTCAAGAAGACTAAAACAAGAGCCATTTACAATGGTGACACACAAAAACTCATCCATTTACTCTGAATCTATAAGCATAAATGTACATAAAGTTGTAACATTCTCAATACACAGCAAAGAAGAAAGAACTCACATGTCATCGCCAAGAATGCCTCCATGGTTGTTTCTATAGAGATTATAAAGAAACTTCACTCCCTCTCGTTGGTGTTCAAGCAATCTACAGTTGATAGAAGCAGGTACCTAAACCAAACCACACATTCTAAGGCAAAATCAAAATAATTGGGTTCCTTAAGAGCGTGAGCAAAGAAAGGCTAAGACTTTCAATAGAAAATAACCTGAATGATCGGACTTTCTCCGATTGGTGACAGCACAAGTGGTTCGTATGGACCGGAGTAGTCAAATTCGACCCGGTTTAACCCGGGTCTACCGAATTCAATTGATTTCTCATCTTCTTCCTTCTTCTCTTCGTCAAAATTGATAGTGATTTTGTGGGTTTCTTCGGAATCTTCGACCTGGGTTTTGGGGATTCTGGATTCGTGTTTGGAGGGTAAGAAGTATGAATCATCGAGACGGAGTAGCTGCTGGGAGAGAGACGATTTGGGAGGTTTTCTCGTCGGTTCCAACTCTTGGGTCGATGAGATTTGCGACGATGATGATGATGACGGGAAGGTGCCACATGGCTTCAAGGTCTGTTTGAAAGTGTGTAACAACGACATCGCTTATCGATCGCGCGTTGCGAGAGAGAGAAAAAGTCGTTTGCTTTCTTCGGGAAGTTGAAAGAAAAGTGGACAAAAATCTGTTATAGACCAAATGGTCAAAAATAAATCTACAACATCCTAAAATATTCTATATAGACCAAGTAAAATAAAATGACGATTTTGTCCTTAATGAAGGGTTGATATGAGCCATTAGATTATCTCATCTATATTTTAATCTTGGCCTTACAATTTTACACATGTTTTATTCTCTCTCCTACTCTTTTTTTAATCCAAGCCACTCACAACCACATAATCTTCTTTATCTCATTATCTAATTCGACTAGGTGAAACTAGTATAACTCGTATAACTAAACATGTTAAAAATTGTATAATTGATATATAAATATTATAATTTACATATGAAATAAATAAGTAAAAATTATAATTGGTATATGATGACAAAATTTTCATTAAATTAATTTGAGATTTTTCAAATGTTTGTTAAAATATTACAATACGCTCTTAATTTTATATTATATACTTTATACTTTTAAGGTTTATTAACTATATTAGCCATATTTTTATGATAATCAAACATCAAACATATTTTCACAAAGCTATGATGTGAAAATAATGGTACAACCCCTATAACTAGATATATAAACAATTGATATAATTTTTATTATATATTAGATGAGTATTACTGGTACAACTGGTATAACTTTGATATTTCAGAAATTAACAAAATCAGTTAGGTATTTCATATGAGAAAAACAATCAAATATCCCAGTTGGTATGTAATCAGAAAGTTTCTCTTAATTTAATTTGAAGTTTTGGAAAAAAAAATTAAAATTTATCACACAACTTCATAAGTTTACATGATCTATCTTATACTTTTAAGGTTTGTTAACTTGTTTGTTTCACATAATTTTTGGAAAACATACATGAAATGTATTTTTACGAAATTGATGATTTCATTGTAACCGGGCAAAGACATATATACATAAATAAGTGGTACCACTGAGGTAAATATATTTATTATGTGGTACAACTAATATTTTATGATTTCCTTGCCAAAGTACAACTATGCACAAACTGGTACAACTCAAAAACTAGTACAACTATGTACAGTCGGTACAACTAGAAAACTGGTACAACTACTTGGTATTTTTATTTAGTATTGTTTTAAATGTGCATCACGTTTTAAATGTGTATCATGTTTTAAACATTTTAGTTGAAATAATGTCAAATAATTGTACTAGTTGTACCATTTTTAAATATTATTGTGTAGCTGAACCTGTTGTATTAGTTACACCAAAATACCTATAAATTTAAACTAAAAACATTTCTATTTGTGTTTACAAGTTGCATCAGGTTATTTTTTGTATATGTGTTTACAATTTGTCTAATTCTTATCTAATTTTTATTTCCATGTGAAGAAAAAAAACTTTGAGGTGGAAGCCTACCACTCATTGCTAAAACAACACAACTCATCGAGTAAGCAATATGCCGATATGCTTGATGTACTAGCCAAGTCAACTCAACGTATTGCTACAATTAAACCAGTTCGACTATTATTATCATAGTTCAAACACCAAACATGATGCTTATGTATCCTTTTGAACTCATGATGCGTATTTATCGTCTTTTGGAGTATACTCTTCCAATCCTCTTCTACTGCAATCTTTTCCGGTTCGGCAGTTACCCTCTTTGGATTCGAAAGCAAAAAAGATGAAGATAATTTTTTTTCGTAAATAGTACAGCTAGTACAACTGGTACAATTTGTAAACAAATAATTATCCAAAAAATATTATAAAATTAAATTTTAACATATTTTGACAAATTCATACAGTGGAAGATTATACCAATTTCTACATCATCCTCTTCGATAACATTATTCACATGCTGAAAAACAAAAACCTAATATAACCTTATTAGTTGTGAAGTTGTTCTAGTTATACACGTTCTAATTATATTGATTATAGTAGTTATATTTGTTGTAGTTGTACTAGTTATACATGTTCTAGTTGTACCAGTTATACTAGTTTTAGTTGTACTAGTTGTACTACTAATACTCTGTGTTCTTCATTGTCGGAAATTTTGTACACTGAAGACGAGTTTCGATTTTATATGAGAGAAAATGGATTAAGAATGATGAGTAATTGGTCGATTTGGGATAAGAACGAAATTTTGTAAGGTTTGAAGATTTTTTTCGATTTGGATTATGGGATGGAGAAATTTTGATGAAAATGAAAAATCTAAAATCTGGGTTCTTAAGATTGTGAATCATGATAAAGTAGAAGAAAACTGAGAAATATATAAGAGATTAGATGAAGTGACACTTAAATTTGAATTTGAGTTTGATTTTTGAGAAATAGTGAAGAAAAATGGAGATGAAGAGCGTAAGAATGATGATTGAGAAGGAGAGATTTGGAGATTTAGGTTTAGGGATCCGAATTGAGTTGGGTCGGGTAAGTGGGTTTGGATAGATAGTGGTTGGGTTAGTAAATAAATAGAAGTTATTAGGTTTTGAGGACCTTTTGACAATTTTTCTATTTAAAATTAATTCAAAATAAAAGTCAAAATATGAAGGGTCTATTTCAGATTTTTTGATGACCATGTGGTCTATTTCAGCATTTGATCCAAGAAAAGTCGTACTTGTTTAGAAAATTTAAAACTTACTTGCTTTTATTCGAGTTTTTAGAAAATAAGAGGGTAAAATAGAAATTAACAGGTACATAAACTCGGGAACGGTTCTGATTATTGGGCCGACCACGCAAAGCCCAAACTGTACTTTTGTCCTAACATGGTTTTAGGTTTAGGGTTTCTTGTCCCTCTCCTGTATATATATCAATCTCTAATTCTCAGAGATTAGACGCCAATCTTCTTCTAACACCATTGAATTGATTTGTTCTCTTGACTGACTTTGCTTTTTTTATTGGTCAATTATTTTTGTTTTCAAAACGTTTTGTGAAGAAAGTGATGAAAGTTGTAGATAGGTGATGATCTTATGATCGATAAAAATTTCAACTCGCTACGTTCTTTCTGATTCTTTACCAGTTTCCTAATTTGTTTCCTTCAACGTTCGTTTTTGATTTGCTCTCCTGCTTGACTGCTTCACGGTTTTGTAGAAGCTTTGTTGTTCGCATGGAAAAAAAAATCGACGATTTTGACTCAGTTCAATTGGATTTTGATTTTTTTTGGAACATTGTAATCTGGAGAAATGATGAGAAATCAGATAAATCTTAGGACACCTTCTGACACATTACTGTGTATGAGAATGACGTCTAGTTCTGATCTTCAGTTAATTTTTCTTTTTCCTTTTGTTTTCACCTCAGTACATTTTTATTTGCATGTCCTTAAAACAGTTATTTTTTTTGTCAAATAAATTGACATCTGAATTGAAAGTATATCTTGAAATCTTCTAAATCTGATTCCTAGGCCATGTTACAATATACTATTACCATACAGTTTGACCTGTACCTGGTCAAAAATTGCTAAAAAAAAAATCAAATATTCAAATCTTATATTTATTTTTAAATGTCCGATTCTTTACATTTATGTACACGGCAGATCAAACTCTATAGTGACACCTTATATATACAATAATCTAATCAAACAATCAAGGCTTGAACCGTAAGGACTATTAACATTATGTATAATACAATTATATATATGAACCACCAAACTCTTATGACAAATGCTTCTCCCTTTGAGCAACTTGTACTTCACTCCGGTTTCGAAGTTAAAAAGACAAAGCTCAAAGTCTAGTTTCAGGACTAGCTCACATCATTTACCTTCTCGTGACTTCTGTGCTTTTCTATTAAATTCCTCAACCTGTCTTTCATGTTCTTCAAGCATTTGATCCACTCTACTTGGCTGAGCCAACAATGGTCCAGGCATGTAAATATTGCTATCACTAGGATTATACTATACACATTGAAACACAACAATGTAAGTTTAAAAACACATTTGCTTCAAATGGAAATAATCAAAACATAGATCATTTAACTAACCCAATCTGGTTCGACTGGTGTTGTCATATGTCTACTATCCATAGTGTCAGCTCGATTGTACACTCGGTGATCTCTTCTTCTTTTATCCAAGACTTGTTGATCTAACAATGCTTTGGAGGAGAGTGAACCTGAGAATATCTTGGGTTTTACTCTAGATTGAGGATACCTAGGAGCAGGTGCATTCTCTTTCACATGAATTGTTGACTTGGCCATATTCCGTTTGCTCATAAATGGACCTGAGTGTGAACCTCTCTCATCAGTTTGTTTGTTTTTGATATGCATATTTATATAATCAGGTCCTGGGCCATGAGAAGTTCTCTCGTCTTTAAACGACTTGAAACTATCATTTCTGCTTTTCAAATCTTGGTATTGTTTCTGCATTTTGCCACACACAAGAGTGAATTTCTTTGCAGTTATATAGTCATTGTGGCCTTGAAAATTAGAACCATTTCACAGTTACTTACCTCCATGTTCACTGTTAGATGATTTGCTTTGATAGGTGGGACATGGTTTCCCTCCTGTGATCTTGAGTCTTGCCTTTCTTGTTTCTCCACCCTCACGTGTTGCTGCCTTTTAGCTTCATCGCGCTTATTAGCATCAATCTCTTTGCTCGGAGGATATTTTGGTAGACAAGATGGATCACAAGCAAACGGCTTGGTTTTGAAGTACTGAAAAGCAAAAAAAAAACAGTGTTTTCAAAAAGATTATTGGGCGGTAACTGAACGTCTATGTAGGTTTAGGTGACGTCTAGGCATTATAGAATTCAGACATCACATTTTCACTAACCTTGTTGTTTGATTTAACCAGTTTACACCAGTTTAGATTGATTTATACTGATTTAAAACGATTTGAGACAGATTAAATCGATTGAGCCAATTAAATCGGATTTTAAGAAAATTGTTTCAATTATAACTGATTTGCCGTTTAAGCCGATTTTCAGAATCTAGGTTGTAACTAACGGTGCATACCAATATCAGAGCAAAACGTCAGACACAAGTTACCTCACTCTCAAGGGCACTATCTGCAGTGCTTCTGTGATCAGGGTCTATAGAGAGTAAAGTCTCTAAAAGCAAAAGAACACTCGTGGGAAAGTCCTTAAACATCTCTGATAGTTTCCGTCTATAAGGAGCCCTACTTCTGAATCCAGCTGAAGACGGCAAATCATGTTTTCTCCAGTAACTTTCTGATGGTGAACCACATAGCTTGAAGATCTTATGCAACTGTTCTACCTATAAAAAGAACAAGAGAGTTAACTTCAAACCAACATGCGACAACCAATGTGTAGTAGGAAAATGAAATATTCACCTCGGTTTTTCCAGGTAGGATCGGTTTACCAGCGTATAATTCACCTAAGATGCAACCTGTGCTCCAAAGATCAACACCAACTCCGTAGTGAGAGGCTCCAAGCAAAAGCTCTGGTGGTCGGTACCAGAGAGTGACAACATGGCTAGTCAATGGTATAGTTTTGGCAGGGTCGAAGAACGTTGCTAACCCAAAGTCAGCTATCTTCAAGACTCCATTACGGTCGATCAGAAGATTTGAGCCTTTTATATCACGATGAAGAACACCACGGCTGTGACAATGTTCAAGCCCACTTAGAAGTTGTTGCATGTAACATTTTACCTAAATAACAGAAACATAAAAGTAATTCCCTCAAATAGCACCAAATTATGGTTTTAATGATAAGGTTAGCACACAAGAAAAGAAAAAAAAAATCTAAAATAGAATTAATTAAAAGTTTAAAATATATGTTATTTATATTTAATTTATATTTTGGATTTGAGTTTAGTTATTAGGATTCATGGTTTAATAGTTAGGAGGTATGGGTGGATGTGGGATTAGGATCTAGAAATTAGAATAATGTAATGTTTTTCATGTTAAATGAATACTATTTTGAAAATTTGATCATTCGCTGCTATTTAAAAAAAAAACTTAAAAATGTAAAGAGAAACGGATTTTTTGACATGGGAAGAAATCTACGTGCTGGAGTAGCAAAGCGTTTGCGTGCAGTAGGAGTACCTGAGGTTCTGAGAATTTAACACCGGGTAATGAAGAAAGTCCTAAGAGATCATGATCCATGTACTCGAAAACCAAGTAGAGTGATGATGAAACATGGGCAGTGATCAATGCTTCTAGCTTCAGGACGTTAGGATGATCAAGCCGTCTCATTACTATGATCTCTCTCGCCATGAACTTGACACTTTCTATGTCTTTGAGATCAAACCTGACTTTTTTTAGCGCAACGATCTTGTTATGGATAAGGTCACGAGCCCTGTAGACGCTGCTATACGTTCCTTGACCAATCTGTATCCACACAAATAGGACAGGTTAGGGTTTCTGGACCAAAAGAGAGTTCTGTAATAAAAGAAACTTACTTTCTCTAGTTTCTCGAAGGTGCTTGCTCGACGTGGAGCCCAGTCCACTAACGCCTCGCCAGCAACAGAGACTAGCCATGTCGGCCATACTGATGTCACTTGCTTTAACTCTGTGTTCTTTGGAACAACAACACTCTGGTTCTTGCTCACTCCCCAAGGAACAGCTTGAACCGTATCTTGAACCCCAAAATTCTCTTGTTCCTCGTCAACCAACCGAACTTTGGAATCTATGCTATTCCATTGGTCTAGCTTCGGTTTTATAACATTCGGACCAATCTCCAACTCATGTTTTACAACAGCACTCGAGCCTCTTGTCAAGTCCTGATCATCATGATCCATATGAACTTTGGAATCTCTGCTGTTGCATCGATCTAGCTTCGGTTTTGTAATATTCGGACCAATCTCCAAGTCAGGTTCTTCTACAACAGCACTCGAGGCCCTTGCCAAGTCCTGATCATGAACAGCTTCAACCGTATGATCAACTATCTCAGGATGATCATACAACCTTTTGGAACTAAGCGTTTCGGAGTCAACCAACTTATCTTTGGCATCTCCTCTGCTACTCGATCTATCAAGCCCACCACCTCCCGGTTGGATCCAATCATCTATCCTTGGCGAATCAATCCCCGAGGAACGCTTCTCCGATGACTCTTTCAGTGTGGACTTTCTTCTGAAAGGCAGATGTTTGGAACTTACGCAACCCATCTTAAAATCCCTTGAAGAGATTAAAAAAAAAAGAGAGATCAGAGTGATTCAAAACCAGAAAATTCAAGAAAGAAGATTCAGAAACAGAGACATTACCTTGGAGCTTGAACGTTCCAAGAGAAAAAAAATCAATGCATAAGGAGAGAATCTTTATTGTTGTTACATGTTTGACTGGTTAAACGCATACGTACAGTGAGTCACATCATCGGACGGTATAATATAAATTAATGCAATAGTGATGAATGTCAATAACTAACTCAGCCGCCCTTGGTCAACGTGATAGATTTTTCTCCACATTATCCGTCTCATCTTACTCCTGTTAACTCTTTCGGTTTTTATATAGTTGGAAATTGAGTAATAATACTCCCATTGTTTTCTGGAAAGGTTTGCTAGCATGGTAAAACTGTTTTGGTCAACGTAGATGCTAGATAAAATAACAAGTTTAATTCAGAAAATAATACAACCTCTCAAGACTACTTGTATTGACCAAGTTCTTTTGTTTAATTTATTCCAACTAAATCGTTTGTTTGACCATATAAAAAATTCACAAGTTATCTAAATTGTCTGCTCTATTTATTAATGAATTTCTCGGAATTATACCTAAACATTGAAAAATAATGAAACCAATGAATATCAAGAACCAGAAGGATATCATACAGAAAAAGAACCAGAACGATTATTAATTAAAAAACTAAATACGAATAACTGAATAAGTAAAGAAGTCAGAATTGTGATCTGGAAGATATTGTTAGACTGGGACTTATAAAAATATATTGTTGCCAAATACAAATATGATACACGCTTGTTTGTGTATATATACATATAGTCTTACACTACCTAGGAAATAGAATTTTAATCCACCTAGCTCACTCGACAGCACGATGTCTTTAGAGAATGACCAACTCATTTACTTTTTCTATTGACAACAAACACTTGCTATAAAACTATTCTATGCGACACTTGCTCAGTTATCCTGGTTACATATTTGTCTAGTTAAAGCATTGTTATAGTCTACAGGTACCCCATTGGACTTTATATATGGCTCGGTTAAAAGACAAATTTGATTTGTGAAGCAAGAGAAGCAGAAGCCGTATCTATAGTAAACTCTGAAAAAAAAATCAGCATGGCAAGTGTAGCGACGACTCTCTTGGTCATCCTGACAAATAATTGTAACCCCAATTAAGCTTAGTTAATCTGCTTCTTCCTCTCTAACCTATATATTGTACAGTTATATAGTAATGTAAGAAAGAAATTGAAGACATGACTCACATTGATATCGACCAAAACCATGTCGTATTCTTCTCCTTTGTGTCAAATACATTATGGTTTCCATCTTGAAATACACAATTATAGTTTCTCAACTTGTATGACTAGCTAGTGTTTGATCTTATGCTGATGAATATTCTCATGTTCATGGCTAGATACAAGAATATGAAAAGAAGTTCTATTTTTTAATGAAGTTCTCGGAATTATACCTAAACATTGAAAAATAATGAAACCAATGAATATCAAGAACCAGGAGGATCTCATACCAAAAAAAAGAACCAGAATGATAATTAATAAGAAAACTAAATACGAATATGAAAAGAAGTCAGAATTGTGATTTGGATGATATTGTTTGACTGAGACATATAAAAATATCATGTTGCCAAGTACAAATATGATACATGCTTGTTTGTGTATATACAAGCACGATGAAATACCCAGTAAATATATGTTTAATTTACTTAGCTCTAGTGTTCAAAAAAAAAAAATCTACTTAGCTCACACGACAGCACGATGTATTTAGAGAATGACCAACTCATTTTCTTTCTATTGACAACAAACACTTGCTTTAGAGAAAACTAATCTTATACGTTACACTTGTTCAGCTATTATGGTTACATATTTGTCTAGTTGAAGCATTGTTATAGATTACCCTATATATGGCTCGGTTAAAAGACAAATTTGATTTGTGAAGCAAGAGAAGCTGAAGCCGTCTCTATAGTAAGGCAATTGTAGTGACGATCAGGGAACGCAACACCATCCTGGCAGATAATTTAAACCCCAATTAACCTTATATAATTAATCTGCTTCTTCCTCTCTAATCTATATATTGTACAGTTATATAGTAATGCACGAAAGAAATTGAAGACACTCACATCGATATCCACAACACCATGTCGTATTCTTCTCCTTTTTGTCAATTATGGATAATAATACATTGTGGTTTCCATACTGAAATACACAATTACGGATTCTCAGCTTGTATGACTAGCTAGTGTTTGATCTTTTCGATCAAACCTTTTCCATTAAAACTTAAAAAACAGAAACAGAGTTTTGCCTCCACCATGATAACACATTGTATTCGAGTCCCATGTTGTTTCCAGATGGTTACGAAACAGATCTTATGCTAGTGTTTGATCTTATGCTGATTAATATGATGGTTAACGAAGAGACAGACCCATGTCCTTCTCTTGGACATGCTAGTGTTTGATCTTATGCTGATAAATATTCTCATTTTCATGGCTAGATACAAGAATATCAAATATTCTTTCTCCTGATAAGACTTCAAAAGAAATTAGATAAACATAAAAAGAAACGACTTCACTAAGTCTTAAATTACTTAATTATCATTAAAGATAAGATGATTCGTCCTTTTTTTTTGTTCTTGTCGGCTAACATAAGCTTAGAGGCCCGATTAGTTAAGACAAACCACATTTTTTAAAGAAGACAAAACGCATTTGTTTGCTTGTTTATTCCTAACTTCATATACGACTAAACCAAAAGAATCTACTTACGTCGTCTTAAACATATTTCTAGGAAAATTATCATACACACACAGGAATTGTCTTTCGTCATAAATTCCGGAGAGGAAAAATAAACAAATAAGGAATACATTTTTATTTTTGTAAAACAGTTATTTATACTTATCTAATTTTTGATATTAATGGAAAATTAGATATATACTAATGCTCCTCTATCAGTTCACGCATTTTTCATGCAATATGCATCTGTTCCCAGTTTCCATATCTGGATCATCGTGAAATCGGGAAATTAATAAAGGAAACTGCAAGCGCGTGTTCTCCACTACAAACCTCCAAAGCGACGAGTGCAAAACACGCTCTCCGACGTGAGAGTGGGACTCGCGTGGACTAACTAATCTATTTCCTCCAAATCCGAAGACTTTTCTCCAAATCTTTCTTTCTTCTTTTTTCTCTCTTCAGCTTCGGACAAATCCCAAATCACGGAGATTTCAATTTCAGACAAGAGTACAAAGTCCCCTCCCCCTCTGCAAGAAAAAAAAAAAACACTCAGATCTCTCTAGATGGTGGATTCTCCAAGAGCATCGAGTTCATCTGCCACGTTACCTCCTCCAAGATCGTACCTCATCTTTATGCGAATCATGTCCAAGAGAAGGACATGGGTCTGTCTCTTCGTCGCCGTCTACGCCATCCTCCTCTCTTCCTCGTGGAACTTCCTGAGATCCGTGCTCAGCTGGTACAAGCTCCAGTACACGTCATCGCCGTCGCCGACGCCGTCTCGAATACCGGCGGTTTACGCTTCTGTGGTGTTGGGAGCGGTGTTCGGAGCGATGTCGATGGTTGCGGCGGCGGCGGTGGCTGTTCCGGCGGTTATGGTGATATGGATATCGGTGGTCGTGTTGCTTGCCTTCTTCGGGAAGTCGAGGAGAGATTTGGTTGTCGAGGCTCGGAAGATTACGAGAGAGGTGTTTGGGTTTGTGTTTAAGGTTCTGTTGAAAGAAGGCAATGCTGTTGCTGCGGTTTGTGCTGTGTTGGGTTATTTTCTTCTTATTAGAAAGGATTTTGATTCGGTTTAAGGGTTTTTTGATCTTGGGAATCTGATGATTTTTATGAAGAAACTTTGGACTTTTTGTTTCTTGTTTTAACGTTTTGTTAATGTAGCAACTAGTAATGTATATGTACATTTTTTTTTTTATGATCATATAACTGAGATTTTCATGAAATTAATTTATTGAAATCGTGTGAAGTTGTTAAAAATTTGAAGTAATTGTTAAGCACACCATGCTTGCTTTGCATTGTTGGATGAGATTTATTGAACTCGTGTGAAGTTGTTAAAATTTTGAAGTAATTATTAAGCACACCATGCTTGCTTTGCATTGTTGGATAAGGTTCATGGTTAAACCCTCCTTCTGCTCACCAACAAACCAAATCGAACCGAGACAGATCAAAAGATTAATCTGATTATTTAGTTGTAATGTGTTTATAATTTAACATTTTAAGAAACGAAATTTCCATTTTTGTAAAAAGATAATTTAACAAGATTTGTTAGCAAATGTTGATGGGGTTTCTCACTTTACGAGTTATGGATCTGCCCATTCTTAAGCGTCGTCCTGTTAGTGAGTCCAGTAATACGACCAAAGCTTCCTCGACTGCATCGGCTTGTTTGTCTAACCCGTAGCTGCTTAACTGTGGGAGAAGGCTCAGCTCAGATAGGAGTCCAATTGCTGCTGCTGCGGTACAAGTCCGGTCCCATGATGGTTGCGGCCTGTATGGTAGTAAAAGATCAAATGTAGAAATTGTGGAACAGAGGAGTTTTGGAGCATGAGTAATATATAGAGATCTGAGACTATTGTTACCGGAGTTTGTGCATTGCTGATGCACCTGTTGCAAGAGATATGCAAGGAAGATCTTCATCTCCCCATACTGTCTTTGCATGATCCTACACAGATAGGGTCTCTTAGTGTATTAACAAAAGGACAAAGATGAAATCCATGTGAAATATAGTCAAATTGCAAAGGTTATTACACCTTAAGACGCTTGAGCATTGCAGCTGAATTGTTCCAGGTGCCATCAAGCAAAATGAAATGCAGAGTTCTATCCTCATCTACCTGAGAAATAGAAAGTGTAGCTATTAATTGTCTAACCTCTAACCTAAGAACTTTAATTTTTAACACAAGCATAAGAGTAAAAGACTGAAGAATGGAAAGCATATATATAAGCAAGGATGTTGCATTCATTACCATTGATGATCCGGGATTCTCTGAAGCCGAACTACCAAAAGCGTTATCAACCGACAAGGTGAGTTCCGAGTTCTGGTTGGGATAGAGGCAACAGACATGGCTTTTTCCTGAAGCATCCATCACAACAAAAAGACAAAAGGCTTTTAGCAAATAAACAATTGCAAATGAACTAGCAGGGGTCTAAGACTAGTAGAATCAAACACCTGCACGCTTAAACTCTTCCCACATGATCTCTTCATCTTCAGCTATTCCAAAGATGCAGAGCGAAGCAGAGTGTACACCAAATACTTGCCACAGCAGCTTCCCTGTGTTGTTCTGGCGCAGAAAATCCTACCAACATCAAAACAACATGTCAATACACAGAAACTGGGAGCACAACCACCTCAATAGCCCGAGAACAATACTTAACCCTGGGATGCATATAGAGCCAAAAACGTATCCTTTTCCACAAACCACAGGGCTTGACGTTCGAACACATGCAATCCTCCATAGCAAGCCAGCACTTGCAAAGCACAAAAGAAGACCGAGTTCTTAATCAGTAAAAATTAAGTTCTTATTCATGGAGCAACTGAATAATACTAGAAATGAAGTAGAACCTTCTGGCATAGATAACCTCTGCTCCCAAGCAGGCGACAAGCAACTTGTCGAGCAGAGAAGAAACGAAACTTCTTCTCAGGGTCATCCAAGGCTTCATATGTAGCCCTATGCTTCTTATCTTCATATGCACCAAACGCTCCCTGACAGTTAAACATTTTTAGAGAGAGCACATATATCAACTCAAATCATTCATAAACCAGATGCATTACTCAATCAGAACAATCAGCTTAACTTACTAATTTAAATGCAAACGATCTGAAAGGAAACAAGCAAACACACAACGTTTCATCATCATCGCTAACTAACTACCTGTAACTTGCCGCCATTTCCACCAAACTCGATCTGCGCATCCACTTTAAGCTCAAGAACCTTCAGATCATCCACAATCTGTTTGACGGCGGCTGGTAACGGAGAAACCGCTCCCCATCTCCGCCACTCCTCTTCCGTGACGACTCCGTCATCAGAACCTCCGGATTCCCTAGACCGAACGGAATTCATAACTAATCTCCGGCCAATGCCTCCGAGTTGACGGCAGCTAAAGAGCAGAGAAGGAGAGAAATCAAGTGCCGAAGCTCCGGCGAAACAACGCATCGTGTTCAGTGGTTCGCTTTGGGTTTATCGAGGAATAATGTTTCACTATTTTAAAAGTGGATATAGGCTTTCATATGGCCTAAAGCCCAATGGGCTCTTTATGATTCACTATCCTTTGTAGATTAAGTGTTAATAGTTTTATTTAATTTTTAAAATACTAATTATGGTTTTATTTAATACTAGTATTGTCCTAATTTACTTACAAATAAAACCAAATTTCTGTTTTATACAACTAAATATGATATGTATAGTTAACTTTAATTTTTCAGAAGGAGATGCATTTACATAAAAACATGAATACACTTTACATTAAACATATAAAATTAGATTACATAAGTTTTAGAAAAATATGCATTGCTCTTAATTAGCTTGTTGAATATAAATATTAGTTTGAATTTTTATGTCTTTTCTTTCAATATTTTTCTTAGTTTTTTTTTTTGCTTCGTTGGCAGTATCTCTATCTAAAAACAAAAATAATATTATAAATCTATTGAGAACAGTAAAAATCAGCATTTAACATATAAACATCATCCCATTAAAGCAAACCAAGAGATAAAAATCAGTACATAACACAGAAAGATACAAAATGAGAAGCATAATGTTTTTTTCTTCTTCCAAATTTCAGTTTGTTTTTCAATCATTCTTTGAAGTTATATATATTTTGAGAATGAAGACTTCAAAATTTTACCTTAGAAAATATATAAATTTATTGACGAATTTGACTGTCCCAATGCCTATTATTTCTCGCAGTGAAGAGAATGTGATAGAGTTGAAAAGTGATTCTCCTATCAGGGTATATTGATTTATCAAACATCTGAAAAATGTGTATTAATTGCAATACTTTGTTAGTTTCGTTGATGATAATATTTTTGTTTTCCAAACTTTATAACTTCTGCAGGAGTATACTCAAAGTGCCATTTTATACAGTATTTGATACTCAATTTTAGATCCAAATATCACCTTTTATATCTAAGTTTTTGTTGATTAAACTATTTTAGTACCACAAAAATCAATTGTTAACTCGATTTAAGTTCGCTTTTTGTGCATCTATACTATTCTGGTACCATTTGTCATCATGTATGCGGCGTTAAACTGTGAAAAATTCTGTCGACGGAAAACAATGATTGTGATCGATGGAAAGGATCAAGAATGTGGAACTCACTTTGTCGGATCTCAAAGTTGAACTGGACAGATAGAAGATTAAATATGCAACACAAATTTCTTTGTTTCAGTTTATAGTTTTTCTTATAGAGAAATTATTTATCTCATTCTATATCTCAAAATACTAGCTCATATATGTGCTTGAAGATGATTTCCTGTCTTCATTCTAATAAAACAAGTTTGAATTCATATTCTTTTTTCATTATCTTGTGTTATCATGCATCATTAGTCTTGAAACATAAATTAAACATAGATATTTGAAAGAACAAATTAAGTATATTATTGGATAACCCAAAAAAAATAATGGTTACTTTGATCCTATCAAATTCAGTCAAACTTCTAAATTCAATACCATCTCCTAAACATTGTTTTGTTGGAAAAAAGTGAAAAATAAATTAAAAATTTTCGAAAATAATTAAGCAAAAAAAAAAAACGGTAATACAGAGACATGTCCAAATGACTCTTTGTATAATTTTGTAAGTGAAATGGGTCAATAACGAACAAAGGCCCAATGGGCTTATAGCATTATTTTCAGATCAATATTTTTTCGTTTGTTATCTTCTTCATATATAATTTTTTTCCTGGATATTATTACATTTGAGGTCTCAGAAGAATCTCAGGAACAGAACCTATCGCGTGTTTCTTGTTTTTCTCTCTCTCTCTCTCTCTACAATGGCTGCATTCACCTGCACTTCTTGCCCGCCGATTTCTCTCCGGTCAGAGATGATGATCGCATCCTCAACGAAAGCCTCACTCTCCACTCGACAGATGTTCTCCGTGGGAGGAGGAGGATTGAGGACACGCGTCTCCTTATCATCGGTCTCCAAGAATTCTAGAGTTTCTCGATTACGACGAGGAGGGATCATCGTCTGTGAAGCTCAGGAAACTGCTACAGGGAGTAATGTTCTCTCATCTCTCTCTCTCTTTTGCTGGATAATGCGTTTAATTTTGGGCGAAAGATTCGTGAATTTTGGCAGGAAACTGCTAAAGTGTTAAACTTTCTATGTAATTGAAGGCATTTTGATTTATGTAATTGCAGAAAGTTTGCATATTTGGATCTATATGAATTTGCAGATAGTTAGTTATATGAACCCATAATGACCATTTTGAAGTGTGTTTTGCTACTCTGTCTTTGCAGTTCCATTGGTGAACGATACAACATGGGAGTCTCTTGTACTCAAGGCCGATGAGCCTGTGGTTGTGGACTTTTGGGCACCATGGTGTGGACCCTGCAAAATGATTGACCCCATTGTGAATGAACTAGCGCAGCAGTACACAGGGAAGATCAAGTTCTTCAAACTAAACACGGACGAGTCTCCTGCGACCCCGGGAAAGTACGGTGTTAGAAGCATACCAACCATCATGATCTTTGTTAAGGGAGAGAAGAAAGATACAATCATCGGTGCAGTGCCTAAAACCACATTAGCAACAAGCATTGATAAATTCTTGCAGTGATCTCTCTTTTCTTTCTCTATATGTATTTTGGACTTAAACTTATCTACTACTCTTGCTCATCTAGACATGTATAATGGTAATAATATAATGTTGGTTTTTCAGAAATCGAGTTTATTATGTTTGACTTATCTACACGGCTTGGTTCATGTTGGAGTCTACGAACTAATTCTATTATTTAATTTCCTTGCCTGGCAAGCTAAGTCAATTTCTTGATCGGATCAAATAGTATGGTTTTTCCTTGACAAATCTCAGAGCTTCAGGATCATCTCTCTCTTCCTCTTTCATCTACTGGATTTCAAAACCTTTAAGGTAAATCTCTGTGTGTGTATCTTATGGTCTTTTGTATTTTGTCAACGTAATCTTATCATCATGTCTTTTTGATTTCTTTACAGAGATTTAATCAACTTTGGATATGGCCTTGGGATCTTCTGTTTCACCAAATGGTTCACAACCAATTCTCTTGAGTGCTGCACCACGTTACAGAAGTTCTACCAGACAAAACACAGAAACTTCAAAGGATGGTACCAAAACTCTCAGGTGGACTGCAACAATTGTGGCAACTTTGACGTTTGTTATATATTACACATGTACAAAGCTTTACATCAGTTCTGCTCCAGATTTAAGCATCACAGGTTTTGTCAAAACAGCAATGTTCACGGTTTGTATGTTGTGCAACACCGTTCCAATGATTGTTTCTGCTGAAGCTATAGTTTATCTTATCAGGCCAGAAAATCCGAGTGATTTTGGTTTCAAAGTTGAAGCTAACGTAGGAGCCTTAGCACTTGTAACAGTTAGTTTTGTGTCTATGCTGGTTACTTTTATGGTCGGAGTTTGTCTTGTGATAGTCCTTCGTATATCGCATTACTTCTTCTATGTGTTAGCACATAAGTGATTGGTTTTGTAAACAGTTTCCATGATTACACACATTCAAGCTCATAAGAATATTGATAAAGATCATTCCCGTAATTGTCTATGGTCAATCCATTGTCTAGATAACTGTTTCTCTAATTAATCTTGCATCTAAACAACACTTGATCTAGCACTAGAGCATGTAGTGCAATGAATAAAGGGATAGCCATTGTCTAGATAACTGTCTCTCTCTCCTTTCTTCTCTATATGTATTTGGACTTGAAACTTTTCTACTACTGCTCATCTAGACATGTATAAGTATAATCATAATAATATAATGTTTGTTTTCAAAAATTGAGTTTATGATGAATTGATGATGACGTCTTATCTGCACGGTTTGCTTTATTGTTGGAGTCAACGTAACTAATCCTATTATTTAATTTACTTGCTTGGCAAGCTAAGTCAATTTCTTGATCGGATCAAATAGTATGGTTTGCTACCACAATTTTCTTGACAAATCTCTAAACTTCAGGATCATCTCTTTCTTCCTCTTTCATCTATCAGATTTCAAAACGTCTAAGGTAATCTTTGGGGGTTTATTTATTTTCATGTTTAAGCTTATGGTAAAATCTTTGTTAATGTTTTTGATCTAATTTCTGGAATCTGGTTTTTAGAAACATGTGCTTTGTCAAATCTTATCATCATGTCTCTTTGATATCTTACAGAGATTTAATCAACTTTGGATATGGCCTTGGGATCTGCTGTTTCACCAAATGGTTCACAACCAATTCTTTTGAGTGCTGCACCACGTTACAGAAATTTAGAAAGAAGTTTAGAACGTTACAGAAGTTCTCACAGACAAAACAGAGAAACTTCAAAGGATGGTACCAAAACTCTCATGTGGACTGCAACAGTTGTGCAAGCTTTAACAGTTGTTATATATTTCACATGTACAAAGCTGTACATCAGTTCTGCTCCAGATTTAAGCATCACAGGTTTTGTCAAAACAGCAGTGTTCACGGTTTGTATGTTGTGCAACACCGTTCCAATGATTGCTTCTGTTGAAACTATAGTTGAACTTATCTGGCCACTCCATCCAAGTGATCTTTTATTCAGACTCGAACCTAACCTACATGCTGTAGCACTTGTCGCAACTAGTTTTGTGTCTATGTTGGTTGCTTTTATGGTCGGAGTTTGTCTTGTGGTGATCCTTCGTTTATGGCATTACTTCTTCTCTGTTTAGCGCATAAGGCTTTGGTTTTGTAAACAGTTTCCATGATTACACACATTCAAGCTCATAAATAATGATAAAGATCATTACCATAATATATTGACAATCCACATTTGTGTAGATAATTGTTTCTGATTTGTTATTGTTTCTCTAATTAATCTTGCATGTAAACAACATTTGATCTAGCTCTAGAGCATGTACACCAATGAATAAAGTGATAGCCATGTTCCAATGAGGACCAAATTGTCATCAACTTAAATTTGGTGGGTCATCTCATTATTTCGAATAGTTTCTAAAGTCAAAGTCGTCGTCATCGCAAAAAAAAAAAAAAAAAAAAAACAATCAAGTAAATTGCTTGCTGCGTATTTCTCAATTAAGATACTCAAAGTCTAATCAATCTATCAAATGTATCAGCTAAAATACAAAAGTCCATAAACTTAACATTGCTTGATCAAGTCAACGAATTAATCCTATTATTTAATAGCATTGCTTGGCAAAGCTAAAGCATCTCTGGTGATTGGTATTCTTTCTTTTTTTTTCTTTTTTTTTTTTTTTTTTTTTTTTATTCTTTCTTATTTGATCAAGTCATTTGCTTGGAAATCTCAAAACTTTGAGCATCATCATCTCCTTTCCTCTTTTATCTACTATCTGAGGTATTCTTCATCATCATCTTTTGTTTTCGTCAACGTCTATGATCTAACTTTTGAATCGGGTTTTTCTAGAAACATGTGCTTTGTCAAATCTTATCATCATGTCTCTTGATTTCTTACAGATATTTAATCAAACTTAGGATATGGCCTTGTTGGGTGGTATCAAAACTCTCAAGTGGACTACAAGAATTGTAGCAACTTTGACAATCGTTATATATTACACATGTACAAAGCTTTACATCAGTTCTGCTCCAGATTTAAGCATCACAGGTTTTGTCAAAACAGCAGTGTTCATTGTTTGTATGTTGAGCAACAGCGTTCTATTGCTTTTTTGTTTTGAAGCTGTAGTTTATCTTATATGGCCAGAACATCCGGATAATCTTTGTCTCATAGTTGAAGCTAGGCACATAAAAGCCTTAGCACTTGTCACAGCTACTTTTGTGTCTATGTATGTTGCTTCTATGGTCGGAGTTTGACTTGTGTTGATTCTTCATCTATGGCATTCCATCTTCTATGTTTATTTAGCACATAACTCCTTGGTTTTGTAAACAGTAAACAATTTCCATGAATAAAGATCATTACCCCAATCTATTGTCAATCCAATTTTGTCTAGATATTTGTTTCTGATTTGTAATTTTATGAATAAAGGGATAGCCAATTAGCCCCATGTTCCAGTGAGGACCAAATTGTTATCAACTTAAATTTAGTGGGCCATTTCATAATTTCGAATAGTTTCTAAAGTCAAAGTCTGTCCCCTCGCAAAAATTTAAAATACAATCATCACCATCTTGAATCCACTGTATACGGAGAGGATCAAACAATCAACACCGAAAGTTCGAATCTTTCGACAATGGAGAAACTAGTTCCGGTAGAACTAACCAGAGGGTCTGCTAATTGGGTCAGAGTGGTGGAAGAGATCGTGAAGATGGAGAAGAAAACGTTCCCTAAACACGAATCTCTCGCTCAGACATTCGACGGAGAGCTACGGAAGAGAAACGCCGGGGTGCTATACGTGGAAGCCGGCGGAGAAACGTTGGGATATGTCATGTATGCTTGGCCGTCTTCTCTCTCCGCTTCTATCACCAAGCTCGCAGGTATAGACATATATGTCTGCCAACTGTTCGATGAAATTACGCAGTGATAACTCGTGTGAAGAACAAGTATTTTAACTTGCCAAAACTTCGAGTGAAATATCTTTGAAACTGTTTGATATAATCAGACAAGCTACGAGCTATTACAATCAGAAAGAGTGTATTTCAAGAGTACTTTCTTGTGTTTTGTTGGATTATGCAGTGAAGGAGAGTTGCAGGAGACAAGGACATGGAGAAGCATTGTTAAGAGGAGCGATTGATAAGTGCAGAAGCAGAAAGATACAGCGGGTCTCACTTCATGTCGACCCCACTAGGATTGCTGCTGTGAATCTGTACAAAAAACATGGGTTCCAAGTAGACTGTCTGGTGAAAAGCTACTACTCAGCAGATAGAGATGCTTACAGAATGTACCTTGATTTTGATGACTCTGTTTAGCCAAAAAAAAAAAAAAAAGATTCAAAGCCATGGGGAAGCATTGTTGGATAGTGAATCAATAGCCTTGTACACAATCATTGATTACTCTCCACATCAATATAGTTTTATCTTTTTTTTTTTTTTTGAAACACCAATGTACTTTACCAATTATTTGTTGTTTTACAATACATAATGGATATTTTTGGCGATCATTAAAAGTTTCTTTGTAATTCACAAGATATGGGCATGGTGCGAGACTGTAGGTTGTTGAACATTATGGAAATAGCTTAGCTTTTATATTATACTGTTTGATAAATGTGACAAGTGTGGATAGCTCAGTTGGGAGAGCTTTAGATTGAAGATCTGAAGGTTGCTTGTTCGATTACGCTCACCGCAATGTTTTTGAAACATTTTAGGCTAACATCGATATGCCAATTCATCAGACTACTAAGAACAAGGAGCTAGTGTTTTCCAAGAAAAGTTACAATTAGGTCAACAGATATTCGGTTGTTCTTAAGAATTTGTTTTGGTTGAATATAATATATATGTTTTTGAATTTGTATATAAAAATGAGTATGTAATTTTGGGAAGATCTATAAGAATATACTTATTGACCATTATCATCAAATTTGTATTTAGAAAGAATTTCAAATAGCAAAAGGGCAATTAGAATGCATGATTCAAGAACTTGTTATATAGTTTTTTTTTTGTAACAGACTTTCATATTAAAATGCATAAGTAAAATACAAGGTATGAGTTTTCACTCATAAGTTTGAAAAAGAGTGCGACAAGTAGAGGGTGAGAGAACACCCTAGAGAAAGATCCACATGTGGATCTTAAAAGAGAAGATATGACGACAATAGCTAGTGAATAAGGTTGCCTCGACCACGACGACCTCGTTTGCCTTTTCCTCTAACAGTAGTCCACTCCATATCTTGAATTTTTTGTGTCGGTTTAATCAATCTTCCTCCTCTAGTTATATTATAACCAGAAGTTTCTCCAACCTCATCAAAACCATCATTTTTCCCATGTGGAGAACTAAACTGAATTATCGATTAAATACAATTTTTAAATTAGGAGAAATTTTCCAAAAGTAGCATATACTGAAATCTCAATTGGAATTTCCAAACAATTAAAAAAATTACGATAATTAAACTAAATCATTTTAATATATTAAGGATTGGATTCTGTTATTTCCATTCCAAACTATTACATTCTAAAGCAGAGAATATTTTTAATAGATTAATACAGTAACCAATAACATTAGATATTAAAAATAGAGGTAAAATCAATCTTGCAATAATACTTGTATAACTTAGAAAATTAAATTTAAATTCCACTATCTAATAACATACCATAAGACTCATGGGTCTTGTTTTATGCGTTTTGAAAATAAAAAGGAGAACTTTAGTTATTTTATAGGCATGAAAATATATAATTTTTCATTAAATATTAAATGAGTTTCTAATGAAAAATAATGAAACCAAAACCAAATTAGCTATTTGATAAACAATGTCAAAGAAAAACAAAAGCTAAAATAAAGGATAATTTTAGTTATTTTGTAGGCATGCAAATAGTTCTTCATTGAATACTACATTAGTTCTAATGAAAAATCTATAGATGGAACATACATTTTTCTAATACTTGGTATTCAACATCTACTTTCCCTCAACATGGAAATACATGAATAAAAATCTTGTGAACTCAAAAAAGAAAAAAGAACATAAAATAATCACCAATAATCATTAATCACAAATAAAAATAAACCAAGAAAAAAATTCAACTGTCATTTTCAAAAAAGAAAAAAAAGTCAACTGTCGAAAACGAAAATTTGCATAATAACATTATAAATCATAAAATGGCTAATACACAATGATGATAAAATGACTAATACACAATGACATTTCATAAACTAGTAAACAGATTGAGCAATGATTGTACATTGATCTTATTTCATGTATCTATAGAATAAGAACTATGGAGACACTTACATTGTGTGGTTTATAGGGCTCATCAGTTCATAAAGTGTAAATGTTTTAGAGGGTGTTATTGGTTGAGTGAGTTGAAATCAATTCTATTATACTCGAAATAGATGAAATTTAAAAGTTTTGATTCAGTTTATGATTGTAACTTATATGATTTATCTAAACTTTTAAATCTTTTTCAAAGTATTTATAAAGTCAATATACTATCATTTAATTTCTGTAGCAGAATTGAACTATAGAAGATTCTAATTTAAAATTTCAAGAAAAGCTCCTTGTTAAGAACTGTGACATTTGTATACAACTTTGCAACATTTGATTAGCATTTTGTTAATGATCTTTGGTATATCTGGTATATTAATTAGGAGCTTTGTTTCATTAAGTAGAGGGGTTTAGGGTGTGTTTGTCTTTTTCTCTCTTTGTTCTTCGTGTTTCTTTTGTTGGCAAAGAAAAAGATGATTTGATCTTTTTTTAAGGTATAAGAATGATATAATGTGCAACGTTTTTCTTTTATCTATGTCTAGAACGTGTTTTCAATGGAAATAAGAATATGTTTTTTTATGTTCCAGGGCTCATCAATTTATAAAGTGCAAATGTTTTAGAGAGTGTTATTGGTTGTGTAAGTCGAAATCAATTATATTATAAAGATTGAAATTGAAAAGCTTTGATTCAGTTTATAATTTTAACGTATACGATTTATCTAAACTTTTAAATCCTTTTCAAAGTATTTATAAAATCAGTATGATATCATTGGATTCCTGTAATAGAATTGAACTCTAGAAGATTCTAATTTCAAATTTCAAGAAAATAATTATAAGAATAAAAACTGAAATTAAAATACTTGAACACACATATAACTATATCATCACAAAGATCACTAATCACAATGGAAGTAGCATTTTATATAACTAATATGAAAGTAGATGATGTTACTGCATGTGAATCACTAAGAGAATTAAATACATATGAATTATCGAAAGAAGATATTACGTTTAAATTTTTTGAATTTGAGAAAGTGATACAATAAAATTTTGAGTTTGATTAAAAAGCTATTTTTTTCTTTGGAGAAATATAGTTTCATGATAGAACAAATATTTTATATGATTTCTCTAGTCTTTAGATGTCGATATGACCAGCTTTACGTCACGATTATTATAGTGGATAATCTAATTTGTTATATGTTCTTTTTCTTTTTCCATTGGATAAGTTTGGTTAGCTACATTTAATTCTTTTCATTAGATGAGTTTTAGTTTATAAAATCTGAAGATGAATAAACAAATTTGGATTGAACTATGTTACACATAAAAGTAGATACAAATCCATCCAAAATATTTCAATAAATGGATTATAAAATCCCATCAAACATAAATAATAGAAGATTTGAAATGTTGTATTAAAAGCTATAATTGAATATTAACGATAGATTTCAAAAAGACTATAAATAAAAAAAACAATAACATTAGAGTTTAAAATTTCTAAATAAATATAGTAACCAATATTAATAGATTTTAAAATTAGAGTTAAATTTAGAAAATTAATTTTGAATTCAGTATCTTATTATACTCCTTTAGACGCATAACCCATAAGTCTGGTTTTATGCGTTTTGGAAATAAAAAGACTCATAGGTTTGGTTTTAGGCCGTTTTGAAAATAAAAGGACTCTTAGGTCTGCTTTTATGAGTTTTTTAATATAAAAAGGTCCCACCGAGACTTGAACTCGGGTTACTAGATTCAGAGTCTAGTGTCCTAACCGCTAGACCATGGGACCATTCATTAAACGTTTCTCCATATCATTTTACAAACCAAAACAGAATGTTCGAGTACTATATAACGAGTGTCGCTGCCGCACCGGTATCTCGAAGAAACTACCGATGCAAAGACTTTCCTGGAAGCCCTTTTGTCTTACTGTTCTGAATCACCCACGTAACTCTTCACAAAGCTTCTGTGTGTGCAAAAATGGCAGCTTTTTTTTTTCGGGGGATGATTAGGGAGAGCGTGTAAGAGTTAGCTCCAATGGGTGTAAGATACAGTTCAGTCTTTGGTGTGTGCTTGCTTGGTTTGTAACATTGTTATCATGCTTAACCGGATAATTTTAGTAAACCGGTCCAAATTTAGAAAAACTTTCTTGTTGAAAATGTGCTGAACAGAAAACGAAGAGAGGACCATTTAAAATGCCTTGGATTTCTCTGGCGCGCAAAGTAGCCATTCGTTGAAACCATTTTGCATTTGCTGATCTTATAAAAACTATTTCTTGAAATAAGTTTCTTGATCTTATAAAAACAAACAATCTCAGAAATGGCGCGACAAGATTCTAATCCATTTGCTGATGAAGAAACCAATCCTTTTGCGGTAATTCTAATCTCATTTGCTGATAAAATAATAATTCATATGTTTCTTGAAATCAAGAATCAATAATCACTGATCTTTCTGATATTGATGTTATCTAATGTTTTTAGGATAATACAAGTGTTCCTCGTGCAAGCAGCAACTCCTCCTATCTCAAGCCTCTCCCACCTGAACCTCATGATCGTGGTGCTACCATCGATATCCCTTTGGATTCCGAAAAGGTATATACCATCATATCTTCAATATACTTTCTGCAATTTTTGCCTTTCAGTGTTTGCTCAAAAGAATCTAGAGCTTTCTGTTTTGAAGGATCTTCGAGCTAAAGAGATGGAGCTTCAGGCTAAGGAGAACGAACTGAACCGGAAAGAGCAGGTATAATTCTAGCTTCCATGGTGAGTGACCTACAGTTTCCATGTGAATTTCTATTGATCATCAGTCTTCTTCTTGTTCTTGTCATAATAATGCAGGAGCTTAAAAGAAGAGAAGATGCAATAGCGAAAAGTAGACACATCTTCCATTGACACTTTTAAGAGTTCTGTTTTGTAGCTAACCTGATACGGCTTGTTTATTTTTTTGGCAGCTGGAGTTGTCATTGAGGAGAAGAATTGGCCAGATTTTTTCCCTCTAATTCATCATGACATTCCTAACGAGATTCCAATACACTTGCAGAAGATTCAATACGTCGCATTCACCACATTGTTAGGTAACGCAAAAAGGCCAAACCTTAGACCCCGCTGCAACCAATCAAAAGTTAAACATACTAAAACTATTGAAGTATGCAGGATTAGTAGGATGTCTCTTGTGGAATATTGTGGCAGTAACTGTAGCTTGGATCAAAGGAGGAGGTTACTTACTGTTTTTACCCCAAAATGATCAGATTCATATTGCTATTTCCGATGATCATGTTCACTCATCTGATTCTGATGGTTATCAGGTCCCACTATATGGCTAATGTCAATCATTTACTTCATTTCCGGGGTCCCTGGGGCTTACGTCTTATGGTATCGTCCTCTTTACCGAGCTTCCAGGTAAAAAAAATCAGCTCTACAAGTAAATGCTAAAAACTTGCTCAGGAACACCATGAAAATGATCTCTTTAGACTATTAAATGAGTTAACAATAATGCAATTGTGTACACGTACCTATTGCAGAACTGATAGTGCCCTGAAGTTTGGAACTTTCTTCTTGTTTTACGTGGTAAGATAAAATCGTGTGTCCCCATTGCTACATTTCTTTCCTCTGCATCTGAGTTCCTTTAGATTTTTAACACTCTCTTGCAATTTTTACAGTTTCACATTGCATTCTGCGGCTTTGCTGCAGTTGCTCCACCATTCATCTTTCAAGGAAAGTCTCTCACGTAAGAGTATTCTTCTATATGAAAACACTTGAATCAACCTCTTACTTTTACATTCTTTACCCTGAGGAAGTCCAACTGATTCCATGTGTTGTTTGGTTTTGGTGGAACAGAGGTTTCTTGCCAGCACTTGAGCTTCTAACTACTAATGGTGTGGTCGGAGTAAGTATTTTTTACTTCTGCTCATTTTTCAAGTGATTAACTTCAGCTTGCAACAGTCTTAACCTTACCAATCAATACGTTTTCTCCCTCATAGATACTGTATTTCATTGGTGCGGGGTTCTTCTGCATCGAAACACTTCTCAATATATGGGTGATTCAGCAAGTATATGCATACTTCCGAGGAAGTGGCAAAGCTGCACAGATGAAACGCGAAGCTGCAACATCGACCTTGATGCGTGCACTATGAAAAGGCAAACACTCTTCGCTTGAAAATGTATCAATGGTGCCTTGAGGTCTAGGCTGACAATTTTTTTCTTTATTGGAATTACTTTGTAATCAAGTACTTAGAGACCTCAAGCCAGAAACTGTGTTGTTCAATTGTCTAAATGAGAATCAATCCAGCTCTGTCCAATAGTCTTTGCTACTCCTCTTCTCACCATTATTAACCTACGAACCTTGAGTGCATCACCATGGCGACTATGAATCCCCTTTTTAATAAGCTTCCTATGAATCTCCTTCCCTTGCTTGAATCTCCTCAGATTACCACAAGAAGTCAAAACCGTTCCAAATGTAGACTCATCAGGCACGAACCCTACACACCACTACGAAAAAGTCTTAAACCTTCCTCGTACAAGCCGTTCTTTGAGTACGCAGTCCAACAAAAAAAAAAAAAATCTGGTTGAGGCATTTCGTCGAACACCCGGCGTGCATCAACAGGTTCTTGATTCATACCGTGCATAAGCGCCAATGCGCTGGAGATAAAACGGTTCCACTCGAACCCACGTGTGAAACACGGAATAAAAAAAAGTTATCGCCGTTGCCGGGGATCGAACCCGGGTCACCCGCGTGACAGGCGGGAATACTTACCACTATACTACGACTTTGTTGTTACCAGTATTTATAAACAACCTAATCAAAACTTAATTCAGTTATTAGCAAAGCCAAACGTTGTTAATGACGTTTCTTAACGCACACCCAAAAAGAAAAAGGTTACGTTTTGGGCCTAATTTGAGCTATAAAACTAATTTTGGATCAGATTAGACAAGCGGGGATTGATTAAACCAAATTAAACCGCGCTTTAAAAGCGTCTCTGGTTTGATTTCTGGTCTGGGTTAATATAAATGGATTAGTTGACTTGGACAATGGTTTTGAAATTCAGGAGATGATAAACAAGGGACTCTTATTTAACAGTGGGCGACGACCACGACGACGATGACTTTCTTATCATTAAAAGATCTCTCTGTTCTCTCTCTCTCTCAACATCGGACGAAAAATGGCTTCTCACTCTTCGACTCTCTTCACTTCTTCTCATACCTTCGCTCCCTTCTCCTCTCATCATCACCGTCTCCATCACATTCACTCTACCACTCTCAGTTTCCCCCGACCAATCAACACTAAACCGAATCACTCCCTCCGATGTTCTGTCTCAATCGAGAAAGAAGTCCCCGAAACGGAACGACCCTTCACATTCCTCAGAGACTCTGACGACTCCACTCATTCAACTTCAGTGAGAGCTCGTTTCGAAGCCATGATTAGAGCTGCTCAAGACAGCGTCTGTTCCGCCATCGAAGCTGTGGAATCCGGTCCGAAGTTCAGAGAAGATGTCTGGTCTCGACCCGGCGGAGGCGGTGGAATCAGCCGCGTCTTGCAGGATGGGAACGTCTTTGAGAAAGCTGGTGTCAATGTCTCTGTGGTTTATGGTGTTATGCCTCCTGAAGCTTACAGAGCCGCTAAAGGCTCTGATGCTTCCGATCATCAGAAACCGGGTCCTGTTCCCTTCTTCGCCGCCGGTGTCAGCTCTGTAAGAACCATCTCTCTCTCTATATCTTTCATTTTCATCTCATAAAGGTCAAGCCTTTATGTGATTCTTGTAGGTCTTGCATCCCAAGAACCCATTTGCACCAACTCTGCATTTCAACTACCGATATTTCGAGACTGATGCTCCAAAGGGTAAACGTAAAAAGTGTTAAAAAGTTACAGTCTTTTTTTTGTTTGGATAGTAGAATATTGATTCGTCATTTTTTTTTTTGTGAATGATTAGATGTTCCTGGAGCTCCGAGGCAATGGTGGTTTGGTGGTGGCACCGACTTCACACCAGCTTACATATTTGAAGACGATGTCAAGCATTTCCACACGGTCTTGTTCCTTTCTTGAGCTTTGTGATTTGATGGAGTTTTTGCTCTTTATTATTATTAAAGCTTTATCTTTCTTTCTTTGTTGTAGATTCAAAAGCAAGCGTGTGACAAGTTCGATCCTTCCTTCTATCCCCGGTTCAAGAAGTGGTGTGATGACTACTTTTACATCAAGGTAATAATGCCGTTAATTTTTGCTTTTAGTTCTCTCAAAATAGTGTCTATGAACAGCTCAGAGATATAAGAGGACTCTTTGATCTTTTGTTGCAGCACCGTGATGAGAGACGAGGACTTGGAGGGATCTTTTTTGATGATCTTAATGACTATGATCAGGAAATGCTTCTTGCATTCTCCACTGGTAATGGACTAAACATTATAATCCGTTAGTGTTCTTGGTAGACTGATTTTAAGTTGATTTGCGGGATTTTCACAGAATGTGCGAACTCAGTGGTGCCAGCTTATATACCAATAGTAGAGAAAAGGAAAGACATGGAATTTACAGAGCAGCACAAGGCATGGCAACAGTTGCGAAGAGGAAGATATGTTGAATTCAACTTGGTACTTGCTTTTTCTGTTTTCACCCTCATGAACCTTGTACTTGTCTAACGTGTTTGTATTGAATGGAAAAGGTATATGATCGTGGGACGACGTTTGGTCTGAAGACAGGAGGGAGAATAGAGAGTATTCTCGTCTCTCTTCCGCTGTCAGCAAGATGGGAATATGACCATGTGAGTTCTTTTTGCCACTTGTGAAAGACTCTGAGTTTGTTCTCTCGTTTTTGGCTATTACAACTGTAGTAACGGTGTTTTGTTGGGTGTAGAAACCGGAAGAGGGGTCTGAGGAGTGGAAGCTATTGGATGCTTGTATCAACCCCAAGGAGTGGATATAGCCTGTGTGAGGCTTGAGTGAGTTTGTTTACATTGTTTCTTTTTTTTTTGAGTTTTGAGCAGCTTTAGAGAGATTAGAGTACTGAAGAGATGGGATAAAGAGAGAGTTTGTAAGGTGATTGTGTATGTCATTATGTTTTATAGAATCCAAGCTTAAGACAACCATGGTTCATAAGTGTATGAATCACTAAGTAAAGGTGAACACCATCACTAGAATACAAGAAGAGAACAAAAGAAAAACGATTAAGGTATAAAGACTGATAAGTTCCCATGATCCTAAACACTTGCTAGAGGCTTCACACTTGTAAAAATCACAGTTGAATATCGATAAATATTGTAAACTATAAATAGTGAACACCATTAAACGTCATAGATCAGTTACCATTAGCATGTCTTTTTTGTTTTGTCCTATGCTTCAACACTATAAGCATGTAAAGTAGTTGCCATATTCCTACTTAACATCAAAACAACTAATCAAACCTAGATTAGTTACCAATACCATTAACACCCTACAAACTTGTTACAAAGAAAAAAAGGATGTAAAGTTGTTTTATTTATTGTTTTTGTCTTATAGTCATCAATTATTCTTTTACTAGGGGAAAACCGCGCTTCGCGCGGGATTTGATATTTTTTTTTTAAAAAAAAATCAAGTTCGTTTGTGTATTTACAGGTTTTATTATCTTTTGTCCAGACCAGATTTTCATATATTTCTTTTCCAATTGGTGTAATTGAAAACTAAAGAACAAAATTTTAGCTAAAATTAAATTTGTGCAGCATCAAGATTTTTTTTAGCTGACACAAAATCAAACAGGAATTACAAAATATATATTTACATGTATCTTTTGATGCTGCACTAAATATATATATTATCAACTTAGATATATGTTTAAAGTAGTTTTCCTGCTCTGGAGATCGATCCAAGGTGATGCACACTCTATAAAAATAGAGCAACAGTTCTAATATTGATTAATGAACACAAAGCGACAATATTAACAAAAACTCCAAATATAAAGAATGTTGAATTGAAAGAGTATCTCGAATATTCTTGAGAAAATCATTTCAAGAAGTTCTGTCCATCAACTCAGTTTCTGTTTGCTTGTTCATGTTGTTGTGTTCTGATCAATATAACATTGAAACACAAACACAGAGACAATCCTGGCCTTTATCATGTATCTATGAAACCATGGACTAAAGTTGTCAACACGGGTGAAATATGACAACATTCATCCAAAGTTCCAAACGTAACATATCTATCTGTTAACCCTCTCACACATATTAACATATCGTGGCGATTGGTTTCAGTGATTTTTTTTGAATCAAAGCTATTTTGTCCTTAATTTCCAGTTTTTGAATTGGTTTATCTTGATCTTGGAACGTTTTTTAGTTTTGGTTTATCTTTTTTTGTATTTTTTATATATTGTTGAAATTTTCTATGTATTCTTAAAATTTACGTATTGGGTTATATAATGTATATTCACAAAATATTATTTGTGTAATATTATGTATTTCTGCAAATTTTATCGTTTAAAATAGGAAATACAGGTACTGCAACTAATAATTATATAAAGTGACATTAACTATATATATATATATATATATATATATTAAAAGCACTAATATTTTTCTTTACATATACAATGTTGAAAGTTTTGCAAATTTAAATGGCTATTTAAAAAATAAATACCGGATACATTTACAATATTGTTTTTAATTTTGAAAAACTGTTAACTAATTAATGTTTTGTTTGTTAATTTTTGTAGTTAAATAACTCATATATGTATATTTAATATATTTCTCTGAAAATATATTTCTAACACATGATACGAATAATCACATACGATATAGCAAATTTGCCCAAAAATTAATTACTTCGTTAAACTATCTTTTTTATTATACATGTTATTTAGTTCATCTTTTACATTTGTGTTAAGATAGAATTGTTAACCAAAAATAAACCAAATTTACACATCAACTCACTTTTCTAACCGAATCTATTTTCTTACAAAACAACGATTGATGGAGCTCTCTATTCTTCATCCAGAATAAAAACAACACAAAAGGAAAATTAAATATTACCGGTGGAAGCATTTAACTTTACTTTAATGTATGCAACTTGATCTTTCTCTTTACCTGCACACACGTCTCCCCCTCTCTCTTGAGTCTTCCATAATTCTTCAGGAAAGGACAACGTACAAAAAGGATTCCAGTGGAGGCATGAGGCTCTTGGTGGGATTCTTGAGGGATAACTTCTGGTTCTGAAAGATCAAAGATGATGCTTTGATATGCCCTAGCATGTCTTTTCATTTTCTTTTTGGCCTTCTTCCTTGGCTCAACCAGGTTGGTTTTCCAGATGAATAAGAAATCTGTTGTGGCCACAGATCACTCTGCTCTAGACTCAAAACTATTTGAAAGATCCGACTACAACACCTATCCCATTGGTATCCCCTCGTTTCAGGGGAATATATCGTGTCACACTTGGGGCTGAATCTACAAAAATACAGTCAATGGAGCTCATTAGTGACTTTAAAATGAATAAAATGTAAACTATGAATAGCCATCAGTCTTTTAAGACAGGAACAGTAACAGCCATAGCCTCTAACAACTACTCTCTGGTGTACCAGATAGAACGGGACGTACAGAGCCCCTGCAGAAGCCGGTCTGTTGCATGGATCCTAGAGCAGAGCCACTGAAAGATCATGAAAAAGGGTAAAATATTGGTGTCCGAGAATGATTGCACCTGAAGAAGTACCACACAAATTGATACCAACTTTTAATGGTTTGTCGATTTGACTAATCGACATATGGGTCACTTAAGTACAAATACACATTAATATTTATATTCTGAAAGAGACATTGTAACACAAAAAAAGGAATCAAATCTTAACCAGCGTATAACTGCATACTTCAATAAATGTGAAATCGGATTAACCTCCCTGCCAGTCCAAAATCAGCAATATTAATGATAGATTTAGAGATACATATATTTTGCAACAACCAACACGAACATAAACAAAGAAGAACACTTTCTTATAGTCAGAGGCAAGAGAGAGAGATTGTGCTACTACGCCTAAGAACATTTATTTATAATATAATTTCTCCTTATATTTTATCCTACACAACTATCTTTCCGAGTGATACATCTATATCTGTCTTATACTCTTGTAATCAATAAAAAATTTTAGTAAGCCATCAAATTCGAACCATATACTCTGGATATGACCTTTAAACTGTAACCTGTCACAAAGTAACAGCTTGGAAGTTTAAAAATAGATAAAAATTTAAAATTCACAGCAATATGTTGAAGAAAGCGAGTGAGAATACCTATTCTTTCTTAACGCTGTAATCAGTTCCTTAAAACCTCTTATATTAGCTTCCTGTTATTGTTATTTTCTTGCAGAATATGTTGTCTTCCTCTGAGAAAGAGGATATCTCCGATCACCTCCCATCCAGCGACCATCAAATCAAAATTTCACAAACATACACACGTTTAAATCTGAATCAACATGTTCAGCCTTTTTCTTTACACGGAAGGTAAGATAGCTTACCAGCAAACCCATTAGTCCAAATTTCTCCCTGCATATAAAGGGCCAACAATGGGTTACAAAAAATCATGAATTTGCTTAACAAAGGAGGAAGTATGGAATTAACTGAGAGTAAAAGAAAAGGAGAATCAAAAGAAAATAATATATCTTTGTTCTTCCATGTTGATTACCATGGAAAGAGATAACTTTTCATCTTCCCTTCGCCTACTCCACCGGAAAAGACGTCGTTGAAGAAACTCGTATCAGAGGATGATGGTCAAGGAAAGGATGATAACCTTTATATAGGTGTAGATATACCGCTCTACAGAAGGTAAACTCACATGCATGGTCAGATCGTGCTTCAGTCGGTCTTTGGAGTTAAAAAAAAAAAAATAAAGGCGATAGATCAGTAACTCGGAAGTTTCAGTTGATTAGAAGAGAATATAGAACGACACGATTGAAGATCAACAAAGAGATTCCTCAGGTCGATTTGAGTCAATAAATACCTCGAAACTCCACTGATTTCGTCTGAGAATGGAGAAGAACTGAGTTTGTTGTCGGAGATGGAAGATGAAGCCGAACCCTAGAATCGCCGTCGAGTTCATGAAGAAGATATGGGCATTTTGATTGGGCTCAACTCTATAACGAAACCGTAAACAAAAATGCGGAAAGCCCACAATTTATCCCTTTAATGAAAAGCAGCGTTGAGAGTAATAGAGGACAGGTGTTGAGCTGTGAGCATCTAAATTAGTGACGTGGCACTTCCTAAGAAGAGAATTCTCTACTTTATATATATAGATTTATTGTTTTTGTCCTACTCTTCACACTATGATTATTATTTTTGTTCACATTCTGTTCTTCAACACTCATAAGCATGTAAAGTTGTTGTGGCAAAGAGTTTATCGACCGTTGCACAAAATACCTTTAGCGTGTTAACGCTCGCCACGGCCCACCTGGTCTCGTGGAGCCCATCATAAGATAAACTTTCGTCTCTATCAACTGAACATAATCCCAAGACTACCCTTGTTCATAGCTACATACTCTTTTATATATCTCGTTTAAACAGGGGTGATAACGTAATTGACATATATAAACAATGTTGATGCTGCCATGTCATCCGCCGCTTAAGTCTCCAGGGGTATCTCTGTAAACTACAAGAATTGCGCGCTTCATTAACGACCACACGTGGGGAAATTCGATTGGCTAAAGAGTGATGTTTAACGATATAAAGACCACCGAAGAAGAGACTACAAGCGTACTTCAAATTCCTCTGTTGTGACTACAAAATCGAGAAGGTGGAGAAGAAAGAAAGAAAGAAAGAAAGAAAGAGAGAGCTAAGAAACGGCACCGTGTTAAGCTTCTGTCTCTGGGTTTCTTGGTTCGTCACGCCGTGTAAAAGGAATCCGTCACTGAGGTTGGTAATTTTCCGAGTCTCTTTATTGTGAAGGATGAAACTAATATGCTTAACCAAAGAGTGAGTCTTGAACTGAATAAACTGAAGAATCTCTGTTTTGGTTTGTTTGCATCTTGAGTGGAGATATAAGCTTGAAGAAGAGGGAAAGATGGTGATGGAGTCATCAAAATGGTGGTGGATTGGTTCTCACAACACCACAAATTTCTCTCCATGGCTTCATTCTACTCTCTCTGGTAACCTTCTTATCTCTCTTTCTTGGTTCTGTGAATAAAGAAAAGAACCTCTCTTTCCTCAATTTGATTCTTCTAATGTCAATACCCAACTGTTATTTTTTTTTTGGTTTATTATATATCATATGTGTATATGGTTTTCAAAGGCATTAGTATCTTTGGGTTATGATTTTCTGATAAACTTTGACTAGTAGTATAGGAGGATAATATATGTTTTGGATATACTTTAGTGAGAAGAGATAATGATGTACTTTAGTTATAGGAGTTATCTCTAATCTCCTTATGACGGTGAATATTGTACTATATAAACGTTGGTGAACGATGTGAATAAGACAACTTGAACATAATATTTACATGGTATCAGAGAGTGAAAGTACCTTCAGTCAAGCTGCGGGATTATGTGAGTTACAATGCTCAGTATTTAAGAACATCCCATCACGATCTCACTGCATCACCACTCAAATCAGAGTCCTCGACGACAGTCCAAGGTAACACTCCGTATCCTCTTGAGAATTATGTCTCTGACGAACGTTTCTCTTCAGATCATAAGGCGTTTTTGGCGGCTATTACTGTTGGTAAAGAGCCACGGAATTTTAAAGAAGCGATGTAACAGGAGATATGGCGAAATTCTATGAAAAAGGAAATTGTAGCATTTGAAGACAACAAGACCTTCAGTGTTGTCGATCTACCGCCTGGCAAAAAGGCCATAGGCAACATGTGGATATACAAATACAAGTACAATGCTGACGGAACCATAGAGAGACCTAAATCACGACTTGTAGCATTGGGTAATAGGCAAGTGAAAGGGAGAGATTTCAAAGAAACCTTCGCACCAGTGGCTAAGATGACCACGGTAAGGAGTTTGTTGCGAGTGGTTGCAGCAAAAGGTTGGGTCATACATCAGATGGACGTTCATAATGCTTTCTTGCATGGGGATCTCAAGGAGGAAGTGTATATGAAAATGCCTCAGGGATTTCAACACTCGGATCCAAACAAAGTATTGAGACTACACAAGGCAGTTTATGGGCTCAAGCAGGCGCCTAGGTGCTGGTTCTCTAAGCTCACTGATGCACTCAAGCAATACGGGTTCAAACACTCGTATGCTGACTACTCTCTATTTGTATTTTCGAAGAAAGGAAAGGAGCTTCGCGTGCTCATTTATGTGGATGATCTATTGGTGTGTGGGAATGATATAAGTTTGGTGACGAAGTTTAAAGAATATTTGAGCAGGTGCTTTCACATGAAGGATTTGGGCAAGTTAAAGTATTTTCTTGGTATTGAAGTTGGTCGTGGAGATGAAGGGTTCATGCTTACTCAACGCAAGTATGCGTTGGATTTGATTGCGGATGTTGGTTTGCTAGGAGCAAAACCAGTGGCTACTCCTATGGAACAATTTCACAAACTCAGTATGGACAAGAGCCCGCTTCTTCATGATGCTGAACAGTATAGAAGACTTGTGGGGCGATTAATCTACTTAACTATTACTCGTCCGGATATCTCTTATCCAGTACACATACTGTCACAATTCATGAAAGCGCCTAGGGAGTTGCAATGGGAAGCAGCAATGCGTGTGGTGCGGTATCTTAAAGGGACTGCGGGACAAGGAATATTGCTAAGCTCACAGTCTGATCTTAGTCTGTCCGTTTACTGTGATGCCGATTGGTCAGCTTGCCCGGTTACTAGACGTTCCTTAAGTGCTTATGTTGCTCTCGTTGGTAATTCGCCAGTATCTTGGAAAACAAAGAAGCAGAAAGTTGTCTCACATTCTTCAGCAGAGGCTGAATACAGGTCAATGGCTCAAGCTACACGCGAGATTAAGTGGCTGAGAAGACTATTGTGCGACTTGGGAGCGAGGCAGCAGAAGTCTTCCGAGCTTTACTGTGACAGCAAGTCTGCAATTTACATTGCAGCCAATCCGGTGTTTCACGAGAGAACCAAACATATAGAATCAGATTGTCATCAGGTGAGAGATGCAATACAAGATGGCACTTTGAGGACAGTTCATGTTCGAACAACGGAGCAAGTGGCAGATGTGCTAACAAAGGCACTTGGGAGAGCTCAGTTCGAGAACTTGTTGTTCAAGTTGGGAGTAAGAAACTTTCATATTCCCAACTTGAAGGGGAGTATAGGAGGATAATATATGTTTTGGATATACTTTAGTGAGAAGAGATAATGATGTACTTTAGTTATAGGAGTTATCTCTAATCTCCTTATGACGGTGAATATTGTACTATATAAACGTTGGTGAACGATGTGAATAAGACAACTTGAACATAATATTTACAAGTAGTGACAAAAAGTGTGTGACCTCGTAGAGTTTTTTTTTTTTTTTGACATGGTTACTTTTTTTTGTATTGTAATCGCAGAGTTGGATGAAAAGACAAAGGATATGCTGAGAGTGATCGATGAGGATGCGGAGGATTCCTTCGCCGCACGAGCTGAGATGTACTATAAGAAAAGGCCTGAGCTCGTAGCTATGGTCGAAGATTTCTACCGTTCACATCGCTCCTTAGCCGAGAGATACGACTTGTCGAGACCCTCTTCTTCTGTGTACAAACACGGCTCAGAGAATCATCATGAGAAATCATCAGCTTGTGATGATGAGTCTTCTTGGTCCAAGGCTTGTGAGACTCATGACGACTACTACAACGCTGAGTCTGAAGTTGATGACGGCGAAAACAAGTGGGTCGATGAAGGTGGGATTGATGGTGAAGCTAATGGGAACTGTGAGATGATGAAGGAAGAGATAGAGAGGCTGAGGGAGGAGAATAAGGTTTACGGTGAAATGCTTAGAGAGAAAGATGAAGAGAAGAGAGAAGCTATAAGGCAGATGAGTTTAGCGGTAGACATGCTCAAAGAAGAGAACTCAGAGCTCAAGAGATGTGTTGCAAAGCATAACAAGGAAAGTGATGTCTCTCAGAGGAAGCAACCGATGTGGAAGCCGTTCGAGTTTTTAAGAAGCTTGAAGGGCTTTTAGGGAGAGTAGTAGTAGTAGGCAAATGGGTTGTCCCGAAGACAGATTCTACTGCCCGAGAGGAGCTCATGAATCGTTGAAAAAAAAACAGAGAGGGCATGTGTGATGAAGAAGAGAAACTGAGCAACTTTCTCAAAGTGTCTTTGTAGTATGTGATAGGGTAGGGTATACTCAAGTAGTTAGTGTAAGGCTTCATAGGATTATAGATATATAACTAAGTGGTCTATGCATGTTTGTTTTACGTTTTCTGTTCATTTAATTTGTTCTTTCTTTTGGATGTCAAATCTTTTCTTCTTTTAACTCTGCAAGTTTCTCGTTGTTGTGTGTATTAAGGTGTGATGAGATTAACAGACTACCATGAAAATTATAAATGCTATTGCAACAATGCAAATAAACGATTAAAACAAAACAAAAATTACACTCTTCCTTTTCTTTCCATTATTTCAACTTTGTATATAAATACAACATACAACAAAAGAAAGTGTTAAAGAGACGTGACACAATAAAAAGAGGACACTGAGGATTAAACTAACACAAGGTAAACAAAAAATATAGTATTATATTATCTATCTGATTCTGCTAAAAGAGGCTCCGTGGTTTTTGATTTCTTGGTACTTCGTGTTTCTTTACCCACAAGCTTCTTCACCGTAAGTCCTACTTTGTTTTGATACTCCTACGTAACAAACACACACACAGAGTCATTTATCCTCCACAAAAGTAGGTTCAAGTTTGATTCAAAAGGATATGTATCAAAGGTTTTGATGCTTACCACTGGCGAAGCACGTGTTATGGATGATACAGCCGCTGCTGCTGCTGCAGCCACGCGTACCCTAAAATGATGTCACAACAGTTTTACCTTTTTAGTGAAATCTATAGAGCAAGTGACTCTTACTCGGAACAATGTCGATCATTACAATACCTTTTATGTACATCAATGTAAACGTCGGTTTCATCCACGATTTCTGCCTGCATTTCCAGTAAAATCACCCAAAGCAAGTGGGATCGATATATAGGAAACATAAGATTAGAGTAGAGACTTTTGGAAAAGGAGAAAAAACAGAGAGCATAAGATCATACTTGTAGAAGTTCTTCAAAGACATCTTCTAATGTGATGATGCCTATAACTTCTGCATCCTCGTTATCTTCTAACAAACGCGGCAAGTCCTCCCTTGTCACAATGCCGTTCGGTTTTCCCCTAGTTTCCACATGTGTTGGTGCTTTATCAATATCAACCACCACAACATCATGATGCCTTTCATCCACATGCTTAAGCAAAGGAGCTGTTAGATGAGGACTCGAGTATGAGTTCATATATTCCTTGGGTGGTTCCCCATTACTCATGTTCTTCTTTTTATCTTTGTCTTTGACTTTGACAACTGCAGCCATGTGACTATTTCCCTTTTGAAACTCGTTGAGGATATCATACAATGGCATATCTGATGGAACCCTGGATATGCAACGTACAGGAACTTAGACTTATAATGGCTACGTACAGCTTAAGGAAACGAGATATACCTTGGGATCTTCCTGATGGGAACAGAACTTACTGATGTCTCTGTTTCTGCTCTTACAGTTAAAAGACTCTTAACCTAAGTAAAAGCAGCATATACAGAAATAAGTAATCCAATAGAGCTCAGTGAAATGAAGCAATGCAAATATTTAACAGGGAGTACCAATAGAAGACCAATGATATTTTTTGGATTCCCTAAGTAGACAGGGATCCGGCTATGACCTCTAGAAAGTATTTTTCCAATTGTTTCCCTGCATATTTACAAGGTCTTATTACTCTCTACCTTGTATATTAGTTTACAGTATAAATTTCCAACTCTAAGCTTTACTCACCAGTTTAACTTTGTAGTTACATCCAAGGAAAAAGTTGATTCAATTGGCGTCATAGCCTCCTCAGCTGTCTGAACTTCCAGAAAAAGAAAGCGTGTAAGAAAAAACTTAAAAGTGGCTTCCAAACAGGAAGACTAAAGATTCAGAGCATCAGTTCAACAAAGCAAGTCATACCCAACCACATGCAACAAATGCCTATGGAGATGAGAAATCTAAATCCGGATCAATGGGTCATAACCAAACCCTTAAAACATAAACGTATTCAGATTCGTAATTTCGTATACATGCATTGGATAATATAAAGCCTTACCTTCTCACTCAAATCAAGGGCCCCGCTTATAATCATTGTTTCCTCGTGTGTCAGTTCACCTCCCTTACCAGCCTATGTTGGAGAGAAACAGCAAGTCAATGAAAGCTGGAAAGAAAAGTTCTTTTTGATAATCAAGTAACTTAGTCAACTAACTTGACAAATCAGACAGGGGTTAGTTACATCACAAATCTGTCTTTTTCCCATCCTGGATTTGTCTGATTATTAGATTAGAAAAGAGAAACTACCTCCTGGCTGTGCATTGAGACAAGTGCTTTCAGCTGAGCTCGCCTAAACAGTGTGTCATTATGCCCAATTACAGCATCAAGAACCTAAGGCATATTAAAAAAACATTGGTATAAGAAAAACGAACCCACAGCTACTTTATTCTCTAGTCTCTATAAATGCATCCACTTGTCTAGATGGTATAATCAATACAATTAGCTTCAACAAGTACCACTTCTTAATAACAATGCTAAAAGTAAATGCAGAGTTCAACAAATTTCCTGTCTTTTTGTGGTTTATTGACATTAAGTGCTCTGACAAGGACGGATTGGTACAACAACAACAACAACAACTAACATCACCTTTCCAATAGGGTAAGCAATAGGATAGCAGAGTATCATCAAAATGCGAACCAGCCACAAAAAATTAGCCCCAACTGCAAGCCCATACCTCGAGCATATAGCTTGTGGAATTATCTGCTTGTAACATACTTTTGTATCAGTTTCTGAATAAAAGACAAACTAGCACCAACAAGACAAAAACAAAATACAAAAAGGTTACCTCCCCAAAAGCAAGAACAAAAGTGACTGACAGCAAAACAGCCACAAAGGGATGGAATATCTTATCCAAGCATATAGGAAGTGCCTGCAAAAAAAGGGAATAAAACCAAAATCTTTCAAGCACCAAGTTCAATGTTATCAATGTTATCTGCAATTATTATTTATCCTAATGATGAGGTGCACACAATTAGTAGTTTACAGCTGTAAATTGGGGTAACTAAATCAAGTGTTTTGTACCTCCATGGCAGCTGCATTGCATAGAAGCAGAGTCACAAGAAGTTGATGCTGCTTTTTAACCACTGGTAAAATAGCAGCTACAATATCCACATACAAAAAAAAAAAACAAATTCAAGTAACTCCAATAGTTACAGCAAAATTTACAGAATGCTCAATGAAAGAAAGAAAAATTTTCTAATATTAATTCAATTTTCGTTACGAATCGATCAAGTCCATTATGTAAATTTCAATCAAAGCATCGATGTTATTTTTTTTTTAACCGTAGAGTAAGTAACGAATAAAAAAGACAAGAACGTACCGGCTTGTTTTTTCTCGGAGGAGGAACCACTCTGCTGGAGAATCTCGAGCTCGACGAGACCAAGGGACATTAAACCGAGCGTTAAGCCAGACATTATCCCGGCGAAGAGAACGAGGAGACACGCCACACCTACGACGACGAACCACCAAGGAGAACCGAATCGGATGTCTTCCGCCTCGAAGACGAAGCTGTTCAACGAATAAGCTGCTTTCACCAGCACAACCATGCTCAGAACACCCATTTTTGTCGTCGATTTGGTCGCTTGCAGAGAAACAAACAGCGACGGAGCTATAGAGAGAGAGACTTCTATTGATGTGAAATGGTTTTTTTGTTTTGGTTAGGAAGAAGACAGTGATACGGGGATACATGGACCTACTGACACGTCAGCATTCAACATGCGTTTTTCTCCTCTCTCTCTCTCTCTTTGTTATTCAGCTGTTACCCATGCATTTTTATTTAATTTTTGCCTTTTAAATTGATTTGTTGACTACTCGTATAGTTTTATCAATGCGAAGACAACGTGATAGTTACTAATCACTTAGCTTTCATATAAACGTGTATTAAACTTAAACCCCTTCACCGCTTTTAATGCCCCCAAGAAATTATTTTTAAAAGATAAACCAAATATCAGGTTGTACAAAAGTTCAGAAAAATGTTGGTGGAAAACAAAAGAAATTGTTAAATAATAAACTAAAACGTGTGATCTCTCATAATACTTTTATGGGAAGACGATCTATTTCCCCACGAGAAGTATGATATAGCACTAGATGTCCACCAAAGTATGACCTCGTATTATTTCTCTCCGAAAATAAAATTCAAAACCTATTTCTCCACCAATATAAAGTTCTATTAGAATTTCTCCACAACTTTAAAGATCGAAATCTAAAACTCCATAAAATCGATTTATGATGGTTTACTGTTTTTAAACAAACCCTTAACCATGTTACATAGAAATAGAATTGGGGTTGGGTTTTCTTACGTCGGGTATTTTAAGTCTGATCCAGATATATATTTGGTCGGGTATTTTTGATTTTGGTTTAGTTTCTATTGGTTTATTGCATGAGATTTAAGATTTTAAATTCGGTTTTCAGAAATCTTAAGTAAACAAAAAATGGTGGAGAAATAGGTTTCGAACTTTATTTTTGGAGAGAAATAGCACGAGATCATATTTTGGTGGACATCTGATGCTATATCATACTTCTCGTGGGGAAATAGATCGTCATCCCTACTTTTATTATACTAATATAAAAATCCTTAACTAATAGTCATTGTCATTACTGGAGCTAGAGACAATGCGCACCTCTCTAACGAGTAACCCAGAGGATCAAATCTCGGGAGGCTATAGGCATATTTTGTGCTGAACAATGCAAAAGTCTTTTTAAGTTGTCAACGGGAATGATTAACAATTAGATAATTAGATTCCCCTTAATAAACTTTGTTCGGGCTTTAAGCGTATAAGCCCAAAATTTGGGCCTAAAGAAAATGCTCCTCCTTGTCGCAATCGGCACCGCTTTCATTTTTCTCCCCGTTGAACAGGCAATTTCTCTATCACACTATCACTGCTATTCGCATTTTGAGTATATGTATTTGTAGCTTTAGTGATAGTGTAGCATCGATAGTCGTCGGTTGACTAATCAGCCAAATGGCGTTTCCCTGCATTATTTACAAGGTGTAAGTTCATTATCTCTACCTTTGTATAATGTTTAGAGTAGGCCTGGACATAAAATCCGGAATCCGAACCGAAAAACCCGACCCGTTATCCGACCCGAAATGTAAAAATACCCGAACGGGTCTTGTAGGATGGTATAAAAAATATCCGAACCCGAAGTGTTATTAACCGAACCCGAACGGGTAACCCGAAAAATCCAAAATTAATAGTCAAAATAAAATATTTTGAAATATATATATAAGTATTTCAATTATTAAATTCATTATTTGTGGTAATATGATATATAATAATACATACTAAAATTTTAATAAATCTTTAATTACAAAATTAGTTATAAATAAGTATTTTATAATTTGCTCATTGAAATAACAAGTTTACTCTCTATAAGACAATGTATATTGTTTACAAATGATGTTTCTTTTCATGTTTGATTTAACATTTTATTGTTATTTTATCAGTTTTATGTATGATCGATTAATTTTTATTTAATTTAGATGTTTTTTTATGTTTTGCTTCAAAAAATTTCTTTTTACTTCGGTTATATCTGAACCGAACCGATATAATCCGAACCCGTATGATATATGGTTACTTTATGGGTTTTATGATGCAATACAATTTCGAACCGAACCCGAAATGTTATTATCCAAACCCGACCCGTACTAGTAAAATTTTAGTATGGGACCTAGGAACATAAACCCGAAAACCTGAAAACCCGAAAAACCCGATCCGAACACCAACGGGTACCCGAACGCCCAGGCCTAGTTTACAGTATAAAATTTCAACTAATTTTCTCAAAACCATTAATTGTTTTGAACGGTTTGACATATAGAGAAAGAAAATCATCTAGAGAAAGACCAATTTTAAGCTTAACTCACCAGTTTAACTTTGTAGTTACATCCAAGGAAAATGTTGATTCAATTGGCGTCATAGCCTCCTCAGCTGTCTGAGCTTCCAGGAAACGAAAGCGTGACAAATTTTTAATATTAATTCTATTGCCGTTTCGATTACGAGTCGATCAAGTCCAGTATGTAAATTTCAATCAAAGCATCGATGTTTTTTTAACCGTAGAGTAGTAAGTAACGAACAAAAAAGACAAAACCGCACCGGTTTGTTTTTTCTCGGAGGAGGAACCACTCTGCTGGAGAATCTCGAGCTCGACCAGACTCCGAGCGTTAGGCTAGACATTATCCCGGCGAGATCAGAAGGAGGCAAACTCTCCGTGACGGAGTTGAGTATAGACGTTAACGGGTTGAGTTAGTTGGAATATTTAAAAATAAATGAACAATGTTATTATTATGAACTTCTTAATGATAAAAATTATTATGAAAAGTGACTTGGATTCGTAACTGGTTTACTGGTCAAAGAAAGTTTATAAACCACTAAAATAATATATAGTCCGACTTTTTTGTTGGTCTAATGTAGTGTTTGTATCTATCATAAAAACATTACATAATGAATGTTAAGTTCTTGGTATTAGACATTCTTGGTATTAGACAGAGACATACAGAGATATGCAAGGTGAGAGCAAATTAATGGAAAGATTGCCAAGACTAAGATACCTAGCTAGAGGAAGATACTTGTACCTCGTCTCAAGAATTGGACAAGGGATTTGTAAAGATTTTCATCTTTGAGTTCGTATTAGAGGGACATCACATCAACAAAGTAATAAACATTAGGGCAAATCATATAATATATTATATATAAAAAGCATTGATAGAAAAAAAAAAACTCAAACCATAGAAAAGTTTTATTTATGTTCCTAGAAAGCAAACAATTTAGTCATCCCTGTTTGATAATAACTTAAAAAAACTTAAAAGAACCTAAGTAGTCAACACCTCAGCTAGTTCTTCTTTCAGGTAGCATCTGAAAACAGCCGAGTATTGTTCTTTGCAACAATCTCCTAAGAACTCTTGAACCCTAATAGGAGTTTTGTCGTCCTTTCTGAAGGGATTGATGGATTTAAATTCCTTCATTACTCGTTCCTGGCCACCTTTGTAGAAGTCGATAAACTTATGATAGTAATCAGAGTGCGCCTCAATACACTTCATCATTGTTATATACTTATCATCAGAGTCCTTATCAGTGGATTTTACCCATGTCATATATGATTCTTTGCAAGCACCTCTTTTCATGTAGTCAGCATACTTATCATCGTCGTCATCGAAGGCGGCTTTGAAACCCTTCTCGAACTCTTTGGTACCCATTTCCTCAACCTTGGAAGCCAAGTGAGCCATCGCACACACCTTCAGCTTAGTCTCGGCTTCTCTGCAAGCGTCTTCATGTGGAAAACAAGTGGATTCAGAATTCCCCATATTCGCTTTAATGGTGGCTGGGTTTTAACACAAAATAAACTGACATTATATAGATACTGGGGGTCTGAGGTTGCTTGCGATGCAAGGCGATAAAAATTGAAAGTTTTCCAAAGAAGAAGATACCTAGCCTAAGCCTAGCTACCTCGTTTCGAGAAATTTTCCATACGGTTTCGGTGATTCAAATTAAATCAGGGAAATTTTCTATAAATGGGTCTTGGCCAAAGAGCTTGTTTGCAATGCAAGGCAGAAAGCCAAAAGGAAATTTCGAGAGATAAAACGGGAAAAAGTACTAAAAACGTTTTGACAACAGCTTCCTCTTAGTTGACTCTGTATATAGTATTTGAGTCCTCCCCATGGTCTTAGTGGTCGTTTAACTTGTGCTAGTTTCTCTGTTTTCATGGCAGAAAAAAGGAACTAACCCGTTAATTAGTCAAACTTCCATATATTCATATATATGTTGCTGCATAATTGCAACTTTTAAATAATATGATTAATATCTGCCTCCTGATGTTCCTCTTGTTTTGTACAGAAAAGATGAGCAATAGACAAAAGGGAAGAGAACTCAGTTTTGGTTGGTGGTTTAGTAGTGATTTGTAGAGTTTTATTCGTTCGGGCTTGTTAGTCCTCTCTTTCAAAATCTTCTGTTTTTTCACTCTTATTGATTACCTTCTTCTTGTTTTGGTTTGTGGTATAGTTTCTTGGCACGTGGGATATGAGTTGTTAGAATGGTAATGATCGACATACATATCATCCGTATTAGGGTGTATTATTAGCTGAGGGAGACTCTGCTGTCTCTTTTATTTATTTTGTATCAGAATAGACGTTCGTGGCTTTTGTATATTAAAAAAAAATCAGCTCATACATTTGTAACGTTTGTGTTGATAATATCATGATATGAAATATATTCTTGGTTCCCTTTGGGTTGTCTTAGGTAGCCACAAAAAGAACTTTGACTATTTTTTTGTGTGTATCCGTGAGCGTCTTATCAAATTAAGTAGGGAGATCCATGGGAAAAGAAGTCCATTATAAGTGACAAAGGGTGGTTTAAAACAAGGCTGATCAAGCTTAGAGACAATCTAAACTTTGGCAATATGCATATGAATATTCAAAGCATTTGACAATTTTATGCGAGTATACATTACATGAATATACATATACCAACGCTTACATTTTACCCCCGAAAAAGAACAATATACGAAAGGTTACAAAATAAAATCACACATATATATATACATACCAAATAGTTTCCTAATGCTTCTATATCTGATTACCATGCATACTTGCTTTCACTGGTGTCGTTGCCAAATCCCCACCACTGCTGCGTCTTACAGCTCATCCTACGTACATGAAAATTCAGAATCGTATCAATTATACTACAACTTTAAGACAATTAAGATGATTCAGTACCAAAACTCATAAATATTCACTCATTTTTTATTTCAGAACTAACAGAGTTAAGAAGCAGAAAATAAATAGTAGAACTGAGTTGATCTCAATGTGTATGTACCCGTTTGTAACGATGTCTCTTGTCTCCATACCGGTGGCCTCTCTTTCGTCTGTCTACGTTCCCCTTCTTCTCGTGCTATCCGAGCTACTTCCTTTAATGGTCGAATTGTAGGCTCGTGTTTTTTAGATAAACAGAGAAGATTTGAAAAGTAAATAAGAACTTGTTTTGTAAACTACAAAACTTCTTTCTCAGCTTCGGCAAATAACTCCTTCTCAGACTGGTGTGTATAACAGAGTATACTTAGCACATAAGATTGCTAATAATATAAAAGCATGCAATCTGAAACTCATTTAAGACTTGTTGTACCTCGTTTCGAGATATTGGACATGGGGTTTCCCATACGTTACGGTGATTCAAATCAAATTGGGTAAATTGTGCTAAAATGAGAAACACGTGCTGGGATTGATTTGTAAAAGATTTTTTTCGTTTTCGAGTTCGTATAGATGGGATTGATTTGTACAAGATTTTTTTCGTTTTCGAGTTGGTATAGAGAGGTTTCAATTTGAATTAAACATCAACAACTAGGGCAAATCATATATTTAAAAAAAAAAAGCATTATAGAAAGAAAAACTCAACTATCAAAAGTTTTATTTCTATTCCTAGAAAGAAAACAATTTCGTAGAAAAAGAAAAAAGAACAAGAACAATTTAGTCATCCTTGTTGATAAATAACTTAAAGAAACCTAAAAAGCCTTTTACCAAAAGTAATAAAATCCTCTTCATCTTCTTCACAGTTCTCCTCGATGACGCGGTCCACAAAAGCCATGTATTGTTCTTTGCAACAACCTCCTTCTCCTTCGGTGAGGAACTCGTGAATCCCCAAAAACCATTCGCCGCCCCCTCCGGGAAAGGTGGATTCAAGTTCCTTCATCGCTTCCTTCTTCACATGTCCGTTAATAATCTCGTTATACTTATGATAGTAATCAGAGTGGGCTTCCATACATTCCATCATGGCCATCTGCTTCTCCAGCTTATCCCCATCAGAGCATTCTTCAAGTGCCACAAATGATTCTTTGCAAGCACCTCCTTTCATGTACTCCGAAAACTTACCTTTTTCGTCGTCTTCTAAACCGGCGGCTTTGAAACCCTGAGTCAAAGCTTTGGAAGTGAATTCCTTCATCTTGGGATGAGTCAGCGCACACTCCATCAGCTTTTTCGCGGCTTCTTCCAAACCGTCTTCATGTGGAGAACAAGTAGTTGACGGAGGGACTTGGTCGTTCGAAGAAAGGGACTCAGAATTCACCATATTCGCTTTAATGGTGGCTGGTTTTTTTAGACAAATAAAGTGACATTATATAGATAATGGGGATCTGAGTTTGCTTGCGATGCAAGGCAAAAGAAAAATGAAATATTTCCAATAAGAAGATACCTAGACAAAAGTGACATTTTATAGATACATTGGATCTGAGCTTACTTGCGAAGCAAGGCGAGAAAAAGATGAAATATTTCCAGTAAGAAGATTAGCTACCTAGATTTGACTAGGAATGTTTCCGGTGATGCATATCAGATCTGGGGAATTTTCTATAAATAGATTTCTGACCAAAGAGGCAAATATTATCAATACAAAGGAACTCGAGTTTGTTTGCAATGCAAGGCAGAGTGCCATAAGGAAATTTCCAAAGAGAAAAAAAGGAAAAGTACTAAAAAATCCTCCTAGTAGACTATAATATTATTTTCGTGCTTTTAGAAACTTTCTAACAGCATCCTCTGTGTATTTTGTAAAAGTCATCTTCTTCCCAATGTCTGGATAAGAGTTTATCAGAACGAGACTGTTTATTTCAATTCTTTAAATATCTGTGATTTGAGTCTTCTCAGTGATCGTTTCTCTGTTTTCGGTTTGTGTCAGAAAGAGGAAATGACCAGTTAATTAGCCTAGCTTCCAATACATTCATATGTTGCTGCATATAAAAGTATATTACAACTTTCAAATCATATGATTACGACAATGATAGTGCAATAAAAAAAATTATTATTAATAACATTACTACGTTAACAAGATTGTCATTACAGTTTTTCTTCTAGCGATTACATTGCTACGTTAAAACGTTACATAACACCTAGTTACCAAAAAGGCACCATCAGCTCATGGACGCTTGGTTTTTGAAGAAATGTGAAAGCTTTTGTTACAAATTTTATGATATTGAAAAAAGAAAACAAATGTTTGTCGAATCTCATTCTTAGATATTGTTACAAATTTTAAGAGAAAAATTCAAATCTATTTTTAGTAAAGAAAAATGTATACTTGTTGAGCTATTTTAACTGTGTGAACAATGACGAAAGACCTCTCTCTCTTCTTCTGCTCTTCTTTGTTTGAAACAATTTTCAAAGGCTTTACACAGTTAAAGATTCCCCACCGTCCTAATCCAACGACTGTGGAATCTGTCTGAGAAGTTGAATCTGGATCTCCAACACTTTCCAACCGGCTGTCTAAAACACTATCCGGTGGGCATTTGTCACTGGCCTTCTTCGGATTCACCTGACAGAAACACTCAGGCCACGAGTTCGTATAAAACGAATCACTACAAGAAAACATCACTATTCTGAAGGACATACCGAGAGAAAATGAGTTCCTCGGAATTTTCTGAAGAAATACCGAGGAAATTCCGAGGAAGTGTCTGTTTTCCTCGGAATTTCCTCAGAATTTCCTCAGTATCTCGGCAGGATTTCATCTATAAATACAGCCACCCCTCTTCATCTTCATTCACTCTATTTCTTCTCCTTCCCTCCTACTATCACGAATTTGATTTCAAAAAAACATGTCTTCTTCAAATTATTTTCGTTCTTGGATCGATCGACCTCATTTGGATCCGGACACGAGATTGCTTACGGAAGAATACCAACGAGGTATAAACGAATTCATGGGGTTAGTTCGCCGACAACCGGAAGCAGAAACAGGTAAGTTAAGATGTCCTTGCTCTAATTGTAAAAATAGAAAGGTTATTAAAGAATGGGATGTTTGGACTCATCTATATTTGAGTGGGTTTTACACGAAGTTACAAAATTTGGTATCATCATGGGAAAACTAATTATGAACTTGGTAGTACTAGCGAACCTCAGCCGGCGGTTAGATTAGAAGAACCAATTAGAACGGATGTAGATTATGGTGTAGGTACTGAGCAGATGGTAAATGATCATTTTAGAGGGGAAGATTTTACCCAATGCAAAAGCTAGGAGATTTTATGATATGTTGGATGCTGGAAAGCAACCATTGTACGAAGGTTGTAGAGATGGTCATTCAGCTTTATCATCTGCTACAAGACTGATGGGCATTAAAACAGATTATAACTTGGCTGAAGACTGTATGGATGCGATAGCTGATTTTGTTAAAGGTATTCTACCTGAGGAAAATGTAGCTCCAGGTTCATACTACGAGGTTCAGAAACTCGTAGCTGGTGTTGGTTTATCTTATCAGGTAATAGATATATGCAGCGATAACTGCATGATTTATTGGAGGGCGGATGACCAGCGGATTTCATGCAAGTTTTGTGGGAAGCCTCGTTATAAAGATACGAGTGGAAGAGTTCCAGTGCCATATGAAAGGATGTGGTATTTGCCTTTGACGGAAAGATTGCAGAGGTTGTATCTTTCAGAACGCACAACGCAACGAATGAGATGGCATGCGGAGCACTCAACAGATGGTGAGATTAGACATCATTCAGATGCAAAAGCGTGGAAGCATTTCCAATCAAAGTATCCCGACTTTGCGTATGAGAGAAGAAATGTCTACCTTGGATTATGTACTGATGGTTTCAGCCCGTATGGAAAGAGTGGAAGACAATATTCTCTATGGCCAGTCATTGTTACACCATACAACTTACCCCCAAACTTGTGCTTGCGACGAGAGTTTCTGTTTCTCTCCATTCTCGTTCCCGGACCAGAGCATCCTAAGAGATCGCTTGATGTGTTTCTTCAGCCACTAATATATGAGTTGCAACAACTATGGGCTGAAGGTGCTGAAACATACGATATTTCGTGTAAAGAGAACTTTCAAATGCGGGCAATACTAATGTGGACAATAAATGATTTTCCAGCATATGATATGTTATCTGGATGGACAACGCATGGGAGGCTATCATGTCCATATTGTCAAGATGACACAGATGCTTTCCAACTAAAGAACGGAAGAAAAACGTGTTGGTTTGACTGTCACAGACGATTCCTACCACCTGATCATCCATACCGTCGGAGTAAGACTTTGTTTAGGAAGAACAAGCAGGTGTTTGATGGTCCACCTGAGGAAGTTAGTGGGAAAGGTTTGAAGACACAACTAAGAGATTTTGGTGCAGCAAGGACGCCAGACGTCGGGGGACATGAGCAATTTCCGGTAGATGCTGTTGGAGAACTACATAACTGGCACAAAAAAAAAGTATTTTCTGGGATCTGCCATACTGGGAGGATCATCTGCTAAGACATAATTTAGATGTCATGCATATTGAGAAGAACTTTTTTGACAATCTCATGAACACTATCCTTAACGTTCAAGGTAAAACAAAGGATAATTTGAAGTCAAGACTGGATTTAGTCGATATATGTGCTTGTTCAGAACTTCATGTTGATGGGAATGGTAGGGCTCCTTTTCCCATATACCGACTTGATGCAGAGGGAAAAAATGCGTTCTTTGATTGGATTTCAAACGATGTGGAGTTTCCAGACGGTTACGCATCTAATTTGCGTAACTGTATCGACAGAAAGGAAGGAAAGTTTATTGGCTTGAAAAGTCACGATTGCCATGTGTTGATGGAGCGCCTCCTTCCGTTTGCCTTCAAGGAACTATTACCACGAAATGTTCTTGAAGCAATTGCAGGGATAAGTGCTTTCTTCCGCGATTTATGCACCAGATCAGTGACTCTTGAAGGTATTGAAAATCTGAAGACTAACATGGCCGTGATTCAGTGCAACCTTGAGAAGATATTTCCTCCCTCATTTTTTGATGTTATGGAGCATCTTGTTATTCACCTGGTAAGAGAATTGGAACTTGGTGGTCATGTGCAGTATAGATGGATGTATTTGTATGAGCGGTATATGTTCCATTTGAAGAAGATGGTGAAAAATTTAAGTAGGGTAGAAGGTTCTATAGTCGTACAGATGATCAATGAAGAAATTTCAAACTTTGCCGAGTACTACTTTCCAGCAGAAGTTCAGACCAAAAACAGAAGACCTGCTCGGCATGATGATAGAGGCGAACGAGCAACATATCATGTTAAGGTTCCAGATATTTTCACAGATGTTGGACGACTTAGCGGAAAACCAAAGGACCGTCGACTTACTGAGCAGGAGCGAAGTCATTTGCAAACATATTTACTCACCAACTGCGAAGATGTTCTTCAATATGAGAGGTAAGTTTATTATCTTACAAATTTTTATTTTAACAAATTAACATTTATATCTTAATTAATTACATTATTGTCATCACATGTACATGATTTTCATGGCAGAAAAGCGGTTCGGATATAGATACGCCACAGAGGAGGAACCAGAAGAAATGAAGCAGAGAGAATTTGCTGGATGGATGTTTACTTATGTGAGTGCCTTAAACAAATTAAAATATCATTTATCATATATTTATACAATTTTATCACATATTTATACTAATTCATTATATATGTGCTATTAATAGGTGTCTGCTGGTTTAGCCAGAGCTGAAACATTTGATGATTGGATACGCGAAATGGTGGTTGGACCAAACTATGTTGTGAAGTCATATCCGAGATTTTGTACTCGAGGATATGCATTCACAACTGAAAAGAGGAGACGTTCGCGTACGACCTATGATGCTGGCGTTTGTTCTGCATCAGGAGATGACGTATACTACGGACACATACATGAGATTATGGAAATCAAGTATTTGGGCATGCTTGGATTGCGCTGTACTGTTTTCTATTGTGATTGGCACGACAACACTCCAGATCGAGGTGTGAAAACAGATGCATTTGGTGTTACATCAGTACATTCGAGGCGAAAGCTGCAATATTATGATCCTTTCATTCTTGCTTCTCAGGCCGATCAGGTAAGTAAATGTTAATTATTCGGAATGGTTGATCATAATTTATACTTTTACTAATAATTTTTTAAATGTTACAGGTTTGTTATATCAAGTACCCCCGGGTAAGGAACAGAGATGATCCATGGGTTACTGTTACAAGACTCAACCCGAGAGGCCGAGTTCAGGGAAGTTCTGAGCTGGAAGACCCACTACAACCAATCACATCCGGCAACTTAAGTGCAGCAGAAGATGTAGCTGAAGGTGGCCTTGTAGTCGATTTTACCGACTTCGCAGAGGAAGCCGTCGTTCACGCAGAGGATGAACCAGTTATTGGAGAGTTTCACCAAGACCCAGATACAGATTCATCTGGTGATGATGACTCGGAAACAGACTAGTTTTTTTTTTTTTTTTTAATAGAAATACCGAGGAAATTCCGAGGGACATTAGGTTTTCCTCGGAATTTCCTCGGAATTCACCTTCTCGGTTTAGGGATTTGATTATAAAGTACACTTCCTCGGAAATCCCTCGGAAAATTCCGAGGACATTCCGAGGAAGGTGTGGGTTTTCGGTAAAGAACCCCCTGTTCCTCGGAATTTCCTCGGAAATTTCTGAGGAAATTCCGAGGAAAGACATGGTTTTCATTATTTCCTCGGAATTTCCTCAGAAAATTCCGAGGAAATTCCGAGGAACCAGGGATTTTGAACCGAAAACTACGTTTTGCGGATTGAATAACACGTATATAACCTTCATTAAGTGTCTTAACCAGATTATGAAGTCAAACTTTGGTGTTTCAGACGATAGCAAACACTTTTACGATTGCATGAAAGAAAACCACACAACATAAGAGAAACACTTATACACTTTAACAAACGTTAAAGAGAATACTTGCAATTATTGTTGAAATTTTGTTATTTCATGAATTATGATCATTTATACAAAGAATCCTCAATAGTATGCATTACATTTGTATAAGAAATGAAATACGGCAAAAAAATCGAGGTTTTGAAACCCCAAACCCTTGTGTCCTCGGAATTCCCTCGGAATATTCTGAGGAAATTCCGAGGAAAGTCCTAATTTTCACTGTTCCTCGGAATTTCCTCAGAAAATTCCGAGGAAAGTCCTAATTTTCAGTATTCCTCGGAATTTCCTCGGAATTTTCTGAGGAAATTCCGAGGAACTAGGGTTTTCATTATTCCGACGGAATACCGACGAACCGGTTTCCGTCGGAATCTATAAATAAAAACAGACTCTTTCTTCTCCCGGCCGCATCTGTAAATCTCTCATCTCTCAATTCTCTCATCTCTCTCCCTCCGGTCGCCCTCTCTCCCTCTCGCCGTATCCGGTCGCCCTCTCTCCCTCTCTCCCGGCCGCACCTCTCTCCCTCTCTCCCGGCCTCACCTCTCTCCCGGCCGCATCTCTCTCCCTCTCTCCCGGCCGCATCTCTCTCCCTCTCTCCCGGCCGCATCTCTCTCCCTCTCTCCCGGCCGCATCTCTTCCCCCCTCGGAATCATGTAAGTATAAACCTTAGTTTTTTTCAATGGATTAGGGTTTGTTAGATTATAATTTCGGATTTTAGGTTATTTGTTAGATAGTTTAGGATTGAATGGATAGTTTAAGTTATGATTGTTGTTTTGATTGTTGTTTTATTTTTTTTTGGAATTTTTTTTTGTTTTGGTTAGAAATCAAAACGTTTTTGTATTTTAAAAACGTTTTTTTGATTTTTAAAAATGTTTTTCGATTTTTAAAAACGTTTTTCATGTTTCCAGTAATAAACTATATATAATAAAACGTTTTTAAATTTTTTTTAAAATATTTATAAACCTTTTCTATATTTATAAATGATTAATAATTTTTTATACATATATATATATATAAATCATGTATAATAACAATTTATAATTTTTTTATATTTTTATGACTTAAAACTTTTTTTTAATTATTAAACTATTTTTTATATTTAAACTATTTTTTATGACTTAAAATAATTTCTTATATATTAAAACTATTTTTTTAATTATTAAAACTATTTTTTAAATTATTAAACTATTTTTTATATATTAAAACTATTTTTAATTATTAAACTATTTTTATATATTAAAACTTTTTTTAATTATTAAACTATTTTTTATATTTAAACTATTTTTATGACTTAAAATAATTTCTTATATATTAAAACTATATATAGGTCTTATGGTGATGATTAGAGCCGGTCTCGACAGCGTCGTGGTCGTGGTGGTTCGGGAAGCCACTCCATTCAGGGTTCCGCATCGTCGCCCCACAGCTCCTACCATACATCTCCCTCTCCATTTCCCTCTCCTTATCCTCCCGCTACCGTTGCTGCACCCGCTCCCGCTCCTACTCCTGCTCCTGAGGGTCCTCCGGGAGTGATGAGAGTTGCGGAGTTTGTTCGACAGCCCGGTCGTGAGCATCTTCCCTATCTCACTCCGTATCCACGTGGACGGGGTCAAACATGGTAATTAAAACTATTTTTTTCATTAAAATTTGATTCTTTTTTAATAATTTGTTCTTTTTATTAGGTTCAACCGATCCTCGAACGGGATCAGCGCATGGATCAACCGTATGATGTACTCGGCCCTCGACAAGGGACATCCGACTTTCACCGACTTCCCTACCGACAAGCAGCATCTGTGGTTTCAACAGTTTGCGGTAAGTATTCTAATTTTTTACTTATATTTTTAATCTTTAATATAAATTTTCTACTAATTGTGTTTTATTTTCAGCAAGAATTCAACTGGAATGCCGATGATACGTTGTATATCTATCACAACTTCGTCCATAAAGTTATGGACAACTATGGGAAGCAGATCCACGAGTGGAAGAAGAAGTGGGAAATAAACAAGGTTTGTTTTTATTTATTAAACAATTTTTTAATTTATTAAAATATTTTTTAATTTATTTAACAATTTTTTTTAATTAAAAGGTCCCAAAGTCGATGAACCCCACGGTCTGGTTGGAGTTGGGTGTGCATTGGAGTAAGGATGAGACGAAATCAACTTCTTCCACCAACTCCACCAACCGCAGGAGCGACCGTAAAGGGAAGGGCGTCTTCAGGCATAACTTGGGTGCTCAATCTATTGCCACTCTGGGGGATCGCATGGTAAGCTAGTCGTTTTTTATTCTATTATTTAAGTTTTTAAATTTTATTTTATGTGCATTTCTTCTAATTACTAATGTTGGTTTAATTTATGTCTTTTCAAGGCGGAAGAAAATGAGGGCGAGCCGGTTGATGATCTCGCCCTAATGAAGAGGGTGTATACCAACAAGAAAACCGGCCAGATTGATGATGGTGTTGTGAGGGATGTGGTCACCCTCATCGACACTCAGGTGGAAGACGAGGTGTCTCAGCTTCAAACCGAGGATGACGATTCGACGGGTTCGACCTACTTGCCTCGGGTTCGGATCAACGAAATCGTTGAAGAGGTAAGTTTTTTTTTTAAAGTTCAATTCAGATTTTCTATTATTTAAAGTTTTTTCATCTTTTCTATTATTTAAATTTGACAATTTTCTATTTCAGTCGGTTCCAAAGAAGAAGGGACGTTTGTTCGGTTTGGGTCGTCGGTCCCGGTCAGTTCCGTCTTCTGCTGCACCACCGCCCTTTGTTGATCCAGAAGCACTTATGGGTCAGTTGCAGGACAAGGATGATCGCATATCTGCGTTGGAGACCCAGATGGCGACTCAACAGGCGAGCTTTGAGGCACAGAGGAAACTGAACGAGCAAATGATGGAGATGATGAGGAGGTTGCACCCGAACGAGGTGTTCCCGAGCATGCCAGACCCGAACACCCAAAACCCGTAGTTTTTTTTTTCAAAAACTCGCAATGTTTTATTTTTATTTGTACTACTTTGAATTTTATATAATATGTTTTTATATTTTAATTTTAATTTTATATTTTCGAATTTAAATTTCAAAAAATTTAATTTTTTTTAAAAAAATAATTTTTTTGGATACTCCGAGGAAGATTTCCCTCGGAAAATTCCGAGGAGTTTTTCCCTCGGAATAGTCCGACGATCAGTGCCCTCGGAATAAATAAAAGCTTCATTAACCAAATGTCTTGCATTCACAAAATACACAATGCCACAAAACCATAGCAAGCAATTCAAGAAACTAATACGATGAACATCTGAAACAAATCCAATTTAAAGTCAATGCTCTAGGAACAAAATCATAATTAAGAAACGTCCTAATTATCCCTTGCATAGCCTATTTAAGAAACGTCCCTTGTGTTAAGGGAAATTTTTCTTCTTTTCTTTTTTTAAATCATAATTATCCTAAGAATCTATCTAAGATACAGCTTTAAACTATGCGCTAATGCATTTATTTTCAAAATTTTAAATGTTTTCTTCATAAATGAATGTGAAAACTCTAGAATATAAGTTATTTTGAAACAGAGAAATTATATTTTATCATTAATTAGTTAGAAAATATTATGGTATGTAGCATGTTTGTTTTAAATGATGGAAAGATAATTGATGTTAGTAAGATTAAATTTAGAAAAGCAAAAAAAATAAAAAAGAAATAGAGAGACTACCATTTTGTTATTTTCATTTTGTAAATAACCATACTCGAAAATTTGTTTATATATAATTTCTTCTATTTTTTGTTCGTGAGTAGGCAGCCAACAGCTAGTATGTGATTTTTTATATGTTGGTCATTAGAAAGTATTGGACGGACATATGAGAGTGCTCGTAATGTTTTAAAGTAGGTGTTTGTTTATGTTTTTTCATACTCAAGTGATTTAATTAAATCACATTGACTTTTCAAACCAATGAATTTAACAATCAAACTAGTTGGTTGGTTTATATCCTAATATTATAATCCTATTATAAATTCTATGATAAGAAATATAAATATAACTCATATACATGAAAGGGATGTCCAATTGCATATATTGTAAATAATCTAGTAAGAGAAGGATTTTTAGAATAGAAGTGTGAGAAGCAATTTAGTTATTAACTTACATTTTTTCTTATTACTTCTTAAAAGTGATTCTCCTTTAATAATGAGGAGATGTAGAATACGTTGTTCGGTGGTGCAGCGTGGCGAATTAGGGCTGCTCGGCCACATTAGGCGGTGAGACGATTTGTATCCACATGTGCCGTAGAACAGTAAAACGCGGCGAGTTATCTGGTAAAACGGGGCGAGTTATCGGTAATAATTTCGTTTTTGTTACGTAGCAAATGAAGAAGATGATCACGTGCAATCACGTGACTTGTACAGATTTTTAAATTTTCTTGTTTGCTATCTCATAGGCCCAACTAATTATATTTCCTACAGGCTCAGTTGAACATAAGTCTAATCTTGTAGTTATGACTAGTTAATCAGTATATTTTAAATTAGATTTATTATTATTTTATTTTTAACAAGGTTTTACTTATGTAAGAAGTGGTTTTATACGTATGAAAGGTTAATTTATATGTATAAAATATGAAACCATAGATATATACATCTTTAAATGTTAATTTATTTGTATAAAATATGGTATTATACGTATAAAATACGAAAAATTCCTCCCCGCGTACTCCCCGATTTTTTTTCCGCTTTTACAATAAATCGCTAGGCCCCGGTGTGCCGCACGCGTAGCGCCTAGCGAGTTTCCGAACAAGGGTTTTAAATGATGGAAATATTTTAGTGGCAGAGTCTGTAATTTTTAATTTAAGAAAGTGAGAAGGATTCTGCTGACTCCTCAACGTGAGGCTGCTGCTTCTTCTGGCGTTAACACCATTCTTCTTGAGAAGTACATCACTCGACCGAGGCATATAGAAGTCCAGGTAGTGGTTTTGAAATTTCATATTCTGTTTCTTGTATAAAAAATGTGGTCATGATGGCGCCTTTAATTAGAGTCTATACCCAATTATTATGAATAGAAGGAAAGCATATATCTTAGTTTGATTTTCTATATGTACTACCACGTTTCTGTTTGAGCTATATTATGACATATTCATAGAGAAACCGTTTCTGATCTTCACTTTTTTTTCTATCAGTTTTTAACTAGTTCTTCTTCTGTGTTTCCACTGCTTTCAGGTATTTGGTGACAAACATGGACATGTCATTCATCTCTACGAAAGGGATTGCAGTGTGCAAAGAGAGACACTCAAGTGCTTCGATTCGTCAGACCAAGTTTGAAACTTCTCAGTTGATATGGCCAACTGGAGGAAACTGTGTCCTAGATTCTCTCAGACATTTCATCGAACACGTGGCGTGCATTATACAATTATACGAGCGAGCCGATACGTGTGGGCCGTTAGCTGAACCTTATTACAACATGGGCCGACAAACAAATTACCAATTTCGATAAAAAATAGCAAAACAGTTATTAAAACTCTAACGAGAAAACGATTAGACCTTAGACCATCCGCATTAGCGGTTTATAAGAGGTTCGTGGGCTCTGGTTCTTAGGGCCGAAACATTAAAAAAAAATGAAAAATGGGTTTTTTGCGCTGAACCGGGTCTTACGCGTGAACCCGTATGAAAGGGATTCACGCCACGCGTCGTGTTCTCACAGGCTTATCGCCTCCGCGTCGTCGATGTGGAAAGTAGGGTATCCGCGTTTCAACTTTCATTTTCTTTTCTCTCCGCCGAAACTAGGGTTTCATTTCGAGAGGCGATTTTGAGTGCGACGACGAATCCCAGAGCTTTTCTCCACGTAATCGACTCTTCTCTTCAATTCTCGACGACATTAGGTGAGTTTCCAGTAGAGATACGGTTTTACTGAGTCGATTTCGTGGTGTAAATCGATTTCTCGATTTCGATTTTGAAAAAAATTTGGGGGTTTTGACTGAGGGATCTAAATCTATTAGTGGGTTTCGATAAAGGCTTGTATATCTCGATGGTTGATTGTTTTAGGGTTAACTGAGTCGATTTGGTGGTGTATCGATTTGTCGATTTCGATTTTGAAAAAAATTTGGGGGTTTTGACTGAGGGATCTAATTCTATTAGTGGGTTTAGGGAAAGGCTTGTATATCGCCATGGTTGATTGTTTTAGGGTTTAGTTCTCTGAGTTTTGAAAATTAAAAAAGGGGCTTCGAGTAATTGTTGTTAATCGATTTGTCGGTTTTGTTTTATGGTTGAAATGGTGATGAGGCTTCGATTTAGGTTACATTTTATCATATTGATTTGTTACAAGTGTTCTAATAATTTTCTATCTCTTTCACAGATGGATCCCGCAGAAGAGAGAAGACATTCAAAGAGGCAGAAGGAGTATATCAACATGCTTAACTACACTTGCGATTCAGAGTATGGGATTCCGAGAAGGTGTTCCTGTGGTGGGCGAATGATCGACGAGGTGAAAGGCAAGGAGGAGTACGACACTCTTCCTGGGAAGAGGTTCTTCACGTGCGCCAACTACGAGGTAAAATGGGTCTTTCAACGCTTCCATTACCAAACATTTAATATATTAGCTGCAAAAACCAGTACTGATTTTTTTTTTGTTCTAAACAAGGCTGATGGGTTACACTTCCGTCAGCCTTGGGTAATTGGTGTCCAGGAGCAGGTCGAATGGTTGACTAAGCGTGTGGAGGCGGCTGAAGAGGTGATCAAGTTGATTGCCGAGTCTCAAACACGAGATTCAGACTCTGGAGGTGAGTAAATTTATTTCTATATGGTCTCATATTTTGGCTAAACTATTTTGAATTACTTATTATTATCTGACTAACACTTGTATATTATTGTTTCCATGTCCAGGGCCAGGCGAAAGAGCTGACTCTGCAGGTTGATCGCCTAACTGGGGAGGTTTACAACCTGACGGTGCAAGTGTCGGTCCTGGAGAAGCTCTGCTTCGACTAACAACCAAAGGTAAACACTCAACCGAAATGAACTAGACTAGGTAGACTAGACGTGAAGTACAAGTGAACTTAATTATCTGTCTGTTGCCTTTTATGAACTTAAGTAGAGATTTAAATGAACTGAACTAGGTAGACTACAACTCGTGTCTGTTTGTTGGTTGAAGTTTAAAAAACTTCTCCACTTTTTTAAGTGATTTGATGTGTAATGAATGGTAAGTCTGAGTAAGTAGTTGTGTAATTAAGTGGAGTTGTTGGGTAATTAACTGCAGTAGTAGTTGTGTAATAAAGCAATGCGAAAGTACACAAACCTCTAAACACAAACAATCAAACCTTTATAACATAGGATAACCACTTGTAAAAACACAAACAATCAAACCTTAAAAATCACACAAACCTCTAAACACCAAACCAAAATCACACAATGGATCCTTTCTCCGTAAACTCTCAGGGGTTTGGTAACTTGTTAGCTTCGCAGAGCAGTCCAATAGACCTAGACTCTGCTGAGGCACCTGTTAGCTCTCCCGGGTTAGTTAAACCTGCGGGAAAGGAGAAAGTGGTCAACCAAAGAAGACATTGTCTTGATCAGTGTTTGGTTTGAACACCAGCAAGGATCCAATAGTGAGCAATGAACAAAAGATAGGATCGTTTTGGAAGAGGATAGAGGAGTATTTCAATTCGAGTCCTCTGCTCGTTGGCTCCATTCCCAGAGAGTGGGGTCAATGTAAGCAGAGGTGGGGAAGGGTGAATACAGAGGTCTGCAGGTTTGTGGGATGCCATGAACAAGCGTTGAAGGAGCAGACAAGTGGGCAATCAGAGAATGATGTCATGAAGCTTGCTCATGACATCTTCGTCAATGATTATAATGCCAAGTTCGGTCTTGAACATTGCTGGAGGGAATTTAGGTTCGACCAGAAATGGAAATCACACTCTCAGGCGAAGGAGAAAAGGAAAGAAAGTGGTCCGGAGGTGGTGGCTGAGGAGGAAGAGCCTAGGCCTCCTGGTTTTGTCTGCTAGCAAATGCAGCCAAACAACCCTGAGTCAAAGCTTTGGAAGTGAATTCCTTCATCTTGGGATGAGTCAGCGCACACTCCATCAGCTTTTCGCGGCTTCTTTCCAAACCGTCTTCATGTGGAGAACAAGTAGTTGACGGAGGGGACTTGGTCGTTCGAAGAAAGGGACTCAGAATTCACCATATTCGCTTTAATGGTGGCTGGTTTTTTAGACAAATAAAGTGACATTATATAGATAATGGGGATCTGAGTTTGCTTGCGATGCAAGGCAAAAGAAAAATGAAATATTTCCAATAAGCAGATACCCTAGACAAAAGTGACATTTTATAGATACATTGGATCTGAGCTTACTTGCGAAGCAAGGCGAGAAAAGATGAAATATTTCCAGTAAGAAGATTAGCTACCTAGATTTGACTAGGAATGTTTCCGGTGATGCATATCAGAAATCTGGGGAATTTTCTATAAATAGATTTCTGACCAAAGAGGCAAATATTATCAATAAAAGGAACTCGAGTTTGTTTGCAATGCAAGGCAGAGTGCCATAAGGAAATTTTCCAAAGAGAAAAAAAGGAAAAGTACTAAAAAATCCTCCTAGTAGACTATAATATTATTTTCGTGCTTTTAGAAACTTTCTAACAGCATCCTCTGTGTATTTTGTAAAAGTCATCTTCTTCCCAATGTCTGGATAAGAGTTTATCAGAACGAGACTGTTTATTTCAATTCTTAAATATCTGTGATTTGAGTCTTCTCAGTGATCGTTTCTCTGTTTTCGGTTTGTGTCAGAAAGAGGAAATGACCAGTTTAATTAGCCTTAGCTTCCAATACATTCATATGTTGCTGCATATAAAAGTATATTACAACTTTCAAATCATATGATTACGACAATGATAGTGCAATAAAAAAAATTATTATTAATAACATTACTACGTTAACAAGATTGTCATTACAGTTTTTCTTCTAGCGATTACATTGCTACGTTAAAACGTTACATAACACCTAGTTACCAAAAAGGCACCATCAGCTCATGGACGCTTGGTTTTGAAGAAATGTGAAAGCTTTTGTTACAAATTTATGATATTGAAAAAAGAAAACAAATGTTTGTCGAATCTCAGTCTTAGATATTGTTACAAATTTTAAGAGAAAAATTCAAATCTATTTTTAGTAAAGAAAAATGTATACTTGTTGAGCTATTTTAACTGTGTGAACAATGACGAAAGACCTCTCTCTCTTCTTCTGCTCTTCTTTGTTTGAAACAATTTTCAAAGGCTTTACACAGTTAAAGATTCCCCACCGTCCTAATCCAACGACTGTGGAATCTGTCTGAGAAGTTGAATCTGGATCTCCAACACTTTCCAACCGGCTGTCTAAAACACTATCCGGTGGGCATTTGTCACTGGCCTTCTTCGGATTCACCTGACAGAAACACTCAGGCCACGAGTTCGTATAAAACGAATCACTACAAGAAAACATCACTATTCTGAAGGACATACCGAGAGAAAATGAGTTCCTCGGAATTTTCTGAAGAAATACCGAGGAAATTCCGAGGAAGTGTCTGTTTTCCTCGGAATTTCCTCAGAATTTCCTCAGTATCTCGGCAGGATTTCATCTATAAATACAGCCACCCCTCTTCATCTTCATTCACCTCTATTTCTTCTCCTTCCCTCCTACTATCACGAATTTGATTTCAAAAAAACATGTCTTCTTCAAAGTATTTTCGTTCTTGGATCGATCGACCTCATTTGGATCCGGACACGAGATTGCTTACGGAAGAATACCAACGAGGTATAAACGAATTCATGGGGTTAGTTCGCCGACAACCGGAAGCAGAAACAGGTAAGTTAAGATGTCCTTGCTCTAATTGTAAAAATAGAAAGGTTATTAAAGAATGGGATGTTTGGACTCATCTATATTTGAGTGGGTTTTACACGAAGTTACAAAATTTGGTATCATCATGGGAAAACTAATTATGAACTTGGTAGTACTAGCGAACCTCAGCCGGCGGTTAGATTAGAAGAACCAATTAGAACGGATGTAGATTATGGTGTAGGTACTGAGCAGATGGTAAATGATCATTTAGAGGGGAAGATTTTACCCAATGCAAAAGCTAGGAGATTTTATGATATGTTGGATGCTGGAAAGCAACCATTGTACGAAGGTTGTAGAGATGGTCATTCAGCTTTATCATCTGCTACAAGACTGATGGGCATTAAAACAGATTATAACTTGGCTGAAGACTGTATGGATGCGATAGCTGATTTTGTTAAAGGTATTCTACCTGAGGAAAATGTAGCTCCAGGTTCATACTACGAGGTTCAGAAACTCGTAGCTGGTGTTGGTTTATCTTATCAGGTAATAGATATATGCAGCGATAACTGCATGATTTATTGGAGGGCGGATGACCAGCGGATTTCATGCAAGTTTTGTGGGAAGCCTCGTTATAAAGATACGAGTGGAAGAGTTCCAGTGCCATATGAAAGGATGTGGTATTTGCCTTTGACGGAAAGATTGCAGAGGTTGTATCTTTCAGAACGCACAACGCAACGAATGAGATGGCATGCGGAGCACTCAACAGATGGTGAGATTAGACATCATTCAGATGCAAAAGCGTGGAAGCATTTCCAATCAAAGTATCCCGACTTTGCGTATGAGAGAAGAAATGTCTACCTTGGATTATGTACTGATGGTTTCAGCCCGTATGGAAAGAGTGGAAGACAATATTCTCTATGGCCAGTCATTGTTACACCATACAACTTACCCCCAAACTTGTGCTTGCGACGAGAGTTTCTGTTTCTCTCCATTCTCGTTCCCGGACCAGAGCATCCTAAGAGATCGCTTGATGTGTTTCTTCAGCCACTAATATATGAGTTGCAACAACTATGGGCTGAAGGTGCTGAAACATACGATATTTCGTGTAAAGAGAACTTTCAAATGCGGGCAATACTAATGTGGACAATAAATGATTTTCCAGCATATGATATGTTATCTGGATGGACAACGCATGGGAGGCTATCATGTCCATATTGTCAAGATGACACAGATGCTTTCCAACTAAAGAACGGAAGAAAAACGTGTTGGTTTGACTGTCACAGACGATTCCTACCACCTGATCATCCATACCGTCGGAGTAAGACTTTGTTTAGGAAGAACAAGCAGGTGTTTGATGGTCCACCTGAGGAAGTTAGTGGGAAAGGTTTGAAGACACAACTAAGAGATTTTGGTGCAGCAAGGACGCCAGACGTCGGGGGACATGAGCAATTTCCGGTAGATGCTGTTGGAGAACTACATAACTGGCACAAAAAAAAAGTATTTTCTGGGATCTGCCATACTGGGAGGATCATCTGCTAAGACATAATTTAGATGTCATGCATATTGAGAAGAACTTTTTTGACAATCTCATGAACACTATCCTTAACGTTCAAGGTAAAACAAAGGATAATTTGAAGTCAAGACTGGATTTAGTCGATATATGTGCTTGTTCAGAACTTCATGTTGATGGGAATGGTAGGGCTCCTTTTCCCATATACCGACTTGATGCAGAGGGAAAAAAATGCGTTCTTTGATTGGATTTCAAACGATGTGGAGTTTCCAGACGGTTACGCATCTAATTTGCGTAACTGTATCGACAGAAAGGAAGGAAAGTTTATTGGCTTGAAAAGTCACGATTGCCATGTGTTGATGGAGCGCCTCCTTCCGTTTGCCTTCAAGGAACTATTACCACGAAATGTTCTTGAAGCAATTGCAGGGATAAGTGCTTTCTTCCGCGATTTATGCACCAGATCAGTGACTCTTGAAGGTATTGAAAATCTGAAGACTAACATGGCCGTGATTCAGTGCAACCTTGAGAAGATATTTCCTCCCTCATTTTTTGATGTTATGGAGCATCTTGTTATTCACCTGGTAAGAGAATTGGAACTTGGTGGTCATGTGCAGTATAGATGGATGTATTTGTATGAGCGGTATATGTTCCATTTGAAGAAGATGGTGAAAAATTTAAGTAGGGTAGAAGGTTCTATAGTCGTACAGATGATCAATGAAGAAATTTCAAACTTTGCCGAGTACTACTTTCCAGCAGAAGTTCAGACCAAAAACAGAAGACCTGCTCGGCATGATGATAGAGGCGAACGAGCAACATATCATGTTAAGGTTCCAGATATTTTCACAGATGTTGGACGACTTAGCGGAAAACCAAAGGACCGTCGACTTACTGAGCAGGAGCGAAGTCATTTGCAAACATATTTACTCACCAACTGCGAAGATGTTCTTCAATATGAGAGGTAAGTTTATTATCTTACAAATTTTTATTTTAACAAATTAACATTTATATCTTAATTAATTACATTATTGTCATCACATGTACATGATTTTCATGGCAGAAAAGCGGTTCGGATATAGATACGCCACAGAGGAGGAACCAGAAGAAATGAAGCAGAGAGAATTTGCTGGATGGATGTTTACTTATGTGAGTGCCTTAAACAAATTAAAATATCATTTATCATATATTTATACAATTTTATCACATATTTATACTAATTCATTATATATGTGCTATTAATAGGTGTCTGCTGGTTTAGCCAGAGCTGAAACATTTGATGATTGGATACGCGAAATGGTGGTTGGACCAAACTATGTTGTGAAGTCATATCCGAGATTTTGTACTCGAGGATATGCATTCACAACTGAAAAGAGGAGACGTTCGCGTACGACCTATGATGCTGGCGTTTGTTCTGCATCAGGAGATGACGTATACTACGGACACATACATGAGATTATGGAAATCAAGTATTTGGGCATGCTTGGATTGCGCTGTACTGTTTTCTATTGTGATTGGCACGACAACACTCCAGATCGAGGTGTGAAAACAGATGCATTTGGTGTTACATCAGTACATTCGAGGCGAAAGCTGCAATATTATGATCCTTTCATTCTTGCTTCTCAGGCCGATCAGGTAAGTAAATGTTAATTATTCGGAATGGTTGATCATAATTTATACTTTTACTAATAATTTTTTAAATGTTACAGGTTTGTTATATCAAGTACCCCCGGGTAAGGAACAGAGATGATCCATGGGTTACTGTTACAAGACTCAACCCGAGAGGCCGAGTTCAGGGAAGTTCTGAGCTGGAAGACCCACTACAACCAATCACATCCGGCAACTTAAGTGCAGCAGAAGATGTAGCTGAAGGTGGCCTTGTAGTCGATTTTACCGACTTCGCAGAGGAAGCCGTCGTTCACGCAGAGGATGAACCAGTTATTGGAGAGTTTCACCAAGACCCAGATACAGATTCATCTGGTGATGATGACTCGGAAACAGACTAGTTTTTTTTTTTTTTTTAATAGAAATACCGAGGAAATTCCGAGGGACATTAGGTTTTCCTCGGAATTTCCTCGGAATTCACCTTCTCGGTTTAGGGATTTGATTATAAAGTACACTTCCTCGGAAATCCCTCGGAAAATTCCGAGGACATTCCGAGGAAGGTGTGGGTTTTCGGTAAAGAACCCCCTGTTCCTCGGAATTTCCTCGGAAATTTCTGAGGAAATTCCGAGGAAAGACATGGTTTTCATTATTTCCTCGGAATTTCCTCAGAAAATTCCGAGGAAATTCCGAGGAACCAGGGATTTTGAACCGAAAACTACGTTTTGCGGATTGAATAACACGTATATAACCTTCATTAAGTGTCTTAACCAGATTATGAAGTCAAACTTTGGTGTTTCAGACGATAGCAAACACTTTTACGATTGCATGAAAGAAAACCACACAACATAAGAGAAACACTTATACACTTTAACAAACGTTAAAGAGAATACTTGCAATTATTGTTGAAATTTTGTTATTTCATGAATTATGATCATTTATACAAAGAATCCTCAATAGTATGCATTACATTTGTATAAGAAATGAAATACGGCAAAAAAATCGAGGTTTTGAAACCCCAAACCCTTGTGTCCTCGGAATTCCCTCGGAATATTCTGAGGAAATTCCGAGGAAAGTCCTAATTTTCACTGTTCCTCGGAATTTCCTCAGAAAATTCCGAGGAAAGTCCTAATTTTCAGTATTCCTCGGAATTTCCTCGGAATTTTCTGAGGAAATTCCGAGGAACTAGGGTTTTCATTATTCCGACGGAATACCGACGAACCGGTTTCCGTCGGAATCTATAAATAAAAACAGACTCTTTCTTCTCCCCGGCCGCATCTGTAAATCTCTCATCTCTCAATTCTCTCATCTCTCTCCCTCCGGTCGCCCTCTCTCCCTCTCGCCGTATCCGGTCGCCCTCTCTCCCTCTCTCCCGGCCGCACCTCTCTCCCTCTCTCCCGGCCTCACCTCTCTCCCGGCCGCATCTCTCTCCCTCTCTCCCGGCCGCATCTCTCTCCCTCTCTCCCGGCCGCATCTCTCTCCCTCTCTCCCGGCCGCATCTCTTCCCCCCTCGGAATCATGTAAGTATAAACCTTAGTTTTTTTCAATGGATTAGGGTTTGTTAGATTATAATTTCGGATTTTAGGTTATTTGTTAGATAGTTTAGGATTGAATGGATAGTTTAAGTTATGATTGTTGTTTTGATTGTTGTTTTATTTTTTTTTGGAATTTTTTTTTGTTTTGGTTAGAAATCAAAACGTTTTTGTATTTTAAAAACGTTTTTTTGATTTTTAAAAATGTTTTTCGATTTTTAAAAACGTTTTTCATGTTTCCAGTAATAAACTATATATAATAAAACGTTTTTAAATTTTTTTTAAAATATTTATAAACCTTTTCTATATTTATAAATGATTAATAATTTTTTATACATATATATATATATATAAATCATGTATAATAACAATTTATAATTTTTTTATATTTTTATGACTTAAAACTTTTTTTTAATTATTAAACTATTTTTTTATATTTAAACTATTTTTTATGACTTAAAATAATTTCTTATATATTAAAACTATTTTTTTAATTATTAAAACTATTTTTTAAATTATTAAACTATTTTTTTATATATTAAAACTATTTTTAATTATTAAACTATTTTTTATATATTAAAACTTTTTTTTAATTATTAAACTATTTTTTTATATTTAAACTATTTTTATGACTTAAAATAATTTCTTATATATTAAAACTATATATAGGTCTTATGGTGATGATTAGAGCCGGTCTCGACAGCGTCGTGGTCGTGGTGGTTCGGGAAGCCACTCCATTCAGGGTTCCGCATCGTCGCCCCACAGCTCCTACCATACATCTCCCTCTCCATTTCCCTCTCCTTATCCTCCCGCTACCGTTGCTGCACCCGCTCCCGCTCCTACTCCTGCTCCTGAGGGTCCTCCGGGAGTGATGAGAGTTGCGGAGTTTGTTCGACAGCCCGGTCGTGAGCATCTTCCCTATCTCACTCCGTATCCACGTGGACGGGGTCAAACATGGTAATTAAAACTATTTTTTTCATTAAAATTTGATTCTTTTTTAATAATTTGTTCTTTTTATTAGGTTCAACCGATCCTCGAACGGGATCAGCGCATGGATCAACCGTATGATGTACTCGGCCCTCGACAAGGGACATCCGACTTTCACCGACTTCCCTACCGACAAGCAGCATCTGTGGTTTCAACAGTTTGCGGTAAGTATTCTAATTTTTTACTTATATTTTTAATCTTTAATATAAATTTTCTACTAATTGTGTTTTATTTTCAGCAAGAATTCAACTGGAATGCCGATGATACGTTGTATATCTATCACAACTTCGTCCATAAAGTTATGGACAACTATGGGAAGCAGATCCACGAGTGGAAGAAGAAGTGGGAAATAAACAAGGTTTGTTTTTATTTATTAAACAATTTTTTAATTTATTAAAATATTTTTTAATTTATTTAACAATTTTTTTTAATTAAAAGGTCCCAAAGTCGATGAACCCCACGGTCTGGTTGGAGTTGGGTGTGCATTGGAGTAAGGATGAGACGAAATCAACTTCTTCCACCAACTCCACCAACCGCAGGAGCGACCGTAAAGGGAAGGGCGTCTTCAGGCATAACTTGGGTGCTCAATCTATTGCCACTCTGGGGGATCGCATGGTAAGCTAGTCGTTTTTTATTCTATTATTTAAGTTTTTAAATTTTATTTTATGTGCATTTCTTCTAATTACTAATGTTGGTTTAATTTATGTCTTTTCAAGGCGGAAGAAAATGAGGGCGAGCCGGTTGATGATCTCGCCCTAATGAAGAGGGTGTATACCAACAAGAAAACCGGCCAGATTGATGATGGTGTTGTGAGGGATGTGGTCACCCTCATCGACACTCAGGTGGAAGACGAGGTGTCTCAGCTTCAAACCGAGGATGACGATTCGACGGGTTCGACCTACTTGCCTCGGGTTCGGATCAACGAAATCGTTGAAGAGGTAAGTTTTTTTTTTAAAGTTCAATTCAGATTTTCTATTATTTAAAGTTTTTTCATCTTTTCTATTATTTAAATTTGACAATTTTCTATTTCAGTCGGTTCCAAAGAAGAAGGGACGTTTGTTCGGTTTGGGTCGTCGGTCCCGGTCAGTTCCGTCTTCTGCTGCACCACCGCCCTTTGTTGATCCAGAAGCACTTATGGGTCAGTTGCAGGACAAGGATGATCGCATATCTGCGTTGGAGACCCAGATGGCGACTCAACAGGCGAGCTTTGAGGCACAGAGGAAACTGAACGAGCAAATGATGGAGATGATGAGGAGGTTGCACCCGAACGAGGTGTTCCCGAGCATGCCAGACCCGAACACCCAAAACCCGTAGTTTTTTTTTTCAAAAACTCGCAATGTTTTATTTTTATTTGTACTACTTTGAATTTTATATAATATGTTTTTATATTTTAATTTTAATTTTATATTTTCGAATTTAAATTTCAAAAAATTTAATTTTTTTTAAAAAAATAATTTTTTTGGATACTCCGAGGAAGATTTCCCTCGGAAAATTCCGAGGAGTTTTTCCCTCGGAATAGTCCGACGATCAGTGCCCTCGGAATAAATAAAAGCTTCATTAACCAAATGTCTTGCATTCACAAAATACACAATGCCACAAAACCATAGCAAGCAATTCAAGAAACTAATACGATGAACATCTGAAACAAATCCAATTTAAAGTCAATGCTCTAGGAACAAAATCATAATTAAGAAACGTCCTAATTATCCCTTGCATAGCCTATTTAAGAAACGTCCCTTGTGTTAAGGGAAATTTTTCTTCTTTTCTTTTTTTAAATCATAATTATCCTAAGAATCTATCTAAGATACAGCTTTAACTATGCGCTAATGCATTTATTTTCAAAATTTTAAATGTTTTCTTCATAAATGAATGTGAAAACTCTAGAATATAAGTTATTTTGAAACAGAGAAATTATATTTTATCATTAATTAGTTAGAAAATATTATGGTATGTAGCATGTTTGTTTTAAATGATGGAAAGATAATTGATGTTAGTAAGATTAAATTTAGAAAAGCAAAAAAAATAAAAAAGAAATAGAGAGACTACCATTTTGTTATTTTCATTTTGTAAATAACCATACTCGAAAATTTGTTTATATATAATTTCTTCTATTTTTTGTTCGTGAGTAGGCAGCCAACAGCTAGTATGTGATTTTTTATATGTTGGTCATTAGAAAGTATTGGACGGACATATGAGAGTGCTCGTAATGTTTTAAAGTAGGTGTTTGTTTATGTTTTTTCATACTCAAGTGATTTAATTAAATCACATTGACTTTTCAAACCAATGAATTTAACAATCAAACTAGTTGGTTGGTTTATATCCTAATATTATAATCCTATTATAAATTCTATGATAAGAAATATAAATATAACTCATATACATGAAAGGGATGTCCAATTGCATATATTGTAAATAATCTAGTAAGAGAAGGATTTTTAGAATAGAAGTGTGAGAAGCAATTTAGTTATTAACTTACATTTTTTCTTATTACTTCTTAAAAGTGATTCTCCTTTAATAATGAGGAGATGTAGAATACGTTGTTCGGTGGTGCAGCGTGGCGAATTAGGGCTGCTCGGCCACATTAGGCGGTGAGACGATTTGTATCCACATGTGCCGTAGAACAGTAAAACGCGGCGAGTTATCTGGTAAAACGGGGCGAGTTATCGGTAATAATTTCGTTTTTGTTACGTAGCAAATGAAGAAGATGATCACGTGCAATCACGTGACTTGTACAGATTTTTAAATTTTCTTGTTTGCTATCTCATAGGCCCAACTAATTATATTTCCTACAGGCTCAGTTGAACATAAGTCTAATCTTGTAGTTATGACTAGTTAATCAGTATATTTTAAATTAGATTTATTATTATTTTATTTTTAACAAGGTTTTACTTATGTAAGAAGTGGTTTTATACGTATGAAAGGTTAATTTATATGTATAAAATATGAAACCATAGATATATACATCTTTAAATGTTAATTTATTTGTATAAAATATGGTATTATACGTATAAAATACGAAAAATTCCTCCCCGCGTACTCCCCGATTTTTTTCCGCTTTTACAATAAATCGCTAGGCCCCGGTGTGCCGCACGCGTAGCGCCTAGCGAGTTTCCGAACAAGGGTTTTAAATGATGGAAATATTTTAGTGGCAGAGTCTGTAATTTTTAATTTAAGAAAGTGAGAAGGATTCTGCTGACTCCTCAACGTGAGGCTGCTGCTTCTTCTGGCGTTAACACCATTCTTCTTGAGAAGTACATCACTCGACCGAGGCATATAGAAGTCCAGGTAGTGGTTTTGAAATTTCATATTCTGTTTCTTGTATAAAAAATGTGGTCATGATGGCGCCTTTAATTAGAGTCTATACCCAATTATTATGAATAGAAGGAAAGCATATATCTTAGTTTGATTTTCTATATGTACTACCACGTTTCTGTTTGAGCTATATTATGACATATTCATAGAGAAACCGTTTCTGATCTTCACTTTTTTTTCTATCAGTTTTTAACTAGTTCTTCTTCTGTGTTTCCACTGCTTTCAGGTATTTGGTGACAAACATGGACATGTCATTCATCTCTACGAAAGGGATTGCAGTGTGCAAAGAGAGACACTCAAGTGCTTCGATTCGTCAGACCAAGTTTGAAACTTCTCAGTTGATATGGCCAACTGGAGGAAACTGTGTCCTAGATTCTCTCAGACATTTCATCGAACACGTGGCGTGCATTATACAATTATACGAGCGAGCCGATACGTGTGGGCCGTTAGCTGAACCTTATTACAACATGGGCCGACAAACAAATTACCAATTTCGATAAAAAATAGCAAAACAGTTATTAAAACTCTAACGAGAAAACGATTAGACCTTAGACCATCCGCATTAGCGGTTTATAAGAGGTTCGTGGGCTCTGGTTCTTAGGGCCGAAACATTAAAAAAAAATGAAAAATGGGTTTTTTGCGCTGAACCGGGTCTTACGCGTGAACCCGTATGAAAGGGATTCACGCCACGCGTCGTGTTCTCACAGGCTTATCGCCTCCGCGTCGTCGATGTGGAAAGTAGGGTATCCGCGTTTCAACTTTCATTTTCTTTTCTCTCCGCCGAAACTAGGGTTTCATTTCGAGAGGCGATTTTGAGTGCGACGACGAATCCCAGAGCTTTTCTCCACGTAATCGACTCTTCTCTTCAATTCTCGACGACATTAGGTGAGTTTCCAGTAGAGATACGGTTTTACTGAGTCGATTTCGTGGTGTAAATCGATTTCTCGATTTCGATTTTGAAAAAAATTTGGGGGTTTTGACTGAGGGATCTAAATCTATTAGTGGGTTTCGATAAAGGCTTGTATATCTCGATGGTTGATTGTTTTAGGGTTAACTGAGTCGATTTGGTGGTGTATCGATTTGTCGATTTCGATTTTGAAAAAAATTTGGGGGTTTTGACTGAGGGATCTAATTCTATTAGTGGGTTTAGGGAAAGGCTTGTATATCGCCATGGTTGATTGTTTTAGGGTTTAGTTCTCTGAGTTTTGAAAATTAAAAAAGGGGCTTCGAGTAATTGTTGTTAATCGATTTGTCGGTTTTGTTTTATGGTTGAAATGGTGATGAGGCTTCGATTTAGGTTACATTTTATCATATTGATTTGTTACAAGTGTTCTAATAATTTTCTATCTCTTTCACAGATGGATCCCGCAGAAGAGAGAAGACATTCAAAGAGGCAGAAGGAGTATATCAACATGCTTAACTACACTTGCGATTCAGAGTATGGGATTCCGAGAAGGTGTTCCTGTGGTGGGCGAATGATCGACGAGGTGAAAGGCAAGGAGGAGTACGACACTCTTCCTGGGAAGAGGTTCTTCACGTGCGCCAACTACGAGGTAAAATGGGTCTTTCAACGCTTCCATTACCAAACATTTAATATATTAGCTGCAAAAACCAGTACTGATTTTTTTTTTGTTCTAAACAAGGCTGATGGGTTACACTTCCGTCAGCCTTGGGTAATTGGTGTCCAGGAGCAGGTCGAATGGTTGACTAAGCGTGTGGAGGCGGCTGAAGAGGTGATCAAGTTGATGCCGAGTCTCAAACACGAGATTCAGACTCTGGAGGTGAGTAAATTTATTTCTATATGGTCTCATATTTTGGCTAAACTATTTTGAATTACTTATTATTATCTGACTAACACTTGTATATTATTGTTTCCATGTCCAGGGCCAGGCGAAAGAGCTGACTCTGCAGGTTGATCGCCTAACTGGGGAGGTTTACAACCTGACGGTGCAAGTGTCGGTCCTGGAGAAGCTCTGCTTCGACTAACAACCAAAGGTAAACACTCAACCGAAATGAACTAGACTAGGTAGACTAGACGTGAAGTACAAGTGAACTTAATTATCTGTCTGTTGCCTTTTATGAACTTAAGTAGAGATTTAAATGAACTGAACTAGGTAGACTACAACTCGTGTCTGTTTGTTGGTTGAAGTTTAAAAACTTCTCCACTTTTTTAAGTGATTTGATGTGTAATGAATGGTAAGTCTGAGTAAGTAGTTGTGTAATTAAGTGGAGTTGTTGGGTAATTAACTGCAGTAGTAGTTGTGTAATAAAGCAATGCGAAAGTACACAAACCTCTAAACACAAACAATCAAACCTTTATAACATAGGATAACCACTTGTAAAAACACAAACAATCAAACCTTAAAAATCACACAAACCTCTAAACACCAAACCAAAATCACACAATGGATCCTTTCTCCGTAAACTCTCAGGGGTTTGGTAACTTGTTAGCTTCGCAGAGCAGTCCAATAGACCTAGACTCTGCTGAGGCACCTGTTAGCTCTCCCGGGTTAGTTAAACCTGCGGAAAGGAGAAAGTGGTCAACCAAAGAAGACATTGTCTTGATCAGTGTTTGGTTGAACACCAGCAAGGATCCAATAGTGAGCAATGAACAAAAGATAGGATCGTTTTGGAAGAGGATAGAGGAGTATTTCAATTCGAGTCCTCTGCTCGTTGGCTCCATTCCCAGAGAGTGGGGTCAATGTAAGCAGAGGTGGGGAAGGGTGAATACAGAGGTCTGCAGGTTTGTGGGATGCCATGAACAAGCGTTGAAGGAGCAGACAAGTGGGCAATCAGAGAATGATGTCATGAAGCTTGCTCATGACATCTTCGTCAATGATTATAATGCCAAGTTCGGTCTTGAACATTGCTGGAGGGAATTTAGGTTCGACCAGAAATGGAAATCACACTCTCAGGCGAAGGAGAAAAGGAAAGAAAGTGGTCCGGAGGTGGTGGCTGAGGAGGAAGAGCCTAGGCCTCCTGGTGTTAAGGCTAGCAAAGCAGCCAAACGGAAGAAGCCGAATGAGGCAGCATTTGATCACATACAGAGCATCCTTGCTCAGAAAAATATCTTATCCAAGCAAAAGATCCTAGATCGTCTCTTATCAAAAAAGACAGACACACTTTCAGATCATGAACTGGCTCTTAAGAATAAATTAGTCTCTGAAATGCTTTGATTTGGTTAGTGTACTAGATTGTGTTTATGTGATTATCTTATCTATTCTTTGAGTAGTACCAATGTATTGGCTTGTCAAACTTTATTGATTCTCTTGTCTTTTCTTTTGCAGGTCACGGGTTCAAGAAGAAGTGTGTTGCAGGTCACGGGTTGGAAGGTGAGTGTGTTGCAGGTGAAGTGTGTTGCAGGTGTAGGCTTTTGTTTCTTTATATATGTTTCTTTGCGGTTCAACTAAGCACGGGTAGTAGGAGTTGATGTGAGTGTAGGCTTTTGTTTCTTTATATATGTTTCTTTGCGGTTCAACTAAGCACGGGTAGTAGGAGTTGATGTGAGTGTAGGCTTTTGTTTCTCTCTACACCTCATCACTGATGTAATATGTAGTACTTGGGTCACGGATGTAGTAAACAATGTGTCTCTATCTTGATTCACGGATGTATTAAAGCAGATGTTGTAAACAATGCTCTCTATATATTGAATGTGAACCTTCTCTATTATCTCTTGTCTCAACTCTCAACTCTCTACTCTATGCTCTCTGCTCTCTGCTCTAAATGCAACCAAACAACAAACTTCAACAACTATCTCCCCTCTTCTCTCGACCCTGTCAACAACAAACAACATACTTCAACACCTACATCTGATCAAGGTAAGTGAAACATGATAGAATATTGTTATACACTTATGAAAAAGAAAATATGATGAAAACAAAATGTTACAATAATTGAAAATAAAAGTTTATAATAATAGAAATTAAATTTTATGATACAATAATGAAATAAAGTTTATAGTAATAAAAATTTTGAAACTTTTATGAAATAAAATATAATGAAAAAAATATGATACAATAATTGAAAAAAAATGATATAAATTCTACTTAAAAAAATAAAATGATGATAGAAATTAATAAAAAAAATTAAAATGATGATAGAAACTACTTAAAAAAAATGATGATAGAAATTAATAAAAAAAATTATAATGATGATAGAAACTACTTAAAAAAATTAAAATGCTGATAGAAACTACTTAAAAAAAAGATGATAGAAACTACTTAAAAAAAATTAAAATGATGATAGAAATTAATAAAAAAAATTAAAATGATAATAGAAATTAATAACAAAAATTAAAATGATGATAAAATAATAAGTTCTTGTCTTTTCAAGGAAGGAAAAGGTAAAAAAGAATGTCTTCCTCATCAAGTGATGAAGTTGATGAAGCTTTAGAAGAAATGGTCGACGAAGTAGTTGATAATTTCATCGACTCAGTGATTCATGCTCACCCCAAGAAGTCCAAAAGACGGGCTTTTATCGAAAGATATCGGGAACAAGGCCACATTCAGCTATGGAACGATTATTTCAAGGAAAATCCTACATACACAACGGATATGTTTAGGAGGCGTTTTCGAATGAACAAGTCATTGTTCCTTCGCATTGTCGAACGTATAAGTAATGAAGTTCCATACTTTCAGCAAAGACGAAATGCTTGCGGAAGGAACGGCCTAACTGCACTTCAAAAGTGTACGGCAGCTATACGTATGCTGGCATATGGTCAGTCAGGAGATTCGTATGATGAATATCTCCGAATCGGTGACAGTACAGCACGTTTGTGTTTGGCAAATTTCAATGAAGCAATAATACAATTGTTTGGAGATGAGTATCTACGAAGACCCACAACCGAGGATCTTCAACGATTACTCGATGTTGGAGAGGCACGGGGGTTCCCGGGAATGATAGGCAGCATCGACTGTATGCACTGGGAGTGGAAAAACTGCCCAACGGCTTGGAAAGGTCAGTTCACACGTGGTTCAGGAAAGCCGACTATTGTCTTAGAAGCCGTGGCATCACAAGATCTTTGGATATGGCACGCATTTTTCGGCTTACCAGGTACCCTCAACGATATCAATGTTCTTGATCGGTCACCTGTTTTTGATGACATCATACATGGTCGAGCACCTAAAGTGAAGTTCAAGGTCAACAACCACACTTATCGTATGGCCTACTATCTTACTGACGGAATATATCCAAAATGGGCAACATTTATCCAATCCATCCCACTACCTCAAGGTCCTAAAGCCGAGAAATTTGCAGAAATGCAAGAATCGGCGAGAAAAGATGTCGAACGGGCTTTTGGAGTATTGCAATCGAGGTTTGCAATTGTTAGGAACCCAGCTCTACAATGGGACAAGGAAAAGATAGGAAAAGTAATGAGAGCTTGTGTCATATTGCACAATATGATAGTACAGGACGAACGAGACGGATACGCTCAAATTAATACTTCTGAGTTTGAGACAGGACAGTCTAGCAGAAGTTCGCAGGTGAGAAGCAGAGATAGTGTTAATGTCAACCCTGATATGTTAGCCATGCGACGAGAAGTTCGAGATTTAGAGAAGCATGATCGTTTGAAAGCTGATTTAGTGGAAAATATTTGGCAAAAGTTTGGTGATGAAGATGAATAAATAAGCTATGTATGTTTTTAAATTTCTCAATTTCTGTAATGTACTCTTAATGTATTGAATAAAATATTTTCATTATTTTAATATTTTATTCATGTTTTCTGAATATTTTCAATTTTTTTAATTAATATTATTATTTTATTCTTATGAACTCCTTTTTCGGGTTCACTAATGCAGAAAATAACAAATCCGGGTTCATAACTGTTCATGGGCCCACAAAAATATATTAAAAAAATTTGGGGAACCCCCCTTTGGGGTTCACCAATGCTCATGCTCTTAGAACCGATCAGTATCATCCCCACAAGTATCTCTTTAAGCACATCTACACTATGGATGGTATCAGGAGCTTCAAGATGGTCTAACCAGCCTGGTTATTCAAGGGTTCGTGTCATTTCGTGCATTGAGTCTGAAAAATCTTCAATCCTTGAAGATGAGGAGATTCCTGGAGGGACAAAACTGTTGGAGAAATTGCAAGGTAAAGTTTCAATAGAAGAGAGTGTGATGATCGCTGCATCAGAAGCTGTGAGAGCAGCAATGGCCAGCCTTTTGATGAAGAAGCAATAATCTGAAGAGAAGAGAGAGTTCAGGAAAAGTAGAAACGATAAGAAAACCACCAACAAAAAATTGCAATCTGCTGAACCTGCTTGGCTGATCTTGTTGAAACTTATCATTATGTTTCTTTGTGACTTTCATGATTACACACTAGTGGAACATGTGGCGTGCATTATTATGGGCCGATACGCGTGGCCCGTTAGCGGAACCTTATTACAACATGGGCCGACAAACAAATTATCCTTTTAAATAAAAATTATTATTAATTCTTGTTTAACAAACAGTTAAACTCTAACAGAAAACGATTAGACCTTTTATCAAATAATAAAATTCGTCTTAAACCCTAAATCTACTCTCCTTCCGAGTTCCGACCCGTCTGTGTAACAATGGAAGAATCTCACATCGAAGAAGGAGAGAAGCAGAACAAACTACTCGATGTTGCTCCTGCATTGATCACCGTTCATCCATCTCACAAATCTTCTACAGTTAACTAAATGGAGATAACAGAGATAGTCCTCAATGAAAAATTCAAGGTGCATAGAGAGCTATTAAAGAAACAGATCGCTACTTGCGATTCTACGTCTTAAATGATTGTAGCATTACAATTATTGAAAACTCTTTCTTGTCACCATATCTGAAACCAAAAGTACTCTCAAGTTTATGAAACCTAGACGTTGTGCATCTGTGTTCCTATCCAAACTAAGTTTCGCCAACATAGTTATGTATGCTAACTATATAGAACTGAGATATTGCATAAAACATAGATAATCTCCATAACAAATTGCTTTCTTGTATAAGTTCATAAAACAAGCCTAAGAATGATCTAATTACCTTAATGTTTCACATCAAAACAGCAAGCAATAGCAAGAACTTGTAAGAAAAGCAAAAAGGATATTGCTTTATACCTTCTTCCTGCATAAGTTGAAGAGAGGAGTAAGATACCTAGCACACTGCTTAAAAGTGGCTACAATCTTCTTCCCTTTAGCGGTTCTCCTCTCAGTGTTCTCCACAGTATCAAGCTCCTGTTTCCACTCAATCAACAGCTTCTTGTAGAACACAAGAATCTTATCCTCCTCACAAAGATCCTCGAAATTAGCCTTCAAACGCTTCAAATCCTTATCAGCGTCAACATCACTAGACTCGCCACTGATCTCATAATCATCATCCCTCGTCTCACCTCCTCTATCACCTTCCTCTCTCCCTCTCTCATCTCTACTACTCTTCCTCCTCTTCCTATCTCCCATCATGATGCCCCTTCTTCAGCTTGGCGTCTCGTCGGAGAAGCTTCATGTCAGTCTTTCTCAGGTGGCTCTCGGGCGTGTCTCTCACCTCGTCGACGCGCTTCAAGGTTACAGAGCCGTCGTTTGTCGTTCTTCAGTCTTGGTCTCGGCGCGGGTCAACTGCTCCTCGGTGCTGGCGTAGAGTCATCCATGGCTCCGGCTGAGTCCGAGTTGTATCACCTTCCACCTTCCCTTCTCCGGTCACGAAGGTTCATTGTTGGGTTTACTTTTCTCTTTTCGTTGGTTTAAGACTTTTCAATATAGCACATTCAAGCTTTTATAACCATCTGAGAAAAGGTTCAAGACATTACACAACACAGCCAAGATGTAAACACTAGTTGTCGTTGTGAGAAGGCATGAGGCGGAGTCTCTCTTTCGAGACTTGTCCGCGATCACCACCAAAGAACCTCTCTTCAGCTAGCAAAGACTGTAAATCACTTCCGTTGGCCAAGCTATTGAACTCCACGGCTTTAGAAGGCATAGTTGGATAACGTCTCTGGCAGAACGTCATTAATTGACTGAAGATACTTGCGAGTGGTCTCGTCGTTCATGATGTGAGCAACACTGTTGGTGTGAATCTTCTCTCGCGCGCGGAACGTTCGTGGATGCCAACCATAGTCACACCGATGGGCCATGGTGCGTTGCCTATGGCTAGTATGATGTAGTGATCCATAGCAGCGAGGTAGTCTCGCTTTATGCAGTGGTTAACCATCACCATTAAAAGCTTGACGAATGTCAGATGGCAAACCCTGCAATTTGTAACCCATCGCATAAACTTTTAAGTACAGGAAAGCTCATAAAACTTCAATGTAAGAGTATATTAATCCTAACAAGACAGAAAGGGACAAAGTAACTTGCTTTGCACCAAAATCTAGTAGAGTTACTAAATGGGAGATAACACAAAAGCCTCAATGCTAAGCTCAAGGTGCATATAAAATTACTAAAGAAACAAATTGCTACTTGCTATTCTACGGCTTAAATGTCTATGTAGCATTATAATTTTTTAAATCTCCTTCTTGTCACCATATCTCGTACTCAAGCTAATGAAACCTAGACGTTGTACATCTGTGTTCGTACCCAAACTAAGTTCTATATGCTAACTAGATAGCCTATGTCCAGTTTCATATAACATAGATAATCTACATAACAAGTTGCTACCTTATAAAAGTTCACACAATACATCTACTCGAGCTATCTCAGCAACAGCAAAAGCAAGAAGCTTTTTTTTACCTTCTTAAAAGTGGCTACATTCTTCTTCCCCTTAGCAGTTCTCCTCTCAGTATTCTCCACAGCATCAAGCTCCTGTTTCCACTCAATCAACAGCTTCTTGTAGAACACAAGAATCTTATCCTCCTCACAAAGATCCTCGAAATTAGACTTCAAACGCTTCAAATCCTTATCAGCATCAACATCACTAGACTCACCACCACTGATCTCATCATCATCATCCCTCGTCTCACCATCATGATACCGCTCTTCTTCATCTCAGAGATGTCACGCAAGAAATCATTCGTCTGACCGTCGGTCACATCGCTATCGACCTCGAACAAACCTTCCTTCAGCACGTACTTGAGCCGATCGAGGCGAGCCTGATCGTCTTCCCCGAAGAGAGTCGTCGGCTGCTTGAGGATTCTCAATCGGCGAATCACTTCTTGCTTCGGGAGAGCTAGGGTTTCGATGTTCTTCTCGTCCGTTAGGGATTTGGAATCAGCTGCTGCCTCCGATGCGGACTATTTGGAAGCCGGAGCAGATGAATCAGTGGATGATTTACCACCGCTGCTAGATGATTCTGCGGCGGCGGCTCTACGCTGGGCTTTGATGATAATAAAATAACTTTTTAGTTTTTACATTCAAATAACGATTGTATATATATATGACGTGATCATTTTCTTAAGCCCAATGTAAATGGGCTTAAGTTGATTTTAGTAAGCCCATTTAACTGCTTGCTTCTCATAATTGTTACTCTTTTTCTTTGGTAATCATAATTTTTTGATCATTCTTCCTTTACATAAACAAACAACCAACATTCATGGATTGATAAAAGATCAACTATAATATTAAAAATACGTTCCAAATTATGATAATTGTTCACAGACATCAATATATTAACATTGGTGTGAATCTACTCTCGCGCAAAACGTTCGTGGATGCCAACCATAGTCACACCGATGGGCCATGGTGCGTTTCCTATGGCTAGTTTGATGTAGTGATCCATCGCAGTGAGGTAGTCTCGGTTTATGCAGTGGTTAACCATCACCATTAAAGCTTTGACGAATATCACCACTAAATTGATGTCAGTTTTTGCACAAAAAAAAATTTGATGTCAGTTAGTCCATTTTAATAGCTTACTTCTTTGATAACTAATATTATTAATTCAGAATCATTGATATCTTTTACCCCTGTTACTCTGGAATATTATTTTTATGCCATTGGATTTCAATATTACTTTTATGCCACTGGATTATCTTTAAAAAACTTATTATTGTATATCCGCATTTTTGATCAAAAAAAAAAATTGTTTAACCGCATTTAGTTTAGTTAAAATCAATCAATAACCACGTTCATTTTGTCTGATAAAAAACAGTAAAATTTTCTTCGCGCATAAAAAGACAACACAGCTAAGGATTTACTCATTTGGAATATTACTTTTATGCCACTCGATTTTACCTTTTAAAAAACTTATTATTCTATAACCGCGTTTAGTTTTTTAGTTATAAAATCAATCAATAAGCACCTTCATTTTGTCTAATAAAAAACAGTAAAGTTTTCTAAGGAGTGTTTTGTTGGTTCATGATTTAAAGTTGGGTCCTGGGTCTCGGTTTTGTTTTTAAAGTTAACTTAGTCTGATTGCAGTGGTCAATACAAATTTATATTGCTTTTGAACTACATTAAAGTTGGTGGATTAATTGAAATTTAATACAGATAATAATATTGATTATTAAACAAAATGTACGACCCGAACGTCCAGTCCGACGACCCTAAGCACGACATATCAATATATCATCATAAGATATATAGAGTAGTATTATTTGACGTAATACTACAACTATACAAGTATTTAACATTTTGATAGTACTGTAATAGAATTATGTTCATGTAAGGACACACGATAAGACGAGAACGCGGAAATGCTAGGAAATCTCACCTTTGATATCAGACATTGGATCAGTTTGTTGCCAAAATGCTCGGTGGATCAAGTTAATAGAGAGAAGAATCAAGCTGCTGACTGTAATGCAAAGCAAATGTTGTTATGAAGTAGCTTATCTGAAGTTTTTAATTTGCCACCGTTATGGCTTATTGATTATTTGTATTATCCCTATACTATTTGATTTAATGCAATTTATGTTGGTAAAAAAAAAAAGACGAGAACGCGGAAAGTGTACCCGCATGAAACCAAGATATATGTCTGATGGTGAAGTATTTGTCCTTGCATCGTGGTGATACGATTTTGGGACAAGGACACATATAAATCCTAATGTATTGTTCTTTTAAGTCTCTTTTTGGTGGGGGGGAACTTAAACAACTTGTATCACTTTCATTTTCATTAATGAATATTTACCATTTAGCAAAAATAAATAAAAATATGAAATTCAAATAAATATTCTTTTGCAAATAGATGGTTGCAAATATTCATTTACATATTACAGTTATATGCATTTAGATGGTTGCATTGATTCACTCAGTCTCCAAAAAAATATTTAATCAACAAATTGATTACAAATTTTCTATTTTCTTAATATGTTGATTTTTTTGTTCTACATGTATTTTGCTTTATTTGAGAAGATTCGAAAAGTATGATATTTTATAACTTTTGACCAAGTGAAATAAACAAAGCTGTAAAACAAATTATTTAAGATTCAGTATTCTTATAAAAGCGGTTATAATAATTAAAAAAAAGAAAAATCCGTGTGATTAATAACATCATGAAAGATATGTTAAAAGAAAGATACGCTCATAAAAATGTTTTATTAAAATGTCACTTATTGAATGAAGCTTGACACAATACTATTTGAATTAAAATGTCATGAGACGGAGTTGGCACCAAAGAGGAAAGCATCACTATCAGGAGAGTAATGGCAATTTTCCCATTAAAATTTAATAATATAATGATAACAAATAGTGATCGTTTGGTCTACGACTGCAAAGATAGAGATAGCCTTGTGTGTGGGCTGGGCACGTGAGTGACGAGTACTCTTTTTTTTTTTTGTCTGAAGAGAGAGAGAGAGAGAGAGAGAACGTTCTGCCGTTGGTCAATATTGATTAACGGTGAGGATTTAAATGGACGGTGAGGATTAGAGTGACCTGATGGCTGTAATGTACTTGAGGAAAAAGGACGGGAAGCTTGAGGAAATTTGGCCGCACTGAAGTCATACTCAATAGCTTGAATCCAAACTGGATTGAGAAGATAACCGTCCCTTTTCAGTTTTGAAACTGTTCAGACACTACTAGTGTACGCTACTCTCAACAATTGTTTTTACTCACAGTGTTGCTTAACCACTTGAATACTGTCTTAACTTACATGAATCTACGGATTCATCTCCAAACCAGTCTAAGTCACTTGAATACTGTCTTATTTAAAAGTGCTTTTATTTGCTACAACACCCACAAAAAGGAATGAGAAACCTTTTACTAAAGAGATGACAGCAAAAAAAAAAAAAAAAAAAAACCAAAAAACACTCCACATTTTTTCGAACCTGTTCCTCGTTAGATCTATGGGCAGCACATATCTCTCTTAAACTGAGTCCCAAATTAAGATCAGCTGAATAATGAATAACAGAAAAACAAGAGAAGATGTGAATATATAAATGGACTTGATAGAGTGGAATATTGTGAAACGAAACAATGATAATATATATAATTCACCTCCATCAAAAGTTGGAGGAGGATGATCTCTCAAGACATTTTCCATATCTATGGCGCTCGCACTACTGCTCACTGTACGCGCCACAAGACCCTCTAATATCTCACCCTGCACCTTCACATGGTCCTTGGAGGCTGCTTATTTTCGTTCAAATCACTCAATGAGCTTCATCGAGTTGGATTCTTTGAAAAATTAATATGAAATCTCAGAAAAATAAACATGACTAGAATTAGAAAAAGGAAAAACATTACCTGTATCAGCTACTTCATCGAGAGGTCTACAGACTGAAGTTGCTGTCTCTTCTTCACGGAGTGCATCAAAAAAAAAAAAAAAAAAAAAAAGGAGGTGACTGATTTACTTCACAAAATACACACAACTGTTGAGATATAAATAAAACTCAGCAGATATATCTTCAAATCAAAAATCAATAAGAGGTGGTACTATTTGGACGATACAGTTACGATTCATAAACAGATGAGTGTGATGTAGAAGAAAGCTACAACCTTTAGAACATTGACGAGCTTCTGAGGCTGCTCAATGACCTGCTGAAACACCCAAGCCTTGTCTCTGTTGAGACCAACAGCAACAATTTGTATCCTGTCCTGGCAAAGACCTATTAATCTCATCCAGCTTTGGTTCTCCAACAAACACTGAGATCTTGTGCTGTCCAAGTAAAAGATATAAAATGTTACAGATCATATCCGACGATGATTGTGAGTAAAGATACAAAATTTACAATAGATAAAAATGTAAACTTTTTAAAACATAAAAAAAAGCCCAAAAGAATGAAGACTTACTTTCTCAATAGACCTTTCTCGTCTCATTCTCGCCGCTTCTCCACGTCGCTTAACCCCATTAACATAAGCTTGCTTACTTTCGGAACAACTAATCCAGCTCGGACACATCGACAATCCCTATACCTATGGACCGCGGCGATTCGCGGCTACGCGGTTCAAGGTAACCTCTCGGAAGCGTACGGATGCATGAGGAGAGAAGTTTGCGGCTCGGTCGGGGATTTGAGTTTGGGTCGGCAGTTTCAACGCGCAGAGCAACAAAACAAAACAAGACGATACAAAAAAAAAAAAAAAAAAAACCCTATCTAGACAAATGCATTCCGAGAGAGGGGGGGAGAGAGAGAGAGAGTGTGTTCGACGTTTCCAAGACTGGAATATTAAAACAATACTCTTATTTCCATATTATAAGAAAAAAAAAAAGCTTCCTCCACATAGATTAAAAGGTTCCGACATTTTAGATCATTCTTTACACCTCAAAAAAAAAGATCAGTCTTTTTTGCCACCAAAATCACTTAACACAAGAAACAGGAACTGAAACAAAGCTAAAAAAAAAAAGAAAGAAACACACGCACAAGCTAGACGCCTCCGGTGAATGGATCCGACACCTCACAACCATGGCTCCTCTCCAAATCCTCATCTTCCTCCATGGCCGGCTCCTCCTCTTCAGCATCCTCCATCGCGGTCGCCGCTTCCTCCATCGGGGCTTCTTCATCGATCATCTTCCCGGCTTCCTCTTTCTCCTTCTCCTTCCTGGCTTCCTCCTTCTCCTTCTCCTTCCTGGCTTCCTCCTTCTCCTTCTCCTTCCTGGCTTCAAACTCCTTGCTCATCTCTTCAAACTCCTTGCTCCTCTGTTCATACTCTTCCTTCTCCTTCATGGCGGCTTCCTCCATCATCTTGGTCATCTTCTCAACCTCTTCCTTCTCCTTTTTCTTTTTGCTCAACACCTCGTACAACTTCTTGAGCAACTCTAGGAACGCCGACAAACCCTCTTCTTCAGACCCATCAGGTCTCCCTTTAAAGTTTAAACACCAAAAAATAAAGAGTTATTATTACCAAAAAATAATTTTACTGATTTTGCTCAAAAAAAGAAAGAAATATCATTACCAAACACCCATTGCATCGCTCTCCTGAAAAGAGGAGGAGTCTTCTTCGCGAGATCAATCAGTAGTTTCCACATTTTCTGTCTTTGCTTTTTCTCTTTTTTTTTTTTTTGTCTTGCTCTGCTCTCTCTTTCGTGTGCTCTGCGTGTGTTGTGTGATGTTGTGGCAAGGCGTTTATATAAAGTACTTTGCCGTGGGGAGGATGATAATCCCCTCTCACTGGACAACATCACGTGGGATGTTTGCACGTACAGTAATAGAGACTTGTTGAGCTTAATTCTTGAACCGGTTGTTGGAACCAACCTGAACCAAGGTGACCAATGTGACCAATGACCCCATAATGATTACGAATGATAAATAAATAAATAGCGACCAAATACCAAACTAGAGTAACAAAACTAACAGTCGACCAAATACCAAACTAGAGTAACAAAACTAAATTTGTCTTTCCATTCATTTCATCTGCGGTTGATGATGATGATAGAGTTTTTCCTCAAGGTAGTTCACTTCTTGACTGCAGCATTGGTCACCTTGGCTCCGGTTGGGTCCTTCTTGTCAACGCTCTTGACAACAGTCTGCCTCATGTCCCTGGTAGCGAAACGTCCAAGAGGAGGGTATACTCAGATAAGGTCTCAACAATCAATGGGCTTGGTCGGAGTCATCACCATTCTTCAAAGAACTTGGCCTCCTTCTCTATCAGTTGTGGCGGTTCCTGCTTCTGTACTTACGGTAGGTTTCATTTAATAACTATGTAGTGTGCATGGTCTAGGGCGTGCTTCTATCATGTTTGTTCCCTACATGATTTTCTTAGTTGCAAGATGAGATACTCATGCTTTTTATCTTTGTTCTGATTGTTATGATTTGGTTTCTCTTGGAGCTACATTAGGTGCGACAGAAGCATTTTTGCTTGGTAGAACGGTATGTGTCTTCGATATATAAGACAGCATATGCTGCTCTAATTTTTATTTTCCTTGCTATGGTGGGTGAACCAGAGAAGTAGTAACTTATTCCTGTTTCTTGCGTCTTCTCAACTAGGCAATCAAACCAACTTTCCTATCTTAGCCATCTTATTGTCGCTAATTATTTTATTTTATTTTTCTTTTTTTGGTATCATGCAGATTGTTAAATCTTATGTCACCTCAAAAACAAAGCACTACCCAAAGTTTCAAGCCTTTTTTCCGTTGCAATTGATAGATCTGGCCTTTAAGGCATGAAAGTAGCTTCCTCTCAGTTAGTTGACAATTCGTTTTTTTATTCATACAAGCTATACCTGGGACCAACATTACGGAAAATTGTCTTAAGTTTCTGGCTAAATGTAATTGATTGACTGCTAACTACATGTTAATATTTTCTTCCTATGCAGATCGTTTTGCTGCTACGTGTTGTCCCCATTCCGCCCTTCAATATGTTGAATTACCTCCTATCCGTCACCCCCGTTCGATTAAGAGAATATATGCTGGCCACTTGGTTGGGAATGATGGTACTGACATTTCTGTAATACGCTCTTGCATGTTCGCAACTTACACGTTGATAGTTGTGGAAGGAATAGGATAGCCTAGTGAGTTGATCTCTCTTTTTTTTTTTTTACACTCAAGAGCTGCTCTATCCTTTTGTAGATTAGTAGTTTGTGTTTTATCAAAGAAAAAAAAAAGAGATTATAGTAGTTAATATGGCTTTAGCCCAAATGGGCATGCGTTGTATGTACACAATTCATGGATAGCATGCATGTGAAAGTGTTGATTGCTTATATCATCCATAATCATGACTAATCTTCTAAAATGTTTTTGTTTTTTTTAATGTTCTAGTGTATGTTGGAACTACACTGAAAGATCTGTCTGATATTACACACATGGATGGCATGAGGTGTCAGTATTTACTTCCACTTGGTTGCTTGAATTGTTATGACCGTAGATCATCTTGATTGAAGGTACTTCTGTGTTTATGCTGTAACGCAAAATTTTATCCTGTAACATTTTAATGGAGCTAGGAAGCAGACTTTGATTGAATTGACCATATTGACCGAAAGCCAGCTATACGTTACATTTGCACATCTTTGGATTCTTTACGGTTTTTCTATTAAGTGGTTAATGATCCAGCGTGGCATTGTGGCACAAGACAGGTACGGCTCACGTTCGTTAATTATGTTCCCGCTAAACCCTTTTAAAGATTCATAAGATAGATTAGTCTTTCACACACTGTGGCGCACACACACCGAGAATATCATCCGTACTTTCGCTAAGTTCGCCACTCTCTTATTAATCTTGTTAATTAAGAAATTAATTCTCGTAAACGTACGGTGATTCCTACATTTAACAATGCATATTGTCATTAAAAGAAAATCTGTAAAACAACAGGATAATTTAAGCGACTCAAATTTTATACTAATAGAAATGAGCATACCTAAATGATTCCTACATTTAACAATGCATATATTATAATATATTTCTCCAAAAGTGAAAAAAGCTTGAGCACAGACAACGAGAGTGTGTAGTTCTTAATAGTAACGAGGATAAAGTTAACTATGTAAAACTAATGTATTGTTACTTCCAAAATTGATATCAAAATCCTACTTAAGTATATTGTAGTGCACAGTACCATTTGATTTAAATAGATAATCCTTTCCAGTTTCCAAGTTTTTGGACATTGTTTCACATTATTAGTTACCAGAAGTCTTTATAATCCCAACATGATCCTAGCTAGTTTCAAAATTTGGTAATATTCGAGAAAGAACACAAGGAAAAAAAAATCCCTTCAAAGCTTGTCATATAGCTTCAGAAATATTCTTTCTCGATCTACATAGACATTTGGAGAACCTTTGATTAATTATTCAGATTACTAGTTTTATAAAATTTCACCAAGATCTAAGACGACTGAGTTGCATATAGTAAACAAAGATCACATGTCCAAATATATACCTCCCCCGTTTCATAAAAAAATGCATATTTTAAAAAATATATTTTATTAATTAATAATAATTAATTGAAAATTTCAAAAACATTAATTTACAACAAACTATGCTTTTATAACTAAGACAGCTTTTATAACTAAAATATAGTATATCTTCTCGATATGTGTGAAATTTTTAAAAGAAACATGTATTACTTTGAAAGAGATGGAATACTAGATTTAAAGTTATACAAGAGATGACGATATAATAAATGATATGATAGTTACTGAGCTATATATAAGTATAAGTAATACTAATACAAATCATTGGATTAGATGTTATAGTCAATTTAATCTTCTAAGTTTATCCAATTTTTCAAGGTCTAGGATAGTGAGAAAGGGCATGTTTTATGAGGGCGGGTTTAGTTACTAACGAGATGACAAAAGGTCAATTCAGTCATTTACTATACGTATGATCAAATTGGCTCCTATATAACCTCGTCTGCTCCAACGAGTTCTTCCCCATAAATCTGATTTATCAATCAATATATTATTAACTCATAAGAGAAAAATAAAGAAGTAAGAGAGAGAGAGATGGGAAACAGCCAAAGGTGTTGTCTAGCTTGTGTTCTTCCATGTGGAGCACTAGATTTGATCAGGATCGTTCATCTAAACGGCCACGTTCAAGAGATCACACGGCCAAGCAAAATTATTTTAAAAAAAACTATTTATATATTCAGATTTAAGGTTTAGTGATTAGTGTTTATTGATTAATAAATATTATTTTGTAGATTTTTCTACTTGAGTACTATTTTTTTTGACAAAAAAACTATAAATGTGTGCTATTTAGAAAATTTGCACTAAAACTATTCTTCCCAAAATCCAAATAAATATGGGGGTCATTAACCTTTAAAAATAACAAGGGGTCAAAATATGAAAAAATATAAAATATGGTGCTAAAACTCAATTTACTATTATTTCTACTTTCTTCACCTATATATATGCTTACATTTTCGACGGGTGAAGGAGGGTGAAGATGATCTTCAAGATCGAGGACGTAACCGTCAACTTCCCTTACGAAAACATATACCCAGAGCAATACGAATACATGGTCGAATTGAAGCGCACACTAGACGCCAAGGGACACTGCCTTCTCGAGATGCCCGCGGGAGCTGGCAAAACCATCGCTCTTCTCTCCCTCGTCACCAGCTACCGTCTCTCCCGTCCCCCCGATTCTTCTCCGATCAAGCTTGTTTATTGCACTCGAACCGCCCACGAGATGGAGAAAATGCTAGCTGAGCTTAAGATAGTCCACGACTATCAAGTACGCCATCTCGGCGCTCAGGCCGAGATCCTCGCGCTCGGTCTTTCCTCGAAGAAGAATCTTTGCGTTAATACTAAGGTTGTAGCAGCGGAGGAGAATCGCGATTCCGTTGATGCTGCGTGTAGGAAACGGACTGCTAGTTGGGTTAGGGGTTCAGCTACGAATCAAGATGTTGAGCTCTGTGACTACTTTGAGAACTACGAGAAGGCTGCTGAGAATGCGTTATTGCCTCCTGGTGTTTATACTTTAGAGATAACCTTGATTCTGGAAGTGTCTTAAATCTCCGTGCACCAGTGAGAATGTTTATACTTTAAGGTTCAACGAGTTTGAAGTTGAATGTGTGTGTTTGGATGCTAGGATTTGAAGTTGTTTGATATGAATCGAGGATGGTGTCCTTACTTGCTTGCGAGGCATATGGTTCAGTTCGAAAATGTTATTGTTTTCAGCTACCAGTATTTACTGGATCCTAAGGTTGCTGGAATGATATCCAAGGAGTTACAGAAGGACTCTGTTGTAGTGTTTGACGAGGCGCATAATCTTGATAATGTGTGTATTGAAGCACTCAGCGTCAGTGTGAGGAGGGTTACACTCGAAGGAGCTAATCGAAATCTTACTAAGATTAGGCAAAAAATTGATAGGTAATGGTAAAATTATTTTAGCTTCTCTTGAGTATGATGCCACCCTTAATTACATAATTACACAGTTAAACGATGTTGAAAAGGGTCTTTTCTTTTCTTCTTTCAGTTGAATTTCCTGATCAATCTTGGATCCCATCTGGGTGTCTGCTCTGAATCGCAGTATTCTATCTGCCTATTTGGTTTTCTTATGGAGGTTTAAGTTAGTAAGAAAGATATGTGCTTCGATGAGATTTGCGTCTTCTCAAGAACTGACAGTAGAGAAGATAAAATTGTTTGTCTTGTTTAGTGTAATCATATGGTTCAGATTTGTCTTGTTTTCTGGCATGGTTGTTTGCTGATACTTATTTAAATTCTTATTACACTATTAAAATTGTCTAAGTGGTAGGAAGGTTCAAGGAGACAGATCCAGAGAGATTGCAAGCTGAATACAACCGCCTGGTTGAGGGTTAGGCTCTGAGAGGGGACTTATCTGGTAAGTATATATCAGTAAGGTAATACATGATTAGTTTGATTCTTTGAGCCTGACAAAAAAATTTGTTTGTCTGCAGAAACTAATCAATGGCTTGCAAACCCTGCACTGCCCCATGATATACTAAAGGAGGCTGTCCCAGGAAATATTAGATGGGCTGAGCATTTTGAACGTCTTTTAGGCCGTTTGCTTCAGTACTTGGGAGGACGGCTTGATAATACTGAGAGCGTGGAGAAAGAAAGCCCTGTTAGCTTTGTATCGTCGCTTAATTCTCAAGCTGGGATTGAGCAGAAAACACTGAAGTTCTGCTATGAGCGACTCCAGTCTCTCATGTTAACCCTCGAAATCACAGAAACAGATGAGTTTTTGCCTATCAAGACAGTGCGACTTTGCAACTCTTGTTGGGACATATGCAAGGGAGGTTTTCCATCATCACTGAGCCTTACGACAAAAGAATGCCCCATATTCCAGATCCTATATTGCAGGTTAGTATTCGTTGATCTACTTTCTTTTTGAGTATATTGTTGTTCTGGTCTCAAAGATATTGACTCAGATGTAAACTGTAGCACTCAAATGTATCTGAAGCATATCGTTTTTGTATCTTAGTTGAGCTGTCATGACGCTTCTCTGGCAATAAAACCGGTCTTTGATCGTTTCCAATCAGTAGTGTGATAGACATCTAATCTATCAAAGAAGAAATAATCAAATACTGAACAAGTGGAGTAAGCTTACGTGGCTAAGGGAGGAAGGGTTGAGAAGAGACTTGGATTCGTTCGGAGGCTTTGCCGTTTCTGAGCAGAGTGACCGCTCGCGAAAGAGAATCAAATTCTCTCGTGACCCGAATGGGATTGAAAAATTCTACAATGACACAAGGACATTATTCTCTAATAGGACACAACCCACCTTTCTTATTCTCCTATAACCTAACATATTCTACATGACCCTGATAAAAGAAAATTACTATAAAAGCCTTAATGAAGGATGATCTATACCATTGAATCCCAAATAAAAAAGAGCCACACGATTTCTTCTCTTCTCTCCTCCTTGCGTGGGACCCATCCTTCTTCTTCCCTCTTCAATTAACGTAACAAACAACCCTTCTTCCTCACTTCAATTCTTCTCTTCAATTCTTCACCAACCAGTATCTCCTTTATCAATTTTCTTTGTCGTAAAGAGATTAGACGAGGAACAGAAAAGAGCAGCATAAACCCACAACAGATCGTGTATCTTCCTCCCTAGATGAACTTGGGTAATGCTCTCTCTCTCTCTCTCTCTCTCTCTCTCTCTCTCTCTCTCTCTCTCTCTCTCTGTCTCTCTCTGTCTCTCTCTCTCGTAAATTAGATTTGGTTGGATCATGTTTGAACCAAAGACATTACAGTAGTAAGAGTGATTTGAAGTTAAATAGAATGCAAATCGAATTAGAATCATGAAATTTATATAAGATGGTATAACTGGTACAAACCATCACAGAAATCATGTAAGCAACATGTTTAACTGGTACAACTAGTCGTTTATGCTGTAATAATAGTATAACTATTATAATTCAGTAAAACAGTTGAAGTAGTAAGTCTGGTACAACTAGTGTTATTGTGATTGTTCATACGAAACGTACGACTAGTTAAACCGGTACAACTATCAGTAACTTGTACAATATGTATACTGGTACAACTAGTGTTACTGTGATGGTTATTCGAAACGTATGACTAGTTAAACTGGTACAACTATTAGTAACTTATACAATATGTATACTGGTACAACTAGTGTTACTATGATGGTTCATACGAAATATACAACTCGTACAACTAATACATCTATTAGTAACATATACAATAAGTCTACCGGTGGAACTAGTATGACAACTTAAAATAGTATTACTGGTATACTAGTACAACTGTAATATCAGGTGTAACATGAAAACAAGTATAAGTGGTACAACTAGTGCAAATGTCATCACTGCTATGTGTATAACTAGAATAACCAGTACAACTACTAAGTGGTAATGTTGTTTATTATACTTTTTCAGGTAACTATGGATAACAACAGACGTGTGGTGATATATTTTGATCAAGGGGGTAGTTATTCAGATGTGGGAGATGAAGTTCGATGGAAGCGGAAAGACCGACATATTTCTACTTTAGTGTTTACGATGAGAAGTGAGGAGGAGGTGACTTACTCTCACTTGGTTGATAGAATATGCAGAAAAATGAAGATTGATGTAGCTTCGACCAGGATTCATCTGAGTTACTTTCCATCTGGAATGGATGATAAGAGGCCATGTTACATCTTCGATGATGAAGATGTTTTAGTATTTTTTCTGGAAATCGAAAAAAATCAGGGGCGTATTGTCTTGCACGTGGAGCTCACAGAATCTGGTTCACAAAACCAAAGTAACGAGATGTTTTCTAGGGATGAGGAAATTCTTAGTGATGCAAGAGCTAATGATGATATGGTCGGTCTTAAGGAGTTGACAATTATTCCTCGTATTCGAGAGGATGAGAATGAGAAAAGCGATGAAGTGGGTACTGAGAGAGTGGCGGTTGTTACACCAGCTGAAGCACCAGTGGAAGCACCCGTTGTACATTTGGAGTGGGACGACGGTATTGACATGGCTTTGCACCAAGAATTTGAAACTAAGCATGAAGTGAGAGATTTAGTGGACAAATCTGTGCATAAGAATTGTTTTGAGGTTGATATAGTGAAGTCGACGCCTCGACTTTACTTATTAAAATGTCGTGGGGTTGGTTGCAAATGGTATTTACGAGCTGCAAAGCTGAAAAACTCTGATTTTTTCACTATTAGGACGTATCAGAAGATGCATACTTGCGCTAGGATAACTGCAAGTACAACCAGGAAGGGGAAAAGAGGCACACCAAGCTTAGTCGCATCTGTGCTGCAAGCTGATTATCCCGGAAAATACAAGACTCCAGCACCAAAGGATCTCATAGATTTGGTTGAGAACAAACTGGGTGTTAGGGTTTCGTATCCTACGGCTTGGAGAGGAAAATACAAAGCTATGAATGATTTGCGTGGTAACCCAACAGAGAGTTTTGCTAGACTGCCGTCTTACTTGTACATGTTGGAAAGCTTGAATCCTAATACTGTTACCCGCTTAGTAGTGGATGAGAAGAACCAGTTTAAGTATGTGTTCTTCGCACTCGGAGCTTGCATTGAAGGGTTTAAATCCATGCGGAAAGTGATAATTATGGATGGAACTCATCTGAAGGGTGTGTATAAAGGAGTACTTCTTATTGCTACTGCTCAGGATCCAAATCATCATCACTATCCTCTCGCTTTTGCTGTAGTAGATGGTGAGAAAAATGCAAGTTGGAGTTGGTTTTTGACTACATTGAAAACCTTGATACCAGATGATCCTCAGCTTGTATTCTGTACTGATAGAAACCAAAGCATTGTCAAGACAGTACACGAGGTCTACCCATTGGCGATCCATGGATATTGCATATATCACTTGGCTAATAATGTGAAAGGAGCATGCAGCAATGTTAGGAAAGATGTGGTTGCCCATAAATTTAGAAAAATTGCTGGTATTTACACAGAAAAAGAGTTTAGAAGAAAATATACTGATTTCAGGAGAAAGTATCCTCAGGCTGCCGAGTATCTGGATGAGAGTGTTCATGAGACCAAATGGGCAAGATGTCAATTTCCATGAGCAAGGTACAACATAGATACAACCAACACTGTTGAATCTATGAATGGTGTTTTCAAGGAACAAAGGCAATATGCATTGCTGCCATTGATTGATGAGATAGTGGGGAAGATTATAGAATGGTTTAACAAATACCGACAGATTTGTATAGGGGTTCCACAGAGGCAGCTACTTGTCCCACGTGTGCATGTTGAATTGCATGATAACTGTCCGATTGCAAAAACACTTCATGTGGAGGTGCTAAACACATTTGAACGTTTGTACAATGTTACTGGTACGGACGGGAAAGGTTATTTGGTTGATTTGATCAACAAGAGATGTCACTGTCGGCATTTTGATATTGACCGGTATCCTTGTGTGCATGCGCTTGCTGCTATCATGAAGTATTGCAAAACTACAACAGATGATACACTGGAGCAGATGGTTGAAAATTATTGTTCTAAGTATTATTGGATGGAGCAGTGGACATTGGCATACTCTAGGACAATATATCCAGTGCCTCATCATTCATCCTGGCAAGTTCCTCAGGAAATACAATCTCAGGTTGTATACCCGCCGTATGTGGATAAAAAGAAAGGAAGATTACAAACTACTAGATTCCCATCTGCAGGGGAATATCGGAGGAAGAGAAAGAAAACATATCCACCATTCTCGGAGTGGCTTGGTGACAGCAGTGGCAAAGATGACAGCGACAACGATGACAGCGACAACGATGACATCGACTACGAAGAAAGCAGCAATGAGGGAAGTGACAGCGAAGGAAGTGGCAGCGAAGAAAGTGGCGACGAGGGAGGTGACAACGAAGGAAATGATGAATGAGTCTTACTTATGTGTTATGGAACTTGATTATGTGTTGTGAGTCTTACTTATGTGTTACGAAACTTATTTATATGTTGTAGAACTTATTTAAGTGTTGTGGAACTTATTTATGTAATGTGTTGTTTATGCCAAGTACGACAGGTACAACTGATAAAACTTCATATAACATAACCATCATGTTTCTGTGTTGTCATACTGGTACAACTAATATAACTATACGGTATAATACTATGACAACTGGTACAACTACATTATATACACAAGGAAGGAAATACTGGTACTACTAGAACAACTTATTTAAATATGACATTTTAGAACTCCATTTGGCTTTCCATAAGTAAACAACAACATAATATACAAGTTGGAATGTTATTAGAGTGGTCCGTCCTAATTATTTGAAGTTTTACCAATTTTTTTCATAATTATTACACAATCACATAAGTTTCCATTATCTACCTTATACTTTAAAGGTTTGTTTACTAATTTGTTCACTATATTTTTGGAAAATGTACATATATTATATTTTAAAAAAATTTATGTTTCCTTTGTATGTGGTTCTACGCATTTTAAAAACTAATGGCTGTACAACTGAATTATATATATTTTTAATGTGGTACAACTACATAACTGTAATTCTCTATCAAAATACAACTATGTACAAACATGTACAACTCAAAACTCGGTACAACTATGTATGCGATTGTACAACTGAAATACTGGTAGAACTACATGTTAATAAGTTTGTTATGTTTTAATTGTTTATCACGTTTTAAATGTTTAGCATGTTCTATACACGATAGTTGTATCTTCTTTTGTCTAGTTGTACCGATTGTACCGGTCACAGTAATTTTGCCATAGTTTATCAAGTTATATTAGTTATACCAAAAACCTGTCAAGTTCAAACAAGTTCAACAATAATATGACAAACACAGGTTCACTACTAAATCAGAAACACACAAGTTTAAGTTTGACAAAAGCAACACAAGTCTTAAGTTTCACAAAAAGCAACACCAACATCCAAAAGCAGAATAAAGTTTGAAGTTCCAAATACAAGAAACACACAGATTACTTCTCAACATATGGAGACTGCTTCACACGAGAAGGCTTTGACACCCTCTTCGTCTTCTTCGGTGAATCTTCTTCAGCATCTTCATCAATTTCATCTGTACGTTCTTTTTCCGAAGCTTTCTTCTCCGCAGCTTCTTTATCCGCAGCTTCCCTCTCTGCAGCTTCTTTCTCAAACTTCTTTGCAGCTGCTTCCATCACTTCAAGATCCTCTACAAAATTAAATAAATTATAATAAAATCACAGCTAAGTTACAATAAAAATTATAGCAAAATACATTACCTAGCACTGCCTGCTCGGGCTCATTCTCAACCTCCTTCGTGGCCTCCTTATCAGCATCATCTTCTGCCATCTGCTCGGATTCATTCTCACCCTCCTTTGTGACCTCCTTATCAGCATCAACATGGTCTTCTTTCGCAGGCTCATTCTCAACATCCTTTGTGGCCTCCTTATCAACATCATCATCAACATCATCTTCTGCCATCTGCTCGGATTCATTCTCACCCTCCTTTGTGACCTCCTTATCAGCATCAACCTGGTCTTCTTTCTCAGGCTCCTTTTCTCCATCCTTCGTGGCCTCCTTATCAGCATCAACCTCGCCATCTAAATAACAACATATAAGAGTTAATCATATGTCTTAAAAACAGACCCCAATAAATAAGATAATATTTTATACCATTTTCTTGGCCTCCACCAGTGTCAAAACGATCATGATCAAATAAGTCTTCCATGTTCCCAAATCCATCCCTCAGATTGCGGTCATCTTCCATACTCTTTATTCTTCCTTCCAACTGAGCAATTATGTCATCTCTCACCTTCATGCTTGCTTCCAACTGAGCAATTATTTCATCTCTCACCTTCATGCTTGCTTCCAACTGAGCAACTCTTGTTTCCAAATTCTCACATCCTGCCTCAGTTTCCTCACACATCCGCGGACCCTCAAGTTCTTCACAAATCCTCTCAGGCTCGTGTTCTTTCTTTCTGGTTTTGACATCTATCTCGTACAGATCCTCCCACAAAATCTTTACTTGGTCATGGATAATAATCTTGTTCCAACCTTCGACAATTGGGTCATTCCTATCCCCATCATCTCCCAGCGCCAAGTCATACCCATCATCAAAGATCTCAACCAATAGATCTGACTCGCTTTCAATTGGTTTCAAAATATTAGAAATTTCCTGAAAAATAAATTACAATATCAAACATTAAGGTGAAAATATAAAGACTTAAAAATGCCACAGAAAATACACTCACCTTTGTTTCTCCAAGCTTCTCATATATCTCTTCCAACGCATATCCTGACGACCCATTCCCTAGGAACCTCGACTTGCACATTCTTGGACAGCTATCATCAAATTCTTCAACATTTTCTCTAAAATTTTCCTTCAGTACTTGGATACTTTCAAACGCCAATATCTGCACCATTTTAAACCAACATATTAGTAACAAATTATACATGTTATATGCCATTGAGTTAACAATTATTACCTCCAGTGGGTTGATAAACCCAGGAAATGTCCAGGCAGCCTTTTCAACTGGGATCTTTCCTTTAAAATGCTTCACCATGTGCTTTATCTCGTTCAAGGAATCGTCAAAGGTGAAACGTCCCCACGGAAATGAGTGGCACACCCGTAGATCATTAACCATCCGGAGAAGAAAATGCGTGATAGGGGATCCAAACCTTGATCTTTCAAAAATGACTGTGGCCAAGAAGTAAAGTACTGCCATCCTCAACCGTTCATGACTACCATCATACTTCATCTTCTTTAGCTTCTTTAGGACATCGGCCGGTCTCACTTTTAGTTCAGGAGGATCCTCACCTTTTTTCTTTGGTGGTTGCTGAAAGAACTTCTTAGCAAACCTCAAACTCCCAATGCTCTCATAGTTCTCTGGATATGTGTGGCAGTATAGTCCTGATAGGAGGCCATGTTCTCTGATGGAGTAACGAATGGGAACCCCATTTACCACAAACCAAGCCTGTCTCTTCTTGTCAACTTTTACGGTGCGAAGCAACAACATCCACAATCCCATGGCTTTTTTCCTTGATGAGTACTCCATATGGAAAATATGCCTGAACTGTGGGTGCTCGTAAAACCACTTCTTCTCGCATTCATGGAAATCTTTAATCAACTCGATGAAATACTTTTGATGACACCTTGAGGAGAGCTTACATGACTTCCCATACTCGTCCGGTTGGAAGTAAAACCTGTGAGGTTTGATTGCTCCTCTAGCCAACTCCTCACCCTGCACAAAAAAATAACATTATTACAATTGGAAAACTAAGAAGTTGTACTAGTAATACAAGTTATACTGATTGCACAAGTGCTAGTTGTACTAGTCACATAAGTTATATAAATCGAGTTATACTAGTAATACACAAGCTCTATTACAATTGTAGTTTTACGAGTATTACAAGTGGTACACTTAAATCTATTTTAGTTGTAAGAGTTATACAAGTAATAAATAGAACATTTACTACAATTGAAAACCTAAAGAGTGGTACTAGTAATACAAATTATATAGGCTACAGAAATGCTGGTTGTACGAGTAACACGAGTTATACATATACGAATTATACTAGTAATATATAGAACAATTGTACAAGTTATACCACTTACATAGGTTCTACTTTAGCTACATATATTACACTTGAAGTAGTTATACAAGTAATACATAGCACTGTTGTATAAGTTATACTACTTATCTATGTTTTACTAGTTATACTACTTGCCTATGTTCTACTAGTTGTACATTTAATATTAGTTTGATAAATAGTAGTTGTATGAGTGATACAAGTTTTACATATTATAGTTAAAGTTAAATATGTCTTAGTTGTACGAGTAATACAAATAATACATATAACAATTGTACAACAAGTACTACTAGTTTTTATTAACAGTTGTACGAGTGATACAAGTTTTACATATTACATTTTTATTAGAAATATGAGTAATACACGATTTACATGTTCTAGTTAGAAGTTAAATGTTAAGTAGTTGTACCAGTTACACAATTTTACATTTTATAGTTGTATTAGTAATACTAGTTAAACTTATTTAAGTTGTACTAGTCACACTCTTCTCTTAAGTACAACTAAATCTACTAGAGCAACTATATACAATATATATCCTAGTTGTACCATATTACAAAAATTAAATTCAAGTTGGTCCGATTTTTACCGTTGTAGCATTATGTTCTTGAGATGTGTGAGTGTCACCGTGATTCGACCCAATTTCTTCGGGATTTTCTCCTTGTTCCGAAGAAGGTGTCCCCCCCCTAATAGAAGACCCGGAAAGAGGTGTAACGGGAGGGTGTTCTGTGTTCGCCAGCGGAGGAGGTGGAGGAACTTGTGCTTCACTGTCGGACTGAGTAGGAGAACCGCTCGAATTAGGAGAAGCGGCCGGCGCTGGAGTAGGATCTGCCGGAGTAGGAGAAGCGCCCGAATTTCGACGCAAATTTTTAGGGTTATGATTCTGCCGCGGCCGCTTACTGGTTCGAGATGACGACCCTCCGTCGTCTCCTCCGTGTTCCTCTACCGGAGATGGCCTGTTTCGCTTCTTCTTCACCTTTTCAGTGTTCTTCTTCGGCGGTGGAGACTTCTTCTTCGGCGGTGGAGGCTTCTTCTTCCTCTTAGTTCCTTTAGATGCCATTTTCGTGAGAGAGAGATGGACAGATCGAGAAGTCCGATCGAGAGAGACAGAGTTCTGATCGTGTCTGTGTGGAGAAAAGAGAAACTGGGGGAGTTGTGTTTCGATGGAGTTCAATTTGGGGATTTAGGTTTTCGGTCGGGTCGGGTTAAGTGTCGGGTAGAATAGTAATGGCACGGGTTGTAAATAAGTTGATGTCTTCTGGTTTTTTGGTTTTTTACCCCTGTTTTGTATTTAAAATTTAAAGTAAAATTATTAAAAATTATGGTTGTGTCATTGTAGAATTTTTCAATCCCATTCGGGTCACGAGAGAATTTGATTCATGACACAACCATAATTTTTAATAATTTTACTTTAAATTTTAAATACAAAACAGGGGTAAAAAACCAAAAAACCAGAAGACATCAACTTATTTACAACCCGTGCCATTACTATTCTACCCGACACTTAACCCGACCCGACCGAAAACCTAAATCCCCAAATTGAACTCCATCGAAACACAACTCCCCCAGTTTCTCTTTTCTCCACACAGACACGATCAGAACTCTGTCTCTCTCGATCGGACTTCTCGATCTGTCCATCTCTCTCTCACGAAAATGGCATCTAAAGGAACTAAGAGTAAGAAGAAGCCTCCACCGCCGAAGAAGAAGTCTCCACCGCCGAAGAAGAACACTGAAAAGGTGAAGAAGAAGCGAAACAGGCCATCTCCGGTAGAGGAACACGGAGGAGACGACGGAGGGTCGTCATCTCGAACCAGTAAGCGGCCGCGGCAGAATCATAACCCTAAAAATTTGCGTCGAAATTCGGGCGCTTCTCCTACTCCGGCAGATCCTACTCCAGCGCCGGCCGCTTCTCCTAATTCGAGCGGTTCTCCTACTCAGTCCGACAGTGAAGCACAAGTTCCTCCACCTCCTCCGCTGGCGAACACAGAACACCCTCCCGTTACACCTCTTTCCGGGTCTTCTATTAGGGGGGGGACACCTTCTTCGGAACAAGGAGAAAATCCCGAAGAAATTGGGTCGAATCACGGTGACACTCACACATCTCAAGAACATAATGCTACAACGGTAAAAATCGGACCAACTTGAATTTAATTTTTGTAATATGGTACAACTAGGATATATATTGTATATAGTTGCTCTAGTAGATTTAGTTGTACTTAAGAGAAGAGTGTGACTAGTACAACTTAAATAAGTTTAACTAGTATTACTAATACAACTATAAAATGTAAAATTGTGTAACTGGTACAACTACTTAACATTTAACTTCTAACTAGAACATGTAAATCGTGTATTACTCATATTTCTAATAAAAATGTAATATGTAAAACTTGTATCACTCGTACAACTGTTAATAAAAACTAGTAGTACTTGTTGTACAATTGTTATATGTATTATTTGTATTACTCGTACAACTAAGACATATTTAACTTTAACTATAATATGTAAAACTTGTATCACTCATACAACTACTATTTATCAAACTAATATTAAATGTACAACTAGTAGAACATAGGCAAGTAGTATAACTAGTAAAACATAGATAAGTAGTATAACTTATACAACAGTGCTATGTATTACTTGTATAACTACTTCAAGTGTAATATATGTAGCTAAAGTAGAACCTATGTAAGTGGTATAACTTGTACAATTGTTCTATATATTACTAGTATAATTCGTATATGTATAACTCGTGTTACTCGTACAACCAGCATTTCTGTAGCCTATATAATTTGTATTACTAGTACCACTCTTTAGGTTTTCAATTGTAGTAAATGTTCTATTTATTACTTGTATAACTCTTACAACTAAAATAGATTTAAGTGTACCACTTGTAATACTCGTAAAACTACAATTGTAATAGAGCTTGTGTATTACTAGTATAACTCGATTTATATAACTTATGTGACTAGTACAACTAGCACTTGTGCAATCAGTATAACTTGTATTACTAGTACAACTTCTTAGTTTTCCAATTGTAATAATGTTATTTTTTTGTGCAGGGTGAGGAGTTGGCTAGAGGAGCAATCAAACCTCACAGGTTTTACTTCCAACCGGACGAGTATGGGAAGTCATGTAAGCTCTCCTCAAGGTGTCATCAAAAGTATTTCATCGAGTTGATTAAAGATTTCCATGAATGCGAGAAGAAGTGGTTTTACGAGCACCCACAGTTCAGGCATATTTTCCATATGGAGTACTCATCAAGGAAAAAAGCCATGGGATTGTGGATGTTGTTGCTTCGCACCGTAAAAGTTGACAAGAAGAGACAGGCTTGGTTTGTGGTAAATGGGGTTCCCATTCGTTACTCCATCAGAGAACATGGCCTCCTATCAGGACTATACTGCCACACATATCCAGAGAACTATGAGAGCATTGGGAGTTTGAGGTTTGCTAAGAAGTTCTTTCAGCAACCACCAAAGAAAAAAGGTGAGGATCCTCCTGAACTAAAAGTGAGACCGGCCGATGTCCTAAAGAAGCTAAAGAAGATGAAGTATGATGGTAGTCATGAACGGTTGAGGATGGCAGTACTTTACTTCTTGGCCACAGTCATTTTTGAAAGATCAAGGTTTGGATCCCCTATCACGCATTTTCTTCTCCGGATGGTTAATGATCTACGGGTGTGCCACTCATTTCCGTGGGGACGTTTCACCTTTGACGATTCCTTGAACGAGATAAAGCACATGGTGAAGCATTTTAAAGGAAAGATCCCAGTTGAAAAGGCTGCCTGGACATTTCCTGGGTTTATCAACCCACTGGAGGTAATAATTGTTAACTCAATGGCATATAACATGTATAATTTGTTACTAATATGTTGGTTTAAAATGGTGCAGATATTGGCGTTTGAAAGTATCCAAGTACTGAAGGAAAATTTTAGAGAAAATGTTGAAGAATTTGATGATAGCTGTCCAAGAATGTGCATTTTCATAATTATACACAATCACATAAGTTTCCATTATCACCTTAACTTTAAAGGTTTGTTACTAATTTGTTCACTATATTTTTGGAAAATGTACATATATTATATTTTAAAAAAATTTATGTTTCCTTTGTATGTGGTTCTACGCATTTTAAAAACTAATGGCTGTACAAATGATTATATATTTTTAATGTGGTACAACTACATAACTGTAATTCTCTATCAAAAACAACTATGTACAAACATGTACAACTCAAAACTCGGTACAACTATGTATGCGATTGTACAACTGAAATACTGGTAGAACTACATGTTAAAGTTTGTTATGTTTTAATGTTTTTATCACGTTTTAAATGTTTAGCATGTTCTATACACGATAGTTGTATCTTCTTGTCTAGTTGTACCGATTGTACCGGTCACAGAATTTTGCCATAGTTTATCAAGTTATATTAGTTATACCAAAAACCTGTCAAGTTCAAACAAGTTCAACAATAATATGACAAACACAGGTTCATCACTAAATCAGAAACACACAAGTTTAAGTTTGACAAAAGCAACACAAGTCTTAAGTTTCACAAAAAGCAACACCAACATCCAAAAGCAGAATAAAGTTTGAAGTTCCAAATACAAGAAACACACAGATTACTCTCAACATATGGAGACTGCTTCACACGAGAAGGCTTTGACACCCTTTCGTCTTCTTCGGTGAATCTTCTTCAGCATCTTCATCAATTTCATCTGTACGTTCTTTTTCCGAAGCTTTCTTCTCCGCAGCTTTTTATCCGCAGCTTCCCTCTCTGCAGCTTCTTTCTCCAACTTCTTTGCAGCTGCTTCCATCACTTCAAGATCCTCTACAAAATTAAATAAATTATAATAAAATCACAGCTAAGTTACAATAAAAATTATAGCAAAATACATTACCTAGCACTGCCTGCTCGGGCTCATTCTCAACCTCCTTCGTGGCCTCCTTATCAGCATCATCTTCTGCCATCTGCTCGGATCATTCTCACCCTCTTTGTGACCTCCTTATCAGCATCAACATGGTCTTCTTTCGCAGGCTCATTCTCAACATCCTTTGTGGCCTCCTTATCAACATCATCATCAACATCATCTTCTGCCATCTGCTCGGATTCATTCTCACCCTCCTTTGTGACCTCCTTATCAGCATCAACCTGGTCTTCTTTCTCAGGCTCCTTTTCTCCATCTTCGTGGCCTCCTTATCAGCATCAACCTCGCCATCTAAATAACAACATATAAGAGTTAATCATATGTCTTAAAAACAGACCCCAATAAATAAGATAATATTTTATACCATTTTCTTGGCCTCCACCAGTGTCAAAACGATCTGATCAAATAAGTCTCCATGTTCCCAAATCATCCCTCAGATTGCGGTCATCTTCCATACTCTTTATTCTTCCTTCCAACTGAGCAATTATGTCATCTCTCACCTTCATGCTTGCTTCCAACTGAGCAATTATTTCATCTCTCACCTTCATGCTTGCTTCCAACTGAGCAACTCTTGTTTCCAAAATCTCACAATCCTGCCTCAGTTTCCCACACATCCGCGGACCCTCAAGTTCTTCACAAATCCTCTCAGGCTCGTGTTCTTTCTTTCTGGTTTTGACAATCTATCTCGTACAGATCCTCCCACAAAATCTTTACTTGGTCATGGATAATAATCTTGTTCCAACCTTCGACAATTGGGTCATTCCTATCCCATCATCTCCCAGCGCCAAGTCATACCCATCATCAAAGATCTCAACCAATAGATCTGACTCGCTTTCAATGTGTTTCAAAATATTAGAAATTTCCTGAAAAATAAATTACAATATCAAACATTAAGGTGAAAATATAAAGACTTAAAATGCCACAGAAAATACACTCACCTTTGTTTCTCCAAGCTTCTCATATATCTCTTCCAACGCATATCCTGACGACCCATTCCCTAGGAACCTCGACTGTTTAAGAGAGATGGTTTCTCCATGGCAACAAGGCAAAGAACCTGCAGTTACACTAAAACATAGTTAATATATATATATGAAAGCATCATCTGTAAGTTACAGAGTAACTCCAAGCACCAGAAACTTGCCTGGAGCAAGTGGTTTTGAATAATATCACGAATGATTCTGACAATGGAAAATTACACAATTCATTAGACTCATGTACATCATATTCAAAGGAAACACTGAGAAAAAGATTACCCGTATTCATCAAAGTATCCCCCACGGCCTTCAGTTCCAAATCTTCCCTGAAAACAATCTGCATAGAGAAACTAGATTTCTATGTACTAAACTCAACAAAATGTTGTGTAGTTCTCTGTGCTAAGCGATCAAGCTCTAACCTGGACGTTAGCTATGTTGTCACGGTTCCATAGCGGCAGAAAGAACCGATTAGCAAACCGGAGGACCAACTGAAAATGATGCATGTGTAAAGATAATCATTGTCTGTCTGTCTAAATAAATAAACTATTGACAACTTACAAACAGGTGTTACCATGTTTTGGACTAACTCCTTTCCCAGGTAGTGATCAATACGATAAATCTGAGGTTCATCAAACAGTGCTCCAATCTGGGAACTCAATTGCTCTGCAGATTCCAAGTCCTTTCCAAATGGCTTCTCAACGACGATACGTGTCCATCCACCAAGATCAGCTGGGAGATTGTGCATATTCCAGTAAGAGTTAGATGAAGTTCTGTATCTAATGATGTTGGTCAGTTTAGCAGAAACTCACATTTGTTAGTGCACCATGCCTTGATCATCTTGCATACAGGAGGGTATACGGACGGTGGGAGTGCAAGATAAAACAATCTCCTCGAAGATCCTTCAGAAGTCTTCTTCGAGATTTCATGCTCCGAGATTGCCTTGTCAAGCTTTTTGAACCCGTCATCAGAATCATAAGGGCCACTCACATACTTAATCTATAAGGAAAAGAGCCAGTATTTGTTTGTTTTCAGTAACCCAAAAATAATCAAAACTAGTGTTCTCTAAATTGTCATGGACTAACCAGCTGTAGAAACTTGGACAAAGCTTCTGCTTTCTCAGATGCATTCTTCTCATCAACAAGATATCTACATAATAATATATAAGCTATTCATTCACTAAGAGATCTACCAAAGAAGACAACTAAGAAGCAACAAGAAGACGATCTAACCCACGGATCTTGTCTCTCAGCTCATGATCAAATCTTACTCCTTGCATATCCAAAGATGTGAACTTCCTCTGGATTAAGAAACCCCTGCGCTCATGCAGCCAAGAACAATTAAAAAAAAAACAGTTGGCAATGAAAGAAACAAACAAACAAGTGTGAGATTTAATCCTTAGTTGAAACCTGGTGGAAGAGATTGAAAAGAGCAGGAAAAGTCTTCTCTTGGCGAGATCACCAGAGGCACCAAGAACTATGATGGAGAGGCTCCCAGTTTCAGAGACTGGACCGTACTCTTTTAAAAACGATTCATTCCTCAAAGTGGACCTCTTCTCAACATGCCATTGCCCAGAATCCATCTTTCCCGGAAGCGAGAACGTGACACACTCTCACAAGAACAGAGAAACCTGCAAAAGTGAACAGAAGATATCAAATCACCATGGAACCATACACTTACGAAAGACAAACGATGAAGTGGTTGCACAGATCGTATTTCGTAGGGAGTCACACAGAATCAAACAGATCAAAGAACAAGCTTCGGCTCAAACTCAACTTACAATCGGAGAAAGAAAACAAAACAGAAGGAGATCAGAAACGACAAGAGATCTTAACCTGCGACGAAAGGCTGTTAGGTGCTGCCCGCGAGAAAAGTCGGAGGCAAAATAGTTCACAAGTTTGGGAGAAATGTTTGTCTAGTGGTGGAGACAGTATGATTCATTTAAAAGAAGAAACTGCTAACTATTATTAATTAAAAAACGAATCGTTGTCAACCTGAGATAATAATTACCTAAAACCAACAAGGGAATAAAAAACTAAGATTAATTAAATGGAAAGGTAATGAGAATCGAGATTGGTAGTGGACGTAGTTGTTGAGCTTGAGCATCCCATGATCCAACATGTTTGAAATATCTTGTGGAAAAGAAAAGTCAACATGATCAAGCTGAGATATGCACTATCTAAACATACATATGACATAGGATAATATATTTACTTTCTAGTTCCAACTTCAGCACAAGACAGGAGAATCTAAGGAGAAATGCTATATCAATTGAATCAAATTCTCTCGTGACCCGAATGGGATTGAAAAATTCTACAATGACACAACCATAAAATTTTTATTAATTTTACTTTAAATTTTAAATACAAAACAGGGGTAAAAAACCAAAAAACCAGAAGACATCAACTTATTTACAACCCGTGCCATTACTATTCTACCCGACACTTAGGGCCCGACTGGTTCAAACGCAGCGGTTGCGGTTGCGGCTGCGGGAGTTTGCGGATGCGGCTGATTGCGGTTTCAAGCGTTATGTTGCGTTTTGTATGACTGGCATAACGTTTGAAAATTGTTGCGTTTGCGGGATGTTTATGACTGGTTGATTATGAAATATTACAGCGGTTTAATAATAAATTACCAATATAAACATATTATAACATTATAAAATATTAAAAAACATATTATTGTGATAAAATATAATAATTATTAATATAATATGATTAATAATAATATTATGTTTATTTAATTTTTTAATTAGTTGAAAACTATAAATTTAATATATTTTTGAAGATTTATATTAAAAACTTTTAAAGAATATTTTGTTTCGTTTTATATATGTGTACACCTTTATAAATGTATATATTAAGTTTTAAAAAATTCTAATCATGAATAGATAGTTTAAAGTTTTTATAAAACAAATTATGACATTGATTGTGAATTTAAATTAATATATAAATTGTGTATATATTTTATTTATAATATTTCCATTTTTGATTTTTAATTTTTAATTTTAAAATATTTAGAAAAAATAATTTTATATTTTTGTATCCAACCGCAACTGCCCGCAACCGCAAACGCTAGCTGGAACCAGCTTTTGATTTTAAGAGGTTCGGAGCGGTTTGAAGCGATTTGTAGCGGTTTGTATGATTGTTTTGAAACGCTGTCAACCACTGTCAACCGAAAAGCTGCGTTTGCGGGTGGTAGCGGGGAAACTAGTCAAGCCCTTAACCCGACCCGACCGAAAACCTAAATCCCCAAATTGAACTCCATCGAAACACAACTCCCCCAGTTTCTCTTTTCTCCACACAGACACGATCAGAACTCTGTCTCTCTCGATCGGACTTCTCGATCTGTCCATCTCTCTCTCACGAAAATGGCATCTAAAGGAACTAAGAGTAAGAAGAAGCCTCCACCGCCGAAGAAGAAGTCTCCACCGCCGAAGAAGAACACTGAAAAGGTGAAGAAGAAGCGAAACAGGCCATCTCCGGTAGAGGAACACGGAGGAGACGACGGAGGGTCGTCATCTCGAACCAGTAAGCGGCCGCGGCAGAATCATAACCCTAAAAATTTGCGTCGAAATTCGGGCGCTTCTCCTACTCCGGCAGATCCTACTCCAGCGCCGGCCGCTTCTCCTAATTCGAGCGGTTCTCCTACTCAGTCCGACAGTGAAGCACAAGTTCCTCCACCTCCTCCGCTGGCGAACACAGAACACCCTCCCGTTACACCTCTTTCCGGGTCTTCTATTAGGGGGGGGACACCTTCTTCGGAACAAGGAGAAAATCCCGAAGAAATTGGGTCGAATCACGGTGACACTCACACATCTCAAGAACATAATGCTACAACGGTAAAAATCGGACCAACTTGAATTTAATTTTTGTAATATGGTACAACTAGGATATATATTGTATATAGTTGCTCTAGTAGATTTAGTTGTACTTAAGAGAAGAGTGTGACTAGTACAACTTAAATAAGTTTAACTAGTATTACTAATACAACTATAAAATGTAAAATTGTGTAACTGGTACAACTACTTAACATTTAACTTCTAACTAGAACATGTAAATCGTGTATTACTCATATTTCTAATAAAAATGTAATATGTAAAACTTGTATCACTCGTACAACTGTTAATAAAAACTAGTAGTACTTGTTGTACAATTGTTATATGTATTATTTGTATTACTCGTACAACTAAGACATATTTAACTTTAACTATAATATGTAAAACTTGTATCACTCATACAACTACTATTTATCAAACTAATATTAAATGTACAACTAGTAGAACATAGGCAAGTAGTATAACTAGTAAAACATAGATAAGTAGTATAACTTATACAACAGTGCTATGTATTACTTGTATAACTACTTCAAGTGTAATATATGTAGCTAAAGTAGAACCTATGTAAGTGGTATAACTTGTACAATTGTTCTATATATTACTAGTATAATTCGTATATGTATAACTCGTGTTACTCGTACAACCAGCATTTCTGTAGCCTATATAATTTGTATTACTAGTACCACTCTTTAGGTTTTCAATTGTAGTAAATGTTCTATTTATTACTTGTATAACTCTTACAACTAAAATAGATTTAAGTGTACCACTTGTAATACTCGTAAAACTACAATTGTAATAGAGCTTGTGTATTACTAGTATAACTCGATTTATATAACTTATGTGACTAGTACAACTAGCACTTGTGCAATCAGTATAACTTGTATTACTAGTACAACTTCTTAGTTTTCCAATTGTAATAATGTTATTTTTTTGTGCAGGGTGAGGAGTTGGCTAGAGGAGCAATCAAACCTCACAGGTTTTACTTCCAACCGGACGAGTATGGGAAGTCATGTAAGCTCTCCTCAAGGTGTCATCAAAAGTATTTCATCGAGTTGATTAAAGATTTCCATGAATGCGAGAAGAAGTGGTTTTACGAGCACCCACAGTTCAGGCATATTTTCCATATGGAGTACTCATCAAGGAAAAAAGCCATGGGATTGTGGATGTTGTTGCTTCGCACCGTAAAAGTTGACAAGAAGAGACAGGCTTGGTTTGTGGTAAATGGGGTTCCCATTCGTTACTCCATCAGAGAACATGGCCTCCTATCAGGACTATACTGCCACACATATCCAGAGAACTATGAGAGCATTGGGAGTTTGAGGTTTGCTAAGAAGTTCTTTCAGCAACCACCAAAGAAAAAAGGTGAGGATCCTCCTGAACTAAAAGTGAGACCGGCCGATGTCCTAAAGAAGCTAAAGAAGATGAAGTATGATGGTAGTCATGAACGGTTGAGGATGGCAGTACTTTACTTCTTGGCCACAGTCATTTTTGAAAGATCAAGGTTTGGATCCCCTATCACGCATTTTCTTCTCCGGATGGTTAATGATCTACGGGTGTGCCACTCATTTCCGTGGGGACGTTTCACCTTTGACGATTCCTTGAACGAGATAAAGCACATGGTGAAGCATTTTAAAGGAAAGATCCCAGTTGAAAAGGCTGCCTGGACATTTCCTGGGTTTATCAACCCACTGGAGGTAATAATTGTTAACTCAATGGCATATAACATGTATAATTTGTTACTAATATGTTGGTTTAAAATGGTGCAGATATTGGCGTTTGAAAGTATCCAAGTACTGAAGGAAAATTTTAGAGAAAATGTTGAAGAATTTGATGATAGCTGTCCAAGAATGTGCAAGTCGAGGTTCCTAGGGAATGGGTCGTCAGGATATGCGTTGGAAGAGATATATGAGAAGCTTGGAGAAACAAAGGTGAGTGTATTTTCTGTGGCATTTTTAAGTCTTTATATTTTCACCTTAATGTTTGATATTGTAATTTATTTTTCAGGAAATTTCTAATATTTTGAAACCAATTGAAAGCGAGTCAGATCTATTGGTTGAGATCTTTGATGATGGGTATGACTTGGCGCTGGGAGATGATGGGGATAGGAATGACCCAATTGTCGAAGGTTGGAACAAGATTATTATCCATGACCAAGTAAAGATTTTGTGGGAGGATCTGTACGAGATAGATGTCAAAACCAGAAAGAAAGAACACAAGCCTGAGAGGATTTGTGAAGAACTTGAGGGTCCGCGGATGTGTGAGGAAACTGAGGCAGGATGTGAGAATTTGGAAACAAGAGTTGCTCAGTTGGAAGCAAGCATGAAGGTGAGAGATGAAATAATTGCTCAGTTGGAAGCAAGCATGAAGGTGAGAGATGACATAATTGCTCAGTTGGAAGGAAGAATAAAGAGTATGGAAGATGACCGCAATCTGAGGGATGGATTTGGGAACATGGAAGACTTATTTGATCATGATCGTTTTGACACTGGTGGAGGCCAAGAAAATGGTATAAAATATTATCTTATTTATTGGGGTCTGTTTTTAAGACATATGATTAACTCTTATATGTTGTTATTTAGATGGCGAGGTTGATGCTGATAAGGAGGCCACGAAGGATGGAGAAAAGGAGCCTGAGAAAGAAGACCAGGTTGATGCTGATAAGGAGGTCACAAAGGAGGGTGAGAATGAATCCGAGCAGATGGCAGAAGATGATGTTGATGATGATGTTGATAAGGAGGCCACAAAGGATGTTGAGAATGAGCCTGCGAAAGAAGACCATGTTGATGCTGATAAGGAGGTCACAAAGGAGGGTGAGAATGAATCCGAGCAGATGGCAGAAGATGATGCTGATAAGGAGGCCACGAAGGAGGTTGAGAATGAGCCCGAGCAGGCAGTGCTAGGTAATGTATTTTGCTATAATTTTTATTGTAACTTAGCTGTGATTTTATTATAATTTATTTAATTTTGTAGAGGATCTTGAAGTGATGGAAGCAGCTGCAAAGAAGTTTGAGAAAGAAGCTGCAGAGAGGGAAGCTGCGGATAAAGAAGCTGCGGAGAAGAAAGCTTCGGAAAAAGAACGTACAGATGAAATTGATGAAGATGCTGAAGAAGATTCACCGAAGAAGACGAAGAGGGTGTCAAAGCCTTCTCGTGTGAAGCAGTCTCCATATGTTGAGAAGTAATCTGTGTGTTTCTTGTATTTGGAACTTCAAACTTTATTCTGCTTTTGGATGTTGGTGTTGCTTTTTGTGAAACTTAAGACTTGTGTTGCTTTTGTCAAACTTAAACTTGTGTGTTTCTGATTTAGTAGTGAACCTGTGTTTGTCATATTATTGTTGAACTTGTTTGAACTTGACAGGTTTTTGGTATAACTAATATAACTTGATAAACTATGGCAAAATTACTGTGACCGGTACAATCGGTACAACTAGACAAAAGAAGATACAACTATCGTGTATAGAACATGCTAAACATTTAAAACGTGATAAACAATTAAAACATAACAAACTTATTAACATGTAGTTCTACCAGTATTTCAGTTGTACAATCGCATACATAGTTGTACCGAGTTTTGAGTTGTACATGTTTGTACATAGTTGTATTTTGATAGAGAATTACAGTTATGTAGTTGTACCACATTAAAAATATATATAATTCAGTTGTACAGCCATTAGTTTTTAAAATGCGTAGAACCACATACAAAGGAAACATAAATTTTTTTAAAATATAATATATGTACATTTTCCAAAAATATAGTGAACAAATTAGTAAACAAACCTTTAAAGTATAAGGTAGATAATGGAAACTTATGTGATTGTGTAATAATTATGAAAAAAATTGGTAAAACTTCAAATAATTAGGACGGACCACTCTAATAACATTCCAACTTGTATATTATGTTGTTGTTTACTTATGGAAAGCCAAATGGAGTTCTAAAATGTCATATTTAAATAAGTTGTTCTAGTAGTACCAGTATTTCCTTCCTTGTGTATATAATGTAGTTGTACCAGTTGTCATAGTATTATACCGTATAGTTATATTAGTTGTACCAGTATGACAACACAGAAACATGATGGTTATGTTATATGAAGTTTTATCAGTTGTACCTGTCGTACTTGGCATAAACAACACATTACATAAATAAGTTCCACAACACTTAAATAAGTTCTACAACATATAAATAAGTTTCGTAACACATAAGTAAGACTCACAACACATAATCAAGTTCCATAACACATAAGTAAGACTCATTCATCATTTCCTTCGTTGTCACCTCCCTCGTCGCCACTTTCTTCGCTGCCACTTCCTTCGCTGTCACTTCCCTCATTGCTGCTTTCTTCGTAGTCGATGTCATCGTTGTCGCTGTCATCGTTGTCGCTGTCATCTTTGCCACTGCTGTCACCAAGCCACTCCGAGAATGGTGGATATGTTTTCTTTCTCTTCCTCCGATATTCCCCTGCAGATGGGAATCTAGTAGTTTGTAATCTTCCTTTCTTTTTATCCACATACGGCGGGTATACAACCTGAGATTGTATTTCCTGAGGAACTTGCCAGGATGAATGATGAGGCACTGGATATATTGTCCTAGAGTATGCCAATGTCCACTGCTCCATCCAATAATACTTAGAACAATAATTTTCAACCATCTGCTCCAGTGTATCATCTGTTGTAGTTTTGCAATACTTCATGATAGCAGCAAGCGCATGCACACAAGGATACCGGTCAATATCAAAATGCCGACAGTGACATCTCTTGTTGATCAAATCAACCAAATAACCTTTCCCGTCCGTACCAGTAACATTGTACAAACGTTCAAATGTGTTTAGCACCTCCACATGAAGTGTTTTTGCAATCGGACAGTTATCATGCAATTCAACATGCACACGTGGGACAAGTAGCTGCCTCTGTGGAACCCCTATACAAATCTGTCGGTATTTGTTAAACCATTCTATAATCTTCCCCACTATCTCATCAATCAATGGCAGCAATGCATATTGCCTTTGTTCCTTGAAAACACCATTCATAGATTCAACAGTGTTGGTTGTATCTATGTTGTACCTTGCTCATGGAAATTGACATCTTGCCCATTTGGTCTCATGAACACTCTCATCCAGATACTCGGCAGCCTGAGGATACTTTCTCCTGAAATCAGTATATTTTCTTCTAAACTCTTTTTCTGTGTAAATACCAGCAATTTTTCTAAATTTATGGGCAACCACATCTTTCCTAACATTGCTGCATGCTCCTTTCACATTATTAGCCAAGTGATATATGCAATATCCATGGATCGCCAATGGGTAGACCTCGTGTACTGTCTTGACAATGCTTTGGTTTCTATCAGTACAGAATACAAGCTGAGGATCATCTGGTATCAAGGTTTTCAATGTAGTCAAAAACCAACTCCAACTTGCATTTTTCTCACCATCTACTACAGCAAAAGCGAGAGGATAGTGATGATGATTTGGATCCTGAGCAGTAGCAATAAGAAGTACTCCTTTATACACACCCTTCAGATGAGTTCCATCCATAATTATCACTTTCCGCATGGATTTAAACCCTTCAATGCAAGCTCCGAGTGCGAAGAACACATACTTAAACTGGTTCTTCTCATCCACTACTAAGCGGGTAACAGTATTAGGATTCAAGCTTTCCAACATGTACAAGTAAGACGGCAGTCTAGCAAAACTCTCTGTTGGGTTACCACGCAAATCATTCATAGCTTTGTATTTTCCTCTCCAAGCCGTAGGATACGAAACCCTAACACCCAGTTTGTTCTCAACCAAATCTATGAGATCCTTTGGTGCTGGAGTCTTGTATTTTCCGGGATAATCAGCTTGCAGCACAGATGCGACTAAGCTTGGTGTGCCTCTTTTCCCCTTCCTGGTTGTACTTGCAGTTATCCTAGCGCAAGTATGCATCTTCTGATACGTCCTAATAGTGAAAAAATCAGAGTTTTTCAGCTTTGCAGCTCGTAAATACCATTTGCAACCAACCCCACGACATTTTAATAAGTAAAGTCGAGGCGTCGACTTCACTATATCAACCTCAAAACAATTCTTATGCACAGATTTGTCCACTAAATCTCTCACTTCATGCTTAGTTTCAAATTCTTGGTGCAAAGCCATGTCAATACCGTCGTCCCACTCCAAATGTACAACGGGTGCTTCCACTGGTGCTTCAGCTGGTGTAACAACCGCCACTCTCTCAGTACCCACTTCATCGCTTTTCTCATTCTCATCCTCTCGAATACGAGGAATAATTGTCAACTCCTTAAGACCGACCATATCATCATTAGCTCTTGCATCACTAAGAATTTCCTCATCCCTAGAAAACATCTCGTTACTTTGGTTTTGTGAACCAGATTCTGTGAGCTCCACGTGCAAGACAATACGCCCCTGATTTTTTTCGATTTCCAGAAAAAATACTAAAACATCTTCATCATCGAAGATGTAACATGGCCTCTTATCATCCATTCCAGATGGAAAGTAACTCAGATGAATCCTGGTCGAAGCTACATCAATCTTCATTTTTCTGCATATTCTATCAACCAAGTGAGAGTAAGTCACCTCCTCCTCACTTCTCATCGTAAACACTAAAGTAGAAATATGTCGGTCTTTCCGCTTCCATCGAACTTCATCTCCCACATCTGAATAACTACCCCCTTGATCAAAATATATCACCACACGTCTGTTGTTATCCATAGTTACCTGAAAAAGTATAATAAACAACATTACCACTTAGTAGTTGTACTGGTTATTCTAGTTATACACATAGCAGTGATGACATTTGCACTAGTTGTACCACTTATACTTGTTTTCATGTTACACCTGATATTACAGTTGTACTAGTATACCAGTAATACTATTTTAAGTTGTCATACTAGTTCCACCGGTAGACTTATTGTATATGTTACTAATAGATGTATTAGTTGTACGAGTTGTATATTTCGTATGAACCATCATAGTAACACTAGTTGTACCAGTATACATATTGTATAAGTTACTAATAGTTGTACCAGTTTAACTAGTCATACGTTTCGAATAACCATCACAGTAACACTAGTTGTACCAGTATACATATTGTACAAGTTACTGATAGTTGTACCGGTTTAACTAGTCGTACGTTTCGTATGAACAATCACAATAACACTAGTTGTACCAGACTTACTACTTCAACTGTTTTACTGAATTATAATAGTTATACTATTATTACAGCATAAACGACTAGTTGTACCAGTTAAACATGTTGCTTACATGATTTCTGTGATGGTTTGTACCAGTTATACCATCTTATATAAATTTCATGATTCTAATTCGATTTGCATTCTATTTAACTTCAAATCACTCTTACTACTGTAATGTCTTTGGTTCAAACATGATCCAACCAAATCTAATTTACGAGAGAGAGAGACAGAGAGAGACAGAGAGAGAGAGAGAGAGAGAGAGAGAGAGAGAGAGAGAGAGAGAGAGCATTACCCAAGTTCATCTAGGGAGGAAGATACACGATCTGTTGTGGGTTTATGCTGCTCTTTTCTGTTCCTCGTCTAATCTCTTTACGACAAAGAAAATTGATAAAGGAGATACTGGTTGGTGAAGAATTGAAGAGAAGAATTGAAGTGAGGAAGAAGGGTTGTTTGTTACGTTAATTGAAGAGGGAAGAAGAAGGATGGGTCCCACGCAAGGAGGAGAGAAGAGAAGAAATCGTGTGGCTCTTTTTTATTTGGGATTCAATGGTATAGATCATCCTTCATTAAGGCTTTTATAGTAATTTTCTTTTATCAGGGTCATGTAGAATATGTTAGGTTATAGGAGAATAAGAAAGGTGGGTTGTGTCCTATTATAGAATAATGTCCCGCGAAAGAAGATGAAGACTAAAAATAAGAAGCTTGATTGTAGATGGGATTTATGCTTGATGTTGTTTGTTCTTAGACGCTATGAGTCTAGGCTTCACAGTCGCCATGAGACTGGTGTGCTGAGCTTGTTCGCCATGAGAGCATAGCTTAGTATCACACTCAAGCTGTAATCGATTGTACTTTCATATTCAATAAGAGAGTCTTGGATTTACAGAGATAGAGATACCTAAAGTCTATCATTGGTGCGGTGAAACGGTTTCGAATCCAACGCTATGATGATGAATTTGAGAGAATCAGCTTCACGAGCTGTGAGAATCGATGGATCTGTTGCTGGATTCGTCGGAAGTATGACGGAGTTTGACGGAGGTTACGGAGATTGGATGAATCGCACAAGATCTCCGGTGGTTTCGAATCTGGGAGAATCGCGAATGGAGAGAAGCAGTGGATCGTTTTCTGGATTTAAGCCAGCGACAGATTCTCACGGTTACGGAAGTTACGGATCCACCGCGAACAGGTGTCGGAGTGCTTCGCCGGCGGATTCTGTAAACTCTGATGGTTCCTAAGTTGTGGTGAGATCGTTCAACACTGAATCGAACTTTAGTTCCTCGATGACGAAGACGGTGGAAGATGATGATTGCTTTACGGTGCCTAAGTTTGATGGCTTAAATCCATTAGTATGGATTCCTAAAATGGAGAGGTTATTCATCATCAGTGGTTATGGGGACAGCGATAGATTGACCCTTGTATACCTGTACTTGGGAGGTGATGCATTGAAGTGGTTCTTCCGAGTGATGCGCAGACAGAGATTCAAGGATTGGGATGAGTTTAAGCAACAACTGCTGGATCGATTTGGTACTGTGGAAAGCTGTTCTACAGTAGAAGTTAATGGGATAGCTGAATCAGCTTCGCTCAGTGCAGCTAGTTGTGAGACAAAAATGGTAAAGATCTTAGCATCATCAGCTGTGCAAGACGTTTCTGGTGACTGTTCTGTCCATGGTTGTTTTTCACCAGACCTAATATTCATGGAAGACTCATTCCATGAAGCTGCTCAAGAGGGAGAAGTAAGTCTCCAGGAAGACTCTTTTAATGAGATGGAGCAACATACTGGTTTAAAAGGTGCAGTAGTAGCCAGTGGTTTTGGGGAGCAGATTGATTCAAGCGATTGTGTTGCAGAGGTGCAGCGGAAAGAATTACATCAGGCGACTGTTCAAGAAGCCGATATTCTGATTAAAAAGGACTCACTGGCTGAGACCGAGCAAGAGATGGATTTGCATTGTGAGACTGGTCAGGTTGTGAGTTATCCTGCAGGAGAAGTGACTCAAAAAGCGGACTCAGTGGTGAGCAGTGAAGTTGTTCATGAGATAGAAGAAAGTACAGAACAGACTGAAGAAAAATTACAGATGCCTCAGACGTGGACTGCTATTTCTAAGCTTTCTTGTGTCAAGAGTAAACGAGGATCACATAGGAGGGAGCAGAGGAAGTGTGTTAAAACTTGGAAATTCAAGTTCAAAGGTAGAAATCTGAAGAGAATATTCAATCTCAAAAACAGGGTACAAATGGGAGAGAAACTGTATAGGATATTATCTGCGAAGACTGAAATGATTTCAACCAAGGAATATGTTCCTAAGACACCAGTGGGTCATGAGAGGTTCTTGTTTCGAAGATTGATGAACTTCAAACCAGTCTTAGAGTGGGAAATGGGAGGAGTTTTGTGGAGTTCAGATCATCAGCTGTTGAGTTTAAACCATTTTCAGTCTCAATCCAGAGTCGTAACAACTCTTTTACTGTCCATTGGGTTAGAAGAAGATTTGTTTAATGGAGATTGGGGGCGTCTGAGAATAGATGGGAAGTTGGTGAAGGACTGGAAATTTCTGTTCCAGTATTATTCTGTCTGGATTGAAAAGTGGCGACTATTGCACAAGAAAATGATTCGAAGTGATGCAAAGTCCAGGTGAAACATAAGTGGAGATTTAAGCAGTTAACTCAAGCTTCTGTTTTGCAGCTTGTGTTGGAACGAGTGGTCTGCGGAAAAACAGAGCTTCCGCATGGGCATCAGTTTATAGTGTTTTTTATGGGAGGGAACAAGATTCTGCCTCAAGTATGGAATTGGTTTGGTGAAATTCTTGGTTCTGGGGGATCGTTTGAGTATCAGTTGTTGTTGATTTTGCGCATATGTGTGAAAAGGTTCATGAAAAGAGAGTACTCTTCTATATGGCACCGTTGGAGGTACAAGGCCTTAGCGTGTGCGGCAGGTTTACATAGCAGTGTTGTTTCAGACTTGGCTGATCAGATTCATTGAGTCAGAGACATTCTCTTGCTGACGAAGGCCATTAACTCACTTCTCTTTTCTTTGGAATTGAGTGACGTTAGTTGGCAGTGGTGGTGTTTGGAGTTGCAGCAACGTGGGTCTTGTGGTGAGAGTGATTCCATCATTATGCTCAGCTCAAGCTTGATTTCAAGGGAGGGAGTATACATGAGCATATTGATCTACTTGTTGATAATGGATGTGTTGAGGTGGTGGTTTCCAACAGCAAGTGTATTCAATGTTCTCGACAGAAATGTTAGGCAACAGGAGATGACAGAACCCAATACACAGTTGAGGGTACAAGTGCAGAATAATCACTTGCATGATGAACGATGCAAGTTTTGGATACATATCAAGATATATCTACAACAAGTTCTCATACTACAAAGGCAGAAATGGAAGAAGAGTTATAAATCAAGGATGTTCAAGTACAAAACAAGGGTGTATAAACATCACGCCAGAGTGAATACATATTTGGGTTGGGCCGGTTGGCTGAGACTTCCAATCAAGTTTCATGAATTCTTTCAAGAATGGAGTAGCTCCCATGTATATCCTCTACCATCTTGTTCGAGAGTTGTTGATGCTCATGAGAAGACTTGGCTGCCATCATTGGAGTCGGAACATCAGTTTCCAAATGATAAGCTTGTGGGCAAGCTTATTTTCAAAGGGCGAAGTATTGATAGACATCTAATCTATCAAAGAAGAAATAATCAAATACTGAACAAGTGGAGTAAGCTTACGTGGCTAAGTGAGGAAGGGTTGAGAAGAGACTTGGATTCATTCGGAGGCTTTGCCGTTTCTGAGCAGAGTTACCGCTCGCGAAAGAAGATGAGACTAAAAATAAGAAGCTTGATTGTAGATGGGATTTATGCTTGATGTTGTTTGTTCTTAGACGCTATGAGTCTAGGCTTCACAGTCGCCATGAGACTGCTGTGCTGAGCTTGTTCGCCATGAGAGCATAGCTTAGTATCACACTCAAGCTGTAATCGATTGTACTTTCATATTCAATAAGAGAGTCTTGGATTTACAGAGATAGAGATAACTAAAGTCTATCATAGTGATTACAGCAGGAACCCTGCGCCCAATTGATCTGTATCCCCGTCTTCTTAGTTTCAGTCCTGTTGTTAATCGACGCTTTAAGATGTCAATGACACGAGACTGCATCTGCCCCATGGTTTTAACTCGAGGAAGGTATGCAGGTTATAATATCAAGCCCTTATTGTTCGTCTTTTGTGTATTTACAATAGTGATTATTTTTTCTTGATTTTTTTCAGTGATCAGCTTCCTATTAGCACCAAGTTTGACATGAGAAGTGATCCTGGTGTTGTGAGGAATTACGGAAAGCTTTTGGTGGAGATGGTATCTGTTGTTCCTGATGGAGTTGTCTGTTTCTTTGTCAGTTACTCGTACAGGGAAGGCATTATCGATACATGGTATGAAACTAAAATTCTGAAGGTAACAGTATTATTTTCACACTGGAAATCTGTTTATGATATACCTTTTAACATATTTGTAGTTTCTACAGGCAATAATGTATTATGCTTCATTGCTCTTAATGCTATGTAGGAAATAATGCAACATAAACTTGTCTTCTCTGAAACGCAAGATGTTGTAAAAACAACATTGACACTGGAGAATTATCGAAGGGCTTGCGATACTGGAAGAGGTGCAGTTTTCTTCTCTGTAGCCAGGTAAACAAGTGGTCTTTGTACTTCTTTGATTCTGTCGCTATGTTTACAATACTGGATCCATCTCGTTAGGGAATTTCAAAGAGAGTAATCACAAGTAGTTAAACTGCAGGGAGAAAGTTGCTGAAGGTATTGATTTTTATCGGCATTATGGAAGACTGGTTATAATGTATGGAGTTCCTTTTCAATATACGTTAAGCAAGTAAGTTTTACCAAGTTTTCTTCTTCCATGCTTTCATTAAATTTGATCAGTGGGGAGATGCTAAGATGAAAACGGAAAAACCTTTTTTTTTTGCAGGAGTTTACTAGCCAGATTGGAGTATCTGCGTGATACATTTCAGATAAAAGAAGGCGACTTCCTAACTTTTGATGCCTTGGTATGATTCTAATTCGATAATCTTATTATACTTTTGGTGCAACTGGTTGTAGTTGCTATGAACTTCTTTCTTTCTTTTTTTTGGCTACAAAACAGAGGCAAGCAGCTCAATGTGTAGGACGAGTAATCCGGTCAAAGGCTGATTATGGGATGATGATAATTGCAGACAAGAGGTATACATAGTCCTTCAACTCTCACTCTCCGTGTCTCTGATCATTTGAGTTCTTGCTAAAATGTGACTCTCTCTACACATTATATATAAACAAACAGATATTTTCATGTTGGTCTATTAAAAAAAACTGCCGTTGATGTTTAAACTTGCAGATATAGCCGTCATGATAATCGGTCTAAGTTACCGGGTTGGATACTTTCACATCTGCGTGATGCACACTTGAATCTAAGCATTGACATGGCCATCCACATTGCCCGAGAGGTAATCTATATAAATCATTACTTCTTTCTTCTTCTAAATAAACCGTAAGTATTAAGAAACAAGTAGTTAAAAATATTTTAATTTTTCTGCAGTTTCTAAGGAAACTGGCTCAACCGTACGATAAGGCTGGTACTTTGGGAAGGAAAACTCTATTAACACAAAAAAGACTTGGACAAGATGCTGAAACTGGTGTGCAAGACATGGTTTATTAGTAAACCGGTTTGATTTTGTTTGTCTAAAGCATAGTGCCATACTTTGATTTTGGCGGTTTTTCCACTACAGATTTAAACAAATAGTTTTTACCTTTAGTTTATATAATCAATTTTTATTCTCATCGAATTTTTTTATTGATTTGTAGAAAAAGAACCAATACAAAATCACAGAAAAAACAACAACAATATCATAGTCACTTATTCCATCCCATTATTCGAAACAAGTTATTAAAACCATTTATTTCCCCTTTACATAACATATCAAGCAGCAGTGGAGGTGAAGTTGAAGTTGGCACAACTAGTGCGAATGCCCAATAATGTGCCACTAAAGCTTAATCTGTTACTCGCCAAATCAAACTCGACCAAGTGATTCTCCAGCTGTAACCCTCCGATGACAACAGAGGTTCTCGCGTTGACTCCTCCGTCAACGAAACCCAAACAGATGACGTCACGGCTAACGCTCACCATCGAGTTCGCTCCGTTGATCCTCCAAACGACGTCGTTGCTCTGAAGCACGAGCTGGATATCCGGCACCGCGTACCCGACGCGCGTCCCGAAGACGTTCTTCGTGCTGAAACACGCGCCGAACGGTTTCACCGAAGGCACTCGAGTGATGTTCATCGCGGCGGCTGCTTCCACGAACGCCATTCTGAATCTGTTGAAGATCGTCGTCTCCATCACGGTGTACGGATCCACCGTGCTGATCTTCGTTCCTCCGACTCCGGTGGTTCCGTCGATCTTCAGAAGCTTCCTGTTGATCGGAACTGATTGATCGGCGATTTTGATGTCGGTGACGCCGATGAAATACTCGGTGGATTTCTCTCCCTGCGAATACGCGGAGGCCGTGCTCACCGGATTGATCAGAAGCGGCGTCGTTTGGAGCCTCGAGATCGGGATCCCGGGGAGGAAAACGTAAGGTCCGTTACCGAAGAAGGCGACGCCTCTTCCCGGAGAGAGACACACGGCGAATTTCCGATTAAAGCTAAACGCGGCGGCGAACTGGGAAGGCAATCCGCTGTTGTGGCGTCCCATCCCAGCCATACCGACGGTTCCTTTGGCAAGTCCTTTGAGAAGAAACGTCGCCCCGCATCCGAATATCAGATTGGGGATTTTAACGACCCGACCCGGATTCCTGCCGTTAGTTGACTGAATCGTTATAACGTCTGTAGCAACTTCTCCTGACGTGGCTGTTCCCGTGACGGTGTTATCTGGGATCAGGCTGCACGTGTTGTTGTTACAGCCAGGGCTCGGAGGAGAGAAGCACGTGCTGCAGCCGGTGGAGCCGGTTCGCGAGCACACGGCGGAGTTGCAGCGAGGGGAGCGGTAGGTGGTGGAGAGGTAGTCTTTGTCGCAGTCGACCCAGAGGTTTCGGCCACCGAGGTCGAAGACGAGGGAGGCGGCGACGAGAGGAGTGCGTTGGTTGATGACGGTGGTGTATTGGTTGGTGGATTTGTCCTTTGTGACAGGGAGAAGGAGAGCTTTTGGTCGGAATGACTGTTGAGCAAAGGAGGTTGAGAAGATGAAAAGAGAGAGGACGGAGAAAATGATCGGAGAAGAAGCCATTGTTAGAGATGAACGTGAAGTAGTGATGATAAGTGCTGGTCTCACTGTGTGTCTTTATAGCAACATTTTCGTTATTTTTTAAAATGTGGCGGCTAATTTGAATAATTGGATAACGGTGTGCCGCTTTTGACTTTCCAGATATAACATATGGGAAAATGACACAAATCAAATCCAGTTTCTTCATTTTCGGTGGGTTTAGACAAAAAAAAAAATCAGATTAATGTTTATTTTAAATTCCAATTTTTTTGCTAATTTTTGGTTAAGTTCCTATTAATTTTAATATTATTTTGTCTCTTAAACCTATTTTTATAAATTATAAACATAAGCTAAATACAATGGTCTCATTTGAGTTTTATCCAACTGTTGAATTTTATTCCTCGAATTGACAGGGTTTTCGATCTTTAGTTTTTGTATCGTATAAAGATTACCGAATGTATGTTTAATTAACAATAATAATGTCGTGCTACTTGCTAACTAAATAATTCCTACTTGACCAATAATAGAGGAAATAAATATATTCGAAAGAGTCAGGAAACACCGTGGATGCTCAGTAGTAATGCAGGCCAGGTGGCTTACAAAAAAAAAAAAAAAAATGCAGGCCAGGTGAATGTGTGCCTTTCTTGACTTTTTGACCTTTTTATATGAATCCAATGAGCTAAGTTAGCAAAATAGTTTTTGACCAAAAAAAAATGTTAGCAAAATAGTTTTTGACGGTTCTCTCTCCTCTGCGTTCTCTCTAGATCTAAAATCAATCAGAGTTTGGGTCTGGTGTCCGGGCGGCGCGTGAGCGCGTGTTCCGGCGCCGGAGCCACCCCCTCTCTTCCTCCTAACTTGTCTTTCCTTTGCTTCTTCAATCCCGAGCCGCTCTTGCCGTCTTGTTGTTGGTTCTGTTCCGGAGGTCCGCTCGTATTCGTCTCTGCTCGCGAGGAGATCCGGATCCGACGCGGTTTCAGATGGTGGTGGAGTCTCGACGCTGTAAGGGTCTGGTTTGGCTGTTGATGAAGTCGGCTTTTTGGGTTGTACGGATGGTCCTTTTACCGTCTGGAGAGACCTCAGCGCATGAAGGAGGTGGAGCCGCTCTGCTCCGTTCCGGTGGCTCTGGTTCCCGGTCGGCTTTGAGAGGCAGCGGTTGCGGATGGTGGTCTCATTCTTGGCGTCTTGGTGAGCTGCCTCGTTTTCTTCTGCCATGGATGCCTTGGAGGTTCTCTCAACTCGAGGACGAGCTTAGTGTAGGATAATGGCGTGTGTTGTTGCTCTCCATGGTGGTTCGTTGTGGTTTGTTATGTCGCGATGTCGGAGCGGTCGTCTATGGCCGTCTTCCAGGCGGTGTGATAAAAGCTCATCTTTTGTCTCTTTCTCTTTCCGGCTCGTGATCCGGTTTCCGATGAATCTTAGTCGACGAGGTTCTTTGCGGTTTGCTCTTGAAGAATGTTTGTTGTTTGTGCCGTGGTCACCGGTTCAAACTTTGACAAAGTTCAAGTTACCATCCTTTGGTTCTCGAAGGTGGCGATTGGCGGTAACAGCGAGGTCTGCGAGTTGTCTTCGTGGTTCTCTCGCTCTCCGGTGTCTCCTTTCGGCAGTGTTGCACATCCCAGCGCCGTGGACAGCCTCTTGGTTGCTTATGGTGGTGCTGCTTCGCTAATACTTGTTTGCAGGTCACAGAGCTTCACCGGATCAGGTGCGGCAGTTGTCTCGGACCCGCTTTGTGTAGTATGTTCTCGGTTAGGGGTCTCTGATTTCTCTCTGAGTTCGGTTTGGCGGTGAAAATAGGGTGTTTAGTCAGGTTTTACGGAGCGCTCTTCTCAGTTAGTGTCTTCGGCCGTCCTATCTTCATTACGTCTAAAGTTCTCGAGGCTCGGGTATGTTATCTCTGCCTCTCCCTCTCGGTCTATGAGCTTCAAGTCAGTGGAGAGAACAAGCTCGATGAGATCGTCAAAAGCCAGCTACTCTGGTAATGGCACGAGAAGTAACCGGCAACCAAGGAAACGAGGTGAACGCCACCTTCCTTGTGGGTAACATTAACGGTTGAGAACGGCGATTGATAATCTAAAGATTGCGGAGATGACTAGCGGATAGCGCCGGGGTGGTGGTTGAGCGAAGCTAGTTTTATTTTCGTTTGAATTGGATCATTTTGTTCAATTTGAGCTTGTAATCGAAACTTAAATTCCCGTTCTCGGATCGTGAAATAATAATATATATTAAAAAAATATATAGTTTTTGTCCAAAAGGAAAATGTTAGCAAAACAGTTAAAAGATTCGATCGTAATTGACTTTAACGGTTTCAAAGAAACTAGTACTATTGGCACACCCATCGATTACGGGTCACATCAGTTTATGGATATGTTGGTTAACATAAACCCACGTTAGTACCTTACGTGCAATCACATAGTCAAATCAAATATTTATTAAAGTTAATTTATCACGCATACTAGACCTAGACACAGATCGAATATCCGAGTTTTTGAAAGTATTTGTGATTTAATTCAAGGGAAATTGCATCCTATATACATCAAAAAAACATAAATTCACTAACTAACTAAAATTCCCCCCTCTCTCCTACTTTCTCTTCCTATCTCTCTCTACTCTCTCTCCCAAAATCTAATTTTCTTTTTTTTTTCTTGGTTATTTGGCAAATAACCCCTTAATTCAAATGCCATGGATATCTAATTTTTCGATTTGCTTTGCTTCGAAAAAATACGGATATTCGGAAAATGGATATCCGGAAAATAAATAGATATTTGTGGATATTTACGAATATTTACGGATATCTCATCTGTTTTGATTACCACAAATAATCTTAAAATTCGATACAAATTTGTTATATAAAATATATTTTTGCATGATATATAAGATAAAAATTAAAAGAAATAGTGAATCTACATATTTTGTGAATTTTTTAAAGTTAGTTAACAATTATAATAACCGAAAACTTAAAAAAAGTTATAATTATCATAATTTTTTTCTCTTCTTTTTATGTAATAATTTTATATAAGTAATAATGTGAATAGATTTTGTCAAATCATATGTTAGAATAATAATTATATAATTTTATATATTTAAAACTTTAAATATTAATTAAGATATATATGTATTTATATATTGCCGGTTCAATCGGATATTCGTTTTTCAAAATTTTAATATTTGTGATTTTCTTCGATTTTAGTGGATATTGATTTTAGTATTTGCTTTGCTTCGAAAGTTTATGGATATCCGGAATTTTCGGATCTAATCGAAACGAATAACGAATCAAATCAAATTTAACGGATAAAATGTCCAGCATCGACGCATACTATTAACGCCTGGTCTTTTCAAGGCAAACCACATGTTACCATTGATTTTTGGACTTTTCCCCTTTTTGAGGAAATGATCAAATATATTAAATCATTTATCATGCAGTGGAATTGAAATTACAGCACAGGTAGCGCGAAGACCCAATATCGTGGAACAAACACTAATCTGGATGAACTAATTTAATAATCACAGATGTTCACGATGGAAGAACTAATAATCATTTAAGCATACATGATATAATTAACGAGAATACAAAACAGTTTAGCTTATTAACAAGACCAGATAGAGGGAGAGAAGCAAATCAAACCTTGTGCTGCAAAAAAGAGCCCCTTCTTCTAATTAGGACTCGATCAAATATGCAAGTTAATTTCAGGTTAACTATTCACTGCTCTCTTTTTTTACAGGGATCGGTAAAAAAGCTCAGGTAAATAAAAATAACCGTTGACAAAAAAAAAATAACCAAGTATATTTGGGGAGGATGGCTGAGACTGATGTGCAGGACATGGTTTATTAATTATTAGTAAAACCGGTTTGATTGTTTGTCTAAGCATAGTACCGGCAAATCCAAAAAATAATTTAGCATGGAGCATAATATATAAATTTATGTTGTATTAAATATAACTAAATAAATTTAATTAAACTATATTTAAAAAATACATTACACATTAATTTTTCTAAAATGAATAAAATATAAAAGAGACAGTTTTCGTGATTCAAAATATTCATTTTAAATAATATCATTAAATTATATATGCACATAGTAATTTTATTATAATTTTTTTTCCTTCTCGTTTTTATTTTTTTCTAAATATTTCAAAATAAAATTAATAAAAATAATTGTCAAAGTTCAATATTAATAAATTATGAGTTTTTATTTTGAAAAATTAATATTAAAAGGTGATTGAAATGCTATAAGTTGGATACAATTTTTCAAAAATAAAATTCAGTAAAAAATACGTTAACATTTGGATTTATGAATTATTGTTTAGTGTTTAATATATAAGGGGTAAGATTAGATTTATAAATTTATATAAATAACTTAAAAGAGTTAGTTTAGCCATTTTTTCATACAAATTCAAAAATATTTATGAAAGTAGTCATTTTAAAATATAAATTTGAAAAGTGACATCAAATGTGTGGTAAAATTAGAATTTTTTAATTAAAAACAGAAAATAAAATAGTTATTGAAAAATAGTTATGGTAGTAAAATCAAAAGAAAATATTTGATGGAACAGTAATTAAAGTTTGTAGAAAAAATGAAAATACATAATTACAACACACATATGGGTTCGAACTTCGTACTGGATGGAGCACAGGTAAGCTGGCATTACTAAGTTAGCTACATCGCCATTTATGTATTACATATCCAGAAAAAAGTAGTTAAACTACTACGTGGCACGTGCCACAGGTACTACCTAAGTGGGTCCGCCCCTGGTGCCGTGCCATACTTTGATTTTGGCGGTAATTTTCACTACAGATTTAAACAAATAGTATTCGCCTTTAGTTTATGTAATCAACTTTTTATTCTCTTGTCGGAGTTTTTTTATTGATTTGTAGAAAAAGAACCAGTACAAAATCAAACAAGAACAATATCATAGTCACTCATTCCATTATTCGAATCAAGTTATTAAAATCATTCAACGGCCCCTTACATAACATATGAAGCAGTGGAAGCAGTGGAAGTGAAGTTGAAGTTGGCACAATTAGTTTGAAGGCCCAATAATGTGCCACTAAAGCCCAATCTGTTATTCGCCAGATCAAACTCGATCATGTTATCTTCCATCTGAAACCCTCCGATGACCACAGAGGTTCTCGCGTTGACTCCTCCGTCAACGAAACCCAAACATATAACGTCGCGGCTAACACTCACCATCGAGTTAGCCCCCAAGATCCTCCAAACGACGTCATTGTTCTGAAGCACGAGCTGAATATCTGGCACGTGGTATCCAACGCGCGTCACGGCAACGTTCTGCGCGCTGAAACATGCGCCGAACGGCTTCACCGACGGCACTCGTGTGATGTTCCTCAATGCGGCCGCTCCGACGAACGCGGACGTGACCGCGTTGAAGATCGACGTCTCCATCACGGTGTACGGATCCACCGTGCTGATCTTGGTTCCTCCGTACCCCGTGATCGCGTCGATCTTCAGAAGCGTTCTGTTGAACGAAACTGATTTCTCGAGGACTTTGATGTCAGTGACGCCGATGAAGTACTCGGTGGACTTCTCGCCTTCTGAGTAGGCGGAAGCTGTGCTCACCGGGTTGATCAGAAGCGGCGTCGTTTTGAGCCTCCAGATCAGGATTCCGGGGAGGAGAATGTAAGGCACGTTGCCGAAGAAGGCGACTCCTCTCCCCGAAGTGAGACACACTGCGAATTTCCGGTTTAAGCTAAACGCGGATGCGAATTGGGAAGGTAAACCGATGTTGTGGCGTCCCATACCGGCCATACCGACGCTTCCTTTAGCGAGGCCTTTGAGCAGAAACGTCGCCCCGCATCCGAATATTAAATTGGGGATTTTAGCGACCCGACCCGGGTTCCTGCCGTCGGTTGACTGGATCGACACAACGTCTATAGCAGCTTCGCCGGATGTGGCGGTTCCGGTGACGGTGTTATCTGGGATTAGGCTGCAAGTGTTGTTGCTACAGCCAGGTCTCGGAGGAGAGGCGCATGTGCCGCAGGCGGTGGAGCCGGTTCGTGTGCACACGGCGGAGTTGCAGCGAGGGGAGCGGTAGGTGGTTGAGACGTAGCCTTTGTCGCAGTCGACCCAGAGGTTTCGGCCACCGAGGTCGAAGACGACGGAGGCGGCGACGAGAGGAGTGCGTTGGTTTATGACTGTTGTGTATTGGAGGGTAGTTTTGTCCTTTGTGACAGGGAGAAGGAGAGCTTTTGGTCGGAATGATTGTTGAGCAAAGGAGGTTGAGAAGATGAAAAGAGAGAGGACGGAGAAAATGATCGGAGAAGAAGCCATTATTAGAGATGAATGTGAAGAACTGATGATAGAGCCGTGGTCTCACTGTGTGTATCTATAGCAACATTTTGGTCTTTTTTTAATGTGGCGGCTAATTTGAATATCTATTATTATAAAGAAGAGTTTTCTGTCTTCTTAGACATGCCACATGGGATTCCATATCATTAATTCGGAGGCTGAGAGCGCGACACATGTCACGGTCAATCAAAACTCAATGTTTTATTAATTGTTGAATTTAATGGGTTTTATGTGTTTATTATGGTCCAAATACATCTGCTCCAGCAAACTGTATACGAAACCTAGGGAAAGTAGCCGTCGTGCAACAATTCCTGTTCAGTCAAACTGTCAATAAAAATCCAATAATTTTACCGGTGACGAACGATTCCGATCAATGTCAGTTGAAAGTTGAATAGACTTCTTTAATTTGGCATCGTTACAAAAATTAACTTGTTCATGCATCTTTATTAACATTCACATTAATATTTATTATCTACTTCTCACACGATCTCACATTCAATGAATCCTTTCTTTCATCCCTTTATGTTAATCCTCCATTATAAATATGAAAGTTTTATTCCAACAAAATCATCAGTTCATTTCTCTTAATAAACAACACAAAAAGGTGATGAAAAGAGATATGTTAAGCCAATGGTTGTGATTAATGGATTGTGACAGAAAAGTGATAAGAAACAAAAGAAATGAGATAAGAAACAGAATAAACAGAGAAGAAAAGAAATGAGGAAGACGATAGAAAATGAGAGATATTTTTTTAAGTGAACCTTTTATTTTTTAAAAAGATCTATTTATCTTTAACTCACAATAATTTCCAACATCTTAGTATTGATTTTTCATTAATGTGACTTCCTAAAAGGTTGTTGGCCCTGATCTCAAGGATACAACAGTTAGTGTAGTCACTTATGGATATAGAACCCTGTGTGAGTATGCATGATTGTAAATTGTGAGTATATCTCAATTACATCATTTCCATATCGACTGCTGAACTGTGAATTCTATTTAAATTGGTTGCTTCTGTGTCTCCAAAATGGACTGAGTTTTGATATATACGTAGAATGCATTTTTCTTATTATACTTCTAAGTTTGAGTCTGCATATATCACAATAGAATGAGGACGGTGTACGAGTGAGTTGAGTGTGGAATACTAAACATGTTCTTACATGAAATTGAAGTGTTGTAGCTTTGTCCAAACATTAACTTATGCCTTATTTAGAACACTCACTTCTCATAACATATATACTCCCTTCTCAACAAATGACACATGCTAACCTAATAAAAAAAAAACAATCACAACGTTGACACCTTTGAAAGAAAAATCGTACAACCGCACCTCCTATTTCGGATAAAAACAACTAGAACTAATAGAATATGAAAAACAATAGTTTCATATTTATATATATATAATAGTTTCAAATATATATATATATATATATATATGTGAAAATTATGTTTCAAAATTAATAAAGCTGAATCTTTTATTTCATGATGGCATTTCATCAAGAAAAATTGTATAAAAATTTAACACTGTAATTTTTAAAATTTTATGAAGTATTTCTCATTTCCATCATCACCAAATTTATTGGTAAATTATTTAACAATCCAGAATTTGTTTTTGATCAATATTTTATTTTAGGTCTAACAAAACATTTGGCATCAATCTAAAATAATATTTTAGCACATAATTAATAATATAATATCAAATACATAAATTTTAAAAATATTCATAAGAAAAAAAATTAATCTAAGATTTTTGTATTAAAATTTATTTTACTTATTATCAAAATTATCATAATTACAGTTGAATAAAAAAATAAAATATGTAAAACTATTATGTATTCATGAACATTTTAATATTACGATAATCATAATCTATAAAAAAGAATAACAAAACATTCACAATAAAAATTAATATCACCTTAAATTTTAAATAAGCTAAACATTTTGAAATACTCTTTAACTGATATATTTATGTATTTTTGGTTACTAACACGTCCGTAGGCTGAAGAGAGAGAGTAAATTATGCCAATAGTAAAAATTAGTTGTTTGGTTAATTTTAAATTAAGAAAATAGTATATCTCATATACATCTCTTGCAAATGTAAATCTAAAACACATACCACAAATCATATAAAATAATAATAATCTTGATCACAAGTAAAGTATATCCCGCCCGTAGGGCGGGCCGACCCTAGTATAATTATATAATGGTGTGATATATTAACTTTTGAGAGATGTCACATGTGATGGTAAGTGATTGTACCTGCTCTTTTATGTGAAAGCGACACTAATAATAATAACGGCTTATTCCCAGGTTAAATGAGATAGTAGATCTTCCAGTTTAAAAACAAGTAGAGATACTAGATAGCTCAGACAATCCAATTAATGTTTATTAATTACTGGTATTATTTTTGCCGTAAAATAAAATAATATTAAATATCATTGTATTGTCGACAAATACTTTATAAAGCATGAAGATAAATAAAAGAAAACAGTTTTCATTTGATTTTAGTCCATCCTTTGAATTTGATTTCTAGATTTGACAGAAATTTTTGAACGTTGGGTTAGTGTGTCGTATAAAATTATTGAATATAGGTTAATTAACAATAAGCATGTTGTGTTACTTGGTGATTAAATAATTCCTACTTGATAAATAAAAAGGAAATAAATATATGTAAAAGAGAGAGGAAACAGCGAGGCACTATTTGGCACATGCAAGGCGGCGGCCTAAACATCAGATTAAATTCTAATAGCATCTCTAACCGCAAGAAATTTTCTAGCGTTTAGAGTTATAGCACTCTAATAATATTTATTTTTTTACTCTATAACAGGATAATATAAATTTGCTAGAGTTTAGAGTATAAATGTTCTAATAATATTTTATTTTTTATTTTATAACAGAATAAAAGATTTATTTATTCTATATGTGAAATAACTTTTTTTTGTCATCATTCTATTTTTCGCTTTAAAATAGAATACTATTGAAACAATAACCAATTCTATTATACACTTATTCTATTTTAGAAAAAATTAGAATAAACTATTAGAGATGGTCTAATGTGAATTTTCAGTATTTAGTTTAAACGCAACCAAGATTTTAATAAAATTTAAATATTTAGTAACATTCTTAAATATGTTTATATTTCAGATATCTATTATCAATGTGGTTCTGATTCCTATGTACCCATCTATACTATTAAAACATATGACTGCTCATGAATCTGCCCCTAAAATTTTTAAGTAATTACAAAATTGCATCTACCTTTTTGCCAGCATTATTTGCAACCAATCAAAAGTCATGATTTTGAAATTACATTAAAGAGTATTTAATATAATTTAGTTCTTAGTCTTTTTGAAAATTTTGTTTCCTAAATATCTGCACTATATCTTTCCAAAAAAAATTCACGTTATTAATTATTTGGAAACATTTATTAAATGAAACCTCAAAATAAAATCAAACTGAAATAACAAATGACTAAGTCAACAAAATCATGATACGGGTCTGAATTATCTCAAATCCTTACAAAATAGTTTCATTTAAAATAAAAACTAAATCACATAAACTAAATTTAATAAAATTATAGTAAATGTTTTGAAACGTATAAATGAATTTTTCAATACAGAGAGTGTTGAAGATATAAAATATTTTATTTAAATTAAAAAAAATCAGTGTAAAATAAGTTTAACTATGGGTTAAATAAATAAAATTATATTACGGGTTAGAATTATTTAGAGTCTTCTAAAATTTAGTCATATTTAAAATAACAAAATAAGTTATATAATTAAATTTAAGATAAATTTCATAAAAATTTAAAATATATAATTTATCAAAAGTCATAATTTTTACTATGTAAAATAATTTTTCCAACAAAAAGCGGATCAAAATCTAGTAATATTTTAAGATAAGAACTGCTCGGTTTATTGTGTTTTCTAGTTCGGTTTTGGATCAGATAATTTTGGTTCAATTTTTTGGTTCCGGATCATTTGTTTAGTCCTATATGTGATGCTACCAAGCTCCTTTCATTGACATTCTAAGGAAATGTGCTAGACTGATGCTCGGTTTCTTCCCTGGACTGTCACTTTTCTTCCATTTGATCCTCGTTGTCTTCATCACTTTCCTTCCTATTTCTTTTGTTGGAAGTTGTGGAAACCAAATTATGGAACTGCTCCAAAGAAAAAGAGTTTCTTTTAGCCTTTTTACTCTTTATTCAACATCTAAGCAGAGATACCATGGTTCATACCTCACAGACACCGTGCAAAAGCAACCTATGGAATGGGTCTTGAACCTTGAGCTCAAGCACATCTCCGTCACCTTTTTCTTCAGTGAAATGACTTATACAGTTCTGAGGAAAAAAAATACTACAAAATTCTTGTGACAAGTTGAAAGAAGGATCTACATTCAAATTGCCATCTCTGAAGAATCTATGGCTCATATCCCAAGTGAATCGGTACACGCTCAAGTAAATAAAAATAACCAAGTGAATAAAGGAACGACTTAAACGGTGAATTTATGTATTATTATGGGCTATACAAAACGTTTCTAATAATATTCCCCCTCGGTAAAAAAAAAGTTATCTGAAAAATTTACAAACTCAAAGAAGTTTGGTTTCTCTTTTGTTTTTTTCTTTCTTCAAGTATTGGATGGATCGATTCTGATGACTACCGACTCGTGTAGATGATCCGGTGGTGGTGGTGGTTCTGCTATGGGGAGCATGGACGTGTCATCATTCTTCTTCCCATCTAATATATCAGTTCCATTCTCAGCCAATGCTTTCTCCAATGATGACTTCGCCACTCTTGTTACGCATATTATCAGAATCACTGCACCATTTTAACCAATACTTTGATCAGATCAGACAAGTACATGCAAGCTTTTATTACCAGACCAGGTCACAATTGACTTGTCAAAACAAATCTCTTCTGCTATATACATATTTCAAAATGATTACAAAAGAGACTCACCAGCTAGAGCAATGCCAACCATCATTAGTATCTGCATTTACAACACCCAGTGTGGAAGAAAGAGATATCAGATTTGCATGATTGCATTAGTACAGTTGAGACTTGGTTAAAAGAAATCATTATCCTCATGATATCCAAGAGAAATTCCCTATATTTCAGATCTCACGAGATGCAATCCGATGGAAAATAAGCAACTGACAAGTGCATATCACACCATTGAAAATTAGCAGCCAAGTGGAAGTAAATGAACAAAATCTTACCCAACGAAATACTGACACCTCATGCCATCCATGTGTAATATCAGACAGATCTTTCAGAGTAGTTCCAACGTACACTAGCGCAAAAGTAATGGGCTGTTACATTATAAACACTTCTGAAGATTAGTCAAGATTATGTAAGCAATCAACATTTCCACATGCATGCTATCCATGCATTGGGTACATACAACGCATGTCCATTTGGGTTAAGCAACACCTACTAGTCTCCAAGGATAGAGCAGTTCTTGGGTGTAAAAACTATCAAGTACGACTACTAATCATTTCACAACTATCAAGTATAAATGGACAACGTGCAAGAGATTACTACAGAAATGTCAGTACCATCATTCCCAACCAAGTGGCCAGCATGTATTCCCCTAAGCGAACGGGAGTGACAGATAGCAGGTAATTCAACATATTGAAAGGCAGAATGGGGACAACACGTAGCAGCAAAACTATCTGCGCAGGAAGAAAATATTAACATGTAGTTAGCAGTCAATCAACTTAAATGCATCCAGAACACTTTGCCATACTGTTGGTCCCAGGTATAATATGAAGAAAACGTATTGTAAATTAATTGAGAGAGTGCTACACTATCATGCCTTGAAGCCAGATCTTTGAATTGCAACGGAAACAGCTTGAAACTTTGGGTAATGCTTTATTTTTGAAGTGACATAAGATTTACCAATCTGCATGATACCAGAAAGACAAAAAAAAAAAAAAAGCCATTAGCGAAAATAAGCTGGTTAGATAGGAAAGCTGCCCCACCTAGTTTGATTGCCTAGTTGTGAAGACGCAAAAAACAGGAGTCAGTTACTTCTCTGGTTCACCATTGCAAGCGAAACATAAGTTAGAGCAGATACGAAGAGACATACCGTTCTACCAAGCAGAAATGCTGCTGTTGCACCTAATGTAGCTCCAAGAGAATCGGCTACAAATCCAACTGGAAGGCCAAAAAGATAACCACCACCTAGCTGCAGAAACCAAATCACAACTATCAGATAAAATGCTCTGGCCATCCTCTCTTGTAACAAAAAAATAACTATGTAGAAACAAAACATCAAAGAAGCACATTCTATATCTCACTACAAAGTTATGAAATGAAACCTACCGTAAGTACAGAAGCAGGAACCGCCACAATTGTGAGGGGAATATAAGCCAAAGCCCTGCAATTTTCAATGAGTTAAGAAGAGGCATATCACAAGATTACTTAAGAACGGAATAGTGGTGGGAAACTAAAGTTAAGAAAGTGAGAACCAACAAAAGTAGCAAACATGAGAATAACTTACAACGCAAGCGGACCAAAGGGTCCAAGATCTTCCTTAATCCATAACAAGAAGTCCTTCAATTTCTGCAAACAAGTGAACAAAAATGATTCTAACTCATATATTTATTACCACTTAATCTGATCTATTTACTACTCTCTCCTATTTCCAACCTACAGATGCTCACAAAATGTAGATTCTATGAAGAGTAAAAGTGTTTAACAATCTATCGAACCGAGCAACACTATCTCTGAACAACAAGTTCATGGCGATCTAGCGAGTTCCAGCAGCAATACTCCGTTCTATTATCGATGCTACACTATCACTAAAGAAATTGACGCAAAAATGCGATAGAGAAATTGCCTGTTCAACGGGGAGAAAAATGAAAGCGGTGCCGATTGCCACAAGGAGGAGGAGCGAGATTGCTATCCGGAAAGTAGACGGAGAGAGAGACATCGCCGCCATATACAAGGATCTGAGGCGTCGGCGCCACCAAGGCCTCGAATGGTCATCTTCATCGCCGTCATAGTCGTATTGATCTCCATTTGCGTAAGATCCTGGCTTGAGCCACGGCCTCGCCCTTAACCCCTCCACTTTCGCCAGATTTGTATGCCTCTTCCCCTGATTCTCAGACGGCGTCGCCTCTCTATCACTCCGTTGAATGGGCACAATGAATCTGGGAGCGAGATTGCAGAATTAGATTGGAGAGATTGTGCTTCAATGCTTCGAATTCAGTGTTCTTCTTCGATCTTGAGATTCTGTTTGCGTCTCTCTCTCTCTCGCTCGTTCTAGTTTCCACTGTGGAAACTTTTTTCCGCGAACTTTTTTCTCTAGGCCCAAACTTTGGGCTTTTACATAACGCCTAAACCCCAAACAAAGTTTGTTATTGGGTACAAACTAAAATCGAACCAAACCGAATTCAAACTAATTTGGGTTGATTTTACTTAAAATTTTCTTATACCCAAATAAATCAGACCAAACCAAACCTGTAACTAAATCTAAATCGTAAAAAATTCTCTTAATATCAAAAATATACTGAAACATCTATATATACCTATATTCTCTTACGTATTTCATTGAATTTCAAAAAATCAAATCTAAGATCCGCGGGTTATCCGCAACAAGACTTAACAGAGTAAAATAACATTAATTAACTGATTTAAACCGACTTTTTAGATCAGTTTCGGTTTAAGTTTTCAAGTTCAGATAAATGTGCAGGCTTAGATAAAATCTATATATATAATAGCAAACCCACTTTTTGTCTTTGCTGATGTCAGCATTTTTTTTATAGGAAAATAATTTTTTTTAATCGGATGGTAGAAATTGCTTTTCTTATGAAATCTAATGGCTGAGTTTTAGTTTCATTTAAATGTATGACATCATCAAGTTACTGCTCTAAACAGTGTCCTAACGTTTCATTTTTGAGTCATTGATTCTCAAAAGACACAACCCTTTCTCATTTTTTTTAAACACTATAAAAGACACAACCTTTTCTTTTTTTTTGTCATCTGGTAGATTAAATTAACTTGAACAAGTGATGATTACACAGAGCCAGCAAAGGTGATCAAACCTTTCTAGAGCCATAAGCCGGTGAGGTGATGGACACCATCCGGAGACATAGATTGGTACAAATAATGAAACCACAAACTAGACTAGAAGATGAAAACAAAGTTGAGGAGGATGGTGAAGATCCAAGATAGGCTGCGACAAGGTGGAGCTGACTGGACACAGATGAAGATATGAGAGTGAGAGCAGAGCACACCTACAGATCTGAGTCGCAAGATAAATCCAGGAGCGCTTCCACAAGAGAAACCAACACATAAGCTGAAACAAGAGAGGTTAGAATCCTTAACCGTCGCCGTACACACCCTTCAATCCCAACTAAAACTCGCCATTGGACCTTGAATGGGTTCTCCACGCGCCTCATACGCAATAACACCCTTCGGCGAAGCCTATAAAGCTTCCCCGAACACAACTTATTCAAACAGCCGGTAACCGGATAAAAACCACTCCGAATCCAGGACAAACACTCACCAGGCGGCAATCGATCAACAAAGGAGCTTTCGCTCCGCTAAACAGCTAATAACTCAAGATCCGCTCGAAACTAAGGATGAAAACGCACAGCCACTGACCAACAAAGCTCACAATCATCGGAGAAAACTCCAATGAAATGAGACAACACTCCCAAATCCAAACCAGACGCCAAACCACCACCGTAGCTAAACCTCACGCCCCCCCCCCTCCACGATGGCCACCAACACAGACACTGCTAGGGTTTGAGCCTCACCAGATAGAGAAAATTGGGACACAAAGCCCTAAGCCAACTAAATCCGATCCCTACAAATCCTCTAAAGCTCCTACAACTCACCTTCACTCCAGATTAAAAGAGAGAGATCTCAAGTCAAGATCTGACTACCAGATCTGAGAAACTTCGACATCTCCCATCACCAGAGCTTCAGCATATCACCGCAGGAGAGAAAGGCAGGCAAGGGGCAAAAAAAACAACGATCGACGGAGCCGTAACCGACGCACGCGCCGTCACGGCCAGAGAGAAGAGAGAACGGCGATGTCTTCAAGAGAGAACTAAGACACAACCTTTTCAAAATGGAATTTCTTAACAAATTTATATATTATCTTTATTACTTTCTTTTGAATGGTAGAGATTTTTTTCACATGAAATCTAGTGTGCGAGATTTAGTTTAAATGTATGACATCAACAATTACTGCTCTAAACGGTATGTATTAACGTTTCATTTTTGAATAATTGTTTTTTCAAAAGACACAACTCTTTCTCATTCTTTTGAAACACCAAAAGACACAAACCTTTCAAAATAAAATCTTTATATAGAAAATCTAATTTTGTTTTCCACTGACATCATCAATTTTCTTATCAGAATAATTTTTTAATCCAGCGGTTAAATTTATCTCATTTTTATAATCCAACGTATAAGATCTTTTTTATTTTTATAAACATACATCATCAAAATGTTTAAGCAAAGAACGTTTCTTTCCGATGCACTCTTTAAATGCGTTGTTAATTTTCGATCTTGCAGTTTAACAACCTTTGCAAAACCATGAAGTGATTTTGCAGTGTTTTTTTTTTGTTCACAAAGTAAACCTTCTCCGACCAAGCCCATTGGTTGTTGAGACCTTATCTGAGTATACCCACCTCTTGGACGTTACGCTGTCATTAAAGCGACGATCATAAAAGCCAGCTTGTGCAAAAGGAAGTATGAAGATACCTTTTATCACCCATGTCTCTGATTGCAGATGCTGGAGGTCCAATGAACGTTAGACCCGAATCTTCACAGAGCTGAGCAGAGTCTGAACTTTCCGACAAGAACCCATAGCCAGGGTGTATTGCCTATGTTGATAATTCAAACAAGAAGACATCAGCGACATACAACTCACAAAGACGTTAACTTTCAACAAAACAGCAACTAAACATAGTAATCAAGTTCAAGTTCAATAGAGTTAGCTCTTTTATTACACGAGCAATCATAAGCACAGACCTGTGCGCCGGTCCGAGCCGCTGCCTCCATGATAGCGGGGCCGCTGAGGTAACTGAGCCGAGCCGGAGGAGGGCCGATTCGCACGGCCTCGTCGGCGGATTTCACGTGGAGAGAGTCTCTGTCAGCGTCGCTGTAAACCGTGACGGTCTGAATCCCGAGACGCTTCGCCGTTCTCATGATCCGGCAAGCGATCTCGCCTCTGTTCGCCACCAGAACCTTCTCAATACACCGCTCATTTTCGTTGATCGTGTCTCTTCCGGAAGATGCAGAGCCGGAGATGTATCTAACGAGTATCGAGTAACTTTTCCGGCGACGGTCCCATGCCGTCATCGACATTGATCTCGATTTCGAGTTTTCCAAGTTAAGACAAGTGTGACTCAGCAACTGTAGATAAAACGAACAAGGCGAGGGGTCTTTTAGTCATTTTGAGATAGATAGTATATTATAAATTCGATATAGCATATACTTTTCGGATTATTTCGTTGTGTCATAAATCCATTGAATATAAATTTGTAACAATGCTGGTTCATTGATTCAATTTGGCCATAGGCCGTAGACCATAGTCGAACTTTTTGTCTGTTTTTAAGATAGATTAATGGTTGAAACATAATCATTCTCAGTGAGGCTCGAAATTACAACATCATTTTAAGACAGACCGTATCCATATTTATATTTTTTTCGTGAGATTTTTTCCCCAAACAAAACAAAAGAGAAAATAAAAAATGATCTCTCGGAAAATAAAAATCTCTTCCGGACAAAAAAAAAACACCATTAGCTAGAAGAAAAAGAGATAAAGGGAAAATGATTTAATTAAGATCCTCAGAGATGCTGCTAAGGTGAGGCTGCCACGTGGATACTGACGCCGATCTGCTATGTCGCCGGCGATGACGGTGTTCTTTACTAGTCGACGTCAACGACACAACTTCTTCTAAGTGCTTCTCACACAACTTCACAGATTGATCATCATCTTTTAGCGGCGTCATCACAGTTGTTGTTGAGAGTCTTTTTCTGACGATGAGTGTCTTTTCTCCTCCGTTTCTTCTCCAGCAAGGAAGAATCAGGAATGAGAAAATAGATACTACTTTCTTTTTTAAAAAAATAAAAAAAATATTAGATACTTCCTCGCTTGAGCTCAGATTCAGGGGACAATATCAAGTTTTTACGGACAGAACCCTGAGAGCATGGTTTGCTTAAGACAGGGTTTGGATTTGCTTGGAGGATCTCTCCGGCGGTTACTGACCGTGTGATCTCTTGAACGTGGCCGTTTAGATGAACGATCCTGATCAAATCCAGTGCTCCAGATGGAAGAACACAAGCTAGACAACACCTTTGGCTGTTTCCCATCTCTCTCTCTCTTACTTCTTTATTTTTCTCTTATGAGTTAATTATTTATTGATTGATAAATCAGATTTATGGGGAAGAACTCGTTGGAGCAGACGAGGTTATATAGGAGCCAATTTGATCATACGTATAGTAAATGACTGAATTGACCTTTTGTCATCTCGTTAGTAACTAAACCCGCCCTCATAAAACATGCCCTTTCTCACTATCCTAGACCTTGAAAAATTGGATAAACTTAGAAGATTAAATTGACTATAAGAGCAACATTATTGGTTTTGTCCCAAACCAAGTCCTTAACATATTTAATGAATATATTGTAGTTTAGGAAAAATATAAGGACTTTTGAAATTTAGAAGATTATTGGTAGAACTCGTCTATCGCCTACAAACAGAAAAACAGCTTTGAAATCGTTGTAACAGAAACAAATCACCAAGTTTTAGGAGATAGATCGGCTTTTAAAACGCATAACGGAGGACACCAGAGATGAACAAATACCTGCTGTTCGATTCGCTGTGAGATAGATTCGATTCGCCGGAGATGCTTTAGATTTGATTCGCCGGAGAACGGTGTCGATTGATCGAACACGAAGCTGTGTCGACGAAATCGCAGTCGAAACAAAGAAGAACGGAGAAAAGGAAATCTAATTTCTCGACACCAAAAACACGAAGGTTGGCTTTGTTTTCGGTAAAGGCTTAACGTGATGACACGTGCCTCATAAGGACGCTCTCCAAAACTTCTTATTTAGCTACGTCTCTTCTATTTTTGTTTTCTTTTCATTTATTTTCCGGCATAAAAACGTTAAGGACCAACGTTATATACGCCGATAATGTTGGTCTAACATCTAATCCAATGATTTGTATTAGTATTACTTAGACTTATATATAGCTCAGTAACTATCATATCATTTATTATATCGTCATCTCTTGTATAACTTTAAATCTAGTATTCCATCTCTTTCAAAGTAATACATGTTTCTTTTAAAAATTTCACACATATCGAGAAGATATACTATATTTTAGTTATAAAAGCTGTCTTAGTTATAAAAGCATAGTTTGTTGTAAATTAATGTTTTTGAAATTTTCAATTAATTATTATTAATTAATAAAATATATTTTTAAAAATATGCATTTTTTTATGAAACGGGGGAGGTATATATTTGGACATGTGATCTTTGTTTACTATATGCGACTCAGTCGTCTTAGATCTTGGTGAAATTTTATAAAACTAGTAATCTGAATAATTAATCAAAGGTTCTCCAAATGTCTATGTAGATCGAGAAAGAATATTTCTGAAGCTATATGACAAGCTTTGAAGGGATTTTTTTTTCCTTGTGTTCTTTCTCGAATATTACCAAATTTTGAAACTAGCTAGGATCATGTTGGGATTATAAAGACTTCTGGTAACTAATAATGTGAAACAATGTCCAAAAACTTGGAAACTGGAAAGGATTATCTATTTAAATCAAATGGTACTGTGCACTACAATATACTTAAGTAGGATTTTGATATCAATTTTGGAAGTAACAATACATTAGTTTTACATAGTTAACTTTATCCTCGTTACTATTAAGAACTACACACTCTCGTTGTCTGTGCTCAAGCTTTTTTCACTTTTGGAGAAATATATTATAATATATGCATTGTTAAATGTAGGAATCATTTAGGTATGCTCATTTCTATTAGTATAAAATTTGAGTCGCTTAAATTATCCTGTTGTTTTACAGATTTTCTTTTAATGACAATATGCATTGTTAAATGTAGGAATCACCGTACGTTTACGAGAATTAATTTCTTAATTAACAAGATTAATAAGAGAGTGGCGAACTTAGCGAAAGTACGGATGATATTCTCGGTGTGTGTGCGCCACAGTGTGTGAAAGACTAATCTATCTTATGAATCTTTAAAAGGGTTTAGCGGGAACATAATTAACGAACGTGAGCCGTACCTGTCTTGTGCCACAATGCCACGCTGGATCATTAACCACTTAATAGAAAAACCGTAAAGAATCCAAAGATGTGCAAATGTAACGTATAGCTGGCTTTCGGTCAATATGGTCAATTCAATCAAAGTCTGCTTCCTAGCTCCATTAAAATGTTACAGGATAAAATTTTGCGTTACAGCATAAACACAGAAGTACCTTCAATCAAGATGATCTACGGTCATAACAATTCAAGCAACCAAGTGGAAGTAAATACTGACACCTCATGCCATCCATGTGTGTAATATCAGACAGATCTTTCAGTGTAGTTCCAACATACACTAGAACATTAAAAAAAACAAAAACATTTTAGAAGATTAGTCATGATTATGGATGATATAAGCAATCAACACTTTCACATGCATGCTATCCATGAATTGTGTACATACAACGCATGCCCATTTGGGCTAAAGCCATATTAACTACTATAATCTCTTTTTTTTTTCTTTGATAAAACACAAACTACTAATCTACAAAAGGATAGAGCAGCTCTTGAGTGTAAAAAAAAAAAAAGAGAGATCAACTCACTAGGCTATCCTATTCCTTCCACAACTATCAACGTGTAAGTTGCGAACATGCAAGAGCGTATTACAGAAATGTCAGTACCATCATTCCCAACCAAGTGGCCAGCATATATTCTCTTAATCGAACGGGGGTGACGGATAGGAGGTAATTCAACATATTGAAGGGCGGAATGGGGACAACACGTAGCAGCAAAACGATCTGCATAGGAAGAAAATATTAACATGTAGTTAGCAGTCAATCAATTACATTTAGCCAGAAACTTAAGACAATTTTCCGTAATGTTGGTCCCAGGTATAGCTTGTATGAATAAAAAAACGAATTGTCAACTAACTGAGAGGAAGCTACTTTCATGCCTTAAAGGCCAGATCTATCAATTGCAACGGAAAAAAGGCTTGAAACTTTGGGTAGTGCTTTGTTTTTGAGGTGACATAAGATTTAACAATCTGCATGATACCAAAAAAAGAAAAATAAAATAAAATAATTAGCGACAATAAGATGGCTAAGATAGGAAAGTTGGTTTGATTGCCTAGTTGAGAAGACGCAAGAAACAGGAATAAGTTACTACTTCTCTGGTTCACCCACCATAGCAAGGAAAATAAAAATTAGAGCAGCATATGCTGTCTTATATATCGAAGACACATACCGTTCTACCAAGCAAAAATGCTTCTGTCGCACCTAATGTAGCTCCAAGAGAAACCAAATCATAACAATCAGAACAAAGATAAAAAGCATGAGTATCTCATCTTGCAACTAAGAAAATCATGTAGGGAACAAACATGATAGAAGCACGCCCTAGACCATGCACACTACATAGTTATTAAATGAAACCTACCGTAAGTACAGAAGCAGGAACCGCCACAACTGATAGAGAAGGAGGCCAAGTTCTTTGAAGAATGGTGATGACTCCGACCAAGCCCATTGATTGTTGAGACCTTATCTGAGTATACCCTCCTCTTGGACGTTTCGCTACCAGGGACATGAGGCAGACTGTTGTCAAGAGCGTTGACAAGAAGGACCCAACCGGAGCCAAGGTGACCAATGCTGCAGTCAAGAAGTGAACTACCTTGAGGAAAAACTCTATCATCATCATCAACCGCAGATGAAATGAATGGAAAGACAAATTTAGTTTTGTTACTCTAGTTTGGTATTTGGTCGACTGTTAGTTTTGTTACTCTAGTTTGGTATTTGGTCGCTATTTATTTATTTATCATTCGTAATCATTATGGGGTCATTGGTCACATTGGTCACCTTGGTTCAGGTTGGTTCCAACAACCGGTTCAAGAATTAAGCTCAACAAGTCTCTATTACTGTACGTGCAAACATCCCACGTGATGTTGTCCAGTGAGAGGGGATTATCATCCTCCCCACGGCAAAGTACTTTATATAAACGCCTTGCCACAACATCACACAACACACGCAGAGCACACGAAAGAGAGAGCAGAGCAAGACAAAAAAAAAAAAAAGAGAAAAAGCAAAGACAGAAAATGTGGAAACTACTGATTGATCTCGCGAAGAAGACTCCTCCTCTTTTCAGGAGAGCGATGCAATGGGTGTTTGGTAATGATATTTCTTTCTTTTTTTGAGCAAAATCAGTAAAATTATTTTTTGGTAATAATAACTCTTTATTTTTTGGTGTTTAAACTTTAAAGGGAGACCTGATGGGTCTGAAGAAGAGGGTTTGTCGGCGTTCCTAGAGTTGCTCAAGAAGTTGTACGAGGTGTTGAGCAAAAAGAAAAAGGAGAAGGAAGAGGTTGAGAAGATGACCAAGATGATGGAGGAAGCCGCCATGAAGGAGAAGGAAGAGTATGAACAGAGGAGCAAGGAGTTTGAAGAGATGAGCAAGGAGTTTGAAGCCAGGAAGGAGAAGGAGAAGGAGGAAGCCAGGAAGGAGAAGGAGAAGGAGGAAGCCAGGAAGGAGAAGGAGAAAGAGGAAGCCGGGAAGATGATCGATGAAGAAGCCCCGATGGAGGAAGCGGCGACCGCGATGGAGGATGCTGAAGAGGAGGAGCCGGCCATGGAGGAAGATGAGGATTTGGAGAGGAGCCATGGTTGTGAGGTGTCGGATCCATTCACCGGAGGCGTCTAGCTTGTGCGTGTGTTTCTTTCTTTTTTTTTTTAGCTTTGTTTCAGTTCCTGTTTCTTGTGTTAAGTGATTTTGGTGGCAAAAAAGACTGATCTTTTTTTTTGAGGTGTAAAGAATGATCTAAAATGTCGGAACCTTTTAATCTATGTGGAGGAAGCTTTTTTTTTTTCTTATAATATGGAAATAAGAGTATTGTTTTAATATTCCAGTCTTGGAAACGTCGAACACACTCTCTCTCTCTCTCCCCCCCTCTCTCGGAATGCATTTGTCTAGATAGGGTTTTTTTTTTTTTTTTTTTTGTATCGTCTTGTTTTGTTTTGTTGCTCTGCGCGTTGAAACTGCCGACCCAAACTCAAATCCCCGACCGAGCCGCAAACTTCTCTCCTCATGCATCCGTACGCTTCCGAGAGGTTACCTTGAACCGCGTAGCCGCGAATCGCCGCGGTCCATAGGTATAGGGATTGTCGATGTGTCCGAGCTGGATTAGTTGTTCCGAAAGTAAGCAAGCTTATGTTAATGGGGTTAAGCGACGTGGAGAAGCGGCGAGAATGAGACGAGAAAGGTCTATTGAGAAAGTAAGTCTTCATTCTTTTGGGCTTTTTTTTATGTTTTAAAAAGTTTACATTTTTATCTATTGTAAATTTTGTATCTTTACTCACAATCATCGTCGGATATGATCTGTAACATTTTATATCTTTTACTTGGACAGCACAAGATCTCAGTGTTTGTTGGAGAACCAAAGCTGGATGAGATTAATAGGTCTTTGCCAGGACAGGATACAAATTGTTGCTGTTGGTCTCAACAGAGACAAGGCTTGGGTGTTTCAGCAGGTCATTGAGCAGCCTCAGAAGCTCGTCAATGTTCTAAAGGTTGTAGCTTTCTTCTACATCACACTCATCTGTTTATGAATCGTAACTGTATCGTCCAAATAGTACCACCTCTTATTGATTTTTGATTTGAAGATATATCTGCTGAGTTTTATTTATATCTCAACAGTTGTGTGTATTTTGTGAAGTAAATCAGTCACCTCCTTTTTTTTTTTTTTTTTTTTTTGATGCACTCCGTGAAGAAGAGACAGCAACTTCAGTCTGTAGACCTCTCGATGAAGTAGCTGATACAGGTAATGTTTTTCCTTTTTCTAATTCTAGTCATGTTTATTTTTCTGAGATTTCATATTAATTTTTCAAAGAATCCAACTCGATGAAGCTCATTGAGTGATTTGAACGAAAATAAGCAGCCTCCAAGGACCATGTGAAGGTGCAGGGTGAGATATTAGAGGGTCTTGTGGCGCGTACAGTGAGCAGTAGTGCGAGCGCCATAGATATGGAAAATGTCTTGAGAGATCATCCTCCTCCACCTTTTGATGGAGGTGAATTATATATATTATCATTGTTTCGTTTCACAATATTCCACTCTATCAAGTCCATTTATATATTCACATTTTCTCTTGTTTTTCTGTTATTCATTATTCAGCTGATCTTAATTTGGGACTCAGTTTAAGAGAGATATGTGCTGCCCATAGATCTAACGAGGAACAGGTTCGAAAAAATGTGGAGTGTTTTTTGGTTTTTTTTTTTTTTTTTTGGCTGTCATCTCTTTAGTAAAAGGTTTCTCATTCCTTTTTGTGGGTGTTGTAGCAAATAAAAGCACTTTTAAATAAGACAGTATTCAAGTGACTTAGACTGGTTTGGAGATGAATCCGTAGATTCATGTAAGTTAAGACAGTATTCAAGTGGTTAAGCAACACTGTGAGTAAAAACAATTGTTGAGAGTAGCGTACACTAGTAGTGTCTGAACAGTTTCAAAACTGAAAAGGGACGGTTATCTTCTCAATCCAGTTTGGATTCAAGCTATTGAGTATGACTTCAGTGCGGCCAAATTTCCTCAAGCTTCCCGTCCTTTTTCCTCAAGTACATTACAGCCATCAGGTCACTCTAATCCTCACCGTCCATTTAAATCCTCACCGTTAATCAATATTGACCAACGGCAGAACGTTCTCTCTCTCTCTCTCTCTCTTCAGACAAAAAAAAAAAAAAAAGAGTACTCGTCACTCACGTGCCCAGCCCACACACAAGGCTATCTCTATCTTTGCAGTCGTAGACCAAACGATCACTATTTGTTATCATTATATTATTAAATTTTAATGGGAAAATTGCCATTACTCTCCTGATAGTGATGCTTTCCTCTTTGGTGCCAACTCCGTCTCATGACATTTTAATTCAAATAGTATTGTGTCAAGCTTCATTCAATAAGTGACATTTTATTAAAACATTTTTATGAGCGTATCTTTCTTTTAACATATCTTTCATGATGTTATTAATCACACGGATTTTTCTTTTTTTAATTATTATAACCGCTTTTATAAGAATACTGAATCTTAAATAATTTGTTTTACAGCTTTGTTTATTTCACTTGGTCAAAAGTTATAAAATATCATACTTTTCGAATCTTCTCAAATAAAGCAAAATACATGTAGAACAAAAAAATCAATATATTAAGAAAATAGAAAATTTGTAATCAATTTGTAGATTAAATATTTTTTGGAGACTGAGTGAATCAATGCAACCATCTAAATGCATATAACTGTAATATGTAAATGAATATTTGCAACCATCTATTTGCAAAAGAATATTTATTTGAATTTCATATTTTTATTTATTTTTGCTAAATGGTAAATATTCATTAATGAAAATGAAAGTGATACAAGTTGTTTAAGTTCCCCCCCACCAAAAAGAGACTTAAAAGAACATAATTCTATTACAGTACTATCAAAATGTTAAATACTTGTATAGTTGTAGTATTACGTCAAATAATACTACTCTATATATCTTATGATGATATATTGATATGTCGTGCTTAGGGTCGTCGGACTGGACGTTCGGGTCGTACATTTTGTTTAATAATCAATATTATTATCTGTATTAAATTTCAATTAATCCACCAACTTTAATTTAGTTCAAAAGCAATATAAATTTGTACTGACCACTGCAATCAGACTAAGTTAATTTTAAAAACAAAACCGAGACCCAGAACCCAACCTTAAATCATGAACCAACAAAACACTCCTTAGCTGTGTTGTCTTTTTATGCGCGAAGAAAACTTTACTGTTTTTTATCAGACAAAATGAACGTGGTTATTGATTGATTTTAACTAAACTAAATGCGGTTAAACAATTTTTTTTTTTGATCAAAAATGCGGTTATACAATAATAAGTTTTTTTAAGGTAAATCCAGTGGCATAAAAGTAATATTGAAATCCAATGGCATAAAAATAATATTCCAGAGTAACAGGGGTAAAAGATATCAATGATTCTGAATTAATAATATTAGTTATCAAAGAAGTAAGCTATTAAAATGGACTAACTGACATCAAATTTTTTTTGTGCAAAAACTGACATCAATTTAGTGGTGATATTCGTCAAAGCTTTAATGGTGATGGTTAACCACTGCATAAACCGAGACTACCTCACTGCGATGGATCACTACATCAAACTAGCCATAGGAAACGCACCATGGCCCATCGGTGTGACTATGGTTGGCATCCACGAACGTTTTGCGCGAGAGTAGATTCACACCAATGTTAATATATTGATGTCTGTGAACAATTATCATAATTTGGAACGTATTTTTAATATTATAGTTGATCTTTTATCAATCCATGAATGTTGGTTGTTTGTTTATGTAAAGGAAGAATGATCAAAAAATTATGATTACCAAAGAAAAAGAGTAACAATTATGAGAAGCAAGCAGTTAAATGGGCTTACTAAAATCAATTTAAGCCCATTTACATTGGGCTTAAGAAAATGATCACGTCATATATATATACAATCGTTATTTGAATGTAAAAACTAAAAAGTTATTTTATTATCATCACCGACCAATCAATCTCCGATAAAACCCAATCCTCGGCGGCCATTCGATTGAAGAAACCTTTCTTCCCATGGATCTGCTCAGGCAAGAGATTCTGAAGAAACGGCAGAGTCTCTCCGAGGAAGCTGGTGGCAAGAAGTTCTACAAGCGATCCGAGATCGAGCAGAAGAAGCTCCAGAAGCTTCGCGAGGAAGAGCGACGCGAGCACGAGCTCAAAGCCCAGAGAAGATCCGCCGCCGCAGAAGCATCTAGCAGCGGTGGTAAATCAACCGGAGATTCATCTGCTCCGGCTTCCAAATCGTCCGCATCGGAGGCAGCAGCTGATTCCAAATCCCTAACGGACGAGAAGAACATCGAAACCCTAGCTCTCCCGAAGCAAGAAGTGATTCGCCGATTGAGGATCCTCAAGCAGCCGACGACTCTCTTCGGGGAAGACGATCAGGTTCGTCTCGATCGGCTCAAGCACGTGCTGAAGGAAGGATTGTTCGAGGTCGATAGCGATGTCACCGATGGACAGACGAATGATTTCTTGCGTGACATCTCTGAGATGAAGAAGCGGCAGAGGAGCGGTATCATGATGGGAGATAGGAAGAGGAAGAAGAGTAGAGATGAGGAAGGTGAGACGAGGGATGATGATGATGATGAGATCAGTGGTGAAATCAGTGGTGAGTCTAGTGATGTTGATGCTGATAAGGATTTGAAGCGTTTGAAGTCTAATTTCGAGGATCTTTGTGAGGAGGATAAGATTCTTGTGTTTTACAAGAAGCTGTTGATTGAGTGGAAACAGGAGCTTGATGCTGTGGAGAACACTGAGAGGAGAACTGCTAAGGGGAAGAAGAATGTAGCCACTTTTAAGCAGTGTGCTAGGTATCTTACTCCTCTCTTCAACTTGTGCAGGAAGAAGGTATAAAGCAAAGTCCTTTTTGCTTGGTAATAAGATAACTCGTAGACTTGTTGTGTGAACTTATATAAGATAGGTAGCAATTTGTTATGTAGATTATCTATGTTTTGTGCAGTTGGAGATAGACTATCTCAGTTCTGTGATAGCATAGAGAACTATGTTGGTTAAACTTAGATTGGGTACAAACACAGATGCACAACGACTAGGTTTCATTAGCTTGAGTACTTTTGGTTTCAGATATGGTGACAAGAAAGAGTTTTGGATAATTTTAATGCTACTTAGACATTTAAGACTTAGAATAGCAAGTAGCAATCTGTTTCTTTAGTAATTTTATATGCACCTTGAGCTTAGCATTGAGGCTTGTGTTATCTCCCTTTCTGTCTTATTAAGGTTAATTCACTCTTCACATAGAAGTTTTATGAGCTCTCCTGGACTTATACGTTTTGCACATTGCAGGGCTTGCCATCTGATATTCGTCGAGCTTTAATGGTGATGGTTAACCACTGCATAAAGCGAGACTACCTGGCTGCGATGGATCACTACATCAAACTAGCCATAGGAAACGCACCGTGGCCCATCGGTGTGACTATGGTTGGTATCCACGAACGTTCCGCGCGAGAGAAGATTCACACCAACAGTGTTGCTCACATCATGAACGACGAGACCACTCGCAAGTATCTTCAGTCGGTTAAGAGATTGATGACGTTCTGCCAACGACGTTATCCAACTATGCCTTCTAAAGCCGTTGAGTTCAATAGCTTAGCCAACGGAAGTGATTTACAGTCTTTGCTCGCTGAAGAGAGGTACTTTGGTGGTGATCGTGGACAAGTCTCGGAAGAGAGACTACGCCTCATGCCTTCTCAGAACGACAACTAATGTTTGCTTCTTTGCTGTGTTGTGATGTCTTGAACCTTTTCTCAGATGATTATAAAAGCTTTACTGTTGTTATGATCTTATAAAGTATCTTCTTTGGTAGTTAATGAAAAAAAAACTGGCAGCAAAGACAGCAAAACAATTAATGAAAACAAAAAAGTGTTCATACTTCATAACTAGTCTCTGAATTGCCACTGCTGCAAATTACAACGGTATCTCAATGTAACGGTAATGATAAGCTTCAAACAAGTTCAGCAGATTGCAACTAATTGGTGGTTTTCTTATCGTTTCTGCTTCTTTTCCTGAACTCTCTCTTCTCGTCAGAGTATTGCTTCTTCATCAAAAGGCTGGACATTGCTGCTCTCACAGCTTCTGCTGCAGTAATCATCACACTCTCTTCTATTGAAACTTTGCCTTGCAATTTCTCCAACAGTTTTGTCCCTCCAGGAATCTTCTCATCTTCGAGGATTGAAGATTTTTCAGACTCAATACACGAGATGACACGAACCCTTGAATAGCCAGGCTGGTTAGGCCCATTTGATGCTCCTGATACCATCCATAGTGTAGATGTGCTTATAGAGATACTCGTGGGGATGAAACTTTCTCCAGGGATTTTAATCACCTAAAAGATAAACACCTTGTTAAATTATGGTTATGCTGATTATAGATGATTAGCTAACAAGTGTCATACCTTTGTGATGGAGAGAGTATGAGCTGACAAATCACAGCTTAGCAATAATATACCTTGAAAGCTGCATTTAGCATAAGTAAAAATAATCAAACATTTGACATCTTAAAGAAACATATGCGGGTAGAAAAAATTAGACTTGCCTTTGAATAGCCACTGCTGCAAGAGAAGAATCTGGGATAGCGCATATATCTGTAATTGTGACTTGCGTCTGCTCACTTTCATTAGATTCTAAATGTCCAGCCTTCAACAAGCAAACGACAATAAAAGAAGAACAAATAAATTACTTCTCTAACGAGTGTGACATAACCAAAAGTTCCATGTGACAAACTGACAGAAGCATGTAGGGCTGAATACTTTACCATTGTACTAACTTCACATGTGTCGAGAAGAGACCCAGATGTTATATCCCAAAGTCGAACCTAAAAAATGATCAGCATCAGTAGCAAGGAATGTAAAGCATCAGTCCGTTGTCTCAAAATACATGAACAAAGATTTCATATCTCTTACAGTTGAGTCTCCACTTCCAGACATTAGGTAGCTTTGAGTAAGCTCTGTACTGGAGACAAAAGCTATGCAGGTGACGAATCTAACCAGGGTTTTAAACACAAAACGTTAAAATCAGCTGTTAAGTAAATAAGTCTTTGGGATGAGATGACATGTTGCCTTAAACTCTAACTTACTCTGTATGTCCAAGACAAAAGCTCTGTATTTCATGAGCCCCTTGTAGAGGCTCCTCAGGAAAAACAGTCACCTGTGATGGTAAACATAACCACTATAAGATCAATCCAAACAAAAAGGCATGACATTATACATTAGTGGATTACATTAGCTCACCCTTATCTTAAAGTCCCGATCAGCACTAAGTATACATCGACCATCAGGGGAAAACTCCTATAAACAAGAACAGATCAGACTAAAGAGATAAATAAAGTAAAAAAAAAAGAAGGAAACTTGATCTCACTTACCAAGCTAGTAATAATACTACAATAATGAGAAAGCAGCGGCACACCCTTCTTACTAGCCAAAACTTCACCCTCATTGATCCCATCAAGCTCAACCACCCATACAACACCAAACTTGTCCGCATAGCATACATACGAATCATCGTGGCTTACAGCAACCGCGGTAACTCTTTTCTCAGAACATCTGTCATTGTTATTACACCAAGATTACGAAACATATTCTTGGGAATCAGTACTTGAAAAAAAAAATGTTTACTAATAATAACTTACATGGTGTTAAGACAGCGCCAAGACTCAGCGGACCAGATCTTAACAAGCTTGTCATCGCCCGTAGACACGAAAAGCTTTCCACTTGCGCTGTAGCGAATAGCTCTAACGGAATCTTTGTGGAAAGATTCGTTAGATTCGTCCACCAACGTAACTGGAGAATTATCTCTGCGGATTTAAACATTATTAATTAACAATTACTATACACTAAGGCCTTCCAACGTTTATAGATTTTATCATCAGTGATTCAAATTTGATTCAAATTCAATCAATGGAAGCTGTGAAACGAAGAAGAGGGAACATGAGCTAATGAGCTTACGTAAGATTGAATACACGAAGATCCGAACCGACGGCGACAGCGACAGATTTCTGAGATGGATGAACTGATATCAATGCAGGAGCGACATCGAGTAGTTTGTTCTGCTTTTCTCCTTCTTCTTGGATATGAGCTTCTTCCATTGTTACACAGACGGGTCGGACGGAGAGTAGATTTAGGGTTTAAGATGGATTTTAATTATTGAGGTCTCATCGTTTTTCTCGTTAAGAGTTTGTCAATTAATTAAACAAGAATTAATATAAATCTTTACCAAAGCGATGATTTGTTTGGCGGCCCATAAGGTTCAGCTAACGGGCCACGCGTATCGGCCCATAATAGTGCACGTCACATGTTCGATGAAATGTCTGACAGAATCTAGGAGACCGTTTCCTTCAGTTCTCTACACATCAACTAAGAAGTTTCAAACTCGGTCTGACCGAATCGAAGAATGTAAAAGGTAAAACTCCAAAAATTCAGAGCTGAGTCTTAGCTCAAGAAGAGGGCATCTGCTTTTAACATTCAAGAAATGGCTTGGTCTATTATCCTGATTATTGATTTTTGTTATCCCCATTGCAGTATAAACATTGATAAAGCTTGAAATTAGTTTTATTTATTTGTAGGATTTCAGTTTATATACACACCCAAATTGCTGATCAGTTCAAATTTCGTGTAAACTAGCGGAATGGGTTCGATCAATAGCTTGATCGTGTTGTTATTTACCCTGCAAAGATTGTGAAATGGGTGGGAGTTAATTGAAAAGTCTGAAAGGAGAAAAAGGTTTAATATTAAATTATACTAACCTTTGATCCTGAATAGAGCACTACCATCTGAAACCTGTTGCCCTGCTTTAACTTTGAGGTCATGTATGCTTCCAGAAGACGGTGCTTTCACAACGTGCTATAAACCACGGCGAAAGAGAATAATTAAAGGACAATTAGTTCAATTGTACAACAAGAGATTTGTATACTAACCTCCATCTTCATTGCCTCCATGACTAACACAGGTTGACCTTGATCTACTTTGGCTTCGTTTTCGACAAGGACCTTGACTACCAAACCAGCCATGGGGGCCACAACGGTTCCTGGAGGGTGTGAAGATGTTTCTGCGCCGGTTCTGTGTTGGACACCTCCTTCATCTTCAGAGAATTCAACTCCAACCTTCTGCTTGAACTCATGATGTTCTGAACCGCGCCATATATGGATGTGTTTATAACCATCCTGTTACCAAAAAAAAAACACATCATAAGCAGCAGTTTCAAGAGGAGACACGTAGCTTGAACACATGATGCTGATGGTTTTTACCTTCAAGTACGCTGCTATAGTAACGTTCATGCTCAACCCGGCCGCTTCAACTCTAAACTCGCAGTTTCCTTCTGCTCGAGTTACTCTGACTTCTAAACTTGGAGAGTCACTGCCTTCTTGTATGAGATAGCTTCCGTCTGGTTGATATACCACACCGAGTGATATAAGGTTCGAGCCGGTTCCCTCGCATTCATTATCCCACTCAAGCTCAATCGTTTGCTTGGCTTCATGGTGGACTCTAAAAGGAGGATGAGAATACCATATTGATGGAAGATTCCCTAGATGATTTTTACATAAAATAAAAATTTAAGGCATGCTTGGGAATCATGTAACTTGGAAGAAGAGGCTAGACTCATGTGAACTGACCGTGATTACTTTCGTTCGAAGCAGAATGCTCGATTGCGGATACACAGGCAGCTACCAATGCTGCACTATGCTTAGCTGATTTGTATGCTGTTTCTGCTGCGGCTGGATTGCTTTCGTCAGCAAATAGATCAGTTTTATGGTGCTCAATGAAATGAGTTTCTACGTTGCCCACTGCAAACTCCTTGTGACTAGCAAGCTTTTGAAGGAAATTTATGTTTGTAGGTACACCTGCTACCTGTCAACAAAGGATTTCATGTGATTACTAGGAAGGCGTGTGAGAGAATCTGGAAGAAGCTTCTTAAAAAAAAATTCATAAACGAAACTATATCAAGCCTTGACAAAATGTTGTTAATTGAAGTCTCGGGGATGTACCTGAAAGTTAGACAAGCAGTCCTTAAGTTTCACTAAAGCTTCACCGCGATTGCCTCCAGAGACAACAAGCTTTGCAATCATAGGATCATAGTGCATGCTAACAGTGTCTCCTTGCTCAACTCCAGTTTCAACCCGAACTGCTAGAGAAAAAAAGTCCAAACATGACAGAGGTTCACAACAGGACAAAAAACACGGTCTGATGTCTGACAGAAAGAAATTTTTATATATAACCAACAGCACCTGATGATGAGACTGCAACAGGGCGATAATGATTGAGGACTCCAGTTGCAGGAAGAAAGCCCTTTGGAACATTTTCAGCATATATCCTCGCCTCAAAGGCATGACCTGTCAAGAGATACATATGCAGATCAAAATAATGAATTAACGCAGTAGGAAATTAATAGATTCAATAAGAAAAAAAAATTCTATTTATGTTAAAGGAGGAAGAGTGATACCTAACAATGGCACCTCGGCTTGGCTTATGGGGAGAGGTTCCCCATTGGCAACACGAATCTGCCATTCCACAAGATCTTGACCAACAATCATCTCAGTTACAGGATGCTCAACCTAAGAATGATTATCAGCGTTTTCTTTAGATAATCAAATGTTTATTGAGGTCAACTTTGGTTAAACACATAAATTAAAGAATCACCTGGAGACGGGTGTTCATCTCCATGAAGTAAAATTGATCAGACTCCGTGTCAACTATGAACTCCACTGTCCCAGCATTGTAATATCCAACTGCCTTTAAATATCAGAAGGTAACTTTCATAAGTGCTTCTTTTGGAAGTTGAAGTGAAAAAATGGCCTAGCAAGAAGACGTATCAAAAGACTATACATCAATAATACTCATATTAACAATGGTAAACTTTTATCAAATAACTCATGATCATACATTAGTAATGCACAACTTAATATGTAGAATATAGAGACGCAAGGGACATACAGCCTACTATCAATAAATGCAATGTATATAAGATGGTAATGAAACAATTTCGACTAAAGATTTTTAACCAAAGACTACTACATCTGTATAAGATGAAAAGCAGGATTTAAAGTGATACCTTTGCCGCAGAGACAGCAGCTTGGCCTAAGCTAGCGCGGAACTTTTCAGATATATTAGGCTGCACAGGTAGAAGAGTTTCAATGAGATCCACGTCCATTTATGCTAGAAAAGATATGAACCAATAAAAGAAAGAACACACAGTCATTATTACCGCTGGAGCTTCTTCGATAATCTTTTGGTGTCTTCTTTGCACACTGCAATCCCTTTCGTAAAGATGAATAACATTTCCATGTTTGTCACCAAATACCTGAAAGCAATGCAAACACAGAAGGAAATTAGTTAAAAATTGCTAGAAAAAAAGAGAAGATCAGAAACGGTTTCTCTATGAATATGTCATAACTTAATCCATTTAGCTTAAACAGAAACGTAGCAAATAATATATTTATCCTTCTATACATAATAATTGGGTTTCAAAGGCACCATGACCATATTTTCATACAAGAAACAGAATATAGAATTTCACAACAACTACCTGGACTTCTATATGCCTTGGTCGAGTGATGTACTTCTCGAGAAGAATTGTGTTAACGCCAAAAGAAGCAGCAGCCTCACGCTGAGCCCCCAAAAAGGAGTCAGCAAAATCCTTCTCACTTTGCACTATCCTCATTCCCTGAAAACAAAAACTAACTTTGCTTCAGAACCATTAAATGTTAAAAGGGTATCTAACTTATTGATCAACAATCTGTATTTAGGCTACTGAAAAAAAAATGTCTAAACCATGTTTCCGGAGCTAGTATTAAAGGTGAGATCAAAGTTAATGAAAACACATGTCAGTGCTTTTTTATGAGTAAATTAACAACATTACAACATCATACCTTTCCCCCACCTCCATGTGTTGGTTTGATTATTAGAGGGTACCCAATCTTTTCCGCTTCCGACTTCATATGATCGATATCTTGCTCATGGCCGTGATATCCAGGCACGAGAGGAACTCCAGCAGCCCCCATTATTCTCTTGGATGCACTAAATAAACACAGATGAAAGACACGTCATCAGAAATCATTAAAACAGTGATCATAAAAAAAGCCAGCTTGTGCAAAAAGGAAGTACGAATATACCTTTTATCACCCATGTCTCTGATTGCAGATGCTGGTGGTCCAATGAATGTTAGACCCGAATCTTCACAGAGCTGAGCAAAGTCTGAACTTTCCGACAAGAACCCGTAGCCAGGGTGTATTGCCTATGTTCATAATTCAAACAAGACATCAGCTTACATAAACTCATAAAGACGTTAACTTTCAACAAAACAGCAACTAATAATCAAGTTCAAGTTCAACAAAGTTTGCTCTTTTATTACACAAACGACCAAACAAAAACTCGCACCTGTGCGCCGGTCCGAGCAGCTGCCTCCATGATAGCGGCGCCGCTGAGGTAACTGAGCCGAGCCGGAGGAGGGCCGATTCGCACGGCCTCGTCGGCGGATTTCACGTGGAGAGAGTCTCTGTCGGCGTCGCTGTAAACCGCGACGGTCTGAATCCCGAGACGTTTCGCCGTTCTCATGATCCGGCAAGCGATCTCGCCTCTGTTCGCCACCAGAACCTTCTCGATACACCGCTCATTAGGCTTATTGATCGTGGCTCTTCCGGAAGATGCAGAGCCGGAGATGTATCTAACGAGAAAGGAGTAACTTTTCCGGCGAACGTTCCGACGAAGTGCCCATGCCGTCATCGACATTGATCTCGATTTCGAGTGAAAGACAAGTGTGACTCAGCAACTGTAGATAAAACGAACAAGGTGAAGGGTCTTTTTGTCATTTTAGAGAAGATTAATCTATTATAAATAATGACGTGGCACGGTTTTTAATGGGATTGGTCCTGGAATGGATATGCGTCTGATGTTGCGCTTGCGTTGCGTCTCTACCCTCTCGACCCAACTTTATCCGTATATGGGCTTATATATTTCATAATGGGCCGGTTATTACAATGCATTAGAGGTTTGATTACAATTTTGAAATAAATAGCAATGATGTTATTATCTAATTTAAAATTTCACTTAGTCTGACTAGTTAAGATTATTTTAGAGTTTAATATAGGATCGACTTTGAATATCAGGCACATGGACTATGGAGGGATGATTATTAAGTATTCCTGGAAATGATTGATAATACAAAGATAATAAGTTTAGGAGCATGAAACCGTGGTGGAAATATTAAAATCTAAGATAAAGAACTATTAAAATGGTTGATATGGATGGCTGTTGAGTGTTGATTTTTCTATTTATTTTTTTTGTTTCTTTATCATATTCTGCGTACTTCTGATTTAAAACCGACAAAAATAAAATGAAGAACAGACACACCTTTCAATTAATTCAATATTACATACATATAGAATATGATAGAAAAACGGTTGATAGTCACGTTTTCAGTCTGGTTTTGGTTTACAAAATAAAGTAATCTTAACTATCTCGAAACGCCATGTAAATATGTATAACCTTTAAAAACTGAGCATTTCCAGATCCTCGTTCAGCTTCACCGCTCCTGAAAGTTTCTCCAAAACGACATCCTCCAAAAGAATAATGAGACTGCTTTGGTATGTTAGCAAAAAAAAAAAAAAAAAAAAAATATGTATAACCTTTTATGATGCTTAGAAGTCAATTATTTCCAATTGATGAATCTTTCTCTTTCCGTCTTGAATATAAATAAGATAAACAATCGGTCTTCGTTGTGGTTTGGTTGGTACAAAAAGAGATGGTATAAGTTGCGTCAAAGAAGTAATCCATCTTTTTTTTTTTGTTTTTTTTTGGTAAACTAATCCATCTTCTTTTTCAACAAATAAGTAATCAATCTTTAACACATAAGTATTCTCAGTCACAGTTGTAATTTTAATCTGAACTGTAACGTCATCATATACTTCTTACCGTTATTTACAAACCCACCAACCCCAGCATTTTTCTTTTTTTTTTGGAGAAATTGAACGCAAACTTTAGTTGGTCACATGAAATGATTAGAAAAGTTTGACACGCAAGATCCCAATAGAATAGGTCGAAAGGAACTAATATCCAACGTGGAGAAATGGCAAAGGGTGACACGGAAGTGGACCGAGAGCACACCGTCCAAGACTTCCTGTCCTTGTCACTTATCACTCCTCATCATCCTCCCTATGCTTTATCAACATTATTGCTTATTCAATTTACAAGCTGTAAACAATACTATAACAGGTGGGTAATTATCCTGGTATAACAAGAAAAAGAAGAAATGGCAATACTATTTTAAAATTTAGTTTTCACAACATATACCAACTTTCTTCTACCTCATTACCCTAGGCTTTTAAATATTATTTATTTCATGCTTCTAAACCACATACATATCAAAAGATAAATTGGTTCCAACAAACTCTTCAAAACTTCTAACTGCTATTATTCAGGTCTATTCTATACTATTTAAAATAAGGAGATGCATTATTATTATTTATTATTTATTTCTTTAACAACAACAAGGAGATGCATTATTAAAAATAATTAGTTACAGAAAAGTATCAAGTGATAAAATATGTTTTGCATGAGGAAATGGAAAGTATAAATTTATTATTTTTTTGTATACACGGCAGATTATAATTTAATCATGGACATATGGATTAAAATAATCAAATTCTGGACATAAGAAGGCCCATAAGGTTTTTAAAAAGTTAAAATGCCAATCACTTGGTAGCGACGGTGATTCCCCAAGGCCGCAAAGTCACGCAACTTCGAATTATAAAAAGTTGAATTTAACAAAAAAAAAAAAACATTATTGGAAACAGTAGAAGAGGAGGGTGGTAGCGTCTTTTCGAAGCTTCTCCATAAGTCCACCGCACCTAACCAATTCTTGACAGCGTAAAAGGTAGACGAGCTGAGACACACGGAGAAGGAGAGATCCTCAGCGGAAGAAGACGAGCTGAGACACACGGAGAAGAGAAGAAGAAGAAAAAATCAAAGAGGAAGCTGATCCGAAGAACTTTTTAGAAATAAAGAAAAAAATATTCTTTCCGGTAATCGTCGTCGCGATCCTTGCTTTGGAACCTGGTTTCCAGTACTGTTAGATTCGGTTGAGTAATATCAACCGCTGTAGCCATTTCAATTTTAGTCTTAAGTATTGTACTACGGCCATTTGGTTTCTCTTTTGGTGTGATCGTCTAATTTGTCGTCTATTAGAGAAGAAAAAATCGTCTTTTTCCTGATGATCTGGTTTGATTTGTTTCTGACCAGGTTTAGAGTACTTCCGATCGCTTCGGACAGTGAAATATTCTTTTGTCTCGATTTTGGCCTTCGTTGACTTGGTAATACTCGTTTCTTTTTTTCCCTCTCCTTTTTTTTTGTCTATATTTGATTTATATATAAGATTGATCAGCTTGTTTATTCTTATGGAAGCTTAACCCTTTCTTCTTCTTGTTTAGTTTAGGATTCTTATTACGGAGGAATTTTGGTGTATTCTTGGCACTGAAAGCGCCTTTGAGTTTTTGCACATTCTGGTTCAGGAGTGATTTTAATAACGTCGTAGTTTGGTTGTGGTGTGTAATCTTGCTTGGGAGAAATGGCTGCTGTTGCGAATTTTAACACTAAACGCTATTCTTGGTGGTGGGATAGTCACAATCTTCCCAAGAACTCTAAATGGCTTCAGGACAATCTTACAGGTATGTGACTAAAGAAAGGCTACTAACTTCATCTTAATTTATATGTTCTAAAAATGTGATTTTTAGTGAGGCAAGGATTATTTTTGTTCAGTGAGATGTTGAGGCTTGATCATTTTCATCATGATGTAGATTCTTTGTTTGTAACTTTGACTTTAGTTCAGTTTTGTGCCATGCGGGGAACTTTGTTTGTGATTTAGTAACGTGTTTTTTTTTGTTGTTGACAGATATGGATAGTAAAGTGAAGCAAATGATCAAGGTTATAGAAGAAGATGCAGATTCCTTTGCTAGGCGAGCAGAGATGTATTACAAGAAGCGGCCTGAGCTTATGAAACTGGTTGAAGAGTTTTATCGAGCGTACCGTGCTTTAGCTGAAAGATACGATCATGCCACAGGTGTTCTTCGTCATGCTCAGCAGACTATGGCAGAAGCGTTCCCTAACCAAGACCACACCATGATGTTCGGTGAGGAGTCACTTGTTGGTTCTTCCACAGAGGAGTTTGATCCACAAACGCCTGATAGTTACCCTCCTATCCGAGCTCCGGTTTACCCCAGCGACTTGCAAAGAGATGCTCTGGGGATCTCTTCCTCTCGTTTGAGTACAGTAAAGCGGAACATAGCCTTCATGGAAGATTCTCAGTCTGTTAGTAATAACGGGAAAGGTTTGAGAATTGCAAAGGCAAGAAAAGGACTGGATTTCGATAATGTTGGTGCAAAGGTTCTTTCAGAGTCTGAACGCGCTAGCAAAGCTGAAGCTGAGATTGTGGCGCTAAAAGATGCTCTTGCAAAAGTGCAGGCTGAGAAGGAAGCTAACTTAGCTCAGTTTGATCAGAATCTGGAGAGACTGTCTAATCTTGAGTCTGAGGTATCTCGTGCACAAGAGGACTCGAGGGGTTTTAATGAACGAGCCACAAGAGCTGAAGCTGAGGTTGAAACACTCAGAGAAAAGCTTAGCAAAGTAGAGGTTGAAAAGGGAGCCAGTTTTCTTCAGTATCAGCAATGTCTACGAAACATAGCTGATTTGGAGGATCGCATTTCTCTAGCACAGAAAGAGGCTGGAGAAGTAGAAGAGCAAGCCAGCCAAGCTGAAGCCGAGATTCTATCCTTGAAGCAAAGACTTGTTAGATCAGAAACTGACAAAGAAGCTGCTCTTGTTCAGTATCGGCAATGCTTGGAAACCATATCTAATTTGGAAGAGAGGTTGCGGAAGGCTGAGGAAGATGCCAGGTTAATCAATCAACGGGCAGAAAATGCTGATGGTGAAGTTGAAAGCTTGAAGCAAAAGGTCTCCGAACTGACTGAAGAAAACGAAGCTTATGAACTCCAATACCAACAGTGTCTAGAGACAATTGCGGATCTAAAGCTCAAGCTGTTTCATGCTGAAGAAGAAACCCAAAGGCTTAGCCGTGAAATAGAGGATGGGGTTGCCAAGTTAAAAGTTGCGGAGGAGAAATGTGTAGTGCTTGAGAGGTCAAACCAGAATCTGCACTCTGAGCTGGATGGTTTATTGGAGAAACTGGAGGATCAAAGTCATGAGCTCACGGAGAAACAGGAAGAGATGGGAAAATTGTGGACTACTGTGCAAGAAGAACACTTGCGTTTCATTGAGGCTGAGACCGCTTTTCAAACCCTGCAGCAATTGCACTCTCAGTCTCAGGAAGAGCTAAGCAGTTTAGCATTGGAACTGCAAAACAGATCTCAGATTCTTAAAGATATGGAGGCACGTAACAATGGTTTACAGGAGGAAGTCCAGGATGCAAAAGACGAGAGCAAATGCGTCAGTGAGCTCAATCTCTCTTCGGCTGCATCCATCAAAATTTTGCAGGAGGAGGTTTCAAGATTACGGGAGAAAATACAGGAACTTGAAGGGGAGGTTGAACTGAGAGTGGACCAGAGAAATGCTTTGCAGCAAGAAATATACTGTCTTAAAGAGGAATTAAGCCAGATAGGAAAGAAACACCAGTCCATGGTGGAACAAGTGGAGTTGGTTGGTTTACATCCAGAAGGCTTTGGATCTTCTGTCAAGGAGTTGCAGGAAGAAAACTCAAAGCTAAAGGAAGTAAAGGAAAGAGAAAGCATTGAAAAGGCTGTCCTGCTTGAGAAGTTAGAATTGATGGAAAAGCTTGTTCAGAAAAACCTTGTTCTGGAGAACTCCATATCAGATTTGAGTTCTGAGCTGGAAACAATTAGAGGAAAGCTAAAGACAGTGGAGGAAGCTTGTATGTCACTTGCAGAAGAGAAATCAGGCCTTCATTCTGAGAAGGACATGTTGGTTTCCCGTTTGCAGAGTGCTACAGAAAACAGCAAGAAACTCTCTGAGGAAAACAGGCTACTGGAGAATTCTCTTTTTGATGCCAATGCAGAGCTTGAAGAACTCAAGTCAAAACTGAAAAGCCTAGAAGACTCATGCCACTTGCTGAATGATGACAAGTCCAGTTTAGTTAATGAAAGAGAAAGCTTACTCTCTCATATGGATATAATGAGAAAAAACATTGAAGATCTGGAGAAAGAACAGGCAGAGTTAAAAGTGAAACTTTTGGAATTAGCGACCGAGAGGGAATGTTCTCTTCAGAAAATTGAAGAGTTGGGAGTGTCTCTAGATGCCAAGGACCGTGACTATGCTAGTTTTGTGCAACTGTCCGAGAGTCAGATGAATGGCATGAAATCAAAGATCCATCATCTTCAAGATGAAAATCAACGCCGGGAGAGAGAGTATCAAGTGGAACTGGATCGAGCTCATGATGCTCACGTCGAGATTATTGTTCTGCAGAAATGTTTGCAGGAGTGGCTTGAGAAGGGTTCCTCTCTCGTTGCTGAGAATCAGAATATCAAAGAGGCTTCTCAACTGTTGGAAAAGCTAGTCTCTGAACTAGAACAGGAAAATATTGGGAAACAAGTGCAGATTGAGTCCTCGATTAACTGCATTAAAATACTGAGAGCTGGGATCTACCAGGTATTGATGAAGCTTGAAGTTATCCCGGGTATAGATTCCGGTGATGAGAACTCGCAAGACCAGAAAAATATGCATGACATATTGAGTAGACTTGATGAGATGCAAACAATGCTTCTGAAGATTCAGAATGAAAACCAGCAGTCCACTATTGAGAACCTCGTCCTTGTTGAATTTCTTCGGCAACTCAAGTTAGAAGCTGTTGGCATTGCAACTGGGAAGAAACTCCTTGAGAAAGAACTTGAATCACAGCGTTACCAGCTCTCGTTTTCTCACGACGAGGTCCAGAAACTTAGCTCCATGAATGGAGAATTGACCACAAAAGTTAACGAGGGAGTCAACAGAGAAGAAGTCTTGAAGGTGGAAGTTGAGGATTTGAACAGGCAAGTCTTGCAACTTCGAAGTGACTACACCATTTTGCAGGAAGAGAGTTACAAAACTTTGGACGAGAAAATGTACTTGACAAAGTCTACACTGCGGTTGGAGAAGGAGAAACGTGAACTAGAAGAGGATATCTCTTTGCTTCTCTCCGAGACTATATACCAAAGCAGTCTCATTATTCTTTTGGAGGATGTTGTTTTGGAAAAACTTTCAGGAGCGGTGAAGCTGAACGAGGATCTGGAAATGCTCAGTTTTGTTAAGAGTAAGCTCGAGGAAGAGGTAAGGCAGGTTGGTGATAAGTTGAAATCTACAGAAACTGAGAACCTGCAGCTTAAAGGTTTGCTAGAGAAAACAGACGCTGAAGTTGCTAATGTGAAGGATCAATTGGTTCAGAAGGAGAAAGAACTCCTAGAAGCTATGCTGATGATCTCCATCGTGCAAAATGAAAAATCTGAATTATCTAAGGCAGTGGAGGATTTAGAATGTAAATTCAAGGAAGCTAAAGCAATAGAAGAAGATAAAGATAAGCAGGTTTTGAAACTCCGAGGAGATTACGATGAGCAGGTTAAGAAGAGTGGTCATGCCAATGAAGCTAATCTGAAACTGGAAGCTGAACTCGAAGGAATCAAAGTGGAGAAGGAAAAGCTGAACCAGGAACTTTCCAAAGAGAAGAACGAGGTTGAACTATGGGAGTCCCGATCTTCAACGTTGTTTGGAGATTTGCAGATTTCAGTTGTTCATGAAACATTGCTTGAAGGGTTGATCCATGAGCTAGCGGAAGCCTACAAGAGCCTTGAAGAAAGAAGCACATTAAAAGACGTGGAGGTTGACCAGCTTAGAGGAAGAGTGAACAACTTAGAGGAGGCGAACAAAGGACAAAACGATCTTATGAGCAAATATACCCAAGCTATTATCTTATTGAAGGAGAACATAGAATCTCTGGAAAAACATATTGACACGCCTCACACATTCCAGAATGAACCATCCAAGGTAAGTTAGCAAACTCTGCGTTTATTAATCGAACGCTTGTATTGATCGTAGTGAAGCGTTTAGGTAGCTTTATTGTTGGCCTAAGTCATCAGGCCATTGACTGATGATGGCATCCGTTATATTTTTGTTAATTAAAAAATTTTCTTGTAGCACAAGTAACTAATGTTTTGTGTATATCTCGTACCAGGACACTGCTTCAGTGGTGGATAACAACGAGGGATTCTTAGAGCTTCAAGAAATGTGTTTGAGAATCAAAGCGATTGAAGAGACCGTAAACGAAAAGCTTACAGTGCAAGAACTAAAAACAGCTGCCGTAAGAAGCAGAAGTGGAAGTCTGCGGAGACAGAACCATGAAATCTATCCAGAGGAAAGCGAAATGATCACGAAAGATATCGTACTCGACCAGGTTTCTTCTGATTGCTCATCATATGGGATTAGTGAGAGAGACAGTCTGCAGATAGAAGAGTTAAAGCCACAACAACACCACCCTCAGAAAGGTAAATCCATGTCTGAAGAGTCACTGGTTGTGGACAAACTAGAGGTCTCCGACAGGTTCACGGATCCAAACAAAGAAGTAAACAAGAGGAAAGTCCTCGAGAGACTTGATTCGGATTTACAGAAGCTCTCAAGTCTTCACATAGTCGTAGAAGATTTGAAAAGCAAAGTGGAGAGAGAGGAGAGAAGCGAGAAAGGAAAAGAAGACGAGTACGAAACAGTGAAGGGGCAGATCAATGAAGCAGAGGAAGCCTTAGAGAAACTTCTAAGCATCAACAGGAAGCTGGTGACAAAAGTGGTAAGCGGTTTTGAGGTGTCAGATGGAAGCAAGTCATCGATGGATCTTGATGAGGATGAGAACAGCAGGAGGAGGAGAATATCAGAACAAGCGAGGAGAGGATCAGAGAAGATCGGTAGGTTGCAGCTGGAGATACAGAGGCTACAGTTTTTGTTACTGAAACTGGAAGGAGAAAGAGAGGATCGAGCGAAAGCTAAGGTGTCGGATAGTAAAACGAGGACTCTTCTTAAGGACTACATCTACGGAGGAGTGAGAGGTGAGCGAAGGAAGAGGATCAAAAAGCGTTTTGCATTTTGTGGGTGTGTGCAACAGCCACCTTCATCTCCTTGATCGTTTTGAAACTAGTTAAAAGCATAATAATAATATTCATGCGAATAAAAGTGAGTTTAAGTTTAATATATGGGTGACAAACACGTTTGTTAATATATGTTTTTTACGTTTGGAAGATTTTAAAAGAAATTTGATATTTTTTTGATCAAAAAAAAAAAATCGATATTTTTTTAAAGAAAAATCATGTTCTAAAACATTAACGCATGGTCGTGAAATCACCATATTAGTGATTATGAAAAAACTAAATTCAATATAAAACCAAAAAAAATTAGAAAAACAAAAAACTTTATAAAAACACAATCAAATTAAAATTAGTTATAGTAGATAGAAAATAAAAAACATCGTTAATAATGCCTCTTAAAAATAAACTATGTAAATTAAATCTAATATAAAACTGAAACAAAAACATTAACAAACCACAAAAAATTTATAAGAACATAATCAAACAAAAGTTAGCTAAAGTAAATAGAAAATTAAAATAAAATAACATCGTTAATAAAATTAACAATGACTTTAGTCTTAGGATTTTAGTATATTGTTAGTATGTTTAATTCAAATAATAACAAAATCATATTGGTTATGAATTCAGTTTAATTTAGTTCGGTTCGGATCGGTTTCGGTTAATTCGGGTTAGAAAAATCTTAAACCCAAGTATTTGATAATAGACTTTGGTTTGGTTTAGATCGATTTCTGTTCAGTTCGAATTGGTTCGGTTCAGTTCGAATTGGTTCGGTTCGGTTTCTTTGCCCACCCCTAAATATTGCATATGGCTGCAAGTTCATTTTGTAGTTTTTGGTAAGTTTTTTTTTTTGTCACTGAGATTTTGGTCAAGTTCATTTAGCGTTTCAAACGCAGACGCAGCACCACAGGGTAAATATCACAATTTAGCGTTCGATTAAACTTTTTTATAATTTATAGTTTAATAATGATATAATAAATAATAAACAGTAACATTAAAAATACATAACTAATACAAATTAACAAAAAAAAACATACAACAATGTAGAATATATGTTTTGATTGATTAGTTGTGGAAAAGATATTAATAATACTATTTGAGGCCACAATTTCAAAATATTAATATAGTTGAGTGGTTAAATATTGTTTAGGACTTCTTAGTTTAAGTTTTTTCTTTTCTCTATTGTGATTTTTCTTAGACTTTTGAATGTCTCTGTTTTTATTTTATGTTCACATTGTATTTATCTTTTGTTTTAGACAACTGATTTGTTATTTCTTTTGTTTTATTATCTTTTTAATGTTAGAATATAATGGTTCAAGACACTACTAATATGATCTATTATCTGTTAAAAACACTAAATATTATAGATACAATATCACTTAATGGTATAATATTCATCTAATATTTTGATGCATGACTAAACAAAAATACATGGTTCTTAAATAAAATAAAATTTTGTATATATTGTATGTTGATAAATATATCATTAAATAACATAGGCCACTATTTATAATTATGTTTTAGGCCACAAAATATATTGGGATGTCACTGTTTAGTACATTGTTCTTGGCCTCACAGAAGTGATCCAGACTAGTCACGTGTTACCACGTGTCGGTCCTCTGGTCTCTGGCGATGCCGAAATGTTAATTTTCCAGTGACCGGGATTCGAACCCAGGTGGCGGAACTCACAGCTGTGAGCCCTTTACCACTAGAGCTAGAAACCCCGGTTTGTACTATAAACCTTATAGCAAAGTTAATTATATTTTAATTACACTATTATACATTTAGAGTGCATAATTTATTGTTTGTATTTTGAATATATAGCTATTAATATTTTATAAAATATGCTTATGAGTTTTTGATGATATTATTTTGTATATAAATTTTTATAAAATGACATTTGATTATTAATAATATTTTATGTTATTAGTTAGAAAAAAAATCCAAATTTTAAAATTACCATTGGAGATTTTCAAAAAACTAAAAACTATAGCAAAATCAATATTCACAAAAAACAAAAGATAATAGATAGAAACCATGTAAACAATCATCACCAAAATTTATGTTCTAATAGTCTTCTCCAACTATAAGGTTTTTTTATAACTTTTTGACTATTGTATATTGCAGGAATTGGATAAATGAATTACAAACATTTTTTTGTTAAAAATAGTTAGTAGCAAAAAGTAGATTTACATTTATTGACCAAGTTTTACCTTTTACTTATACAAATATATACTTTCCTTTCACCAAATTAATATATCTTTATTTGATGACTATTTACCACCACTTCTTTTTTGATTGTTTAGTATAGGTGACATCAACATTTTATTTTAAAATACCTAAAGCCACAATTTGCTCACAATGTCATATAAAATCATTTTTTTTAAGAAAACAAAATGGTCCTACGTCTCATTTATTTGTAAAATAATATAATAGCTCAGAATACACATTATATAGAGAAATTAATCCTACAAAATAGCGCAATCAAACTCGACTTTTAAAATTTATATTGAAAATTTCCAAACTGGATATTTGTCTATTCTAATCATTGTTCTCCACGACCAAACAACGATAATGGAATTGGTATGGAATTAACATCTAGTATTTTAATTTTGCAAACACATACACCTTTTTCTTAAAGAGGGGAAAAACAAGTTTAGGTTACAAGTGTTTTTTTTTGTAGTATTAGGTTAGGAGTTAGGACTAGTTTTTTTTTTTTTTTTTTTTTGCAGATTAGGAGTTAGGACTAGTTGCACCAAAAATAAAGAAGAATGAGCTAAGAATCCATAAAATGGTTGTATACCATTTATTTTATGTTTTAGTAACATATAAAGAAGTTATTTGATTGAAACTAGAAAAAAAAAATGTCAATGTGTATCATCTATAAACATGCTTATTTGGCAATTTAAATACGCATTCAACTTATTAGTTACAATAAGAAAGTGTGTTAGTTTAAAAGAAAGAACAACAAGTCAACCATTGCTACTTTCACGTATTAGATCTCAAAGTGTGCTTATATGGTCTTATACCTTGACTTGGCTTATTGTCTGCGCCATCTCTACATAAAATTCGTAGTCGTTGGGTTGCAATTCGGGTCAAAAGAGAAATATAAATTACAATGGGTACATAATAGTAGAAAACTAAAACAGGAGGGCTAATAAAGTAACAAAACTGAAAATTACAACGAGGGAGGAACAAGGCGCGGAGAGACACCGTCAACAAAAAAAAAAACAGCTGAAGAAAAAATAAAATAACGACGAAAGCAGGAAGAAATTGAACTTTAATTAAAATAAAAATCGTGCTTTTTATTTTTTCCTCTGCTTAAGCTTCTTTTCTTCCAATTTTGTCAAAATCGGGTTGCTCCTTAACGTGCAAAAGGGAAAGGGATTATTATTCAAAGTGGTTTTGGATCTTAGATCTTTCTGCTTCCCACGAAACCCTAATTGGAAACATTGCACCTAGCAGCTCAATTTGATCTCTTAAGAGTCTTCTTTAATTTAAATTCCTTTTTACGATATATATATTTGTTTTTTTTTTTGTTTCTTCTTCTGGTGAAGCGATGAGAGCTTCTTCTCTCTGATCGACGACTCGACTCGGATCTGCTCTCGTCGTCGGATGAAAGTGGACAACCATGAAATGGTCAACATTGCTTAAGGACATCAAGGAGAAGGTCGGTTTAGCTCAATCCTCTTCTGATCCCTCTACCTCCGATGCGTTTCCCGTTGACCTAACTGCTCCACCGTCTTCCTCCTCCTGCCCTCTATCTTACGCCGGCGAGTCTTCTCGCATTGACTTCAACTCTTCTCCTTCAAGGTATCCTCTCTACTCTTCTGGATTCCGCTTGATCTGGCTGTGGTTTCCGTTTAGATGGTTTCTATATTAGATTGCTTTATAAGTGATCAACATCAACTAAGTGGATACTGGATAGTCTCTTTTAGATTGCTTTATAAGTGATCAACATCAACTAAGTGGATAGTCTCTCTTTTAGGTTGCTTTATTGCAATATTTGTGGTGCTAGATTTTGTGATGTAAGATTGCTAAATGAGAGTAAAAGGCTGCTGCTACTTATATCGTATAAATCTTTTTTTCTTTGACAATAGTTAGTCAGTTTTATGATTGTCACAAATAAGCTGTCATCTGTAATTGTATTGACTGATTGCTGTAAAACGATTGATAATCCTCTTTTTTACTTCTTGAAAGCAGAGAACACCATGAGTTGGAACTGGACTTCAAGAGGTCATGGGAAGAGTTCCGTTCGTCAAGCTCTGAAAAGGTTCTCACTTTGATTATCCATACTGATGATTTGCTCTTTTTTTAACAGGATGTTTTACTTGTAATCTTGGAACAGTTTTCTCTTTTTGCATTTTCTATATCTGATCTGCCTACAAAAGACTAGCAAATGATTAATGCTATAATCGTTCATATGTCACACAGGAGAAGGAAGCCGCCTTGAATCTCACCGTGGATACGTTTTGTAGACTAGTGAAGCGGAATGCTAGTATAGATCAATTAGTTACAATGTAAGCTATTCCAAACTCTTTCTCCCATTCTTCTGGTTGGATATACGTTGAAATGGGGTTTGTTGTTTGGAGAGAAAAAAATAGCATTTTGCACCAAATTAAAGTGTCTCAGAGTCTTCACATCATTTGAATTATTATGGTGAAAAATACGTTTATCAACCTGCATGTTATTCCCCTATCCAGCGGGTCCTCTTCTGTGTTTCATTTTCTGTGACGTAGCTCATATATGGTTATATCACCTATATTGAGAAATTTATGTAAATTGCAGGTTAGTAGAAACACATATATTCTCTTTTGTCATCGGGAGAGCATTTGTGACAGATATTGAAAAGTTGAAGATCGGCAGCAAGACAAGGTCATTGGATGTAGAGAGAATATTAAGGTTCTTTTCAGATGTCACCAAGGTTTGCATTTTTCTAAATATTGTGCATCTTGACATGCCAACCTCTCTTCTCTTCTCCATTTTTAATACATGATTTCTTCCTGCAGGAGGGATTTAGTCCTGGTTCAAACCTTTTGACTGCTGTTGAAGTACTTGTATCTGGGGTATTTTATTTTACCTTTTCCAGTTTGCCCACTCCATAAAAGCTTACAAAGCTCAATTTATCTTAGTATGCTGGATCTTTTATGCCTTATTAGATATAATGTGTTACCTACTAAACGCCTTGTATGTGTTCTCTTCAGCCAATCGACAAACAATCTCTACTGGATTCTGGGATATTCTGCTGTCTAATACACGTTTTCGCTGCGCTTCTAGCATATGATGAACTAAGGAAAAGTAAAACAACTGATTTTGAAGAGAAATCATCGGACAAAGATGCTGGATATAAAGTACTTCAGACTAGACGACTTGAGGTTCTGTATCCATAATTTTGTTCCAAATTTTATTTCGACGAAAACAAATACTTTGTTTTGAGCTGGATATTGACAACTAAAGTTTAAACTGCACCTATGCTTCATCAGTTCAATAAATACTTTGTGTTCCTCATTCTTGTAGGTGGAGGGTAGTGTTGTACATATTATGAAAGCATTAGCAAGCAATCCTTCTGCGGCTCAGAGTTTGATTGAAGATGACTCTCTTGAATCGCTTTTCAATTTGGTTGCCAATGGCTCCGTTACTGTCTTCTCTCAGTATAAAGAAGGTCTAGTCCCTCTCCATAGCATTCAGCTTCACAGACATGCAATGCAGGTATTTTTCGTGCATCTATTTTAGAGTATTGTGTTGTGAAGCGAAAAAATTCCGTGAACGGCTTTTTTAGCTTGACGGTTGAAACTCGATGCTTATAGTTTCATTTAACACCCTTTCGTGTCTCTTCCAGATCCTTGGACTTCTTCTAGTCAATGACAATGGGAGTACATCAAGATATATACGCAAGCACCATCTGGTATGACAATGAACTATGCAGACTGCCTAAGTGTCGTTTGTTGATTCGTCTGCTGACTTAATAACCTTAACCTATATAGGTTAATTCTTTCTTGTTAATGTGAAATATCTTTGGTCAAGAATCTCTTCAAATTATTTACGTTGATTAAATTCAGGATAAAAGCAAATGATAATTAAATGTTGTATGCATATATTTTAGTTTCTTCAGAAGCTTAGTATTACGAAGTGATAAGTCCAATAAGGCATTGGAAAAGGTTTTCATTCTCTACTGTGAATTGCTTATAGTAGTCTACCAAAAACCTACAAACCGAATAATTTCCTGAGTTCTCTTGCAGGTAAAGGTTCTTTTGATGGCTGTCAAAGATTTTGATCCAGATTGTGGTGACTCAGCTTACACAATGGGCATTGTGGACTTGTTACTTGAGTGCGTGGAATTATCATACAGACCTGGTAAATATGGTCTACACCAATATAAGAGCTCTAAATATATTTCTAATTATGTTCTCCATATGGAAAATGCAACGAGAGACTAGAACATTCAGTTGTCACATATATATTTGGACCTTTATGCTGTTCTCACTATGGCTACTAACCGTTTTCAGTTTTGACTTTGTAGAGGCTGGTGGTGTTAGGCTCAGGGAGGACATACGTAATGCACACGGTTACCACTTTCTTGTTCAGTTTGCCCTGGTTCTATCTTCCTCGCCTAAAAATCAGACTTTTGTGTCCAGTAGTTCATCTATCGATCAAGATAATGGTTCAGATGGCTCTGAAGTGTTTCCTGATGGAGAAAAGACACGACTCAGTCAGGAATTAAATCAAGACGGCAACAGTATAGAAAATGCTGATTCTTCGTCACAAAAATTTTCTCCATCATTGTCGAGGTTGCTTGATGTCCTTGTCACCTTGGCTCAGACTGGTCCAGCTGAGCCATCTATAGGTACGGCCTCACGTTCAACCCAAACGAAGCCAACTGGGCATAGCAGAATTCAAACTCCATCTGTTGATAGTATATATGATGAAACATCGGAACAGGGAAGTAGTAAAGTTAAAGACCTGGAAGCTGTCCAAATGCTGCAAGATATCTTCCTGAAGGCAGAGAATAAGGATCTTCAAGCAGAAGTATTGAACAGAATGTTCAAGATATTCTCCAGCCACGTGGAAAACTATATACTGTGTCAGGAATTGAGGACCGTTCCATTACTTGTCCTCAACATGGCTGGTTTTCCTTCCTCGCTGCAAGATATAATTCTCAAAATTCTTGAATATGCTGTCACAGTTGTCAATTGTGTTCCAGAGCAAGAATTGTTGTCACTTTGTTGCTTATTGCAACAGCCAATCACATCTCAGTTGAAGCAGACCATACTTTCTTTCTTTGTGAAGCTCATATCGTTTGATCAACAATATAAGAAAGTCCTACGTGAAGTTGGTGTTTTGGAAGTCTTACAGGATGATTTGAAGCAGCACAAGCTTCTTATGGGTCCAGATCAGTACAGTGGAGTCTCTAACAACTCAGATCGGAAGCCTAGCTCAGGTAGCTTCAAAAAGCACTTAGATACTAAAGATGCCATCATTTCATCGCCAAAGTTGATGGAATCTGGTTCAGTAAAGTTACCTGTTTTTGAAGTTGACAACACTATTACTGTTGGTTGGGATTGTCTGATCTCTTTGTTGAAGAAAGCTGAGGCTAATCAGGCATCTTTTCGTGCGGCTAATGGTGTGACGGTTATTCTTCCTTTCTTGGTATCGGATGCCCATCGAACTGGTGTCTTGAGGGTCTTATCTTGTCTAATAACGGAGGACACTAAACAGGTAAATTAAACACCGAACAAGACTTAGCTCTGTTTTACTTACACAGATTTGTCCCCTCCTTTTCTTGGATCAGTTACACCTTAGTAAAGTAAATTATATTGCAAAGATGATGAATTAGATTACACTGATGCCACTATTGTATATTTTGCATTATTGACAAAATCCTTACTTCTCTTTTAATGTCTCTCTAAAAAGGTCCACCATGAAGAATTAGGAGCTGTTGTTGATTTGTTGAAGAGTGGAATGGTCACCAGTATTTCTGGCCATCAATACAAGCTTGATGATGATGCTAAATGTGATACAATGGGTGCTCTGTGGCGAATTGTCGGTGTCAATGGTTCTGCCCAAAGAGTCTTTGGCGAAGCCACTGGTTTCTCTCTTTTATTGACGACCCTTCATACTTTTCAGGGGAACAAAGCGAACACGGATGAGCTTGATTTGATGGTCTACATAAAATTGTTTAAATACCTATTTCGCCTTATGACAGCTGCAGTCTGTGAAAATGCTGTTAATAGGATGAAACTGCACGCTGTTATAACGTCTCAGACATTTTATGAGCTATTGGTGGAGTCTGGATTACTGTGTGTTGAGTTGGAAAGGCAGGTTATACATCTGTTGTTAGAACTTGCACTTGAAGTGGTAGTTCCACCATTTCTTACATCAGAGTCTACTGCTACAACAGATAGTGAAAAGACAACCTTTATTGTAACAACCCCATCAGGCCAATTCAATCCTGATAAGGAGAGAATCTACAATGCTGGTGCCGTCAGAGTTCTTATCCGTTCGTTGTTGCTCTTTAGTCCGAAAATGCAGCTAGAATTTTTAAGTCTTCTGGAATGTCTTGCGCGTGCCAGTCCTTTCAATCAAGAAAACCTCACATCAGTTGGTAAGAACCACGCCTCTTGGGGTATTCTTGTTGTTTTTTCCCCCTCTTATTCTCTCTCACTTCTTTCTGTCTCTTCATGAATTGTAATTGAACAGGCTGCGTGGAACTTCTGTTGGAGATAATTTACCCCTTTCTTCCGGGTTCATCTCCATTTCTTTCTTATGCTTTGAAGATTGTGAAAATTCTTGGAGCATACAGGTACGAATTACTGCATATTTGGTATATTCAGAATGCATTTCGAAGGTTGCCACATTTGTTCTTTCCGTCTGTATTCTTAGTACGTAGTTTTCTTTGTGTAGATTGTCCCCGTCTGAGCTCCGAATGCTGTTTAGATATGTTTTGCAAATGAGGATTATGAATTCAGGTCATGCAATAGTTGGGATGATGGAAAAGCTAATAATCATGGAAGACACAGCCTTGGAACATCTATCCCTGGCTCCTTTTGTAGAGATGGACATGAGCAAAACTGGGCATGCTTCTGTTCAGGTGTCTCTGGGAGAAAGATCTTGGCCTCCTGCTGCTGGTTATTCATTTGTTTGTTGGTTCCAGTTTCGTAATTTTCTAACAACCCAAGAAAAAGAACCAGAAGCATCCAAATTTGGCACTTCATCAAAGACGCGCATCTCGACTGCGCAGAAACGGAACATTTTTCGGATGTTTTCTGTTAGTGCTGTAAGCAATGAAAGTCCATTCTATGCAGAACTTTACTTTCAGGAGGATGGTGTTCTGACCCTTGCTACTAGCAATTCAAATTCTTTGTCGTTTTCTGGATTGGAGATTGAAGAGGGCAGGTGGCATCACCTTGCTGTTGTTCATAGTAAACCGAATGCACTTGCTGGACTCTTCCAGGCTAGTCTTGCAAATGTCTATCTTGATGGGAAACTAAGGCATACGGGTAAATTGGGGTACTCTCCATCGCCTGTTGGAAAATCTTTGCAAGTAGTAGTTGGAACTCCAGCTACTTGTGCCAGAGTTAGTGATCTGACATGGAGAACACGCTCATGTTATCTTTTCGAGGAGGTGCTCACATCAGGTTGCATTGGTTTCATGTACATTCTTGGTAGAGGGTACAAAGGTCTTTTCCAGGATGCGGATCTCTTACGTTTTGTGCCAAATCAGGCTTGTGGTGGGGGGAGCATGGCTATCCTGGACTCATTCGACAGTGACATGACTTCATTGCCCAATGGGCAAAAGGTTGATGGAAGCAATAGACAAGGAGACTCTAAGGCAGATGGTAGTGGAATTGTCTGGGATCTTGAGAGGTTGGGGAATCTTTCCTTTCAGTTACCTGGCAAGAAACTTATTTTTGCATTTGATGGGACATGCTCTGAATTCATCCGTGCGTCTGGAAGTTTTTCCCTCCTTAATCTGGTTGACCCATTGTCCGCTGCTGCTTCTCCAATTGGAGGTAATGGGGGACTTAAATACTCTAATACTCTAGTTCCTTTTTGTACATTCTAATCTGATCTAGTTCTGTTGTTTGACTGATTCTGCTTTTTCAAATGGTCTAGGAATACCACGTTTTGGACGTCTGGTGGGAAATGTATGTATCTGCAGACAAAATGTTATTGGCGATACTATCCGCCCCGTGGGAGGAATGGCTGTTGTACTCGCGTTTGTTGAGGCTGCAGAATCAAGAGATATGCTACATATGGCTCTTTCATTGCTTGCTTGTGCGCTTCATCAAAACCCTCAGAATGTGAAAGATATGCAAACCATCAGGGGATATCATTTACTAGCACTATTTTTGCGTCCCAAAATGACCCTTTTTGATATGCCATCTTTGGAGATATTTTTCCAGATTGCTGCATGCGAGGCTTTGTTTTCAGAGCCAAAGAAACTAGAGAGTGGGCAGAGTAATATTAGTATGACACATACGGAGGCTATGTTCGAAAATAGCTATGAGGATCTTGGTCTTTCGAGATTCCGCTACGAAAGTTCCTCAGTTGGGTCCCATGGGGATATGGATGACTTTTCTGTTCCCAAGGATTCTATTAGTCATCTTTCTGAGTTTGAAACCGATATCCCTGTTGAAACATCAAACTGCATTGTCTTATCCAACGCGGATATGATTGAACACGTCCTCTTGGACTGGACCCTTTGGGTAACATCCCCTGTTTCCATCCAGATTGCTTTACTTGGGTTTCTGGAAAATCTGGTTTCAATGCATTGGTATAGGAACCACAATCTTACAATTCTACGAAGAATCAATCTGGTGGAACATTTGTTAGTGACTCTTCAGAGAGGTGATGTGGAAGTTCCGGTGCTGGAAAAATTAGTTGTCTTGCTTGGATGCATCTTAGAAGATGGATTCCTGACTGCTGAACTTGAAAATGTGGTTAGGTTTGTGATTATGACATTTAATCCACCTGAAGTGAAGTCACGAAGCTCATTATTGCGCGAGTCAATGGGAAAGCATGTAATTGTGAGAAACATGCTTTTGGAAATGCTCATTGATCTCCAGGTGACTATAAAAGCAGAGGAACTTCTGGAGTTGTGGCATAAGATAGTCTCGTCAAAATTAGTAACATACTTCCTCGATGAAGCTGTGCATCCTACTAGTATGAGGTGGATCATGACCCTCCTTGGTGTTTCTCTTGCTTCTTCTCCTAACTTTTCCCTTAAATTTCGGACAAGTGGAGGTTATCAGGGGCTGATGCGAGTACTTGAGAACTTTTATGATTCCCCAGACATATATTACATACTGTTCTGCTTGATCTTGGGGAAACCTGTTTATCCAAGACTACCGGAGGTTCGGATGTTAGACTTCCATGCCCTAGTCCCGAATGATGGAAGCCATGTGGAGTTAAAATTCATAGATCTGTTGGATTCGGTGGTAGGAATGGCTAGAGCTACTTATGACAGGTTGATCATGCAATCAATGCTCGCCCACCAGTCTGGAAATCTCTCTCAGGTCAGTGCCAGTATTGTAGCAGAGCTTGTAGAGGGGGCAGAAATGACTGGGGAGCTTCAAGGGGAAGCTTTGATGCACAAAACGTATGCGGCACGTTTGATGGGTGGCGAAGCATCAGCTCCTGCTGCTGCGACGTCTGTTCTCCGGTTCATGGTTGACCTTGCCAAGATGTGCCCTCAATTCTCTGCTGCTTGCAGGCGTGCAGACTTCGTTGAAAATTGTGCCGACCTTTACTTTTCCTGTGTCAGGTTGGCATCATCAGACCTATTGATATAATTTTCACCACCTACTAAATATTGATGATTTTCTTTTGGGCTTTTTGAAAATAAATTATTTTGCTGCATCGATCTAATAGTCGCTGAATATACTAAATGTGGACTGTAATTGTTTCATGTGTCATCTCTTGCTCAATTTCAAAGGGTCTAAGATAAGACCAGGATATTTTCATGATGTTGGATAGCGTATTTTTTTGCATAATTTGCGCCTGAAGTCTTTTTCGTGCTGTAGGGCTGCCTATGCTGTGAAGATGGCGAAACAGCTCTCTGTGAAGGCAGAAGAGAAGCATACAAATGATGACGATAGCAGCTCACAAGGAACTCTCTTTAGCTTGCCTCATAACCAGGATAAGTCCGCTAAAACTTCCATCAGTGCTGGAAGTTTCCCTCAAGGGCAAGTCAGTCTTAGCTCTGAAGAAATACCTTTATCGGCAAATTATGTGGTTAGTGATAAGATGGAGAACATTCTTACACCACCACCACAGGACTCAAGTAAATTATTTCAAGGTGCTGAAGATGTTAAGAAACAAGAAGATAATCATGTCGGCCATGCATCAACTTCAAGTGAAAGGGATTTTCAAGATCGCAAAGGGAATGCAAGTCAAGTTCAGGCAACAGATTCTCAGAGTTCTGCATCTTTCCCTATGATCGAGTCTCCTCTTTTATCTGAAAAATCAGGCCTCAAAGTCTCATTCACTCCATCACCATCTCCGGTTGTTGCACTTGCATCCTGGCTAGGCTCTAACTATAATGAATCTAAAAGTTCTACAATGGGTTCTCCTTCTCTTGAATCGTATGTATCTGTTAATGAAGTCGATGCATCTTCAGAACGAAAGTCAGGCTCCCACAGGTCTTCTGCTGTCAATGCCTTCTTCACAGTTAGCCCAAAACTTCTCCTCGAAACAGATGAAACTGGCTATGGTGGCGGGCCTTGTTCTGCCGGAGCGAGTGCTGTGTTAGATTTTATGGCAGAGGTACTTGCTGACTTAGTGACTGAACAGATTAAAGCTGTACCGGTTCTGGAAAGCATATTGGAAATGGTTCCTTTCTATGTTGATCCTGAAAGTGTGCTGGTTTTTCAAGGCTTGTGCCTTAGCAGAGTCATGAACTATCTTGAAAGGCGTCTCTTGCGTGATGATGAAGAGGACGAAAAGAAATTGGACAAGACCAAATGGTCTGCGAACTTGGATACATTTTGCTGGATGATAGTGGACCGTGTTTATATGGGTGCTTTTCCTCACCCCACTGGTGTTCTTGGAGCTCTTGAGTTTTTGTTGTCGATGTTGCAATTAGCTAACAAAGATGGTAGGGTTGAAGAAGTCATTCCCTCAGGGAAAGGTTTGTTATCCCTTGGAAGAGCAACGCGGCAGCTTGATGCTTATGTACACTCAATCCTGAAAAACACAAATAGAGTGGTACTATATTGTTTCCTGCCATCGTTCTTGATAACTATTGGAGAGGAGGAACTGTTATCACAACTGGGTTTACTTGTTGAATCTAAGAAGAGGCCATCTCCGAATCCAGCTCTCGGTGAATCTGGGATTGACATATCAACAGTTCTGCAGTTGTTGGTCGCAAACAGAAGAATCATATTCTGCCCAAGCAATCTTGATACTGATTTGAATTGCTGTCTGTGTGTGAATTTAATCTCCCTGATCCTCGACCAGAGAAAGAGTGTGCAAAACATGTCGCTTGATATTGTCAAATATTTGCTGGTACACCGAAGATCTGCCCTTGAGGATTTGCTCGTCACTAAACCAAACCAAGGACAAAACTTTGATGTTCTACATGGCGGTTTTGATAAGTTGTTGACTGGGAATCTACCAGAATTCTTTAAGTGGCTTGAAAGCTCGGAGAAGATTATTAACAAAGTACTGGAGCAGTGTGCTGCAATAATGTGGGTACAGTACATAGCGGGCTCGGCGAAATTCCCTGGTGTCAGGATAAAAGGGATGGACAGTCGCCGGAAGAGAGAGATGGGGAGAAAATCACGAGATATGTCGAAGTTGGACTTAAAACACTGGGATCAGTTGAATGAGCGGAGATATGCGCTAGAAGTATTGCGTGATGCCATGTCTACTGAGCTTAGAGTTGTTCGACAAAACAAATATGGTTGGATACTTCATGCTGAGAGCGAGTGGCAAACTCATCTCCAGCAGCTTGTGCATGAGCGTGGAATATTCCCAATGCGTAAATCCAATGGTTCTGAAGGTCCGGAATGGCAGCTCTGTCCGATTGAAGGTCCGTACAGAATGCGCAAAAAGCTTGAACGATGTAAGTTAAAAATTGATAGCATGCATAATGTTCTTGATGGAAAGTTGGAACTTGGAGAAATTGAGCTTCCCAAAGCCAAAAATGAAGATGGGCCAGTTATTTCCGACACGGATTCTGATCCAGCTTTCCTGCTCAGTGAACTTTATGATGAGTCGTTTTTGAAAGAGTCAGATGATTTTAAAGATGTCGCTTCTGCCAGAAATGGATGGAATGATGATAGAGCTAGCAGCACAAACGAAGCAAGTCTTCATTCTGCTCTTGACTTTGGTGGCAAATCTAGTACAGCATCTGTGCCAATAACAGACAACACTCATGCAAAATCTGAGACTGGCTCTCCAAGACATTCATCTTCTGCTAAAATGGATGAAACTAAAGGCCCGGAGGAAGAATCAGAGAAGGAACTGAATGATGATGGTGAGTATTTGATCAGACCATATCTGGAGCATCTTGAAAAGATTAGGTTCAGATACAACTGCGAGAGAGTTGTCGATCTCGACAAGCATGATGGAATCTTCTTAATAGGAGAGTTCTGTCTGTATGTTATAGAAAACTTTTATATTGACGATGATGGGTGTATTTGTGAGAAGGAATGCGAAGATGAGTTATCTGTTATTGATCAAGCGTTGGGTGTGAAAAAAGATGCCTCTGGAAGCCTGGATTTCCAGTCTAAGTCTAGCACATCATGGACGACGGCAGTGAAAACGGGAGCTATAGGGGGAAGAGCATGGGCATATGGTGGTGGTGCTTGGGGAAAAGAAAAAATGGGCACGACTGGTAACTTGCCTCATCCTTGGCGAATGTGGAAGCTTAATAATGTTCATGAAATTTTAAAACGTGATTACCAGCTGCGTCCGGTTGCCATTGAGATATTTAGTATGGATGGATGTAATGATCTCCTCGTGTTCCACAAGAAAGAGAGGGAAGAAGTTTTCAAAAATCTGGTTGCCATGAATCTTCCAAGGAACAGCATGTACGGTAGCATCGTTCTTTTCATCTCGTTTCCTTTTGTTCCTCTCTACCGATTTAACATAATGCATATGTTTCCTTTTTTACATTATAGCTGTTTATTTGTTTTTAATTGTATATCTGTCAATCTATGCTCATGAGTAAGCATGGGATGGGTCTTCTTTTTAAAGCTTACTTCTCAAAGAATTGAATCTTTCTTCATTGGTCTGGTAAAGTGTTATTTATTCTGTTTATTTTTCCCAGGCTCGACACAACCATTTCAGGATCAGCAAAACAGGAAAGTAATGAGGGAAGCCGCCTTTTCAGATTAATGGCGAATTCATTCTCGAAAAGATGGCAAAATGGGGAAATCAGCAATTTCCATTACCTAATGCATCTCAATACCCTAGCAGGACGTGGATACAGTGATCTCACGCAGTATCCGGTATTTCCTTGGGTTCTTGCAGATTATGATAGTGAGAGTCTTGATTTGTCAGATCCAAAAACATTCCGCAAGCTTCATAAGCCAATGGGTTGCCAGACACCCGAAGGAGAAGAAGAATTTAGGAAACGGTTTGTGCTGTGCATCTTTAACTTTCAATAGTGCACGTTCCCTTGTGTTCTTCGTCATACATCTAAATTTTTCATGATAAGTAGTCAAGGTTTCATGATAGCGTAATTCGATCCAATTTTTGCTTATCATGCACTCTATTTTACCTTTTTGATTTCAGATATGAGAGCTGGGATGATCCTGAGGTTCCAAAATTTCATTATGGTTCTCACTATTCAAGTGCTGGAATTGTCCTGTTTTACCTTATTCGCCTCCCACCGTTCAGTGCTGAAAATCAGAAGCTGCAGGGCGGTCAGTTTGATCATGCTGATAGACTCTTCAATAGCATAAAGGAAACTTGGCTAAGTGCAGCTGGAAAGGGAAATACTTCAGATGTAAAAGAACTCATTCCTGAATTCTTCTACATGCCAGAGTTTTTGGAAAATAGGTTCCGCCTTGATTTGGGTGAAAAACAGTCAGGAGAGAGGGTTTGTGCCAATTTCTAGTTCTTTAATATTGCTTGAATGTACTAGTTTCCTTTCATGTAGTGTTTGATATGGATAGTTTTCCTGCATAATTTCAGGTTGGTGAAGTCTTTCTGCCTCCGTGGGCTAGAGGTAGTGTTCGTGAGTTCATCCTCAAGCACAGAGAAGCGTTGGAGTCAGATTATGTCTCAGAGAATCTGCATCATTGGATAGATCTCATTTTCGGGTACAAACAGAGAGGAAAGGTACATTACACAACATTTTTTCTCTTGCTTCTAGCCAAGTAGAATGCAGAAATCAATGTATTGACATGTTATTTAATGCTTCTTTATTGGCATGTTTATTCCCAGGCTGCAGAAGAAGCTGTAAATGTATTCTATCATTACACGTACGAGGGAAATGTTGATATTGATGCAGTTACCGATCCCGCAATGAAAGCTTCCATACTGGCGCAGATTAATCATTTTGGGCAAACGCCGAAGCAACTATTCCAGAAAGCTCATGTCAAAAGGAGAACTGACCGAAAAATCCCTCTCCACCCTCTGAAATATTCGACGCAACTAGTTCCTCACGAGACGCGCAAGTGTTCATCTTCTATAAGCCAGATCATTAGTTTCCAGGACAAGGTTCTCGTTGCCGGGGCCAACTGCTTCCTGAAACCCAGTGGCTATACCAAATACATAACATGGGGTTTCCCCGACAGGAGCTTGAGATTTATGAGCTATGATCAGGACAAACTGCTTTCAACTCATGAAAACCTCCATGAAAGCAACCAGATCCAGTGTGCTGGTGTTAGTCACGATGGGCGCATTGTGGTCACCGGAGCAGAAGATGGTCTAGTTTGCGTGTGGAGAGTGAGCAAGGATGGGCCCCGTGGCTCGCGACGATTACGGTTAGAGAAAGCTCTATGTGCTCACACAGCTACAGTCACGTGTCTACGTGTAAGCCAACCGTACATGATGATTGCAAGTGGGTCTGATGACTGCACAGTTATAATATGGGATCTCAGTTCGTTGAGTTTCGTGAGACAGCTTCCTAACTTCCCAGTTCCCATTACAGCAATCTACATAAATGACCTTACCGGGGAAATTGTAACCGCTGCTGGAACTGTCCTTGCGGTTTGGAGCATCAATGGCGATTGCCTTGCTGTGGCTAACACATCGCAGCTACCATCTGATTCGGTATTATCTGTAACAGGCTCGACATCTTCCGACTGGCTTGAAACAGCCTGGTATGTAACTGGTCATCAGAGTGGAGCTGTTAAAATATGGCGGATGATACATTGTACTGATCCGTTGAGTGCCGAGAGCAAAACAAGTAGTAGCAACAGAACAGGAGGGCTGAATTTGGGTGATCAAGTGCCAGAGTACAAGTTGATCCTACACAAGGTGTTGAAATTCCATAAGCAACCGGTCACCGCTCTCCATCTCACGAGCGATCTTAAGCAGTTACTGAGCGGCGACTCAGCTGGACAGCTGCTTTCGTGGACACTACCAGAAGAGACATTAAGAGCTTCAATGAAACAGGCATCATTGAAACAAGCTTCATTTAAACAGGCTTCATAGGTTTAAGATGTAAAGCGGAGACCAGTCATTCCCCTTTTGGGTTTCTTTGGCTTGAACCGGGCAAGGGGACTTGAAGACAGGGCCACATCGTAGGAAGCGGACCAAAATGTCGGCTCTGTTGAATCTTTTTACATCACTGGTTTGCAGGTCAAGAGGAAGAGAGCGAGGCGAACCATTCTCGGTTAATATCGCTGGTGAGTTTTCAAGATTGCGAAGGAGAAAAGGTTTGGTTTAAGAATTTGTGTAAATAGATGGGAAGATTACAAGCTTTACAGGGGAGTGTGTACTGTGTACAGTATGTATTTTTGCGGCGTTTGTTTTTTTACTTCATATTATTTTCATCTTCATGAAAAAACTCGTTGCAAATAGCAGAAGCTGGGCATATTAGTATTTACAGCCCCATTTGTATTTTTTTCAGATGCAATTCTTGTATTGTTTTAATAGTTTGTAACCTATGTATTCTTCATCTTTGCTTCAATGTCAATGAATTTGTTTTTAGTTCTATGTAAAGAGCCATGATGGGTTATAACCCAATTATTAATGTGGGCTTGTGAAACGGTGAGGCCCATTATAAATTTAGGCCATACATTATGCGCAATCCCAGATGCACATCTCGCGAGTGTACGAAGCCTTGATTGGCACAACAATACAACATCATTAGCTTAAGCATAATGTTTATTATTATCCAATCAACATTTGTTATCATCCAATCAATATTTATTAGAAAAGCACTTAAAAATATTTACCAAAGTAAAACTTCCTAGATAGTGTTTTTTTTTTTTTCATTTTTATCACCAAAAGAGTCTTAAAAAAGAAAATGATCAAAAGATGCTCAATTAAAAGGTTAATATACACTTATACTCTTAAAGTTAACAAATTTAGAATTAATATTTAGTTGATAGGGGAGAGATGTAAAAAAAAAGTGGATGGGCGAGATTTTAGGCGTGGGGTTTAAAATTTAAATAAATAAATATTTAACATAGTTTTAAAAAATATTTTCGAATATATAAAAGAAAATTAAAAGAAATTTGAATCCTTTTTGAAAAAATTATAAAAAAATTGAATTTGAAAATATATAATTTGAAATTATATAAAAAAGATTATTTATTTTTATTTAAATAATTATTTATGTTTATATATCTATAAAGCCAAAGATAGAAGAGTCTTTTGCTTCTTAAGTGAAACTTCTTTTGGTTATTTCCTTGAAGACTTTTTGGAGACAAAAATTTTAAAAGATTGATATTTGAGAGAATATTCTTTTACCAAATGTTAATATTCTCTAAATCTTCTTTTAATTTATAATTTATAAAATTAAGAAAAATATATATAGTTAATTTATTTTATTTAATAATATCATAAATTATGTTTATTTCAAAAATTATGCTTTTTAAAATAAGTTTTACAATTAAAATATTTTGAAGTGTGAAATATTTTTTTTATTGAAATAAAATTTTTTAAGTTTTAAAACTTATGTTAAAAATATAAATTTTATTTTTGATAGAAACATAATTTTATGATATTATGATATAAAATTAATTAATTATATATTTTTCTAAATTTTATATATAAATATATAAATATATATATAGAAAATAGAAATATTAATTAATATTATATATCATATTTTAATTTTAAAATAGTATACTGCTACTACTCTACCTACCAATCATTTTATGGGATCATAATGTTTCTGCAGCATCTGTTTTTCTAGCAGTAACAATGTTCATAATTGTTCTGCAGCATTTGTTTATAAAATAGTTTCAGCAGAATTGTTTCTGAAGCGTTCAAAATTGTTTCTGAATGATTCATAATTGTTTCTGAATGGTTCAGAATTGTTTCTGAAGGATTCAGAACTGATTCAGAAGAGTTCAGAACTGATCTTGAAGGATTCAGAACTGATTCTAAAAAGTTGAGAACTGATTCTCAAGGGTTCATAACTGATACTGAAGGTACATAATTTTTTCTCAAGGGTTCAGAATTGTTTCTCAAAGGTTCGGAATTGTTTCTCTAAGGGTTTATTATGCAGCGGACAAATAGGGTGAACGGTCCATCAAAGAACTTTTAGGGTTCTAAACACCTGTTCTTGGATCAATCAAGAGTTTCTTTCGTTAGCGTCTTGAGACCAACTTCTTGTGTTGATGAATTTAATCGAATCAAGAACAAGGAATAAGCAAAAGCTCTATTATTAATTATCAAAGCCTGAATACAACTTTAGACTTAAATGTCTACTTATAATAAAATCTCTAAAACAAGAAAACTCTAATCTTAACTAAAATAGGAAAACCATTTAAATATAAAAATATAAATAAAAGGTAATCATCTAATTTAATATAATTAACAAAATAAATAATAAGATATTTGGAAATATTCCAAATACTTATCTGCATCATTCTCTACGGGTTGGAAAAGATTCGTCCTCGAATCTTAAATAGGTTTTTTTTGTGGCTGAAATATCCAAAAATTTATCTTCAAATCTGAATTTTGGTCAAAACCAAATATTCTGACGTTGCTCGAAATTTGCACGGAACTCGTCCTACTCGGACTTTTCACGGATCTCATCTCGCCAGAATTTTGCAAAGACAAAATATGTAAAAGAATCTTCACTGAATACATAGTCGACAACGCAGACATCATCTTCGTAGACGTCGTAGATCAGATCACTCTAGATCTCTCGATAGATCTCAAAGTTCTTTTCTATCTCAACAAAGGGACTTTTGTCCTTGATAAGATAGATGTTCGCACTCACCATGACATCCAGAATCACCTTCGATTAATAAATCAAAGAAACGCGGCTCGGATACCAAATGATGCAGCGGACAAATCGGGTGAATGCTCGATCAAGGAACTTTTATGGTTCTAGAGACCTGTTCTTGGATCAATCAAGAGTTTCTTTCGTTAGTGTCTGGAGACCAACTTCTTTTGTTGATGAATTTAATCTAATCAAGAACAAGGAATAAGCAAAAGCTCTATTATTGGTTATCAAAGTCTGAATACAACTTTAGGCTTGAATGCCTATTTATAATAAAATCTCTAGAACTAGAAAACCCTAATCTTAACTAAAATAGGAAAACCATAAAAATATAAATAAAAGGTAATTATCTAATTTAATATAATTAACAGAATAAATAATAAGATATTTGGAAATATTCTAAATACTTATTTGCATTATTCTCTTCGGGTTAGAAAAGATTCATCCTCAAATCTTAAATCGTTTTTTTTGTAGCTGAAATATCTAAATATTTATCTTCAAATCCGAATTTTTGTCAAAACTGAAATTCTGATGTTGCTTGAAATTTGCACGGAACTTGTCCCTCACAGACTTTGCTTGGTTCTCATCTCGCCAGAATTTTGCACAGACAAAATTTGTAAAAGAATCTTCACTGAAGATGTCGTAGATTGGATCACTATAAATCTCTCGATTGATCTCAAAGTTCTCTTCACACTAAACAAAGGGACTTTCGTTATTGATATGATAGATGTTCGTACTCACTATGACATCCAGAATCGCCTTCGATTAAGAAATCGATGAAACACGGCTCTAGTAAGAACTGAAGCAGCGGACAAATATGGTTAACAGTCGATCAAAGAACTTTTAGGGTCCTAGAGACATGTTCTTGAATCAATCAAGAGTTTCTTTCGATAGCGTTTTAAGACCAACTTCTTGCGTTGATGAATTTAATCGAATCAAGAACAATGATTAAGCAAAAGCTCTATTATTAAATATCAAAGTATGGATACAACTTTAGGCTCAAATGCCTATTTATAATTAAATCTCTAAAACTAGAAAACTCTAATCTTAATTCAAATAGGAAAACCATTAAAATATAAAAATACAAATAAAAGGTAATCATCTAATTTAATATAATTAACAAAATAAATAATTAGATAATTGGAAATATTCCAAATACTTATCTGCATCATTCTCTACGGGTTGGAAAAGATTTGTCCTATAATCTTAAATCGTTTTTTTGTGGCTGAAATATCCAAATATTTATCTTCAAATCCGAATTTAAGAGAAAACTGAATATTCTGACGCTGCTAGAAATTTTTACAGAACTCGTCCTACATGGACTTTGTACAGACGAAATATAATCTTAAATCGTTTTTTTATTTTGTGGCTGAAATATCCAAATATTTATCTTATCCCACCCGAATTTTGCACAGACAAAATTTGTAAAAGAATCTTCACTGAAGACAAAGTCGACAACGTATACATCATCTTTGTAGACATGGTAGATCGGATCACCATAGATCTCTCGATATATCTCAAAGTTCTCTTCTCTCTCAACAAATGGACTTTAATTATTTATAGGATAGATGTTCGTACTCACCATAACGTCCAGAATCACCTTCGATTAAGAAATCAAAGAAACTCGACTCTGATACAAACTGATGCAGCGGACAAATAGGATGAACGGCCGATCAAAGAACTTTTAGGGTTCTAGAGACATGTTCTTGGATCAATAAAGAGTTTCTTTCGATAGCGTCTTAATACCAACTTCTTGTGTTGAAGAATTTAATCGAATAAAAAACAAGGAATAAGCAAAAGCTCTATTATTAATTATCAAAGTCTGAATACAACTTTAGGGTTGAAAGTCTATTTATAATAAAATCTCTAAAACTATAATCCTCTAATCTTAATTAAAATTGGAAAACCATTAAAATATTAAAAATCATATAAAAGGTAATTATCTAATTTAATATAATTAACAATATATATAATAAAATATTTGGAAATATTCCAAATACTTATCTGCATCATTCTCTCCAGGTTGGAAAAGATTCATCCGCAAATCTTAAATAGGTTTGTTCGTGGCTGAAATATCCAAATATTTATCTTTAAATCTGAATTTTGGACAAAGTTGAATATTCTTACGTTGCCTTAAATTTGCACGGAACTCGTCCTGCACGTACTTTGCATGGATCTCATCCTGCCAGAATATTGCACAGACAAAATTTGTAAAAGAATCTCCACTGAAGACGAAGTCGACAACGCAGACATCATCTTCGTAAACGTTGTAGATCGGATCACCATCGTTTTTTTCGATAGATCTTAAAGTTCTTTTCTCTCTCAACAAAAGGAGTTTCGTCATAGATAGGATAGAAATTCGCACTCACCATGACATCCAGAATTTTCTTCGACTACGAAATCAATGAAACACGGCTCTTATATGAATTGATGCAGCGGACAAACGGAGTGAACGGTCGATCAAAGAACTTTTAGGGTTCTAGAGATCTGTTCTTGGATCAATCAAGATTTTCCTTCGCTAGCATCTTGAGGCCAACTTCTTGTGTTGATGAATTTAATTGAATCAAGAACAAGAAAAAAAGCAAAAGCTCTATTATGAATTATCAAAGTATGATTACACTTTTAGGATTGATTGCCTATTTATAATAAAATCTCGAAACTAGAAAACCCTAATCTTAACTAAAATAGGAAAACCATTAAAATATAAAAAAATACAAATAAAAGATAATTATCAAATTTAATCTAATTAACAAAATAAGAAGATATTTGGAAGTATTCCAAATACTAATCTGCATCAGTTCAGAATTGTCCAGGAGGGTTCATAATTGTTTATGAATGATTTTGAATTGTTTCTGAATGGTGTAAAATTATATTTGAAGGGTTTAGAATAGTTTATGAAAGGTTCAAAATAGTTTGTGAAAGGTTCAGAATAGTTTGTGAAAGGTTCAGAATTGTTGAGAATTGTTTTTTAAGGGTTTGTAATTTTTTTCTAAAGGGTTCATAATTTTCTGAAGGGTTTACAATTTTTTTCTGAAGGTTCATAATTTTTTTTGAAGGGTTCATAATTTTTTTTGAAGGGTTCATAATTTTTACTGAAGGGTTCAGGATTGTTTCTGAAGAGTTCATAATTGTTTCTGAAGGGTTCAGAGTTGTTTCTGAAGGGTTCAAAGTTCTTTCTGAAGAGTTCAGAATTGTTTCAGAAAGGTTTAGAATTGTTTCTGAAGTGTTCAGAACTGTTTCTAAAGTGTTCAAAAAAAATATTGAATAGTTCTTAATTTTTTTTCAAAGGGTTCAAAATTGTTCAGGAAGGGTTTTGAATTTTTTTCTAAAGGGTTCTGAACTTTTTCTGAAGGGTTTTGCATTGTTTGTGAAGTGTTCAGAAATGATTCTAAAGGGTTCAGAATTGATTTTAAAGGGTTCAGTATTGATTTTAAAGGGTTCAGAATTGATTCAAAAGGGTTCTGAATTTATTCTAAAGGGTTTTGAATTCTTTTTGAATGGTTCAGAATTTTTTCAGAAGGGTTAAGAATTTTTGTTCAGAATTTTTTCAGAAGGGTTCAAAAAATTTTCTGAGGTACAGAATTTGTTTACGAAGGGCTCATAATTTTTCTGAATGATTCAAAATTGTTTGCGAAGGGTTTAGAATATTTTCTAAAGGGTTCAGAATTTTTTGCGAATGGTTTAAAATTTTTTCTGAAGGGTTCAGAATTGTTTGCGAAAGGTTCACAATTTTTTCCTGAATGGTTAAGAACTTTTTCTGAATGGTTCAGAATTTTTTCTGAATTTTCTGAAGGGTTCATCATTGTTTCTTAAGGGTTCAGAATTGTTTTTGAAGGGTTCATCATTGATTCTGAAGGGTTCAGAATTGTTTCTGAAAAATTCAGAATTGTTTCTGAAAAATTCAGAATTGTTTCTGAAGGATTCAAAATTGTTTCTTAAGGGTTCAGAATTGTTTCTGAAGGTTTCTGAATTTTTTCTGAAATGGTTCAGAATTTTTTATAAATAGTTTAGTATTTGTTTTTGAAAGGTTCAAAATTGTTTCTGAAGGATTCAATAATTTTTCTAAAGGGTTCGTAATTGTTTTTGAAGTGTTCTGAATTGTTTCTAAAGGGTTTAGAATTATTTGTGAATGGTTCAAATTATTTCTGAAAGGTTCAAAATTGTTCAGGAGGGTTCATTATTGATTATGAAGTATTCAAAATTGTTTCTAAAGAGTTCAGAGTTGTTTCTAAAGTTTTCAGAATTGTTTCTTAGGGTTCAGAATTGTTCATAATATTTTCTGAAGAGTTCAGAATTGTTTCTGAAATGTTTATAATTTATTCTGAAGAGTTCATAATATTTTCTGAATGGTTTAGAATTGTTTCTTAAGGTTTCGTAATTGTTTCTAAAGAGTTCAGAATTGTTTCCGAAGAGTTCATAATTGTTTAGGAAGGTTCTGAATTTTATATGAATAATTCATAATTGTTTATGAATGGTTCATAATTATTTCCGAAGGGTTATGAGTTGTTTTTGAAGTGTTTAATATTGTTTCTGGAGTGCTCAGAATTGTTTCTGAAGGGTTCGAAATTTTTTTATGAACTGTTCAGAATTGTTTTCCAATGGTTAAGAGTTTTTTTCTGAATGGTTCTTAATTGTGTACGATGGGTTCTGAATTTTTTTTTGAAAGATTCTGAATTGTTTCTGAAAGATTAAAAAAAATTTGAAAGGTTCAAAATTGTTTCAGAATGGTTCAGAAATTTTTCCGAAGAGTTCAAAATCTTTTCTGAAGAGTTTAGAATATTTTCTGAAGGTTCAGAATTTTTTTCTGAAAGGTTTAGAATTTCTTTTGAAGGATTCAAAATTATTTGTGAAAGGTTCGGAATTATTTCTAAAAGGTTCAGAATTATAGGATTCAGAATTATTTCTCAAAGTTTAAAATTGTTTATGAGGGTTCATAATTGTATATGGGCTTGTGAAATGGTGAGGCCCATTAGAAATTTAGTCCATACATTAGGAACTATCCATATGCGTATCTCGCGCGCGTGTGTGGTAATTGTCTGGAGACTATCCAAACACTCATGCACCACATGCCTGAGGGCAAATCTGTCATTTATGTTTCCTATCTCTATATATACACTTTGGGAAACGTTGATTATTGGCCTCAGAAAAATAAAAAGAACCTGCAACGAGTTCTCTCCTTATGTTCTTCCTTCTTCTTCCACAAGACCAACGATGAACACTAAGTTATCACTTTCTCAGACCAGGATCATTGGTTTCACAATCCGGCTCAACGATACACGCACTCGCTATGGACGTTCAAGCATTTCCGCAACTCTCAGCTCAAAACCAGCCTACTCTGGAGAACTCAAGGTTGTAAAAGAGACAAAAAGAACGGAGCCATTGAACAGGAAGAATGCAAGCATTAATGAAGACAACTTCTTTTCGAATATTGCAATTAATTATCTATCAAAGACTCTCCAAGACACGGCAGGTTCGTATCTCACATCTATTCTTTGAATCTTTACTTATTTAGTTCACATAAGATAGTTTTATCTATTGAGAAAAATAAAAAATGAGATATTTATCTTCAGGGATTAGTAGTAGCAGCAGCAAGAATACTGGTTACGATAGCTTAGTGGACACGGCGACTAGGGTTGCGGGTAACTTAAGCATCAAGCAACAGCATGAGCTTGTTCTTGTCGCTTTGGACAGAGCATTTCCAGCAGTGATACTCTCCTTGGTAAGCTCTTATGGATTTATAAGATGAACTAGCTTGAAACTGAATCAACAATAACATTTTCTTGATAAAATTACAGATAAAAATGCTTTTACCACCTTCAAAACTATCAAGAGAGCTGTTCGCTCTATTCACCACAGTATTTTTCGCTTGGCTTGTTGGACCTTCAGAGGTAAGATATAAACTGTTTAATTACCTTAAAGATCCTAAACTTTGCCTTTGTTTTTAAGTTGTAATTAACAGAAGTATTTTAATTGGGAACATTATTGAAAAGGTGAGGGAGACTGAGGTTAATGGAAGAAAAGAGAAGAGTGTGGTGTTCATAGAGAAGTGCAGGTTAAGTGTAATCTCTATCTGGTCCCATCTGATCACTTAGTGTGAGACAAAAATCAAAATCATTCATCCATAAAAAATTATTACATTATAACACCACCTGTAACAACTACCGAGATTTGCCATTTAATCATGTCTTTACACTGTTGTTAAACTTTGCAGGTTTCTTGAGCAGACTAATTGTGTTGGTATGTGCACTCACCTTTGCAAAATCCCATCACAAATCTTCATCAAAAACTCACTTGGAATGCCTATCTACATGATGCCCGGTACTATACAAAATCTCTTTTGTTTTACTATATAGTTGCAATCACTAAAATAAGAAGACTTTAGCATTAAAATAAAACAGTTGAAATCAAACTTAATATATGGTGAAAATAGTAGCCTGCACTTCTCACTTGTGGAAGCTTATAAATATTATCTTTGAAGGGTCCCATTGAGTCACCACTAAGGACACAATTAACTACAAGTAGACCCATTAAGTTTCCAAGATGCATAATGATGGGTGATCATATTCTTTCTAAGAAGTCAATGATTTGACTTAAGACACAAGCAATCATTCCCTTTTTTAAATGTCACAACACTACTTAACATTTTTCTTGAGTGTTTCTCCACAGATTTTGATGATCTTAGCTGTAAGATGATATTTGGTCAGGAGCCTCCAGAGATCAAAGATGATCCTGTAATGAAACAACCATGCTTTCAATTCTGTAAGAATGAAAACCTTATGGCCAACAAGATACCTTCTTAAGCAAGCCATTTCCGTATCTTTATCAATGAACATTCTCTGTTTTTTGCAGGCAAATCAAACAGAAGTTATGGTGTGAAACACTAGAGCTTGTACAAGGGACACTAAATATGGTTGTGATATCAAAACATATAGTATTTAAGTTTATCTTGTAAAGATAAATCAGAGATTACAATTACTTATAGAAGCAAACCTCACATATGCCCTATGATATTGACCCAAGAACATCAAAATTGTTTGAGTTTGCAAAAAGAATAAGACAATTAATAGAGATCTATAAGACCAAGATGATAGTAGACAAAAAAAACTGCACAATCAAGAAGAGCTGCAGAATCAATATTGAGGTGTGTAAGAGTAATTAGGTTGGTTTTGGTTTTGTCTTATATTCATGTGTCCTTGTCTTCCTTCTCTTGAGAATTGTTCCCACATCATCTGTTCTTCCATCAACATTCTCTGTTTCTTCTCCATTTCACTCATCTGCACATACGCTGGCGGCTGAACTACCAAGGAAGCTGCAAATGGATCCATCGGTACCTGCCCATTGCTGTTTCCATTGGCCGTTACTGGTGCAGGTAGTGCCAACATCGTTGCTGTAATCCATAGTAAATTCATGTCATCTTAAGTAGAATGCAAACGAAAACAGAGAAAATAAACAGAGCAAAGTAATGTTTCTTTTCAAACCTGCTGGTCTTCCTGCAGAACCAAATGCCATACTGCTTGCACTTCCGCTGGCTCCATAAGCCGTAGAGCTTTGCACGGCGGCGTTCACAGTACCGTGCTGATACATTCCGTTGAGAAGTAACATATCAAAGCCTCCACCGAGTTCAGTCTTTTGTCCTGATAATTTTGTAGCGGTTTGCACCAAAGCTGTCTCCCAATCTGCTCCATCATCTTTAAACGCTTCCCATCCAGGACCGGACTCTGAACCAGAACCGCTCGCGTAAGGGCCATCGAATAAAGCCAATGCTAAGCTATCTCCAGCTTCTCTAACTTCACCGCCGCTTATATCAACAAGATCCAACAAATCACCAACTTCTTCTTGCTTCTCTTCTATTATCACTGGCTCCTCTGTTTCTTCCTCTGTTTTTTCATCTTCCTCTTCTTTTGGTGGAGGTGCAGGCAAGGCTTTGATGGCATTCATATCTTCCTCCTCCTCTTTTACTTCCTCTGCTTTTGCTTCATCCTCCTCCTCTTCATCAGATTTTGAGTTATTGTTCTGTTCTAAAGCGGTTTTGTCTCTTATAAACTCATCCATGAGTTCAAGCTTCTTCTGCGTGATTTTCTCTATCTCTGGATACTCAGAAGACCTAGCGATCCCCATGTTCTTACACCAGGAATAGAACTGATCTAGCTCTTCAAACTGTTTAGAGACACGACAGAAAATGTCATGGATCTTGACTGAATCAGGAATGTCTAACTCCATGAATCGCTCGATCAAAACACCCATTATCTCCGTTACATCATAATATATCTGAAAACTCTCCTTCACTATCGGATACAAAGCCACAATCACAACTCTGTTGTTCCTCGCACTTCCTGTTATGCACATAACTTGTTACTCGAGAAACAAAGCAGAGAACACGAAAACAAGTGGGTGTGATGTAGGTTGTATATTATGTACAATGTTCAACAAATTGTTAGGTGGTAACAGAATTAGAACTACCAATTATGCGTATTATTCGGAACCTCGGAATTAACTAATATTGATATATATTTTTTTACATTTATATTATATATTTTAGTTTTATATCTAATTATAAAACTATTTTAATAAATTATAAAAATTAGATATTAATATTATTATTTGATTAAATAGATTCATATTAATTTATATTGATTTCGATCAATTTAACTGATTCAAAATGGTTTAAACCAATTTGAATCGCATGAATTAGATTTTAAGAAGATCGTTTCTGGTTATAATCGATTTTGCCATCTACGTGGGTGTCTTGACCGATTTTTAGAATATTGATTTTGTATTACCTGCAGGACGACAAGCCAAGAAACGGTCAAGAAGTAGCTGCAAATGCTGTACTCTAGTGAAAATCTCCTCTGTTTTCATCTCCGCGGTAGGTTGTGCCCTGACCACTATAGCCGTGGAGAGATCAGCCTCGGGGTTGTCTTTCTTGTCTTCCACGGTATCTCCTCCAACGCAGTAAACTCCACGTTTCCCGTGTCTCGCTTGCATCCTCAGATCAAGCCTTTCGTCGAGGTACAAGGCGTACGTCCTTACAAAAGCAGAGTAGTCCCAGGAGTTTGACCTAGAAAAATCTCTAAAGTCAGACATGTTGAGGAGTCTTGTCCCACGGCGAGTAGCGAAGAAGATCTCTTGCTCATAGGCTCGATCTCCTTCTGCTAAGAGACGTTGGATCAGAATCAAGGTTTTGAGAGCAACGGTCCAGCATTTGGTTTTGTTTAGGCGTCTAGAAAGCGTGTTGACGCATGCGTTTATGTAGTTGCGTGAGTAAGAAGTTAGGCTGAGAATCTCCCTTATGTATTTCTCTTCCGCTGGGTACTCTTCGTGACGAGTAGCTTTGACGATGGCTACGTCAAGCTCTGATAAAGAAGCGCTTCGGCCGTTGACTTTGGCTAGACCGACGCTGGTTTGGTCCTTCACGGCTCCTATGGCTCGTTTAAGTTTACTCGAACTCATATTATTGTGATTTATTATAAATGTATTTTAATTTAATAAAGAAAAAAAAAAAGACAAAGTGTTGAAGAGAGAAAAGGGAAGAACGAGAGGATTGTTTTATTTTTGTTCTTGTTTCCTCTCTTCTCCTTTGTGTGTCTTTTAGTTTGTTTGTTGTCTTTTTCTTGAGTATGTTGTTTTGTTTTGTCAATGTAGTTTCTTTGGTGTACGTTGATTTTTACCATGCAAGTCGCCGAGGTTGTCGGAGACTTTGGCCGGTGATTAATAACACCACGTGGCCTATATAATTGGTAAACTGAAATTTAGCTTGTATATACCATTAATGGGAAGGAGGAGATACTGATTAAGGAGTCATTCTCGTTCCTCTGATCTTGTTTTTTAGCCATGGTACAAATTACAATCACTATTTCGACATTGTCTTTGGTTAGATGACGTTATATGGTTTATAACTAGAATTTGTACTAGCAAATAATAATTATAAGAGTATATGAGGACTACATATGGTGATTAGTCTTATAACATTCTTGATAGTTTTTTTTTAAATTTCTTCCATGTTTTCTAGAAACTGCATTGTTTGTATAAATATCGATATCTGAGCTAGGGCTGGATATTTTATCCATTAAATTTGATTCGATTTATTATTCCTTTCGGTCCGGTCCAAAAAATCTGAATATTCGTAAGCCTCCAAAGCACAAATATTAAAAATCAATATCCGTTAAAAACAAAGCAAATAACAAATACTAAAAAATTTAGAACCGGATATCCGATCCGTTCCAGCTTATATACAAATAGGTGTATATCTATGACTAAATATAGAGTTTTGAATGTATAATTCTATACAATTATTATTTAACATGTAATTTAATTAATTTTATTTCTAAAATTACTTATAAAATATAAAATTAAGAAAAAATACAAAATCTTTAACGAAAACTACAATTTTTCTAAAAAATATATGTTTTATAAGAAAAATTTATTAATTTTAAAAATTCATAAAACACATAGTTTCATTATTTTTAGTTTATTTTTATATTACGTAAAGTTTATTTTAAGAAAAAACAAGTTGTATAATGTTTTGTAGATTTACTTGTATTGTACAAAGTGGATAAAGTATCCGTAAATATTCGTGAATAGCATATCTATAACTTTTCCGAATATACGAAAATCCGGATATCCGTATTTTTCCGAAACAAAACAAATCGGAAAATCAGATATTCGTGAAGTACGAAGCAAATCACAAATACTGAAAAATATGGCTCACACTTCCGAGCTATAATGGTTTTCTAGAAAAGTCATTGTTTGTTGTGATGTTTGTGCTGCAATTACAACATCAATTTGTATGCCTTCGGGTCGTTTCTAATTCAAATTAAATTCTCAGCAAAGAATAGTATATCCTTTAGGTTTCTGCATAAATTTATATATTAAGAATCTATGATAGAGCTTCAACGATAAAACTCATTTACCCCAACAAAACATGATTGGCTAAATTAACATTTATGTGTGACCTTCACATATACACAAGCGGCCCTTGGAATTTCCGTGGAGCCAATTTACTTTATACACCGCAAGGATCTTGAAATATATATACGATCATGAACAAGGAAAACAACTTTGATTTTTTTTTCCATGCATGCAAAAGCATTCAAAGAAGAATAAACGTGTAAATTCTTTCAATGTGTGTGTGTGTGAAACGTGGCTTATCTTGTTCTTCCATCGTGGAATATTAAACAGCTTTCAAGTACCTTTTTATTTCTCCGCATATACTCGTAATTTCCTTGGATATTATTTCATAAATATTTTAGTATTGGAAAAAAGTATACATAGAAATACATTTCTGAAAATCTAAGCGACAAAGAAAAGCAAGTTGGGTCAATGTCTAATCACTTCTTCATATCGAATATGTTCTTGGTAATATACGCCTTCTATCTCTGTTGTTTGTATTATCTAATGATAGTCTTTCGGTTTCTTTATTGGCATAGCTATTGACAAATTAAATGTTCATTATTCGAGTCATTCTTATCATTTATGCCTGAAAACATTAGACTAATAAGCACATGTTGACATGAACGTTCATAATTAAGTATCAAGTAATCATATATTATTATGCGATTGTCTGGAGAGTATATTTGATTAGTTCTCTCTTTTCTTGTCGGTCGAATAATCCGAACGTAGAGAGGCAGCATCTTCTCCCGCTTGTACTATTTAAAGGAAAATGGCTCTTTCGTGGTCTTGATAGTATAATTCCATTTACAATGTATTTAGATTCTTTCTTCCAATAATTAATTAGTATGAACTTCTTGAGAATCGAAAACGAGATAGAATATTTGTTGATTGTGGTTCTTTCTTCAACCTTTTCCCTCGTTATGTCATTTCAATCGTGTATAGTATAAGGGGCTCCCGGTTTAATTCCTGAAACAAAAATCCTCTATATATATACTAATGACTTCCCTTGGACCAGAATCAAACCAAATCTCACCATTACTTGCACCAATACACTTACACGCACCATTTTCAGACAGTAATATCAATGGAGAAGATATCAAATTTGCTAGAAGACAAGCCAGTGGTGATATTCAGCACGACTTCATGTTGTATGAGCCATACGATCAAGTCGCTTATATCTGGCTACGGTGCGAATCCAACGGTATACGAACTAGATGAGATGTCTAATGGATCGGAGGTCGAACGAGCACTGGCCGAGCTTGGATGCAACCCGACCGTGCCTGCTGTCTTTATAGGGCAACAACTCATAGGTGGTGCACATCAGCTTATGTCTCTTCAAGTAAGGAACCAATTAGGTTCGTTGCTCAGAAGAGCTGGAGCCATATGGATTTAAGAGGCCTTAATCACAATAAAGAAAGTTAAAAAAAATCGCAATAAAGCTCGTAATGTTTTGATTTATATATTTCTAGTATAGAGTATGATCAGTGTTTGAAGCATAATATATCTAGTGTTACAAGAAAAGGGTAATGTCACTTTTTCTTTAAAAAATACATAAAATAAAAAATAATTCGATTCAATTCGCTTGTGTAATGCAATAGCAATTGTTAAGAAATAAGATCGTATTTGTAATTAATTGGTACTAGATGATGGCCCGCACACTTGTGCGGACTAATATATATCTAACTAATTTAAAATTTAACATAATTTTCAATTTCAATTTAATCTATTTAATTAGTTTCACAACGCATCATAGATATTAGTTTAGTACTTAATTACAATATCTTTCATTTATTTTAGCACCAAACCACACATTAAAATGTTATTAATACTTTAAAACAACATTAAAAAAAAATAAATCTACAAAAACAATGAAATCAATCTCCTTTTCATCAAAATCTTAATTGTTCATCTTTATCGGAGTTCATAGTGACATCTCTTAACAAAATCTACAAGAATAAAAAAATATTTTTCTTTAACTAAAATTTAATAAATTATATATGTCTAGTAAAAACTGATTTTTTAATTTTTACGGCTAAATATTATATTCTCTGGACTCGTATATTTGATTGATAAGATAATTCGGTGATACAAAATAAAAGTAAGCTTTCTTTTAAAAATAATTAATAAAAAACATTAAACTATTTAATATTAGTAAAGTAAACATAAGATGAAAACTATAAAATTATTGCTAAAATTTTGATATTACTTGTTAATAACAATAATTATTATCCCAGAATATAATTAAAATTTTTATTAAATAATCACTAAAGATGTTTTAAAACTAACAATTCAATTATTTATTAAAAACAACGATTCAATCTAAATCATGTAATATGAAAAATGAACTTCTAATAATAACAAAACATGACAAATAAGTAAAATAACCTAAAATCATGGAGAATGTGACAAATAAGAAAAACTAACATTACCACTTAAAATTATTTGAGAATATGATAAATAAATAAAATTACCAGTTAAAATTATTAAGAACTGACAAATAAGCAAATTACCTAAAATTATGGAAAATATGACAAATAGAACCTCACACATAAGCAAAATTACTTCATAAATAATAATATAGATATAGATTATGAAAAATATGACAAATAAGTAATAAACAATGACAAATCATCAAAAATAACTAAAATCATGGAGAAGGTAACACATAATCAAAATCACTTCATAAATAATAATATTTATGGAAAATATGACAAATAAGCAATAAACAATGACAAATCATCAAAATTAACTAAAATCATGAAGAACCTGACACATAAGCAAAATCACTTCATAAATAATAATATATATAGATAATATTTTATATACCTTTGTTGTGAATATATATTTATAATTAATGCCTTGTATATATGTGTGAAAAATTGTTAAATTGGACAATGTCATTAATTAGTTAAGTTACGTCCTTAATTATATGTTCACCCATTATTCAAGAAAAAATGTGTTTTATATATGAGATAATGAATCGAACACATGTGTGCTCCGATAGTACAGCGGATTAGAACACTCAGGACTCGAAACCCACAAACTCAGATAAGCTGAAACCTACAAACTCAGATAAATTACTGTAGATTTAAAAATGTGCTAAGTATCCTGGATTCAAAATCTACAAACTCATATAAGCTGAGTACATGTGAGAACATGGAATATTTTATATAGTTCGTCTCCGGACTTCTGTGATTAGTTAGGTTACCAAAATAATAATAATAACAATGAAACAAACAACTTATAAATATAGCGAAATTGTTAACACAATTGAGTTTACAATTTCCCTATATTTTTGTATTATTTGAGTCATTAGGCGTGAGAGTAAATGTAATGTATGTTCTTGTAAGTTGCAACATGCAGAGCAACATGCAGATTTTGTACAAGTCAATGGCAAAACTACACAAAACACCATCGCTCACATTTCACAAAACACAACTATATCGAGCTATACATACACACGAAATCACAAATCAAACCCTCCAACGAAAAAGTATATAATCATTCACTATACAAAGTGAATAAAAGTATTGAAATTTGAAGACTTTGTTTCTTAATTCAAGAAACCGAGTGTCGTCTTTTTCTCTGAAACAAGAAGCGGCTCTCAGCACTTGCCTTTCCCTTCAAGGAAGGTTTAAGAGTAGCGAAGCTGAAAAGAGAATTGAGTTTGCTTATCTTTTTAGCAAATGACTTGAAAAGCTTAGTCCCTGGATTAGTTTTAACAAGTTCTTGTCTAATAGAGATGTGATCTTTCTCTAGATCCGTTAATCTCATCCTCATCCTCGCAACTTCAAGCTTTAACTCTCTATTTTCTCTCCTCACCGACGCATAGTTGTCTCTTGGTGATATAGCTCCACTTCCTTGTGATTCAAGCCAACCAAACAAACAATCATAAATTAAATCAAAATAATAAAAGCTAAATCATATTATATATAAAACAGTCGACTATATATCATACAATCCAGAGGGATTATAAAGTAGCACTACCTGCTCCACTTCCTCCCCTTTGAGGAAACTGATGACAGTTACCGGTGAATAGAAACTGAGTAGGACTAATGCTACTGCTCATTGCGTTTCTGAGTCTGATCTGCTCAAAGTACAACACTTGCACCGCCATTTGCACTGGTAGTCTCTCGTTCTGCGCTGCATGGCTACAAGCTTCTTGTGATAGTTTCTGTGAATCTATCGTCTTACATAGACGGTAACGCTCCGAATCCTTTATATTCGGATGAACCTATCAAAAATAAATAAAACCAATACTCAAAAAATCGTTAAGACAGTAACTAACTATTTGTATAAAATTAGCTACTATGCGTATTATTCGGGACAGAATTAAGCCAGGTGTAACTGTTAGCAAATTATATATTTAAAATTTTAAGTTTAATTACAAAATTATTTTGATGAATTATAAAAATTAGATATACAAATAATAAATTAAATAAAGTTGTGGATTTACACTATTTTATTGGTTGATTTGACATATTTAGATTACTCTAGATTGATTTAAACATATGTAACCACTTTTAACCAGCTTAGAACAATTTAAACCATTATAAAACGCATTAATCAGAATTTAACAAAATAGCTTCGACTATAACCGATTTGTCGATTAATAACACATCGAATAAAACAATATATGAATTTGGCTAATTTAGAAAGTGAGAGAAAGGTTCAAGAGGTTTTACTTTGAGGTAGATGTCAACGGCTCGATATAGACCATCACTGATGATACGAGCATGATCTGGCAAGAGCTCTGCTAAAGCTATGAACTTTGACGTTGTTAGATTCGAATCCAAAGCTATCTCCGCTAGATAGTTATCCATCAGCTTCGATACTTTCAAGATGGAGCTCTGTTTCGGAGATCCTGGACAGTCGAAATCAAAAATCATCTCTGTTTCATCTCCAAACCGGTTACGATGATGTTGTTGTTGTTCTTCTTCATCATCTTCTTCGTCTAGGTTTAAGAATATAGAGAAGATTCTCAAGATAGAATCGATGTCGTACATGGTGTTGTTGACTCCGTTAGGGTTTGTCGGAATCAAGACATCTTCGAGGATGGCTTGGTCTAGCTGAAGACCGATCCTCCGCTCTAAGTCCGATCTACAGGTTCCTGAAGTTGCAGAGGATGATGATGTTGCGATGACCATTTTGAGAAGACTTGAAAGGAACGCCATTGGAACAGAGCTTTTTCTTCCTTGCGTAGGAAGTAACCTAACGATTGTTTCTACAATCAATCTCTGTTTCTTCTTCGACTCCGAATCAATAACCCTCTCTTTCTCAAGCTTTGTATCCCTTACTATTAGCCCTTGAAGCGACTTGTTTGTGTAGCTGATCAGTATCTTGCTGATCACGTCTTGTCTCAGCCCTTTTGACCTAACCGCAGAGACAACTCTCTGGAAGAAATCGAGATTCAAAACAGCTACTGACTTCCCCCACCAGTCTAACGGAGTCTCTGGTTCCATATTCGTACCCGAAAACGTGTAATCTAGCTTTAATAGACCTGAGGTGAGCTGCTCTTTGCAGGCGTTGTTGGCGATAGCTATGACTAAACGGTTCACCAAGTTGAGATCTTCAGAGACTGGGACAAGGGATTCACAGTGATGTAGAACGAGGATGGAGTTAGAGATACTTGGGAGGACTGTTTCTTTGAAGAAATGTTCTGTTTTGAGAGCGAGATTCTCCTCTGAGATATCCTCAGTCATCTCTAGGTAATGAGATGCACAACGAAGCTTAGCTACGTTGAGAAGGTTGATGTCAATGTTGATTCCGTAGCAGAACTTGGCTGCGAGCTCGAAAGCTTCAGATCCTCCAGGAACACTGGAGAGACATATGTTAAACGTTTTCGAATCCGTAAGAAGCTTCCTGATCTTTCCACTCCGAGACACAAGAGGAAACTGAGGATACCACCAAACCAACAAGCAAAAAGTTCAAAACTATATAACTCAAGAACAGAGGATCCTCTGTTTTGGCATAAATGCTCTGTTTTTAGGTTTTGTTTGTTACCTTATGAAGACAGAAACTTGAAGATCCAACTTGAACTGTAAGATCACTAGAGACTTCAGATATTGGCCTGCAAGAACAGATAAACAAACCCATTAAGGCTCTGAGTGAAAAATGATTTCTCAACTATGAAGCAAAAGATCTGTGTGGACTTGAACTTGATGATCATGTAAGAACTGCTTGTGTCTTCCATGACTCTTAACGCTAAGATTCTAGGATAAGAAACAGTAACTCTATCATCTAAAATAGTGTGTGTGTTTTCCTGGTTTTGAGGCCATTTTTAGATTCACAAGCGAGACATGTAAAAGGTTATGTCAACATCAAACTTTTCAAATGAAGACAGAACCAGATGAAGTATTATTGTACGGATATGTTCCACATAGATACAAAATAAGACGTGAGAAATTATTGGGTTTGATAAACAGTAAGAGACTTTGACAATAAATGACTTGTGGCTACAAAGATTTGGATCTTTTAGCTAGATTTTCATGAGAAAGAACAAATCTCTTATTCGTTTTTTCTGACATGTTTCTAGTGAATGCAGACAAAACTAAAATGGTAATCATAATTACAAATACTATAAATTACCATTCAGATGCATGTCTGATACTTGAATTCAAACGAAACCCTCTCTTTCCTGTGAAAGTTGGCTTCAGTTCTACTGTAGCAAGTCCCATCTCTCTCTCTTTACAGAAGAAGAAGAAGAAGAAGAAGAAGAAGAAGAAGAAGAGCACTTGCGGTTGTAAATTGCAGGGAATGTACGTAGTTAATGATGCAAAAAGGTACACGAAAGAGTTATGATATCTTAGGTTAATTAATCTGTCAATTACGTGTAAAGCTGAGGTCATTATTATCACAGATGAAATTAAGTTAGGGAGAATAAATGAATGTATATACATAAATTGCTAGTAGTGTCCCTTGATGCATTTCAATCTCATTATTATGGTCTAAGGTATCTATTTTGTTCTTGTTGATTGTATGGTAATCGTAATGATGACTTCTAATTTCATGATTATGTGCACTCTTGTTTACTTTCAATAGTAACCGAAATCAAAATTTCATTTTACATTCTCTGCTGAAATGTTATCGATAAACTAATTTAAGCCTATTTACAATCGATAGCCATATTGAAATGATTTTTAACAACAAAAAATTAACATATAATTTTTACTTTTGAAATGTGAACTAAAAAAAAATAAAAAAAAAAATTACTTTTGAACTAAATATAATTTTATTTTGCTGCATAGTGTTTATCTACTAATGTGATGATATCCAATGGTGGATTTTTTTTTTTGTTGCAAAATTTTATTTATAAGAGGATATGTATTGTCATGTGAATTATTTGGTGAGACCAAGCTTTAAGCTCACTCCATGCTTTAAATTTTTGAATATGTATTGTTTATGTGTGGTCCAGAAAAATGTTAGGGTCTTTTCTTGCTTTGGTTATGAAAATTAAAGAAATAGAAAAGCGGTAGTGATTCCTAGTGATTACACCGATTGAGATTTATACTTAGCTTTACGGCTGTTTATGTAATGATGTTAGGCTGATCGATTAATCTCGAGCCCCTCGAAACATAATATATGATTTTTATGGTAATTATGGCAAATTAATCTATGTAGGATTAGTCAATAGTCACAGTACAAATGTTAAGCTTTTTGTGAGTTTGACTGTGTAAGGTTGACTTAGGCGTTGGTGTTCGGATCTCCGCGGACCGGTTCCTTCTGGATCCATATTTTTCGGGTCCTAAACATTTAGACCGAAAAAGTATTTATAAATTTTTAGTCCGGGTTTGGGTCTGTTTTTCTTGGGTCCAGATCGGTTCAGATCTATAATGAAAAAATATATAAAATATCTGTAATTTTCGAGTCTGTATCAGATCCAGGTCGGTTCTGATATTTACGATAAAAATGAAATAGAAGAATTCCATCAAATTTAGTCAAATTTTTCATATATATTTAAAATTTTACAAAACAACTTAAAATAAACTATTAATAATTAAAATAAAACATTTTTAACTCTAGATTTTACATTTAAAACTCTATATTACTTAAAAATGATACAAAAATAAAAACAAAAATTGTTAATAAAAAATATATTTTAAATAAATCATAAAATAAAATATATAAAATAGAACAAAAAATCATAGTTTTGGATATACGTATTTTAAGTCAGGTATGAATCTGTTCTTATCGAATCGGTTCTTTTCGGTTTCAGTTCGTTTCGGATCCACATCTATTTGGATTGGTTCTTTTCAGTTTCGGTTCTTTCGGGTAGAAGAATTTTGAACTCAATAGATATTTGTAATTTTTTGGTTTGATTTCATATCATATATTTTCGATCGTTCCGGTTCGAATTTCTGGGTCCAGATTAAAATGTACGGGACCAATAGATTCGTGATATTATCACTAACTGACTAAGATTTTTGACACTATGTTTCTGAATTTTTTTTATCATGAAAACATACAGTTTAAATAAACAAAATAAAGATCCTATAAATTAATAAATATGATAAATTAATAAAAAATTGGTTTTGAAGTGAATCGGTTTTTAGGGCATCTCCAACCCCACTCTATTTTCTACACCAAACTCTATAATAGAGTAAAACCTTCTCCAACCCCACTCTATATCCCACTCTAAAATAGTGTAACTCTATTTTTCACTCTATATTTGGAGTACCTCTATTTCTCACTCTATTATAGAGTGGAACTTTTTTATTTATACTTTAGTCCTTTGATTCTTTAATCTTTTTATTTTGTAACTATTTATGTAATTTAATTATACAAACATCATATTATTATCTCCAGCAAAATATATATGAGTTGAAACTTATTATTATTAGCCAAAGAAAACAAACACCAAATTTAAAAATTATCCAAAAAAAGAAATATTAAAATTAAAAATAAGTAACATAACATAAAATTAAAATCATATAAAATTGCGATTTAATATATAGGTAAATTGCCTCCAGATCCAATCGTGTTTTGCTATTGTAAAAGGACCAGTTCGTTTTTGGGAAAAAAATGTGTTACATGACATTATGACGACATGTATACTACACAACATGATAATTGAGGATGAACGAGATCTTGACTCACCGATTGAAGCGGGAAGAGAAGCTCCACCTCCCGAGGTTCAAACACCAGAGAATGATAATATTCGGTTTGAAGAGTTTCTTGGTCGATTTAGAAAAATCAAAGATAAAGAAGCTCATTTTGCACTTCGAAATTCGTTAATTGATTATTTGTGGGAAAGATACACTAATGATGATGCTTAAGTTGAATGTATTATGTTTTAATATAATGTAATTTTTAAGATAATAAATGTTTGATATAAATATATAATTTATAAGAACATTGTGAAGTATAAAATATAAGGGATCAATTTGTAAATTTTGTAAGTAAAAGATATTAAACATAAAATAAAAAAGAATAAATCTAAGAATATCCTTTTTTAGAGTGAAATATAGAGTAAACCATTGGAGAGAAACTCTACTCTATTTTAGAGTTACTCTATTTTAGTGTAAAATCTACTATAAAATAGAGTAAACCATTGGAGATGGTCTTAGCAACAAATTAAATGACATACATAAATTTGTATGACCACGGCGCGTCAGGCTCCTAGCATCATCTGATCCTCTTCTTCCTCGGTTCGCGTTTTTTTTTTTAAAGTTTCTTAAACGGAGCTTCAAGCTGAGTTTTTCCTCTCTTAGCTTATTCGATTCGATTCGATTCCGTCGCGATGGTGGAGAGACGGAGGAGTCCTCTGGTTCTATCATCCACCAGAGCTACACTCCGTTCAGTCTTCAATTCGCTTCAACCCGACGAGACTCCGAGCAGACCCGATTCGGTACGGCGGAACTTAAGGTTGCCAGCTGGCATTCTCAGGTGGCAAGGAGACAGAGTAAATGATTCAAAGTCTGATTCTTTAGATGACTCCTCACTGGTCGGACTCTCGACTCAGCTGCTCAAGAGACTTTCCATCAACTCTGGCTCTTTCGTAAGTTCTAATCACACTGACTTGCAACCTAACAAAAACTTAAAAAAATGGATGCTTTATTATAAAAAATGGATTCATTATTGTAAAAAAATGGAGCTTTATTGTAGAAATGGATGCTTTGTTGTAAAAAAGCAAGCTTTGATTGTGTTAACATTGAGTATTGATATTTGCAAGGTTGTTATCAACAACACTGACATAGGCATTCAACGGGTTGCACAAGTTGTTGTACTTGATCCTCCTCCCAAGACGACGTCGCTTGAAGAAGAAGATGCATCTCCCAACATCGACATAGACTCTCTTCATACAATGCTCGTCTTTCCCACTTATGATATGATGTCAACACAACAGTTACTAGACCAAGAGGTGGCTTACTTGTCCCCTATGTTAGCTTTTAATCTGAGCTTGCACATGTCCTGCTTGAAGTCCCTAGTCCATCGAGGGAACGAGGTCTTGGAGAAGTACTTTGTTGCTAAACTCGATGAGGAGTTGGATGGATCGAAGATTGGTTTGGATTTGGAACCTGTGTCTGAAGTTCCAGGGTATGCATCACATCTGAGGGTTTCTTTCGTTAAGATCCCAGAGTGTGGTACCATTCAGTCCCTGGTAGTTAATTCCTCGTTTGAAGATGAAGAGAGACAAGGGTTGATAGATACCGCGTTGCATAAGTATTTTGGAACTGATAGACACCTGTCAAGAGGCGATGTGTTTCGAGTTTGCATTGATTGGAACTGTGGTTCAAGCATTTGTGTTCCATGTAGTAGTCAAGGGTTAGGCTCCAGAAGCGAGGACTTTATCTATTTCAAGGTATAATTTTGTTTTTCTTCTTCTGCCATTGGAGAGAATTAACTGAATTATGTTCATGTGCTCAGGTCATTGCGATGGAACCTTCTAACGAGAGGTTTCTTCGAGTCAATCACTCCCAAACCGCTCTTGTACTTGGAGGAACGGTCTCTTCTGGTCTTCCACCAGATCTGCTTGTTTCTAGTTCAAAAGTTCCTATGCCTTTGCAGGAGGACACAGTAAATATATTGGCATCGGTGCTCTCCCCACCTCTCTGCCCATCAGCACTCTCCTCAAAACTCAGGGTTGCTGTTTTACTCCATGGTCTGCCAGGTACGTTTGCTCTGTTTTACTTTTACCTAATAAAAATTCTTCAATTTACATCTTCTCCTTAAATGTTAGGACTTTTTGCATACAAATGAATCACATGCTTATAGTTTTTTTTTTGTCTCTAATGCTTGTTTCAAGGATGCGGGAAGAGAACTGTTGTTAACTATGTAGCTAGGAGGTTGGGCCTACATGTAGTTGAGTATAGCTGCCACAGTTTGTTAGCTTCATCTGAAAGGAAAACATCTACTGCTTTGGCTCAGACTTTTAATATGGCACGAAGGTAAATTCATTCTAGTCTTTTTTTTATCTATATCTTTCATATATTCATTACTTGTACTATATAGAGCAGCATGCCTCTTGTTTTCATTGTCACAGGTACGCACCAACGATACTTCTGCTCCGCCATTTCGAAGTTTTTAAAAATCTAGGATCTCAGGATGGCTCACAGGGTGATCGAGTTGGCGTGGCCTCTGAGATTGCATCGATTATTAGGGAACTCACTGAGCCAGTTTCTAATGGTGAATACAGTTCTATGGAAGAGGAGACGAATAGCAATTCTGTAAGATTTGCATTTCTTTCTTTGGTTCTCCCCTGCATGTTGCACAGTTTCACTTAAGTAAAGAAGAGCTTTATTTCAAGAATCCATCCTCTCATGATGCTTATCTGAATATTTGTTAATGCAGTCTGTAGATGAAGTTGGGAAGTTTAGGGGACACCAGGTGCTGTTAATCGCATCTGCTGAAAGCACTGAAGGTCTCTCTCCGACAATCAGGCGTTGCTTTAGCCATGAGATACGGATGGGTTCTCTAAATGACGAACAGAGATCTGAGATGCTGTCTCGGTCCCTCCAAGATGTTTCTCAACTCCTTAATGTATGTGAGTACATACCAATCAAACCAGAAAGTGTCAGTTTATTCTTCTATCATCAATCTATAGTTAAGAACTTTAAGCTTGATGCACAGATACTGTAAATTTTTTTTTTGTAGACCAGCTCAGATGAATTTGTGAAAGACTTGGTTGGACAGACTTCTGGTTTCCTCCCTCGGGACTTGCGTGCTCTTGTAGCTGATGCTGGTGCCAACTTATTCATCAGCAAAGATTCCGAGACTGAGAAGGATGATGTAGACCAGTCAAGACAATTAGGTAACATCACTGAGACACAAACAGCTAAGGATGACTTCACTAAAGCTTTGGACCGATCAAAGAAGAGAAATGCATCAGCCCTCGGTGCTCCTAAGGTAACATTACCACTGTGTTTTCTCTTATGAGACCGATGTGCATTCTTAAAAATCTTTAATTGCATTCTTAGGTTCCGAATGTGAAATGGGAAGATGTTGGTGGGCTTGAGGATGTGAAGAGTTCGATATTGGACACAGTTCAGTTACCTCTCCTGCACAAAGATTTGTTTTCATCTGGACTACGTAAACGCTCTGGTGTGCTTCTCTATGGTCCTCCAGGAACAGGGAAAGTGAGTAAAGATGTTTTTGCCTTGTGACTCTTAGACTACTGTTAGTATGTCTGTTTCTTGCAGTTATATTTGATACCTTCTTTATTCAAAATCTGTAGACTTTACTGGCAAAAGCTGTGGCGACAGAGTGTTCCTTAAACTTCCTCAGTGTAAAAGGTCCAGAGTTGATCAACATGTATATTGGCGAGTCAGAGAAAAACGTTCGAGATATATTCGAAAAGGTATTTATAATACTGTTCCTCTTCCCTTGAAGTAGCTTATTGAATCTGTGGTCTCGGTTCTTGTGGCAGGCGAGATCAGCACGGCCGTGTGTGATCTTCTTCGATGAGCTGGATTCACTTGCTCCAGCACGAGGTGCTTCTGGTGATTCAGGAGGAGTCATGGACCGGGTGGTCTCTCAGATGCTTGCAGAGATCGATGGACTCAGCGACTCTTCACAGGATCTGTTCATTATAGGAGCAAGCAACAGACCTGACCTGATTGATCCAGCTCTTCTACGACCTGGAAGATTCGACAAACTTCTTTATGTTGGAGTCAACGCTGATGCGTCTTACAGAGAAAGGTTTTTACACAAATTTAAAACAATCAAAACACACATTTACACACATTCTGTTATATCCTTGTTTAAAAATTTGTAGGGTACTAAAAGCACTTACTCGGAAATTTAAGCTAAGCGAAGATGTGTCGCTTTATTCAGTAGCGAAGAAGTGTCCGTCTACGTTCACTGGCGCTGATATGTATGCGTTGTGTGCGGATGCTTGGTTTCAGGCAGCTAAGCGAAAGGTGAGAAACAGAAAGGTTTAAAACACACACTTTAAAAAGACTGTTTAAGCCTCTTTACTGGATGCTTCCTTGGTAAAATGCAGGTGTTGAATTCAGATTCAGGGGATGATTCTCTTCCAGAAGACGATCCGGACTCTGTTGTTGTAGAGTATGTGGATTTTATAAAGGTACAATCCAACTGAACTGGTGTTTTGAGTGTGAAGAAATTCAATCTCATTGCATCAGAGAAAGATCTGTTTTTATACTGCAACTTGAGAAATCTCTCTACTTTGTCATTGTAGGCGATGGATCAGCTTTCACCATCACTCTCCATAACTGAACTGAATAAGTATGAGGCGCTTCGAGACCAGTTCGAAGGCCGTTCCAGCTAAAAACTCCTCAGCATACAAACTACAGAGCTGAAGCGTTTTAATTGTATGGACACAATAATAAAAGCCATCATCAACCTCTTATATGTCAACATGCTCAAATTCCTTATGAATAAATGATTAGTTCTGTTATAGAAATTAGGTGTTTGTTAACGAATGTGTTTTAATGTCTTATATACTCAGTTCGGTTGATTTGTTTCTATTAATGCGGACAAAAAGGGTTGAATCCAATGTAATTAATTAAAAACTGATGAATGTGGGTGAGAATCCAATCCAAATGGTAAAGAATCCAAAATGTATTACAGTACAAATCTGAGAGTTATATTGGTCACGTTTTTCAACACACAAGGAATGTACAAAAGGCTTTGACACTTTCTTTGACCGACCACTTGAGATGCTGACATCATCATTGTCACGTGGAACATTGCTTTGTTTGTGCGAGCTTGTCCGAAATGAATCCAGTTTTTGAGTTCTTTTTTTTTCATTTCTTTTTTTTGTTTGTTCGAGAAAATAGCGACCAAAGAGAGAATGAGGAGGAGGAATCAGAAAATGGATATTTGAATTTTCCAAGAAATCTTGGGTGTTCGATCTTTGCAAGTTTTTTTTTCAAATTTCTTCAGGAGGTGAGAGCTCTCTTCTATTCACTTCCAACGTTTGTTCAATGGCTTTTAGCTTTAGTTGAGAACCTCTTTTTTTAGTTTCCCCATCTCGATCTGGGTCTTTTTTTGTGAGAATTGGTCGGATAATATAGGATAAAAGGTTGTGGTGTTTTTAGATGATTTCGGTGAGCAGCAGCGAAATAGGGTTAGGGTTTGGTGGAATTGAGGAAGAAGAAGACATGGAGATGGAGATGGAGATGGAAATGGAAGAAGATAGCGACTTTGAAGAAAGCACACATTCTTATGTTTCTTGCGTTGACCCTGACGTTGCTCTCTCTTATATTGTAAACACCCACACACACCTCCTCTTCCTCTTTATTCAACTCTTTGAGATTATTTATTCTCAACTCTTACTTACAAAGAAAACCCCTTTTCTTGAATGTTTGCAAAAGGATGAGAAGCTGGAGAACGTGTTAGGACATTTTCAGAAGGATTTTGAAGGTGGTGTCTCTGCTGAAAATTTGGGTAAACGTTCCTTTTCTCATTGCTACTTACTTTACCTTTCAGGGTGATTCCGTTTTAACACCAATCTCTCTCTCTCATATATATGTATTATTAGGTGCAAAGTATGGTGGCTATGGTTCTTTTCTGTCTATGTATCAAAGATCTCCTGTTTGTAAGAGTCCACCACCACAAGTTCAAAACCAAGTTGTAAGATCCCCTCCCCCTACTCTAGCTTTTATAAAAATATATTCTAAAGAGTCAAAACCTGTTTTTTTTTATAGGTGGCATCGGCTGTGCCTCCTCAAGTATCAGTATCTGGTTCCACTTCAAAACCTCCTCCTCCTGCTTCTGATGTTCTGGCCAAGCTGAAAAACTTGGTCAAATCAAGTAATGATAGCAAACAAAAGACTGTCACCAAAACGTCTCCTTCTCCTTCTTCTTCTTCTGCTCCATCAAATCATAAGACACTTAAACTCCGTATCAAAGTTGGTTCAAAAAGTGACCTCTCACTGAAAAATGGTAAACAAGGCCTCAATATGCCACCATCAACCTCTCGAGGGAATTGCCTCTCAGAAGTTGAAGAAGGGTTATTGAATTCGCCGACTAAAATTCTCATGGTGAATATTTTTTTTTACCCTTTTTTGGTTTCTTTGTTTGAACAGTGATGAGATGTGAGTATGTTCTTGATGGATTTCTTTGTGTAGGCTATGGTGTCGTTCCCTTTGCATAAAGACCAGCTGTTATCGCCTCTCTCTGATGATCTTATTCGGTTGGGGAAGAAAGGTAACATCATGAAAGATGCGCAAAAGTGTGTGAAGAAGGAAAAGTTGAAGTATATGCCACCGTCAAACAGTCATATTGTATCTGATACTGAAAAAGAGGCTGATAAGCAGTCATGCGAGGAGCTTGTTTCCAAGACTATGAAGCTTCCTCTTTTGTCCTGTCTATCACCGCCATCTATCCACCGGGCAAAAGAGGTTGATAAGATATCAGATTCTTATGTGGAGGGAGGGATGAACAACACTGTTGGCCTAGATGCAGCTTTGATGGGTTCAAAGCCTGAACTGGAAGATAATGTAGTAGCATTTCTTGATCGAAGTGTTGAGGGTGAAGACGTGGAAGAAGGTGAAGCACTAAAATCGCCGGAAAGTAAACCAAAGCTAGAGAAAGCTCCAGGTGTTGAACATGTAGATTATTCTTCTGTGGTAAAGGTTAGTAAGAGGGAGACAAAGAATGAAGAGCAAACTTTGAAGTCAAAACTTCCTAAAGCACACAAGTCTCAAAAAAGTTCAAGCAGGAATAGTTTGAGAGGCAAGAATGCTGCTGTAAATATAACTAACACAAATGTACCAGATAGATTGCAAGAAGATGTTGGAGGATCCGAAGATATTGGTGCTTCAGGAGAATCAAAAGAACAAGAACAAAGTAGTCTGGTTCCTAAAGCTAAGAAAGAAAAGCTTTCAGAAGAAAGTGCATTGAAGGAGAGTTTCAACAGTGTTAGAAATGTTGATGAGGAATGGAAGTGTGAACCAGACTCCAAGCATCCTATCAAGTCAAGTGAGCTAAATAAAGATGGGCACAACACTAAGCATAGTGTTAGATCAGAAGTGAAAAATAAGCATTCTGTTGAAGGTATTAATTTTGAAATGTATTGATTTTACTAATTATTATGTTTCCTTTGTATTCAAACTATCTGATGCGTTTGATAAATACGCTTGTAGGAGGAATGAAGCATGTGGGAACGGAACCTGAAAGAGAGCTTTCTGGGACTTGTAAGAAACCAAAGACTGGAAAATCAAGATTTTCTGCTGTAGAACATTCTGGATCCAACAAAACTATGAAGGATATTGGTAAGGCTTCCCCTCATGAAGACAGAAAGAGGAAACAGAAGGAAAACAAAGAAAGTGGAGATTGTATGAGAGAAGATGCAGTAATGGCGTCAAGTGGAGAGAATGTTAGAAAGCAAAAGAGGCTCAAGGGTTCAAGTAGTGAAAGTTGTGATAGGGACAGAGGAGTTAGTCAAGAAAATGGTAGAGATAGTGCTTCTCATCAACCTTTGACGCCGTCCTCTCCAAGTTTATTATGTAAGGATTTGGGTTCTGAAGTTAATGTCCAAGAAGCCAAAGGTTCGCTAGTTGACTCACTAGCTCCTTCAGCCTTAGACCAACATGAGCTTAAATCAGGAAGAATCCCAGAGCGGGATAAACACCATGATATTGACACTACTGCTGGTGATACGCGAAAAAGATGCCGAGATGGTGAAGGTTATATCACTATGGATAAACCAGGGACAACAAAGAAGGCTGCAGAAAGTTCCAAGGAAGGGAGGTCACCTGCACCGTTGAAAGAGAATCACAGAAGTACAGCGAATGAAGTGCAACATCTTGGCGCTACTGTTGAAGTAAAAACAAAAGAAAGCAGAAACAAGAAAAGACCTGCTAGGAAAGTGCCTATGGAGAGTAATAAAGAGGACTCAAGGGAACATCAAGATCCTACTAATAAGCTAGATACAAATAGTACAGACCAAGTTGAAGTCTTGAACCACGGCAAGGAGATATCAACTACAAAGACAAAGGCAATGAGAAATGGTAACCATGATGTTGGTTCAAGAAATCCAAAGCAAAACGGAAGTTCACATAATGATCATGTTGGCTCAAGCCCTTTGAAAAAGGAAATTACGAGTCAGGCTGCATCCAATTCAATCAAAGAGGCTACAGACTTGAAACACATAGCTGATCGTCTTAAGGTTTGGCATATTTATTGCAAAATGTTGTCTACTTTCTCTCCCCCTGGCTTAACATAGATATTTATCTTTTTTTGCAGAATGCTGGGAACAATCACGAGAGCATTGGATTTTACTTTCAGGCAGCGCTTAAGTTTCTTCATGGTGCCTCTCTTTTAGAGTCCTCTGGCACTGAGAATGCCACACATAAGAGCATTGCCACATCCAAGCATATCTATGGCAGCACAGCAAAACTTTGCAAGTAAGTTTGGCATTCAGCAAACTGAAGCACTCCACTTTACTATCTATAGAGAGTCTTTCACTGTGATGGTACTTGTTCATGTTACCATCTCATTTTCGCTGAGTTTCTGCATTGTGGCCTATAGATATTTTCTATGATGGTACTTGTTCATGTTGCCCTCTCAAGATGTGCAAATGTTTCTATTGAACCGAATCCTCATGTTATAAAATCTATACTGTTTATGTAACAGGTTCTGTGCTTATGAATATGAGAAAGATAAAGATATGGGAGCTGCTGCTTTGGCTTATAAATGTATGGAAGTAGCTTATCTAAGGATAACTTATTCCTCCCATGGAAACATAAACAGATATAAATCTGAGTTGGAAGCATCTCTGCAAGTGATTCCTTCAGGTATTTTTTTGAAAAAAAAAAAAGACTACCGAATATTTTAAAAAGTTTGGGGCTGATGGATGACTTTCCATCTTGTTGTTGGGGGTTTCAAACAGGTGAATCTCCGTCCTTTGCTTCTGATGGTGAAAACCCAAACAAGACATTGGCAGCAGAGAAGGTTGCCTTGTCCACCCCTGTGAGGTCATCCCCTAAAGTAACTGGAAACCATCTTCTCTCTTCAGGAAACCATTCCTCTCTTTCACAGCTTTTGACATTTGTAAGTTCAGTTATTTGACTTCTGTGGTCTGGTGCCTTAATATATATAATTTAGTTTAGGTTTACAAAACCATTTAGCTGATCTAGTTAGACTGAGTTTAAACTACTAAATCTTTTTATTATGTAGTTGAGATAGTTTCTTGGTTGAGACTTGAGCGGCATGAATTGGAATCATCTTCAAGCATATAGCATCATCATAAAAAAGTAGTGTTGTGTGTGTAAAACATGATCATATGTTTGTGTAAGTAATCTTGCAGCTAATGGATGTGTGTTTCTTGGACAGTCGCAAAACGTAAGCCTTGCAATGGATGCATCAAGAAAAGCACAGACCGCGTTTGCAGTTGCAAAGGGAAAATCGTGTGACACCAGATACAGTAGCAATGGCATAACATCCATCAAAAGAGCTCTTGATTTCAGTTTTCAGGACATGGAGAAGTTGGTGCATGCGGTGAGGCTTGCAATGGAATCCATAAACCGGTGATTATGGATTATGATCTCACCTTGTACAAGTAAGTTTAATATCATAGGGGCCAGACTCAGAGCGGAGAATGAAGAGAAGGGAAAGCTACCTTTGAGGTTTGGTCGGAAAATTGGACTATTATAAACATGTTTTACTGCGCAAGTGTATAGTGAGTGTTAGGACCTTATTTGTGAGTGACTTGAAGATGATTCAAAGTTATCATCATGTGTTGTTCATATATATGTATCAGAGAACTTTAGGAAGAGGTTAACAAGAACTGGAACTAAAATTACTCAACCTTTTGTAGCAATTGTTTCTTTCTATTCGTTTCATCCACATTTTATAATCAAGATTTGAATTGTTTTTGTAAAAAAACGAAGGTAAAAGAGTAACACACATTTAGAAAAGCATTATCAAATATTCCTGAAAAACAAAACAAAAAAAAAACTAAAGAGAAGAAGGGAATGTAAAGACATAGGTTTTAAGACTAAAAAACACTTTTCTTTGCTCTCTCTCTCTCTCTATGGTAACTCTGGCTAAGCGACGTATTTGAAAGTGCTGGGATTTTCAGTATCCCTCTCCAAGTAATCTCTGGTGATCAAATCCTCAATCCGTTTCTTGATCATCTTTATATCAGGCTGCAAAATAAAACAAAAGAAAACAATTGAGAATCACTCATAATGAAACAAAAAAAAAAACAAAATGGGTGTGACTATACTATCTGTTTTAACAAGTTTACCTTGAACATTCGGCTAAGCTGCTCAACACATTCAGAGACTAACTGCTGATGCGGCAACACTTTTCTGCTCTTCATGATCCGCACAAGAGAAGCATCAATCGCGTAACGTCTATCTTTATCAACATCTTCAACCACTTTCTTGCGGTCATCCACTGGAGGAAGAGGCACCTGTTTCACAACAATTTTTATTAGCTTAGCCTCTTCTTTTTTTTTTGAATTTACGCATACATACCTTGATTCTCCTCATTTTATCGGTGAACTTGGAGTTGAACTCGAAAGTATCGGTTTTAGAGATGGTCTTTGACGCTGGTTGCTTGTTAAGAAACTTGTACTTTGCGCATGAGAGTGAATGAAGCACCCTTACCAGATCTTCATGGCTAAGGTTTACTTGTTCAAGGAGCTCCTGGTAGGTTAATATATCTGTGTTGTTGAAAGCACAAAGCACAGCAGCCTGAAAATCAAAAAAATAAAATAAAATAAATAAATAAATATATATATATATATATATATATATATATAACGTTGAAATAAAAAAATTAACTAAGAAAAGAAAATATATATGAACACATACCTGGTAGGTTGAAACAATCAACTCGATAGGTTTAGAATCAAACCTCCCATTAAGATTACAAGTTCCCAAAGAGTAAATCCACATAAGTCTTCTGTGGTTGGTTTTAATTGCGTAATAAGCCTTGAAAGACTCAATACAGTTGACCATTTCAACCGGTAGATTGAGGTCTGAAGTCTTGTAACTCGGCCAAAAACCAGTGGTCAGAACAGTGACAGTGAAATCGACAACTTTTGGTTTACCATTTATATATTCCTCGAAGCCAGTCTGGTGGTCTTTTGCCAATTGCATATCCGTCACCATTCCCTCCATCTTTGAAGTAAACTGCCCACCGAACTGTCCTTTGAGCTTTGTAAGTATACTTCTTTCATGATCGTCATTAAACTTTCCGAATAATAGTCTACGTGCTTGCTTCTTCCTGCATGCATACAACAAGCCATTCTAAATACACAAGATCTCAAATAATTTCTAGACTTGTTAACAAAATATTTAACATTGTAATAAAATAGTTTTAAATCTTTCTTTTGAAATTATAGGCTCTAGATTTAACAGTATGTATAATTTATTTCAGATTCAAACCGTGATGACTTACACATGCTATTAGATGACTATGCTAAATCCTATCTTGAATAAATGATTTAGCCTAAGCAATAAGATTTAAAGATGAGTGCACCTGTAAAACTCGGCGAAAAGATCCTTGTCACTTATGTAGTCAAGCAGCTTAACAAGCTGTAATCATTAAAAAAAGACTATATTAGCATCAACGCAAAGGGTCAATGACATTTGAACATATGAAGAACAAAAGAGAGATCGTCTTACATTGTCAATGGTAGCCTCAATAGTAGAGTCATCATTGGATTTATCATTCCCTGCCTTCCTGAAGAGATTGTCACAAAACGTTGCAAGCAACTCTGCACTTGAGCTTCCAGCCACTTTCTTGTTACAAAAGATTTCAAAAGCTTCTTTCAACGCCTTATGGAAGAGCGCGTGGTTCTGAAAACATTCCATGACATAGGCCATGTACTTATCGTGCAAGTCAATGATCTTTCTGACAAGAACCTGTTCCTCCACGCTACCACTAGAAGCTGCGTCTTCGGCTTGTTTGATAAGAGCGTTACCTTCTGCTGTAACATGAAGCCTAAAGGCTCCCGCAACAGGTTCCAAACCTTTGGGGATCGCATGGTAAAGCCTGTACATCCTAGAGAGATCATCCGTCTTGTCATCTCTCAGCAGTGCGCTGCAACCGGAGTTCTCCTTTTCTAGAAGCTGTTTTGCAACCAAAACCAACAAATGGGTTTGCACAATGTCAACTAGTTTGGGCTCCGTGTCTGAATGAAGGTAGTGAGCGACCCTCTCCTTCTCCTTCTTCAAAGACTCCTCGGCCTTGATCATGTACTCAGGGCAAGAATCCTCCTGGATCCATCTTGAGGATCTGCGGGAATAGTAAGAAGCCGATTCTTGTAGAAAAAAATCCTCAAAATCGTCTTCATATCTCTTCATATTTCCCATCCCATTCTCAACAAAGATATCTAACACGTTCTTCAATAGTGCCCTATCAATCTGTTGTCCCTCTCGCTCTTTATGAATCTAGAAAACACAAACCAAACCGTTTAGATAAGACAGAACATGAAACTATTCATCTATATACATGTACTTACCAATGCTATAATAACTTGTTTGACATTGAAGTGAACGTTATTGTAAACATGGTCACGGAAAGAAGTCATGCCAACTTCAGTTAGGCTTGGAAGGCTTCTCCGTACAGTGAAGTAACGGTCAAGATAGAAGAAGAAGCGAGATAACCACCTAACCATAATCTTATTAATATCCCACCTTCGAGAAAGCTCTCTCAGCATGTATTCATCATGCTTCTCCATGATAGAGGGCAGCACCTACACACACAATATTATATATAATGTTATAAACTATGTATAAGAAAACCCTAATAAATAAATTAAAAAAAAAAGTGGGTCGATATAGTATACTCACCGTATGCTTGGCATAATCTTCAAAGATGCCACCATACTTGTCATAAAGCTCTTGAGACTGATCGTGAGGTGGTTTCTGAATGCACATATTGTAAATAGTAGTGTAGTTTCCAATATATTCGCCAGGCAAAAAATCTGGTTCAGGCTTTCCTTCAAGAATCCTTTTGAGCTTGTTAACAGCCGGATCAATGTGGACAGATCCTTCATCGATGGTCATAGGCTTGGGGTTTTGTCGAGAAGCCATTCTTAGTCAAACTCTATGAGAAAAACCCTAATTCCACAGTAGATTTTCGAGAGAAAGAATTGAGAGTTAATGAATGTGTTAATAAAAATCTTAGATACGTATTTATAGTCATCATAAGGCGGTGGCTAATTTTTTTTTTTAATAAAAAGAAACCTTATCAATTGAGATTTTAAAGGAAGTAAATCTGGAAACTTTATTATTAATATATATTTAAATAAGTCAATATTCGAGTGCCTTTTACTGTTTGTTAATGATTTGGAGTTATATACAAGTTTAGTTTACCTTTTCTCTTTTCTTATGACAATTATTAAAAAGGATGTTTTCATACCGTTTTAAATTGTGATTTTTGTTATGATTATCAGTCCTATAAAATTATGAAATATGAGAAAAACAAATTAAAATAACTTAAATGATAAAATTCTTATCGCTATCTCTTATCTATGTAGTTTTAAGGTTAACTTCTGACACAATCAACCAAAAACAAATCTAACAGTTTATTCAATCTTTTGTAATATTTAAACGAATATAAAACTTTAGTCTAAGTTTTTATAAATATTACCAAATTTCTCTTAGTCTTTACTGGGTCAACCATGAGGTCATTGATTAATGGCAGTTTTTTTAGATTTTTATTGAGTTTTATCGAATTTAAATTAACAGGTTTTTCATTAAATTTAAACTGGATTTTATACGGATCGCCGAGTTTATCGGTTCACCGTGAATCAGGATTGGGTATGAAAACAATTAATATCTTTTGTAATAAATATGTAGATTAAAATTAAAAATAGTACTTAATACCAACTAATTTTTTATCCAAAAATTAAATCTGATCTTTGAAAGCGCGGATCAAATCTAGTAAGTACTCTTATAAGAGGAGAAAACCTATAAAACCTTGAACTTTCAAATCAAATCCAAATAAATTTCCCACTTTCATTTGCAACATTCTATACCTCAATTTCCAAATATTACTTCCTTTAAATCTAAGTTTTTGTTGACTAAACCATTTTGTATCACAAAATTCAACCTAAGTTTTTGTTGACTAAACCATTTTGGTATCACGAAATTCAATCTAGAGGTTTACTTTTTGGACATCCAAAACATCTTAATCAACAAAATATGAAAATTAAAATGGATAATTTTTGTAAATTTTAAACTATAATCGATTAAATGATAGTTAAATTTAAGTTTATGATTTTTTGTGGTTATCTCTATTTTTACTTAATTGCATATTCAAGATCATATGTTTTGAATATAGTATGATTTATAAACTTGTTCTTAGCTAGGTTTTATAAGGTGTTACGTACCCACAAGACTTTAAACAATATCAAATAAGATTTGGAGTAGCTAGGTTTAAGAGAGAGCTAAGAGAATGTGTGAATAAAAAGCCTTGAATAGAAAATCTATAGAGTCTGATAATCTCATTAAGACGTTGAACAACCAAAACAACAATCATTTTCTGTATTTTTTTGAATCAGAATTTATCAATTGAGATTATTAAGAAAATTAAATCTGGAAATATTTTTATTATTACTATTATATATATATACAGAAAAATTTAGTATTTCGAATGTCTTTATATCTTGTTAAAAAGAATATATTTCTATTTTTGTGGTTAGTTATTGGGAGATATATACTAATTTAGTTTCTTTTGATGATTTTTTTTTAATCTTATATAATAATTTTAAGAAATGCTTACACGGTTGTGAATTTTGATTTGATTTGTTATTTATTAATCTTATAAGATTGTGAAGTCTGAGGAAAATAAATTAAAATAACTAAATGATAATTCTAATCACTATTTTGTAGTTCTATGATTAACTTCTAAAGCAGTCAATCAACTACCATAAATATATATATATATATATATATATATATATATATATATATATATATATATAATTATATATATTTTTCCTGAGAAATTAATCGATTTACTATGTGAATTTGATTGTCTTTTAGACACAAAAGTCGATTTTCATTCAATGGGTCCGACGGCTATAAGGTATTTAGACAGTTGTAAAATTTGATTTGTTTATCATTATTATCTTATAAAATTATGAAATATGAGACAAATAAATTAAAATAAATATATGATAAATTTCTAATCACTAACTATATAGTTTTAGGATTAAGTTCAAACACAACGATCATCTACCATGAAATATTTTTGTTTCTTTCTCTCATAAATTAATATATCGACTTTATTTATTTGATTGAACTCTTGGACCACAAAAACTCAATCTTCATTTGCTGTTACACCCCAATAAATGGGTTAGATACATCAAGATAAGTACATACTCCAAAAACTGGTAAAATCTGATACAATTAGCAAAATTTAGTCAGTACAAACACCAAATATAGTAGAAGTCCTATTGAAATTTCAAAAATCAAATCCAAACAAATCTCACATTCTCACTTGAAACTTTATACCTCAATCTTAAAATATTTCCTCTTTTAAACATAAGCTTTTGTTAACTAAGTTATTCTGGATCCACAAAAGTCAATCATTAACTCGATTTAACAATTCATTTTTTGTGCATCCAAAACATCTTTGTCAACCAGGTATGAAGATTAAAATGAATAATTTTTGAAATTAAAGATTAAGATGTCTTAAATGATAGTCCACTGTTTTTTGGTATTTTTTATGTTTATGACTTTTGACGGTTTTCTTTAATTTTACTTAATTGTATCTTTAAGATAGGTTATTATGTAAATTATGAATGATCTCATTACCATGACTTGTTCAACCATAAATGATCATTTTTTTAACAAATTCATTCCCAAAGGACTAGACAAAATCCTAGTCTTAAATATTGCTTAATATGTCTTTGATTTACCTAATTTAGTTTTGAAAGTTCATGTTTTTTGATGATTTACTTTATAACTGTTTTTCTTTTTAATTATTTCGTTAAGATAAAATCTTAGAACCACTATTATATAAAATATAAATGGCGATCTCAGTAATTCAACATGATGAACCCCAAATGATTCATATCCTTTCAGAACTGTTTTAAATGGACTTTTCTTGACTTGTCAGCCTATAATAAAACCCATATTAATATACAGCTTTGATCCATACTGATCTAAAAACTACACACTTCTGATAATAATAAAAACTAAAATTAGACATATTAGAAGCTATATTAAATAATGTTTAAGAGAGTTATGAGAATTGGCAAGTGATTGAATGGGTGAATGAATGAAAAGCCTTTTTTCTCGTCTAAGCCATGAACAACTAAAATCGTCAATTATTTATTTTTAAAATAAAAGTAATTAAACTTGCTCAAAAAGTTTATTAACCATTTATCAGTTAATATTTGAAAAATTTAAAAATCTGAAAATTTTATTATTATTATATATATATACAGAGAAGTTAATATTTCTAATGATTTGGAGATATATACCAATTTAGTTTAGGTTGATGAATTTACTTTTTTATATTATGATAATTATTAAAAATAAGGGCTTACACAATTGTAAAATTTGATTTGATTTATTATTTATTGATCATGTCAGATTATGAAATCTGAGGAAAATAATTTAAAATAACTAAATGATAAATTCAGTCACTATTTAGTATTAAATTCTAACACAATCGATCAATGATAATCGATCTACTATGTGAATCTCATTTTCCATTGCGTCACAAAACCTGATCTCCATTTTCTGAGTTTGGGTCTGATAATTTTACACCAAATAAAATAGGTGAATAAAAAACCTTGAAGAGACACATATTTATAGAGTAAGAAAATCAATAATCCGCTAGCTATGTTTCCGGAAGTTTGTATCTTGCCGGCTTTGGATTTAACAACTGATGTAATCTTTTAATTGATCAAAGTAATCTTTGAGGAAAAAGGAGTATGTGAATCAATAATGTGGTAAGATGAAAGAAAATAAATTAAAATGATAATTGTAGCTAAGGTTTGAGAGAGAGTAAAAGAGTAAAATCATAAGAAAAGAGTATGAGATCTAGACATATATGCATGATAAAAGAGTATACCATAGTTAAGATGTTACTTACCCAAAAACTTCAAACTGCGACCAGCTAGGGTTTGAGAGAGAGAGAGAGAGAGAGAGAGAGAGAGAGAGAGAGAGAGAGAGACTTGGGAGATGGTAGAGAGAGATAGAGGGATGACGAGAGAAGAGAGAGACGAGAGGAGAGAGAGAGGAGAGAGGAGAGAGGGAGAGAGAGGAGTGAGAGAGAGAGAGAGAGAAGAGCGAGAGAGAGAGGAGATCTTCTAGAGGAGAGAGAGAGAGAGAGAGTCAAAAAGCTCCAAGAGATAAGTATTTATAGAGAGTGATAATCTAAGGCGGTGAAGAACAAAAAAACTATCAATTTTTTGTATTTTATAACTAAGAAAATATTAACATTTATCAAGTGAGATTATTAAGAAAATAACATCCGGAACTTTTTTATTATTATTATAAATATACTGAAAAGTTAATATGCCGAATGTCTTTCTATTTTGTTTTTTTAAAAAAGAATGTCCTTCTATCTTTGTCGTTTGATTTGGAGATATATACCAATTTCACGTAAAGTTGGCATCCAGTCGAACACTATCTCTATAGTTTTAGGATTAATAACTACCATAAAATAATTTTTACTTATTCTCATAATTTAATCATTCTTTTGTACGAATTTGATTAACTTTTTGGCCACAAAATACTCAGTCTTCATATATTGGGTCTAGTTATTAAGATGACACACAAATAAATGGGATAGAAAAAAAATATAAGTTCATATTCCAAAAACAGTTAAAGTATGATACAATTAGCAAAACTTTAGTAAAAACAAACACTAAATAGAGTAGAAAACCTCTTAAAACCTTAAACTTTCAAATCAAAACCAGATAAATCTCACATTTCACTTGCAGCATTTTTAACCTAGCTCAATTTTAAATTATTTCCTCTTTTAAACCGAAGCTTTTGTTAACTAAGTTTTGCTGGATACACAATCGTTAATTCAATTTAACTGTTTATTTTTGTGCATCTAAAACAGCTTAGTAAGGGTTATTGGTTCTAGTATTTTAATGGATTTACAAATTTTTTTAGATTTAGAAATCTTTGCTAAATCCATGATTTTAAAATCAAACAAAATGGATTTAAAAATAATTTATATGGATTTCAAAATCAAAACAGGTGAATTGTTATAAATCAATCATATAGATTTATCATTACGAGGGAAAATGCTTGGATCTGGAGAAATTGTTCAGAACAAGTTTTATTTAGTTAGTGTTGGAAGGTGACAAGATGACACTTACGTAGAAGAGAGTAAATGCTCAAAACTTTGAAATATAAAGTAAAACAGACAATTCAATCAAAAGTTGTAAAATTATACAAGAAAAATCAATTACCATTACATAATGTCTGATAAGTAATATGAGAAGAATGATCTAAGCCCTAACAACCAATTAAAAGAGAAGGAAAAGTAATAACATGTCTCGGGATTGAAAAAGTAATTTTGACCAATTGTTAGTGACTTTATGTTTAAACCAAAGAAGATGAAGATTTATTTGGTACCCAAAAAAAAGAAAATGATGAACAAGATACGAGATATTGAACAAACATACAAGATATGAAAACTTGTCAAATGTAAAAAAAGGGAAACTCAAAAAAACAATATTACAAATCCAAATCAAAATAACAAGGTAGAGCTCAATATTTGCTCCTTTGTATTTTCACATTAAAAACATTTATAAATCCACTCAAATCCAATTTTAAATCAAATCCTTAAATAAATCTATACTATTGAATAACACTTGATTTTAAAATCTATTTTAAAATCAAAGAACCAATAACAGTAGATTTGAATATGGATTTAAAAATCATAGAACCAATAACAGTAGATTTGGTTTGGATTTTCAAATCCATTAAAATACATAAACCAATAACACCTCCTTAATCAACCAAATATGAAGATTAAAATGAATGAAAGATAAACCACACAGTCGGCATAGTAACATAAATGATAAACGGGAACAAAAGGAAATAGTAGAGACGACTAACTAAGATCGTTACCTACTATCTAGGTTTGGGAGAGGTATGAGAATAGATTGTCTGAATAGATATGTATATATAATGTCATAAGGCGGTGAAGAACTAATATCTATATGTTATATTTTAAATAAAAGTAAACCTTATCAGTTGAGATTCTTAAGGAAATGAAAATCTGGAAACTTCATAATTATCATATATATATATAAGTTTAGTTTATGTTGATGAGTTTACTTTTTATTTATCTTATGATTTTTTTTGAAAAAAAAATGTGTTTATGCAGTTGTAAAGTTTGCTTTTATTTAATATTATTAATCTTATAAGATTACAAAATTTTAGACAAATAAATTAAAATAATTAAATGATAAATTCTAATCACTATCCATATAGTTTTAGGATTAAATTATAACGCAATCAATCAATCACCATAAAATATATTTCTTTCTTTCTTTCATAAATTAATCACTCGACTTTATGAATTTGATTAACTCTTGGCCAAAAAAAAAACTCAATCTTCATTTAGTGGGTTTAACGATTAAGGTTACACACCAATAAATGAGATAAATACACTAATATAAGTACATACCAAAAATTTAGTTCGAATCTGATACTATTTAGCAACATTTTAGTAAGTACAAACACTTAATAGAGTGGAAAATCTCTTAAGACTTTGAACTTTCAAATTAAAGTCAAATAAATCTTACATTCTCATTTGCAACATTTTATACCTCAATTTTAAAATGTTTTCTCTTTTAAACATGAGCTTTTGTTAACTAAACGATGATCTACAAAAGTCAATTGCTAACTCGATTTAATAGTTCATCGTTTGTGCATCAAAAACAACGTAGTCAACCAAATATAAATATTAAACTGAATAATTTTGAATATTAAAGATTAAAGGCTTAAATGAAAGCTATACATAATTTTGAAATGAAGCTGCAATCAGATTCAAATTGAAAGATATATACAATTGTGATCTATATTGATCTAAAAACTACACAATTTTGATTCAAAATACTAAAATTCGATAGAACAACAGCTATAGTAAGCAATAGTTAAGACTATGACTATGTCAGAAATTTTGATATTGGTTTTCTTATGACACCAATCATTTGGGATTCATGAAGTTGTGATACTGATGAAATCATTAATATTTGCTATCGTATTGGACTTAAGATCTTATTGTAAAAAGGGAAATTTGGGAAAAGATAACTAATTATCTAAGACTTTGTCCTCTTAATACAAAACCAAAAATTACCATTTTTGGACCTATACTACCCTTCAAAGTTATAAAAATTCATATCAATTAATTTGTAATGTAAAAAAATTAAGAAAAATATTAAACATGAAGTAGTCAAGCATGTGCATAAATGAAAAATACTTTTTCATTCAAAAAATATTTGGAATGGTAAGTTGAAAAATTAGGTAAAGGTGGTAGTTTATTAGATCTACCATCTACGGCGTTTCAGAATATGCAATCTACCTAAAACACAATGATCTAGACAATGTAGACGGTGAATTCTACCAAATTACTTAGGATCTGTCACTGCAGTATATATAATCTACATCTCGTCTACGTTCTACATTTCCGGTAGATCATAAGAGCTAATAAATATTCTTCCATCTTCTTTTCCCGAATATGCATTCTTCTGATATCTCTTTTATCTACGATATCTGTATTTCCTATCTACCGTGTCATCTCTATTCTACCGATTGTAGAATGTAAGTTCTACCGGATTTATAAACAAAATCCGAAAATCTAGGAAAAATTGTCACAAAATATTCCCTAAATCTATTAAATCTTTTTTATTTCCTTTTTTAAATTTTATTCCCTAAATTTTAGTCTTCTTCTTCCGCAATGATATATATTAGGCTATTAGTTAATGATTTGCGAAAATAAATTAACGAATTTTTGTGGTCTAGTGGGAAAAGAGAGGAGTTTTAATGTTTATAACTTCATATCCTAAGTTCGACTCTAGGAAAGGTATGTTTTGTTTTTTTTGTTTTTTTGTTTTTTTGTATTTACACATCTTGTCAAATCAAAGCAATACAAGTGTGAAAGACTTGTTGGCTACCAGCTCGTCAACGTTACCCATGTTTACTAGAGTCAACAGACTAAACCCGAGTGGACCAACATCAGGATAGAAAACCATGTTTCTACTCCTCACGTTTCTTGTTTCCCAAGAAAGACGAGATGCTTCACATTCTCGTATATGGAGGCCACCTCAACGGGTCATGGGATCCCTGTAAACCCATTGATGATCCCAAGTTGCATAACTTGCAGTTCCAAAAGATTCCTAAGATGTCGATGGGCCCCACGTGAGCTATTTTGTTCCTGTTTTCAACATTTCTGGAGATTTTGCATTTGTTCCTTTTTTTATGTTGAGATAAAGATCCTAATAATGAATAAATCATAGAGCAAGACAACTGATTGGCTCAACAAAATCTTACACTACAAAATTCGTTGTACACATCTTACAACACTTGAGTATTTGGATTTATCTTCTTAGAGTTCCATAGATGTGAAACTTGCCAAAGAAAATGGAAAGTAGATGTGATTAACAAACCCGAGGCTGAGATCTGTTAACTATATTAATTTTAAAATCTTGTATTTTAAAATCATTAGAAAGGACAAAACGGGATTTGCATTATTGTTTATACTATAGGGACAAGGATTTTGGTTCTAATTCTAAGGGGACAAAGTCGTAGATAATTTGTTCTCTTTTCCCAAAATCCTTAACTTTTAAAACAAAAACTTTGAAGTTTCAGTTAAGCCCTTTTAACTTTCAATTTTCACAATTTGTCTATCTTAGTTTATATATTTTGTTGGTTTGTTTTAGATACACAAAAAGCAAATGTTAAATCAGGTTAACAGTTGATTATTCATAGATCCAAATGGTTTGATCAATAAATATTCACGTTTAAAATAAATAATATTTGAAAGTTGTGGTATAAAATGGCGTAAATGGCAATTGGAAATTTTTTTGTTTTGATTTGAAAGTTTAGAGTCTTAATGGCAGTTTTCTACTGAACAAAAGGTGCCAATGTCGAATTAAAGGTGCTACGACCAATACACTATGATCATTAGTACCATAATTTACAAAACTTTAGTTTCTCAACAACTGAGATAGATTATTAATCTCAACCTCGAATCCTATCGAACATGGGATGCTCCATTACTTCTCTAGCGGAAGGACGACGCGTTGGATCACGATCCATCATTGTCTGTTTTTTTCAAAAAAAAAAAAACACGTTAGAAATTGTTTAATGTTCCATGAAACACACAGAGATAAGAAAGCAAATAACGTACCTTAAGAAGTTGCTGTAACTGTAACGAATGGCCAGGGAGAAGAGGAAGTTTGCCTTCTTTGATATTGAGGGATTGGTTTCTTGATTCCGTAAGAGGTGATCCTCTAATCAGCTCGTAGACCGTGACGCCTAAAGAGAAGATGTCGACTTTATCTAGGTGCTCGTAGTTTTCGTTTAGTATTTCTTGCGGCATGTAACGTGCATCCCCTTCTTCTACTGGCAAGCTTTGGTCCAACCGCGTTGCACAACCGAAGTCGCCGAGCTTGCAGACACCGTTCTTGATGTATATGTTGTCGGGCTTTACATCTAAATGAGCTATTCCTTTCTCATGCACAAACTGTAACGCCTTGGCTATCTGTAACAGAGAATGGTTGGTGGTACTGTTAAATAATGATTCTCATGAATCAAGAAGCTCTGTTAGCTCTGTATACTTTTTTTTTTTTCAATGGAAGTGTGTACCTGATGCATAATCACCAAAATCTCTCTCTCTGAGATCTTAAGCGAAGATTTTTTGGACAAGCTGTGATCACAGAGTTCCATTTGAATGTATAACTGCTCGTTTTCAAACCAGGAGTTGTAGTATCCTACTACATTTTCATGGAACCCTATAAAAAGATAAAAACTGTTTAAGGTCACGCTGACAATAAGCTTGCAAAGAGCGAACCAATGAAAAAAGGTTAAGGACAAGAAGGCAAAACAAGGGGACTGTACTGACCTAGAGCTGCAAGAGCTTGAACTTCCATCATAGCTTTACGCCTGTCATAAACTCGGTTATGATTACTTAAATAAATTGATCGAAACAAGTTGAACTATTTTTAATACACTACTAGAAAAACTAATGGAGGTAATTTACCTCTCTGAATCTAGGTACAGCTTCCTTGTGCTGTATTTGACAGCATACAAGCAACCATCAATTCTCTTCAGAACTTTAAATACACGGCTGAAATTCCCAGCACCTATTTGCTGGAGAAACCAAACAAAGTGATGTTAGAATCCGAAAGAAGCAAAGCAACATGGTTCCATCACTTTAACAGAGTTTTGATCAAATTAAGATTTAAATGACCTTCTTTGGCTTACCTGAATTTCATGAAAGTCTGTGAGATATCTTGACAAGCCACCCCCACCAATGCTTGCAGGGAGAAAGCCTGAAATTACAGTACAGTTAAAAACATATTTTTTGAAGGACCGTTATAATTCTTAAGTCTTTCAGGACATTCTTAAACAGCAAACCGAGGGTAGAAATAATAACTCACTAGCACATTTGGACCTCTGATAACCGAAAGGGTCAGTAGCTGTATCAGAGTCATTCATCACATATGGATTCTTGAGGCAAGGAGGTGGCATAACCCGAGACCTCAGAGCAACTGCAGTCTGTGAAACGTATCCAGTCCTCTCCGTTTGATTGGCTTGGATCTTATCCACCATGATCTCATCTGTGTCAATATCATCATTATCGACTCTACGTTTTGATGACCAGGTAAAATTTGAAGTTTTCTCCGTGAAACTGTCTGCATTATACATAGAAAACATTTTCATCACTGAAAAAGTTATGAAAATAAACACATCACCAAACTATCATATCTCTAAAGATAATACCTCAGTGAATCTTCTTAAATCAACAAAGACAATAATAAATGTTGGAAAATTTTGATAAAACAGGAGAACCAAACATAACAATTGTACCAGCAACACAGTCAAAGCAAAATTTCATTTCCAAAACACATGTCTTCGGACAAAAGGAATGAAACACAAAATCTTACCCTGGCGGCATCTTTTGCTTTTAACTGTATTAAGCTTAACAGGAGACCTAGGACAAGGAGATTGATCCTACAAAAAGAGAAATACTTATAAGATATTGGTGAGAAAGGAAAAAAAAAAACAAAGGATAAGATTAATAGCTGTCCTATGAGTTCACCTTGCTGCTGTCTAAACCGCTCATCAAGTTCTGATTGTCCGGTGTTATATAGTCAGGTGTGCTGAAACATTCAATCCCAACCAAAAAAAAAAAAACTTTTTTTTATCAAAAGATTTACAAAGACGAAAATGCCCTCAAATCTACAATCGAAGTAACGATCTCAATCCAAAACCCCGAGTTAAAGGAAGATTTTTTACCAGAAGAAGTCTTGGCTGAGTATGAATCCCTTCTCCCCGCAATCGCCATCTCCGTCAGCGGAACCCAACTCATTCCGGAGCTCCGACGACGAATCCGCGGCATTCGACGGGGGACGATTATCGAACGGAAACTTCGAGAGTTGATCGAATTGAAGCGCAGAGTGTCGCTCTAACGTCCCTTCCATCTCACGGCTCTTCTTCGCTCTTCTCGTCTCGATCGTCGCGCCTGGGGCTTTCCTCTTCGCCAACAGTGTTCTTCGTCCTTTCTTATCGAACATGACGATTAATTTTAATTTAATTGCTTCTGTGGTGGGATGGAGGTAATTGGGAAAATTTATAATTTAATTTAAAATTTGCGCGCTCGCTCGCGACCTTTGGTTTGGAGCTAATCAGTTGCAGCACGGAGTACGGTGTACATCTTTACTATCAATTTTGACCGTCTGATCTTCCGAGTAGTAGCTTTTAATTAGACTTATATTAGGTGGGGACATGCTGATCTGGAGCGTGTCATGTAAGCTTTGGGCTCTTTATACACGCACTTGGGCCACGGTGCAGACACTATAGAATTGTGCACCTTTTTCTAGAAAATAAATAAATTATGATGTTTGGTGACAAAAAAAAAAAATATATAAATTATGATGTTTTCTTTAATTAAATAAGATTTTGCATTTCCTTTGGTCAACAAATTTAAAAATCAATCTACTACTAATTACTTTCTCCTGATTATGGGATATTATGTCTGTAATTATCAAAAGAATAGGTACACGGCTAATAGATTGTTTTTATTTTACATCTATTGTTATTATTATCAGTTGACACCACATCTTACAACGTTTGGAATGTAAAAATACTACTTAAACCGTTTTCTTAGCCAGATAAGTATCACAGTCAACAATCCAAAAGAGCTACTAAAAAGCCATATTTGAAACTTGTGATTCATTTTCTTATAGGAAGGTTTAATCTGATATGAAGGAGAACAAAAAATAACGTATTTCTCTCTGTGAAAAATTGGAAAGATAACTGAGAAAAAAGTCTTAAAATAATTTAGTGTAGTGTTTATATAGTGTTTGACTGTATTTCCAATTTTTTATAAATTAATTGTATTTCCAAAATAAGATTTGAAAATGGAATTTACACTTTTCCTTTCAAAAAGTTGCATTTCCTCCTATTGGTCAACAAATTTTAACGCCAACCAAAATTTATGTTTCTTGGGTGATTTAAAAGAAAGGACACTTCATCGGGGCTATAATGTTAAACCGGGAGATTGTGGTATTAATTTCTAATTAGTTCTAAATTAGGGATATTAAACAAATTACAAAATGAAAAAAAAGTTTAATTAATTGGGCCAATTAAGTCCAAAGACAAACCTTTTAATACAAATGTAGTGGGATGAGAACGTGATCGCACAGTTTAATTAATGTTGTCTCTATTTTGTCTCTAATTGTTAAAAATTAGAATGATATACATGTACTTTGAAAGATAGTTTAGAAACCTTTAATACAAATGTAGAATGTGGTTAAATAATTTTAAACAAGTATAAGATTATGTATATTGAGCATTTAACGAAAAACTCAATATTTTCGTAGAGGTAACCTACAAATGTTGAGAGTAATTCAAAAATATGACAATAATGTTTTATTGCATAATTACATCCTCCACTTACATATTATGATGATCAAAGAGATTATGAACATTTGTTGTCTCTGTTTCTCTAGATAATAGTGATTTTATAGTGGTTAGTCTACTTATTTAATTTACGCAGTATATGAATTTAGTCTAAATTAATTATTAAAAATTAGAATGATATACATGTACCTTGAAAGATAATTTGGAATACATTAATACAAATGTAGAATGTGGTTAAATAATTTTAAAAAACACTAAAGAGCATAAGATTATGTATATAGCGCATTTAACGAAAAACTCAATATTTTCGTAACCTACAAATTTTGAGAGAAATTCAAAAAAATATGAAAATATTGTTTATTGCATAATTGCATCCTCCACTTACGTATTATGATGATTAAAGAGGTTAGGAACGTTTGTTGTCTCTGTTTCTCTAGATAATAGTGATTTTGTAGTGGTTAGTCTAATTATTTAAGCAGTATATGAATTTCAACTAAATTAATTGTTAAAAATTAGAATGATGTACATGTACCTTAAAAGATAGTTTAAAAACTTTTTAATAAAAATGTAGAATGTTGTTAAATAATTTTAAACAACACTAAAGAGTATAAGATTATGTATATAGAGCATTTAACGAAAAACTCAATATTTCCGTAGGACTTAACCTTCAAATTTTGAGAGAAATTCAAAAAATATGAAAATATTGTTTTATTGCATAATTGCATCCTCCACTTACATATTATGATGATCGTTTGTTGTCTCTGTTTCTCTAGATAATAGTGATTTTTTAGTGGTTAGTCTACTTATTTACGCAGTATATGAATTTAGTCTAAATTAATTGTTAAAAATAAGAATGATATACATGTACCTTGAAAGATAGTTTAGAATATATTAATACAAATGTTGAATGTTGTTAAATAATTTTAAACAACACTAAAGAGCATAAGATTATGTATATAGAACATTTAACGAAAAACTCAATATTTCCGTAGGGGTTAACCTTCAAATTTTGAGAGAAATTCAAAAAATATGATAATATTATTTTATTGCATAATTGCATCCTCCACTTACATATTATGATGATCAAAGAGGTTAGGAACGTTTGTTGTCTCCGTTTCTCTAGATAATAGTGATTTTATAGTGGTTAGTCTACTTATTTAAGCAGTATATGAATTTCAACTAAATTAATTGTTAAAAATTAGAATGATGTACATGTACCTTGAAAGATAGTTCAGAAACTTTTTAATACAAATGTAGAATGTAGTTAAATAATTTTAAACAACACTAAAGAGTATAAGATTATGTATATAGAGCATTTAACGAAAAACTCAATATTTCCGTAGGGGTTAACCTTCAAATTTTGAGAGAAATTTCAAAAATATGACAATATTGTTTTATTGCATAATTGCATCCTCCACTTACATATTATGATGATGAAAGAGGTTAGGAACGTTTGTTGTCTCTGTTTCTCTAGATAATAGTGATTTTTTAGTGGTTAGTCTACTTATTTACGCAGTATATGAATTTAGTCTAAATTAATTGTTAAAAATAAGAATGATATACATGTACCTTGAAAGATAGTTTAGAACATATTAATACAAATGTTGAATGTTGTTAAATAATTTTAAACAACACTAAAGAGCATATGATTATGCATATAGAACATTTAACGAAAAACTCAATATTTCTGTAGGGGTTAACCTTCAAATTTTGAGAGAAATTCAAAAAATATGATAATATTATTTTATTGCATAATTGCATCCTCCACTTACATATTATGATGATCAAAGAGGTTAGGAACGTTTGTTGTCTCCGTTTCTCTAGATAATAGTGATTTTATAGTGGTTAGTCTACTTATTTAAACAGTATATGAATTTCAACTAAATTAATTGTTAAAAATTAGAATGATGTACATGTACCTTGAAAGATAGTTCAGAAACTTTTTAATACAAATGTAGAATGTAGTTAAATAATTTTAAACAACACTAAAGAGTATAAGATTATGTATATAGAGCATTTAACGAAAAACTCAATATTTCCGTAGGGGTTAACCTTCAAATTTTGAGAGAAATTTCAAAAATATGACAATATTGTTTTATTGCATAATTGCATCCTCCACTTACATATTATGATGATCAAAGAGGTTAGGAACGTTTGTTGTCTCTGTTTCTCTAGATAATAGTGATTTTATAGTGGTTAGTCTACTTATTTACGTAGTATATGAATTTCAACTAAATTAATTGTTAAAAATTAGAATGATGTACATGTACCTTGAAAGACAGTTTATAAACTTTTTAACACAAATGTAGAATGTAGTTAAATAATTTTAAACAACACTAAAGAGTATAAGATTATGTATATAGAGCATTTAACAAAAAACTCAATATTTTCGTAGGGGTTAACCTACAAATTTTGAGAGAAATTCAAAAAATTTGACAATATTGTTTTGTTGCATAATTGCATCCTCCACTTACATATTATGATGATCAAAGAGGTTAGGAACGTTTGTTGTCTTTTTTTCTCTAGATAATAGTGATTTTTATAGTGGTTAGTCTAATTATTTAAGCAGTATATGAATTTGAACTAAATTTATTGATAGAAATTAGAATGATGTACATGTACCTTGAAAGACAGTTTAGAAACCTTTTAATACAAATGTAGAATGTGCTTAAATAATTTTAAACAACACTAAAGAGTATAAGATTATGTATATAGAGGATTTAAAGAAAAACTCAATATTTTCGTAGGGGTTAACCTACAAATTTTTAGAGAAATTCAAAAATATGACAATATTGTTTTGTTGCATAATTGCATCCTCCACTTACATATTATGATGCTCAAAGAGGTTATGAATTTTTGTTGTCTTTGTTTCTCTAGATAATAGTGATTTTATAGTGGTTAGTCTAATTATTTAAGCAGTATATGAATTTCAACTAAATTTATTGTTAAAAATTAGAATGATGTACATGTACCTTGAAAGATAGTTTAGAAACCTTTTAATACAAATGTAGAATGTAGTAAAATAATTTTAAACAACACTAAAGAGTATAAGATTATGTATATAGAGCATTTAACGAAAAACTCAATATTTCTGTATGGGTTAACCTTCAAATTTTGAGAGAAATTCAAAAAATATGACAATATTGTTTTATTGCATAATTTCATCCTCCACTTACATATTATGATGATCAAAGAAGTTAGGAACATTTGTTGTCTCTGTTTCTCTAGATAATAGTGATTTTATAGTGGTTAGTCTAATTATTTAAACAGTATATGAATTTCAACTAAATTAATTGTTAAAAATTAGAATGATGTACATTTTCCTTGAAAGATAGTTTAGAAACCTTTTAATACAAATGTAGAATGTGGTTAAATAATTTTAAATAACACTAAAGAGCATAAGATTATGTATATAGAGCATTTAACGAAAAACTCAATGTTTTCGTAAGGGTTAACCTACAAATTTTGAGAGAAATTCAAAAAAATATGACAATATTTTTTTATTGCATAATTGCATCCTCCACTTACATATTATGATGATGAAAGAGGTTAGGAACGTTTGTTGTCTCTGTTTCTCTAGATAATATTGATTTTATAGTGGTTAGTCTACTTATTTAAGCAGTATATGAATTTCAACTAAATTTATTGTTAAAAATTAGAATGATGTACATGTACCTTGAAAGATAGTTTAGAAACCTTTTAATACAAATGTAGAATGTAGTAAAATAATTTTAAACAACACTAAAGAGTATAAGATTATGTATATAGAGCATTTAACGAAAAACTCAATATTTTCGTAGGGGTTAACCTTCAAATTTTGAGAGAAATTCAAAAAATATGACAATATTGTTTTATTGCATAATTGCATCCTCCACTTACATATTATGATGATGAAAGAGGTTAGGAACGTTTGTTGTCTCTGTGTCTCTAGATAATATTGATTTTATAGTGGTTAGTCTACTTATTTAAGCAGTATATGAATTTAAACTAAATTAATTGTTAAAAATTAGAATGATGTACATGTACCTTGAAAGATAGTTTAGAATACATTAATACAAATGTAGAATGTGGTTAAATAATTTTAAACATCATTAAAGAGCATAAGATTATGTATATAGAGCATTTAACGAAAAACTCAATGTTTTCGTAAGGGTTAACCTACAAATTTTGAGAGAAATTCAAAAAAATATGACAATATTTTTTTATTGCATAATTGCATCCTCCACTTACATATTATGATGATGAAAGAGGTTAGGAACGTTTGTTGTCTCTGTTTCTCTAGATAATATTGATTTTATAGTGGTTAGTCTACTTATTTAAGCAGTATATGAATTTCAACTAAATTAATTGTTAAATATTAGAATGATGTACATTTTCCTTGAAAGATAGTTTAGAAACCTTTAAATACAAATGTAGAATGTGGTTAAATAATTTTAAATAACACTAAAGAGTATAAGATTATGTATATAGAGCATTTAACGAAAAACTCAATATTTTCGTAGAGGTTAACCTACAAATTTTGAGAGAAATTCAAAAAATATGACAATATTGTTTTATTGCATAATTGCATCCTCCACTTACATATTATGATGATGAAAGAGGTTAGGAACGTTTGTTGTCTCTGTTTTTCTAGATAATATTGATTTTATAGTGGTTAGTCTACTTATTTAAGCAGTATTTGAATTTAAAATAAATTAATTGTTAAAAATTAGAATGATGTACTTGTACCTTGAAAGATAGTTTAGAATACATTAATACAAATGTAGAATGTGGTTAAATAATTTTAAACATCACTAAAGAGCATAAGATTATGTATATAGAGCATTTAACGAAAAACTCAATATTTTCGTAGGGGTTAGTTAACCTACAAATTTTGAGAGAAATTCAAAAAATATGACAATATTGTTTTATTGCATAATTGCATCCTCCACTTACATATTATGATGATGAAAGAGGTTAGGAACGTTTGTTGTCTCTGTTTCTCTAGATAATATTGATTTTATAGTGGTTAGTCTACTTATTTAAGCAGTATATGAATTTCAACTAAATTAATTGTTAAAAATTAGAATGATGTACATGTACCTTGAAAGATAGTTTAGAATACATTAATACAAATGTAGAATGTGGTTAAATAATTTTAAACATCACTAAAGAGCATAAGATTATGTATATAGAGCATTTAACGAAAAACTCAATATTTTCGTAGGGGTTAACCTACAAATTTTGAGAGAAATTCAAAAAATATGACAATATTGTTTTATTGCATAATTGCATCCTCCACTTACATATTATGATGATGAAAGAGGTTTGGAACGTTTGTTGTCTCTGTTTCTCTAGATAATATTGATTTTATAGTGGTTAGTCTACTTATTTAAGCAGTATATGAATTTAAACTAAATTAATTGTTAAAAATTAGAATGATGTACATGTACCTTGAAAGATAGTTTAGAATACATTAATACAAATGTAGAATGTGGTTAAAAAATTTTAAACATCACTAAAGAGAATAAGATTATGTATATAGAGCATTTAACGAAAAACTCAATGTTTTCGTAGGGGTTAACCTACAAATTTTGAGAGAAATTCAAAAAATATGACAATATTTTTTTATTGCATAATTGCATCCTCCACTTACATATTATGATGATGAAAGAGGTTAGGAACGCTTGTTGTCTCTGTTTCTCTAGATAATATTGATTTTATAGTGGTTAGTCTACTTATTTAAGCAGTATATGAATTTCAACTAAATTAATTGTTTAAAATTAGAATGATTTACATGTACCTTGAAAGATAGTTTAGAATACATTAATACAAATGTAGAATGTGGTTAAATAATTTTAAATAACACTAAAGAGTATAAGATTATGTATATAGAGCATTTAACGAAAAACTCAATATTTTCGTAGGGGGTTAAACCTACAAATTTTGAGAGAAATTCAAAAAATATGACAATATTGTTTTATTGCATAATTGCATCCTCCACTTACATATTATGATGATGAAAGAGGTTAGGAACGTTTGTTGTCTCTGTTTCTCTAGATAATATTGATTTTATAGTGGTTAGTCTACTTATTTAAGCAGTATTTGAATTTCAACTAAATTAATTGTTAAAAATTAGAATGATGTACTTGTACCTTGAAAGATAGTTTAGAATACATTAATACAAATGTAGAATGTGGTTAAATAATTTTAAACATCACTAAAGAGCATAAGATTATGTATATAGAGCATTTAACGAAAACTCAATATTTTCGTAGGGGGTTAACCTACAAATTTTGAGAGAAATTCAAAAAATATGACAATATTGATTTATTGCATAATTGCATCCTCCACTTACATATTATGATGATGAAAGAGGTTAAGAACGTTTGTTGTCTCTGTTTCTCTAGATAATATTGATTTTATAGTGGTTAGTCTACTTATTTAAGCAGTATATGAATTTCAACTAAATTAATTGTTTAAAATTAGAATGATTTACATGTACCTTGAAAGATAGTTTAGAAACCTTTAAATACAAATGTAGAATGTGGTTAAATAATTTTAAACAACACTAAAGAGTATAAGATTATGTATATAGAGCATTTAACGAAAAACTCAATATTTTCGTAGGGGGTTAACCTACAAATTTTGAGAGAAATTCAAAAAATATGACAATATTGTTTTATTGCATAATTGCATCCTCCACTTACATATTATGATGATGAAAGAGGTTAGGAACGTTTGTTGTCTCTGTTTCTCTAGATAATATTGATTTTATAGTGGTTAGTCTACTTATTTAAGCAGTATTTGAATTTAAAATAAATTAATTGTTAAAAATTAGAATGATGTACTTGTACCTTGAAAGATAGTTTAGAATACATTAATACAAATGTAGAATGTGGTTAAATAATTTTAAACATCACTAAAGAGCATAAGATTATGTATATAGAGCATTTAACGAAAAACTCAATATTTTCGTAGGGTTTAACCTACAAATTTTGAGAGAAATTCAAAAAATATGACAATATTGATTTATTGCATAATTGCATCCTCCACTTACATATTATGATGATTAAAGAGGTTAAGAACGTTTGTTGTCTCTGTTTCTCTAGATAATATTGATTTTATAGTGGTTAGTCTACTTATTTAAGCAGTATATGAATTTCAACTAAATTAATTGTTTAAAATTAGAATGATTTACATGTACCTTGAAAGATAGTTTAGAATACATTAATACAAATGTAGAATGTGGTTAAATAATTTTAAACAACACTAAAGAGCATAAGATTATGTATATAGAGCATTTAACGAAAACTCAATATTTTCGTAGGGGGTTAACCTACAAATTTTGAGAGAAATTCAAAAAATATGACAATATTGTTTTATTGCATAATTGCATCCTCCACTTACATATTATGATGATGAAAGAGGTTTGGAATGTTTGTTGTCTCTGTTTCTCTAGATAATATTGATTTTATAGTGGTTAGTCTACTTATTTAAGCAATATATGAATTTAAACTAAATTAATTGTTAAAAATTAGAATGATGTACATGTACCTTGAAAGATAGTTTAGAATACATTAATACAAATGTAGATTGTTGTTAAATAATTTTAAACAACTCTAAAGAGCATAAGATTATGTATATAGAGCATTTAACGAAAAATTCAATATTTTCGTAGGGGTTAACCTACAAATTTTGAGAGAAATTCAAAAAATATGACAATATTGTTTTATTGCATAATTGCATCCTCCACTTACATATTATGATGATGAAAGAGGTTAGGAACGTTTGTTGTCTCTGTTTCTCTAGATAATATTGATTTTATAGTGGTTAGTCTACTTATTTAAGGAGTATATGAATTTAAAATAAATTAATTGTTAAAAATTAGAATGATGTACTTGTACCTTGAAAGATAGTTTAGAATACATTAATACAAATGTAGAATGTGGTTAAATAATTTTAAACATCACTAAAGAGCATAAGATTATGTATATAGAGCATTTAACGAAAAACTCAATATTTTCGTAGGGGTTAGTTAACCTACAAATTTTGAGAGAAATTCAAAAAATATGACAATATTGTTTTATTGCATAATTGCATCCTCCACTTACATATTATGATGATGAAAGAGGTTAGGAACGTTTGTTGTCTCTGTTTCTCTAGATAATATTGATTTTATAGTGGTTAGTCTACTTATTTAAGCAGTATATGAATTTCAACTAAATTAATTGTTAAAAATTAGAATGATGTACATGTACCTTGAAAGATAGTTTAGAATACATTAATACAAATGTAGAATGTGGTTAAATAATTTTAAACATCACTAAAGAGCATAAGATTATGTATATAGAGCATTTAACGAAAAACTCAATATTTTTGTAGGGGTTAACCTACAAATTTTGAGAGAAATTCAAAAAATATGACAATATTGTTTTATTGCATAATTGCATCCTCCACTTACATATTATGATGATGAAAGAGGTTTGGAACGTTTGTTGTCTCTGTTTCTCTAGATAATATTGATTTTATAGTGGTTAGTCTACTTATTTAAGCAGTATATGAATTTAAACTAAATTAATTGTTAAAAATTAGAATGATGTACATGTACCTTGAAAGATAGTTTAGAATACATTAATACAAATGTAGAATGTGGTTAAAAATTTTAAACATCACTAAAGAGAATAAGATTATGTATATAGAGCATTTAACGAAAAACTCAATGTTTTCGTAGGGGTTAACCTACAAATTTTGAGAGAAATTCAAAAAATATGACAATATTTTTTTATTGCATAATTGCATCCTCCACTTACATATTATGATGATGAAAGAGGTTAGGAACGCTTGTTGTCTCTGTTTCTCTAGATAATATTGATTTTATAGTGGTTAGTCTACTTATTTAAGCAGTATATGAATTTCAACTAAATTAATTGTTTAAAATTAGAATGATTTACATGTACCTTGAAAGATAGTTTAGAATACATTAATACAAATGTAGAATGTGGTTAAATAATTTTAAATAACACTAAAGAGTATAAGATTATGTATATAGAGCATTTAACGAAAAACTCAATATTTTCGTAGGGGGTTAAACCTACAAATTTTGAGAGAAATTAAAAAAATATGACAATATTGTTTTATTGCATAATTGCATCCTCCACTTACATATTATGATGATGAAAGAGGTTAGGAACGTTTGTTGTCTCTGTTTCTCTAGATAATATTGATTTTATAGTGGTTAGTCTACTTATTTAAGCAGTATTTGAATTTAAAATAAATTAATTGTTAAAAATTAGAATGATGTACTTGTACCTTGAAAGATAGTTTAGAATACATTAATACAAATGTAGAATGTGGTTAAATAATTTTAAACATCACTAAAGAGCATAAGATTATGTATATAGAGCATTTAACGAAAAACTCAATATTTTCGTAGGGTTTAACCTACAAATTTTGAGAGAAATTCAAAAAATATGACAATATTGATTTATTGCATAATTGCATCCTCCACTTACATATTATGATGATGAAAGAGGTTAGGAACGTTTGTTGTCTCTGTTTCTCTAGATAATATTGATTTTATAGTGGTTAGTCTACTTATTTAAGCAGTATATGAATTTCAACTAAATTAATTGTTAAAAATTAGAATGATGTACATTTTCCTTGAAAGATAGTTTAGAAACCTTTAAATACAAATGTAGAATGTGATTAAATAATTTTAAATAACACTAAAGAGTATAAGATTATGTATATAGAGCATTTAACGAAAAACTCAATATTTTCGTAGAGGTTAACCTACAAATTTTGAGAGAAATTCAAAAAATATGACAATATTGTTTTATTGCATAATTGCATCCTCCACTTACATATTATGATGATGAAAGAGGTTAGGAACGTTTGTTGTCTCTGTTTCTCTAGATAATATTGATTTTATAGTGGTTAGTCTACTTATTTAAGCAGTATTTGAATTTAAAATAAATTAATTGTTAAAAATTAGAATGATGTACTTGTACCTTGAAAGATAGTTTAGAATACATTAATACAAATGTAGAATGTGGTTAAATAATTTTAAACATCACTAAAGAGCATAAGATTATGTATATAGAGCATTTAACGAAAAACTCAATGTTTTCGTAAGGGTTAACCTACAAATTTTGAGAGAAATTCAAAAAATATGACAATATTGATTTATTGCATAATTGCATCCTCCACTTACATATTATGATGATTAAAGAGGTTAGGAACGTTTGTTGTCTCTGTTTCTCTAGATAATATTGATTTTATAGTGGTTAGTCTACTTATTTAAGCAGTATATGAATTTCAACTAAATTAATTGTTTAAAATTAGAATGATTTACATGTACCTTGAAAGATAGTTTAGAATACATTAATACAAATGTAGAATGTGGTTAAATAATTTTAAACAACACTAAAGAGCATAAGATTATGTATATAGAGCATTTAACGAAAACTCAATATTTTCGTAGGGGGTTAACCTACAAATTTTGAGAGAAATTCAAAAAATATGACAATATTGTTTTATTGCATAATTGCATCCTCCACTTACATATTATGATGATGAAAGAGGTTAGGAACGTTTGTTGTCTCTGTTTCTCTAGATAATATTGATTTTATAGTGGTTAGTCTACTTATTTAAGCAAGTATATGAATTTAAACTAAATTAATTGTTAAAAATTAGAATGATGTACATGTACCTTGAAAGATAGTTTAGAATACATTAATACAAATGTATATTGTTGTTAAATAATTTTAAACAACTCTAAAGAGCATAAGATTATGTATATAGAGCATTTAACGAAAAATTCAATATTTTCGTAGGGGTTAACCTACAAATTTTGAGAGAAATTCAAAAAATATGACAATATTGTTTTATTGCATAATTGCATCCTCCACTTACATATTATGATGATGAAAGAGGTTAGGAACGTTTGTTGTCTCTGTTTCTCTAGATAATATTGATTTTATAGTGGTTAGTTTACTTATTTAAGGAGTATATGAATTTAAACTAAATTAATTGTTATAAATTAGAATGATGTACATGTATCTTGAAAGATAGTTTAGAATACATTAATACAAATGTAGAATGTGGTTAAATAATTTTAAACATCACTAAAGAGCATAAGATTATGTATATAGAGCATTTAACGAAAAACTCAATATTTTCGTAGGGGTTAACCTACAAATTTTGAGAGAAATTCAAAAAATATGACAATATTGTTTTATTGCATAATTGCATCCTCCACTTACATATTATATTGATGAAAGAGGTTAGGAACGTTTGTTGTCTCTGTTTCTCTAGATAATATTGATTTTATAGTGGTTAGTCTACTTATTTAAGCAGTATATGAATTTCAACTAAATTAATTGTTAAAAATTAGAATGATGTACATGTACCTTGAAAGATAGTTTAGAATACATTAATACAAATTTAGAATGTTGTTAAATAATTTTAAACATCACTAAAGAGCATAAGATTATGTATATAGAGCATTTAACGAAAAACTCAATATTTTTGTAGGGGTTAACCTACAAATTTTGAGAGAAATTCAAAAAATATGACAATATTGTTTTATTGCATAATTGCATCCTCCACTTACATATTATGATGATGAAAGAGGTTAGGAACGTTTGTTGTCTCTGTTTCTCTAGATAATATTGATTTTATAGTGGTTAGTCTACTTATTTAAGCAGTATATGAATTTCAACTAAATTAATTGTTTAAAATTAGAATGATTTACATGTACCTTGAAAGATAGTTTAGAATACATTAATACAAATGTAGAATGTGGTTAAATAATTTTAAACAACACTAAAGAGCATAAGATTATGTATATAGAGCATTTAACGAAAACTCAATATTTTCGTAGGGGGTTAACCTACAAATTTTGAGAGAAATTCAAAAAATATGACAATATTTTTTTATTGCATAATTGCATCCTCCACTTACATATTATGATGATGAAAGAGGTTAGGAACGTTTGTTGTCTCTGTTTCTCTAGATAATATTGATTTTATAGTGGTTAGTCTACTTATTTAAGCAGTATATGAATTTCAACTAAATTAATTGTTAAAAATTAGAATGATGTACATTGTACCTTGAAAGATAGTTAGAAACATTAATACAAATGTAGAATTGTTGTTAAATAATTTTAAACAACTCTAAAGAGCATAAGATTATGTATATAGAGCATTTAACGAAAAATTCAATATTTTCGTAGGGGTTAACCTACAAATTTTGAGAGAAATTCAAAAAATATGATAATATTGTTTTATTGCATAATTGCATCCTCCACTTACATATTATGATGATGAAAGAGGTTAGGAACGTTTGTTGTCTCTGTTTCTCTAGATAATATTGATTTTATAGTGGTTAGTCTACTTATTTAAGGAGTATATGAATTTAAACTAAATTAATTGTTATAAATTAGAATGATGTACATGTACCTTGAAAGATAGTTTAGAATACATTAATACAAATGTAGAATGTGGTTAAATAATTTTAAACATCACTAAAGAGCATAAGATTATGTATATAGAGCATTTAACGAAAAACTCAATATTTTCGTAGGGGTTAACCTACAAATTTTGAGAGAAATTCAAAAAATATGACAATATTGTTTTATTGCATAATTGCATCCTCCACTTACATATTATGATGATGAAAGAGGTTAGGAACGTTTGTTGTCTCTGTTTCTCTAGATAATATTGATTTTATAGTGGTTAGTCTACTTATTTAAACAGTATATGAATTTCAACTAAATTAATTGTTAAAAATTAGAATGATGTACATGTACCTTGAAAGATAGTTTAGAATACATTAATACAAATTTAGAATGTTGTTAAATAATTTTAAACATCACTAAAGAGCATAAGATTATGTATATAGAGCATTTAACGAAAAACTCAATATTTTCGTAGGGGTTAACCTACAAATTTTGAGAGAAATTCAAAAAATATGACAATATTGTTTTATTGCATAATTGCATCCTCCACTTACATATTATGATGATGAAAGAGGTTAGGAACGTTTGTTGTCTCTGTTTCTCTAGATAATATTGATTTTATAGTGGTTAGTCTACTTATTTAAGCAGTATATGAATTTAAACTAACTTAATTGTTAAAAATTAGAATGATGTACATGTACCTTGAAAGATAGTTTAGAATACATTAATACAAATTTAGAATGTGGTTAAATAATTTTAAACATCACTAAAGAGAATAAGATTATGTATATAGAGCATTTAACGAAAAACTCAATGTTTTCGTAGGGGTTAACCTACAAATTTTGAGAGAAATTCAAAAAATATGACAATATTTTTTTATTGCATAATTGCATCCTCCACTTACATATTATGATGATGAAAGAAGTTAGGAACGTTTGTTGTCTCTGTTTCTCTAGATAATATTAATTTTATAGTGGTTAGTCTACTTATTTAAGTAGTATATGAATTTCAACTAAATTAATTGTGAAAAATTAGAATGATGTACTTGTACCTTGAAAGATAGTTTAGAAACATTAATACAAATGTAGAATGTGGTTAAATAATTTTAAACAACACTAAAGAGCATAAGATTATGTATATAGAGCATTTAACGAAAACTCAATATTTTCGTAGGGGGTTAACCTACAAATTTTGAGAGAAATTCAAAAAATATGACAATATTTTTTTATTGCATAATTGCATCCTCCACTTACATATTATGATGATGAAAGAGGTTAGGAACGTTTGTTGTCTCTGTTTCTCTAGATAATATTGATTTTATAGTGGTTAGTCTACTTATTTAAGCAGTATATGAATTTCAACTAAATTAATTGTTAAAAATTAGAATGATGTACATGTACCTTGAAAGATAGTTTAGAATACATTAATACAAATTTAGAATGTTGTTAAATAATTTTAAACATCACTAAAGAGCATAAGATTATGTATATAGAGCATTTAACGAAAAACTCAATATTTTCGTAGGGGTTAACCTACAAATTTTGAGAGAAATTCAAAAAATATGACAATATTGTTTTATTGCATAATTGCATCCTCCACTTACATATTATGATGATGAAAGAGGTTAGGAACGTTTGTTGTCTCTGTTTCTCTAGATAATATTGATTTATAGTGGTTAGTCTACTTATTTAAGCAGTATATGAATTTAAACTAAATTAATTGTTAAAAATTAGAATGATGTACATGTACCTTGAAAGATAGTTTAGAATACATTAATACAAATGTAGAATGTGGTTAAATAATTTTAAACATCACTAAAGAGAATAAGATTATGTATATAGAGCATTTAACGAAAAACTCAATGTTTTCGTAGGGGTTAACCTACAAATTTTGAGAGAAATTCAAAAAATATGACAATATTTTTTTATTGCATAATTGCATCCTCCACTTACATATTATGATGATGAAAGAAGTTAGGAACGTTTGTTGTCTCTGTTTCTCTAGATAATATTGATTTTATAGTGGTTAGTCTACTTATTTAAGCAGTATATGAATTTCAACTAAATTAATTGTGAAAAATTAGAATGATGTACTTGTACCTTGAAAGATAGTTTAGAAACCTTTAAATACAAATGTAGAATGTGGTTAAATAATTTTAAATAACACTAAAGAGTATAAGATTATGTATATAGAGCATTTAACGAAAAACTCAATATTTTCGTAGAGGTTAACCTACAAATTTTGAGAGAAATTCAAAAAATATGACAATATTGTTTTATTGCATAATTGCATCCTCCACTTACATATTATGATGATGAAGAGGTTTAGGAACGTTTGTTGTCTCCTGTTTCTCTAGATAATATTGATTTTATAGTGGTTAGTCTACTTATTTAAGCAGTATATGAATTTAAACTAAATTAATTGTTAAAAATTAGAATGATGTACTTGTACCTTGTGATGAGGTTGAAAAATATCAATTATACACGACTTCTACATGTGTGAGATGAGGAATGCGTGGAAGATGCTGATCATTTAC